>JAWVWS010001006.1:0-745079 GCA_033807775.1 Saussurea involucrata | reverse complement strand
AAAACAATGTTTTGGTAACGGAGCGGGTCACCGCGTGACCCAGGACACGCAACCATGCGCGCCGAGCACTGTTTTCGTAAACGAACAGTGTTGTATGCGGTTCTCTGCGCGGGTCCAGTCGCGCCACCATATGCGCAGAGGACTGTTCTCGTATTCGAACAGAGGCCTGCGCGCCTCTCCGCGCGAGTCAAGGCGCGCCGCCATCCGCACGGCTCCCTGTGACAGATTCGAAGTTAATTTCGGTTACCCATGTGAAAACTATAAATGGGGGAAGTTTCCCTCCATTTTTGAGACACGAAAAAATCTGCAAATTCTCTCAAAATACTTCTCCAAATTCTTGCTTTAACAAGAAACATTCTATCGATTCGATGGGATTGAATTGACGTGTATCAATTCAATCGGATAGTTGTATCCTCTAGGCGACGTCCGGAACCAAGCACGATTGGGGACGAAATTTCGTCTTAGGACATTGATTCAATCAGGCCTCTATCCAATTCCTCAAGTTCAATCCGTTAGAAAATCGAAAAGGTACACGATACTATATCTATACTTGTTCGATTATAACTTTTACTTGTGTTGTTTGTATTTTTCTTTATTATCGTGAGATTGGTAATAACACCCGACGCACCACCGGTGTAAAGCTCGTATCCCGGTATGTATTTTCGTATTATTAATCTTTTTTTAAGCTATTATTTAACGTGGTTTCCGTTAACGGGATTAGACGATTTGGACCTAATTGTTAAATATGTCAACTATTTTGTTGGTTTGCGAGAAGAGTTTAGTTGAGGGGCCAAAAGTGGCAAGGGGGCCAAACTTGTGCATGGGATCAGCCAAGAGACACCCCTTCCCCTTCGGTTTCATGTTAGTAACCCCCAAGAACCTTTAGCCATCTCCCCTCCCCCTTCTTGTTGTTTTCGGCCGAGAAAGGAAACGAGAGAGAGAGAGGAATCGGAAGAGAGAGGGAGGAAGAGAAAAACCGAGAGAGAAAGAGAGCAAGGGTCGAGAGGAGGAAGGAGGCGATCGCCGGCGTGAGGGAACCAGCGTCGGGAGTGGTCGGAAAGGAGGAGGAAGAGGGATTCCGTTAAGGTAAGTGTCCCGTTCGTTTTATTTGATGTTTTTCCTCGTCGGAGAATGTAAACCGCCACCACCACCGCCGTAGCCACGGCTGCCGGCGGTGGGGCCTCCGCTGCACGCCGCCGTGATGGCGGCAGAGAGTGCGTGCACTTGCGGGTGTGTGGGTTTGTGCTGGTGTGGGGTTGCAGGTTTTGTTGGGAGGTTTCGCCGGAGGTTATCGACCGCAACCACCGTCGTCGCCGCCAACCACCACCACCGCCGGAGGCGGCAGTGGGTGGTGCATGGTGTGGTTCAGCCCATGTCAACCCTAAAACAGTAAGTCATGTTGCTTTGCGGGTCTGTTTGGATTAAGACGTCTCATTGGGTTCAAGTTCAAAAGGTTATCATTTTATGTAAATTGTACAGTTTCTGCCCTGTTTTGTAAAAGTTATAACTTTTGCTAGGAATGTCGGATTGGGATGGAGCTGGTGCCAAAAGTTCCCATTCTGAGTCTAGTAACTTTTATATGTTTTGTGGAAAAACCAGTTCGGGCCATAGCTAGTGTTAAATTGCCATTTTATACGGACAGGTCCTGTTTTAGCTGCTCTGAGAGGTGTTTTTGTAAAATTCATATAGAGTGCTAGGAATATCGTTAGGACGCGTGCGATACGTCCCTGGACCGTAAGACACTGAACTTCCTGAATGTGGAATTAGATTTTTGGTTTGATCAGTTTAGAAGGGGTAAAATGGGTCCCGAACAGACCTGCGTTTTTAGTATAAAAGCTGGAATTTTTAGTTTCGTTAAACTAGTAAAAGTGTCGTGAGTTGGGACCTTCTGTTGACGTTTTTAGTGCGTAATTAGGTGGGAGAATGTGAGGAAGGTTGACGTGTTGGTGTTGCGGCTCGGGAGCGCGTCGCTTTGCTTTGAGGTGAGTTCTCTCACTGCGTAGTTAGGAATTTCATGTATATCGTTGTTTTTGTGCTATGTGTTATTACATGTTTACGTGGACCAATTTGGATGGGATGATTTAGTTGTGATTGTTGAAATTATATGTCAATTATTTGTGCTTGCGTACACCTCAGTGGGACTGGGGGGCTCGGTGGGACCGAGGGCTCGGTGGGACTGAGCTGGTATCAATGTCTTTACTCGGTGGGACCGAGGGCTCGGTGAGACTGAGCTTGTGTGGATATATTTTTGGTGTACTCGGTGGGACCGAGGTTCGTATTTATGCATTTATCATTATGTGGTTTTATATTTGTGGTGATGGTGACGTTGCCTACTTGTGAGTAGGGGCGATATTCGTGGGGTTGCTACCTGCGTGTGTGGTAGGACTCACTAAGCGATTAGCTTACCTTTTCCCAATATGTTGTGATTTCAGGTGCGAGCGGCAGTCGGGCTTGACGGTACACACACTATGCGCGGGGTGCTGAGAGTGTTTAAAATTTCACTTTTAAACCTTTAGATTTTATTTTATGAAATTTCCGCTGCGTAAACTTTATTGACTGTTTGAGTTAACGACGTTAATTTAATTTGAATTGCGAATTACTAAATTGGGGTTATTTTATAATGAAATGCATGTTTTAAAATTTTTAAATTCCTTGTAATTTTTGGGACGTTACAACTTGGTATCAGAGCACAACTTGAGTGAATCAAACACATCTCGGTGTGTTTGGTCTCAAGTTGCGGCTATGAAGTTTTTTTTAACTCTCTTATTAAAATGCTTGAAAATAAATGAACGGAGAAAGCCCGTTTGGGAAACGGTGATCGTGGGCGCAGTGTGTACAGTCAGCCGACGCCAATTGGGAAGGTACAACACTTAGTGTATTTATTGCTTTCTAGGCATAGGGTATGCATGCTAAATTGCCGAGGTTGTTTACACTGTACTGTACTATGACTGTTTGCTAGTAGGAATCAATGCTAGTTATAGTAGGTTGTCAAGTGAAGGCCCTATAGGTTGCATGCAGTAAGAATCATATAGCCTTAGAATATTTGATTTAGTTCTATTGCGCAGCTCTTGTTTGAGTCCAACCGTTCTAGGATAGAATCTTGTATTCGAATGTCTATTTGATTCACGCTGCGTGCGACTGGGTATTCGCGAGGCAACTCGTTACGGCTAACAGGGATTCCGTTGTAGCAAGAGTAGTGGGATGAGATGAAATTCCTAGTGAGCTAGGAATAACGTTTACATATGAGTACGTATGCTAGATTGCTTTCTAGAACATAGGAGTATGTATGCTAGATTGCTTACGTGGATTTTGTGGTATTGTATGGTTGTTACTTGCTATTAGGAACTTATGCTAACTTTGATAGGTTGTTAAGCGAATGCACTATAGGCTGTATGCGGTAGGAACCGAATAGCCTTATAATGTTAGATTTAGTTCTATTGCGCAGCTCTTGTTTGAGTCCAACCGTTGTAGGATAGAATCGTATATTCGAATGTCTATCTGGTTTCCACTGTATACGACTGTGCGTTCACGAGGCGACTCGTCAGGGCTAGTGGGGGTTCCGTTCTAGCAAGGGTAGTGGGGTATTACGACTTTTCTAGGGAGCTAGGAAAAGTGTTTGCATATGCCGGAATGGGCATATGTGTTTGTTTGTGGTAAGCAACTACTTGGACGTCCCGGGACAGGACTCGAAACGAGTAAGGATATGTGTGAAGGGTAGTAGCAGAGCTCCTACTATCTGAAGCACAGGATCCGTGCTCGATTCGGGGAAAGTCACGGAGAATCCGAAGAGTTGAGTGTGAGCGTAGTTAGCAGGTTTTAATGTGTGCTAGTAGCTCGTTAAGGAGGAACAACAATGCTGATCCAGATGCTGATGCTGGAATTATTGCTGATCAGATTCGTGAGGTGTTTGCGGTCGAGGTGACGCATATTTTGAGGAGGCGATCCCCGAAATTATTACCGCCATTCGTGATGAGGTAATAGTGTCGATGGAGGAGCGCATCGCGGCGATTCCACCCCCTGTGGGTGGGCAGCCCCGAACAAGAGAGTCGGGATCGGTTATGGAGTGCACATTCCTTACCGGTGGTTGTCCTGCGAACTAGAAGGTTCGCTTCGCGGTGAATCTGTTACGAGACGGAGCGAAAGACTGGTGTGCTACTGCTTTGACGCTTAACGGGCGCACTACTTGACCTGGGAGGAGTTCGTCGTATGTTTCGTGTAGAGCATGTGCCTCTAGTAGAGATTGAGAGGAGTGTCAAAGAGTTCTTGGAGCTCTCTCAGACTGCGGAGGCCATAAAGGAGGTGAACCGAAAGTTCACGGAAATGACATTATTCTATCCTTAGCATGCTGCTTTTGAGGACATGAAGAGGACACGGTACAAGGATATGTTACATACCAAGATCAGGGAGTTCGTGAGTACTGCGCAGTATGCTTCACTTGCTGTAGTGATGGAGGCGGCCTGAGGTAGAGTTCGTCAACTGGGAGTGGAGGAGGCACAAGCTACATATAAAGTGGTGACAGGTACGTTCTTGGTTAACTCGGTGCTTGCTGGGGTGATGATTGATAGCGGGGCTACTCATCCTTCCGTGTCTCACATAGTCAGTGAGTGTTTGGGGCCGAGTTGTAGGACGGTTAGGCTGTCCACTTGTGGTTGCAGTTGCTGAAGACAGGACCTTGACGGTTACTGACGTGTACCGGGGGTGCACTTTGGAGATCTCTGGTGTGAGGTTCCCGATTGATTTGATTCCGATCGCTATGCGGGAGTTGTGCGTGAATGTGGGCATGGATTGGATGGATGCTTTCGATGCTGAGATTGTTTGTCGTCGCAAACAAGTACAAGTTCGAACCCCAAGCGGGGGAGAAATGCTAGTTCAGGGCGACTCGCCCAGGCGGACCCCAGCGTTATGTTCGGGTGTAAGAGCTCGGAAATACTTGCAGCGCAGTGGCTAGGGGTAATTAGCGTATGTGATAGACACGCGCGGCGTCGGAGAGAAGAAGACTGCGGAGGATGTGCCGGTTGTACGGGAGTTTGCTGACGTATTTTCCGATGAGTTATCGGGGTATCATCGGATGCGGGTGAGGAGAGAGGATATGGAGTAGACGGCCTTTCGTTCACGTTAGGGCCATTTACAAGTTTGTGGTGATGCCTTTAGGGCTCACCAATGCACTCGCAGCGTTCATGGACCTCATGAACCGGGTATGTAGCCCTATGTGGGATCGATCGGTGATCGTGTTCATCGACGAAATTCTTGTGTAATCGAAGTCGAAGGAAGAGCATGAGATGCATTTGCGAGAAGTTTTGGAAGTTTTGAGGCGGGAGAAGCTGTATGCTAAGCTCTCCAAGTGCGAGTTCTGGTTACGAGAGGTCCACTTTCGAGGGCATGTCGTGAACCAGAATGGTATTATGGTGGATCCGGCCAAGATTACGGATGTGATGCGGTGGGAAGTGCCGAAGACTCTCACTGAAGTACGGAGTTTTCTTGGGTTAGCAGGGTACTTCCGGAGATCCATTCAGGATTTCTCCAAGATTGCTTTACCATGACCCGATGGACGAAGAAATCTGCGGCTTTTAGTTGGGGTGAAGAGCAGCAGAGGGCTTTGAGGAGCTACGTAGGCGTTATGCGAGGCTCCGATGTTGACTTTGCCCGAGGGTATGTAAGATTTGATGGTGTTTGCTCTCAAGATTTGGAGGCACTATGTGTATGGCGTCAAGTGTATAGACTAACCATAAAAGCCTCCAGTACTTGATGACCGGCAAAACCTCAACATGCGTCAGAGGAGGTGGCTTGACGTGGTCAAGGATTATGATGGTGAGATACTTTACCACCCCGGTAAAGCGGATGTTGTTACGGACGCACTTAGTCGACATCTGGATGGTGAGCCACTGCGGGGCTTGTGTCAACGGTTAACAGTGGTTGCACCTCTTCTCGAGTCGATAGGTAGTGCTCAGGAGGTGGCAGTTTTGGAGGAAAATGCCAAACGCGAGAGAGTTTCGGGGGAAATTCCGAATTTTGTCCGTGATAGTCATGGGTCAATTGCTCGGTCTTAATGGTCGGTTGGGTATCTCGGGGTGGGACTCCGGTATTCATGTGTTATGACCTTGACTTTCCAGTAGGCACTAAGAGGATACAGTCTTGGGCACTTACCTGAGAGGTAGCTCCGATGTGCCGGGACTTGAGACGTACCTGAAAGGTAGGCGTTGGGGTGTAACTAGGCTTCGTAGAGTGAGTGTGGAAGATACGTCGATGGTGGAAGGTTGGGTATTCCACGCGTGTGGGTACTGTAGGCCGAATAGTATCGGTTAGGGAATGATGCCCTTTGTAATAAAGAGGATAAATGCGTAGAATTTTTGAGGTAAATAGTATACTTAGGTGTCGACTTTTGGGCTTGAGGCCAAATGCCTTAGTGTAATTGGGGAATTGTAGCCGATTTTAAGGAAATTATGTTGATGGTAGTAGTAATCCTGAGATGTTTGCTTGTGGTGAATGGTTGTGGTGGAATGACCTTCGTGGATGATTATAAATTTACTAGTTTGATAATTCATGTGGAATAAATTGTGGGAGTCTATTAGAACTCGTGAAAGTTAATCGACAGTTAATGATAGGAATGATCGAATTCGAGTATCCTGTAGGGTATATTGGTGAGCAACTTTAGAATGGTTAGAGCTTGAAATTTGAATCGGGATGTTTGGATTATCTATGGTTGGGAGACAACCGAAGTCGTTTGACTAGGAATGAATCCAGTTGTTGGAGTGTTCCTCCGATCATACTTGCGGTGTACTTGAAGGAGTTTTGTGATAAGAAAAGTATTCGAGAGATTTTTAGGCGGTGTGGGAAATCTTAAATTCCAGTTAGTGAAGGTCTAGTGGAAACACCGAAAGTGTTCCGAGTGAACTTGGGAACCTGAGGTTGAGATGTGGGAGACCTATCTATAGCTATTCACGGGCATAGACTTCGAGGACGAAGTCTAATCCAAGTGGGGGAGAGTTGTAAATCCCGTATCCCGGTATGTATTTTCGTATTATTAATCTTTTTTAAGCTATTATTTAACGTGGTTTCCATTAACGGGATTAGACGATTTGGACCTAATTGTTAAATATGTCAACAATTTTGTTGGTTTGCGAGAAGAGTTTAGTTGAGGGGCCAAAAGTGGCAAGGGGGCCAAACTTGTGCATGGGATCAGCCAAGAGACACCCCTTCCCCTTCGGTTTCATGTTAGTAACCCCCAAGAACCTTTAGCCATCTCCCCTCCCCCTTCTTGTTGTTTTCGGCCGAGAAAGGAAAAGAGAGAGAGAGAGGAATCGGAAGAGAGAGGGAGGAAGAGAAAAACCGAGAGAGAAAGAGAGCAAGGGTCGAGAGGAGGAAGGAGGCGATCGCCGGCGTGAGGGAACCAGCGTCGGGAGTGGTCGGAAAGGAGGAGGAAGAGGGATTCCGTTAAGGTAAGTGTCCCGTTCGTTTTATTTGATGTTTTTCCTCGTCGGAGAATGTAAACCGCCACCACCACCGCCGTAGCCACGGCTGCCGGCGGTGGGGCCTCCGCTGCACGCCGCCGCAATGGCGGCAGAGAGTGCGTGCGCTTGCGGGTGTGTGGGTGTGTGCGGGTGTGGGGTTGCGGGTTTTGTTGGGAGGTTTCGCCGGAGGTTATCGACCGCAACCACCGTCGTCGCCGCCAACCACCACCACCGCCGGAGGCGACAGTGGGTGGTGCATGGTGTGGTTCAGCCCATGTCAACCCTAAACAGTAAGTCATGTTGCTTTGCGGGTCTGTTTGGATTAAGACGTCTCATTGGGTTCAAGTTCAAAAGGTTATCATTTTATGTAAATTGTACAGTTTCTGCCCTGTTTTGTAAAAGTTATAACTTTTTCTAGGAATGTCGGATTGGGATGGAGCTGGTGCCAAAAGTTCCCATTCTGAGTCTAGTAACTTTTATATGTTTTGTGGAAAAACCAGTTCGGGCCATAGCTAGTGTTAAATTGCCATTTTATACGGACAGGTCCTGTTTTAGCTGCTCTGAGAGGTGTTTTTGTAAAATTCATATAGAGTGCTAGGAATATCGTTAGGACGCGTGCGATACGTCCCTGGAACCGTAAGACATTGAACTTCCTGAATGTGGAATTAGATTTTTGGTTTGATCAGTTTAGCAGGGGTAAAATGGGTCCCGAACAGACCTGCGTTTTTAGTATAAAAGCTGGAATTTTTAATTTCGTTAAACTAGTAAAAGTGTCGTGAGTTGGGACCTTCCGTTGACGTTTTTAGTGCGTAATTAGGTGGGAAAATGTGAGGAAGGTTGACGTGCTGGTGTTGCGGCTCGGGAGCGCGTCGCTTTGCTTTGAGGTGAGTTTTCTCACTGCGTAGTTAGGAATTTCATGTATATCGTTGTTTTTGTGCTATGTGTTATTACGTGTTATTACGTGTTTACGTGGACCAATTTGGATGGGATGATTTAGCTGTGATTGTTGAAATTATATGTTGATTATTTGTGCTTGCGTACACCTCAGTGGGACTGGGGGGCTCGGTGGGACCGAGGGCTCGGTGGGACTGAGCTAGTACAATTGTATTATCTTTACTCGGTGGGACCGAGGGCTCGGTGGGACTGAGCTGGTATCAATGTCTTTACTCGGTGGGACCGAGGGCTCGGTGAGACTGAGCTTGTGTGGATATATTTTTGGTGTACTCGGTGGGACCGAGGTTCGTATTTATGCATTTATCATTATGTGGTTTTATATTTGTGGTGATGGTGACGTTGCCTACTTGCGAGTAGGGGCGATATTCGTGGGGTTGCTACCTGCGTGTGTGGTAGGACTCACTAAGCGATTAGCTTACCTTTTCCCAATATGTTGTGATTTCAGGTGCGAGCGGCAGTCGGGCTTGACGGTACACACACTATGCGCGGGGTGCTGAGAGTGTTTAAAATTTCACTTTTAAACCTTTAGATTTTATTTTATGAAATTTCCGCTGCGTAAACTTTATTGACTGTTTGAGTTAACGACGTTAATTTAATTTGAATTGCGAATTACTAAATTGGGGTTATTTTATAATGAAATGCATGTTTTAAAATTTTTAAATTCTTTGTAATTTTTGGGACGTTACAACTTGGTATCAGAGCACAGCTTGAGTGAATCAAACACATCTCGGTGTGTTTGGTCTCAAGTTGCGGCTATGGAGTTTTTTTTTAACTCTCTTATTAAAATCCTTGAAAATAAATGAACGGAGAAAGCCCGTTTGGGAAACGGTGATCGTGGGCGCAGTGTGTACAGTCAGCCGACGCCAATTGGGAAGGTACAACACTTAGGTGTTGTTTGTTTTTTTAAGATGTCTGAAGTCTGAAATCTAATTTTACATCTAAAAAGTAAGAGGTGGTGCTGAAGTCTGAAATCTGAAATATTAAGACTGTTTGTTTTTATAAAATGATAAACATCTTAATTGACTAAAAATATTATGTTTTAAAATTCCAACTTGAAAGAAACCACTATTGGATAACACACACATTCATATCCATCAACCATGCGTGCAATTGAGGAGGAGGTAGAAGGAACTGAGCCCTTAAAAAAATAAGAGGAATTAAGTGGATGGTGCACCTCTTAAATTTCAGAGGACATTAAAAGATTTTCAGGCTTTTTTTCTAAAAATAAAACAAACAGTCTTAAATCTGAAAACCTCTTAATTTTCAGAATTAAAAGGTTTTAAGAGGTATTTTTTCAAAAACAAACAACCCCTTAGTGTATTTATTGCTTTCTAGGCATAGGGTATGCATGCTAAATTGTCGAGGTTGTTTACACTGTACTGTACGATGACTGCTTGCTAGTAGGAATCAATGCTAGTTATAGTAGGTTGTCAAGTGAAGGCCCTATAGGTTGCATGCAGTAAGAATCATATAGCCTTAGAATATTTGATTTAGTTCTATTGCACAGCTCTTGTTTGAGTCCAACCGTTCTAGGATAGAATCTTGTATTCGAATGTCTATTTGATTCACGCTGCGTGCGACTGGGTATTCGCGAGGCAACTCGTTATGGCTAACAGGGATTCCGTTGTAGCAAGAGTAGTGGGATGAGATGAAATTCCTAGTGAGCTGGGAATAGCGTTTACATATGAGTACGTATGCTAGATTGCTTTCTAGAACATAGGAGTATGTATGCTAGATTGCTTACGTGGATTTTGTGGTATTGTATGGTTGTTACTTGCTATTAGGAATTTATGCTAACTTTGATAGGTTGTTAAGCGAATGCACTATAGGCTGTATGCGGTAGGAACCGAATAGCCTTAGAATGTTAGATTTAGTTATATTGCGCAGCTCTTGTTTGAGTCCAACCGTTGTAGGATAGAATCGTATATTCGAATGTCTATCTGGTTTCCACTGTATACGACTGTGCGTTCACGAGGCGACTCGTCAGGGCTAGTGGGGGTTCCATTCTAGCAAGGGTAGTGGGGTATTACGACTTTTCTAGGGAGCTAGGAAAAGTGTTTGCATATGCCGGAATGGGCATATGTGTTTGTTTGTGGTAAGCAACTACTTGGACGTCCCGGGACAGGACTCGAAACGAGTAAGGATATTCGTGAAGGGTAGTAGCAGAGCTCCTACTATCTGAAGCACAGGATCCGTGCTCGAGTCGGGGAAAGTCACGGAGAATCCGAAGAGTTGAGTGTGAGCGTAGTTAGCAGGTTTTAATGTGTGCTAGTAGCTCGTTAAGGAGGAACAACAATGCTGATCCAGATGCTGATGCTGGAATTATTGCTGATCAGATTCGTGAGATGTTTGCGGTCGAGGTGACGCATATTTTGAGGAGGCGATCCCCGAAATTATTACCGCCATTCGTGATGAGGTAATAGTGTCGATGGAGGAGCGCATTGCGGCGATTCCACTCCCTGCGGGTGGGCAGCCCCGAACAAGAGAGTCGGGATCGGTTATGGAGTGCACATTCCTTACCGGTGGTTGTCCTGCGAACTAGAAGGTTCGCTTCGCGGTGAATCTGTTACGAGACGAAGCGAAAGACTGGTGTGCTACTGCTTTGACGCTTAACGGGCGCACTACTTGACCTGGGAGGAGTTCGTCGTATGTTTCGTGTAGAGCATGTGCCTCTAGTAGAGATGGAGAGGAGTGTCAAAGAGTTCTTGGAGCTCTCTCAGACTGCGGAGGCCATAAAGGAGGTGAACCGAAAGTTCACGGAAATGACATTATTCTATCCTTAGCATGCTGCTTTTGAGGACATGAAGAGGACACGGTACAAGGATATGTTACATACCAAGATCAGGGAGTTCGTGAGTACTGCGCAGTATGCTTCACTTGCTGTAGTGATGGAGGCGGCCTGAGGTAGAGTTCGTCAACTGGGAGTAGAGGAGGCACAAGCTACATATAAAGTGGTGACAGGTACGTTCTTGGTTAACTCGGTGCTTGCTGGGGTGATGATTGATAGCGGGGCTACTCATCCTTCCGTGTCTCACATAGTCAGTGAGTGTTTGGGGCCGAGTTGTAGGACGGTTAGGCTGTCCACTTGTGGTTGCAGTTGCTGAAGACAGGACCTTGACGGTTACTGACGTGTACCGGGGGTGCACTTTGGAGATCTCTGGTGTGAGGTTCCCGATTGATTTGATTCCGATCGCTATGCGGGAGTTGTGCGTGACTGTGGGCATGGATTGGATGGATGCTTTCGATGCTGAGATTGTTTGTCGTCGCAAACAAGTACAAGTTCGAACCCCAAGCGGGGGAGAAATGCTAGTTCAGGGCGACTCGCCCAGGCGGACCCCAGCGTTATGTTCGGGTGTAAGAGCTCGGAAATACTTGCAGCGCAGTGGCTAGGGGTAATTAGCGTATGTGATAGACACGCGCGGCGTCGGAGAGAAGAAGACTGCGGAGGATGTGCCGGTTGTACGGGAGTTTACTGACGTATTTTCCGATGATTTATCGGGGTATCATCGGATGCGGGTGAGGAGAGAGGATACGGAGTAGACGGCCTTTCGTTCACGTTAGGGTCATTTACAAGTTTGTGGTGATGCCTTTCGGGCTCACCAATGCACTCGCAGCGTTCATGGACCTCATGAACCGGGTATGTAGCCCTATGTGGGATCGATCGGTGATCGTGTTCATCGACGATATTCTTGTGTAATCGAAGTCGAAGGAAGAGCATGAGATGCATTTGCGAGAAGTTTTGGAAGTTTTGAGGCGGGAGAAGCTGTATGCTAAGCTCTCCAAGTGCGAGTTCTGGTTACGAGAGGTCCACTTTCGAGGGCATGTCGTGAACCAGAATGGTATTATGGTGGATCCGGCCAAGATTACGGCTGTGATGCGGTGGGAAGTGCCGAAGACTCTCACTGAAGTACGGAGTTTTCTTGGGTTAGCAGGGTACTTCCGGAGATCCATTCAGGATTTCTCAAAGATTGCTTTACCGATGACCCGATGGACGAAGAAATCTGCGGCTTTTAGTTGGGGTGAAGAGCAGCAGAGGGCTTTGAGGAGCTACGCAGGCGTTATGCGAGGCTCCGATGTTGACTTTGCCCGAGGGTATGTAAGATTTGATGGTGTTTGCTCTCAAGATTTGGAGGCACTATGTGTATGGCGTCAAGTGTATACACTAACCATAAAAGCCTCCAGTACTTGATGACCGGCAAAACCTCAACATGCGTCAGAGGAGGTGGCTTGACGTGGTCAAGGATTATGATGGTGAGATACTTTACCACCCCGGTAAAGCGGATGTTGTTACGGACGCACTTAGTCGACATCTGGATGGTGAGCCACTGCGGGGCTTGTGTCAACGGTTAACAGTGGTTGCACCTCTGCTCGAGTCGATAGGTAGTGCTCAGGAGGTGGCAGTTTTGGAGGAAATGCCAAACGCGAGAGAGTTTCGGGGGAAATTCCGAATTTTGTCCGTGATAGTCATGGGTCAATTGCTCGGTCTTAATGGTCGGTTGGGTATCTCGGGGTGGGACTCCGGTATTCATGTGTTATGACCTTGACTTTCCAGTAGGCACTAAGAGGATACAGTCTTGGGCACTTACCTGAGAGGTAGCTCCGATGATCCGAGACTTGAGACGTACCTGAAAGGTTGGCGTTGGGGTTTAACTAGGCTTCGTAGAGTGAGTGTGGAAGATACGTCGATGGTGGAAGGTTGGGTATTCCACGCGTGTGGGTACTGTAGGCCGAATAGTATCGGTTAGGGAATGATGCCCTTTGTAATAAAGAGGATAAATGCGTAGAATTTTTGAGGTAAATAGTATACTTAGGTGTCGACTTTTGGGCTTGAGGCCAAATGCCTTAGTGTAATTGGGGAATTGTAGCCGATTTTAAGGAAATTATGTTGATGGTAGTAGTAATCCTGAGATGTTTGCTTGTGGTGAATGGTTGTGGTGGAATGACCTTCGTGGATGATTATAAATTTACTAGTTTGATAATTCATGTGGAATAAATTGTGGGAGTCTATTAGAACTCGTGAAAGTTAATCGACAGTTAATGATAGGAATGATCGAATTCGAGTATCCTGTAGGGTATATTGGTGAGCAACTTTAGAATGGTTAGAGCTTGAAATTTGAATCGGGATGTTTGGATTATCTATGGTTGGGAGACAACCGAAGTCGTTTGACTAGGAATGAATCCAGTTGTTGGAGTGTTCCTCCGATCATACTTGCGGTGTACTTGAAGGAGTTTTGTGATAAGAAAAGTATTCGAGAGATTTTTAGGCGGTGTGGGAAATCTTAAATTCCAGTTAGTGAAGGTCTAGTGGAAACACCGAAAGTGTTCCGAGTGAACTTGGGAACCTGAGGTTGAGATGTGGGAGACCTATCTATAGCTATTCACGGGCATAGACTTCGAGGACGAAGTCTAATCCAAGTGGGGGAGAGTTGTAAAGCCCGTATCCCGGTATGTATTTTCGTATTATTAATCTTTTTTTAAGCTATTATTTAACGTGGTTTCCGTTAACGGGATTAGACGATTTGGACCTAATTGTTAAATATGTCAACTATTTTGTTGGTTTGCGAGAAGAGTTTAGTTGAGGGGCCAAAAGTGGCAAGGGGGGAAAACTTGTGCATGGGATCAGCCAAGAGACACCCCTTCCCCTTCCCCTTCCCCTTCGGTTTCATGTTAGTAACCCCCAAGAACCTTTAGCCATCTCCCCTCCCCCTTCTTGTTGTTTTCGGCCGAGAAAGGAAAAGAGAGAGAGAGAGGAATCGGAAGAGAGAGGGAGGAAGAGAAAAACCGAGAGAGAAAGAGAGCAAGGGTCGAGAGGAGGAAGGAGGCGATCGCCGGCGTGAGGGAACCAGCGTCGGGAGTGGTCGGAAAGGAGGAGGAAGAGGGATTCCGTTAAGGTAAGTGTCCCGTTCGTTTTATTTGATGTTTTTCCTCGTCGGAGAATGTAAACCGCCACCACCACCGCTGTAGCCACGGCTGCCGGCGGTGGGGCCTCCGCTGCACGCCGCCGCGATGGCGGCAGAGAGTGCGTGCGCTTGCGGGTGTGTGGGTGTGTGCGGGTGTGGGGTTGCGGGTTTTGTTGGGAGGTTTCGCCGGAGGTTATCGACCGCAACCACCGTCGTCGCCGCCAACCACCACCACCGCCGGAGGCGACAGTGGGTGGTGCATGGTGTGGTTCAGCCCATGTCAACCCTAAAACAGTAAGTCATGTTGCTTTGCGGGTCTGTTTGGATTAAGACGTCTCATTGGGTTCAAGTTCAAAAGGTTATCATTTTATGTAAATTGTACAGTTTCTGCCCTGTTTTGTAAAAGTTATAACTTTTGCTAGGAATGTCGGATTGGGATGGAGCTGGTGCCAAAAGTTCCCATTCTGAGTCTAGTAACTTTTATATGTTTTGTGGAAAAACCAGTTCGGGCCATAGCTAGTGTTAAATTGCCATTTTATACGGACAGGTCCTGTTTTAGCTGCTCTGAGAGGTGTTTTTGTAAAATTCATATAGAGTGCTAGGAATATCGTTAGGACGCGTGCGATACGTCCCTGGAACCGTAAGACATTGAACTTCCTGAATGTGGAATTAGAATTTTTGGTTTGATCAGTTTAGCAGGGGTAAAATGGGTCCCGAACAGACCTGCGTTTTTAGTATAAAAGCTGGAATTTTTAGTTTCGTTAAACTAGTAAAAGTGTCGTGAGTTGGGACCTTCCGTTGACGTTTTTAGTGCGTAATTAGGTGGGAAAATGTGAGGAAGGTTGACGTGCTGGTGTTGCGGCCCGGGAGCGCGTCGCTTTGCTTTGAGGTGAGTTCTCTCACTGCGTAGTTAGGAATTTCATGTATATCGTTGTTTTTGTGCTATGTGTTATTACGTGTTATTACGTGTTTACGTGGACCAATTTGGATGAGATGATTTAGCTGTGATTGTTGAAATTATATGTCGATTATTTGTGCTTGCGTACACCTCAGTGGGACTGGGGGGCTCGGTGGGACCGAGGGATCGGTAGGACTGAGCTAGTACAATTGTATTATCTTTACTCGGTGGGACCGAGGGCTCGGTGGGACTGAGCTGGTATCAATGTATTTACTCGGTGGGACCGAGGGCTCGGTGAGACTGAGTTTGTGTGGATATATTTTTGGTGTACTCGGTGGGACCGAGGTTCGTATTTATGCATTTATCATTATGTGGTTTTATATTTGTGGTGATGGTGACGTTGCCTACTTGCGAGTAGGGGCGATATTCGTGGGGTTGCTACCTGCGTGTGTGGTAGGACTCACTAAGCGATTAGCTTACCTTTTCCCAATATGTTGTGATTTCAGGTGCGAGCGGCAGTCGGGCTTGACGGTACACACACTATGCGCGGGGTGCTGAGAGTGTTTAAAATTTCACTTTTAAACCTTTAGATTTTATTTTATGAAATTTCCGCTGCGTAAACTTTATTGACTGTTTGAGTTAACGACGTTAATTTAATTTGAATTGCGAATTACTAAATTGGGGTTATTTTATAATGAAATGCATGTTTTAAAATTTTTAAATTCCTTGTAATTTTTGGGACGTTACAACCGGCGACACTCCTCCATACATCCGGCGATTGACAGAGCAGATGGAGGCCGGGTTCCGTGGAGTGAACCAGCGGTTGGACGACTTTGACGCACGTCTCGCCCAAGCAGGCTTCCCAGCACCACCAGTGCAGCCCCAAGGCCGAAGGAGAGTACGAGGCCGGCAATCCGGGGGTGCATCATCTTCATCGCACCGGTAGTTTGGGTTTGCTTTCATTCTCTTTTGTTTCTGATATTTGATGATGTACTGTACTGAATTTTATTTTCTTTTCGGATGACGGTAATAACCGCACAATGATACTTGTCACATTTTGTATCGCCTAAGCCGATACCTACACATTGGGGACAATGTATGGGTAAGGTTTGGGGTTGCCCAATCGGGCTCACGTATTATGCATGTAGATTTCCCGCACATGTGAATGTTTAGATCATATTAGCTAAATTCTTGTTTTAGGTGATTGAGACCAACCATTGAGGGAAGAATCTTGTGATAGCAACGTGACCATTAAGGAAGGACCGGAAAAAGGTATGCCTAGGGACATTACTGGAGACCACCCCAATAGCGAGATTTGAGCCTAAATGACGTATTTCATTTCGAGGGATTTAAACACTTAATTCGTATACACTTTTTCGAATTCCTTGTCGTGATTATAGAGTGATCTCGCTATAATGTTGCATTGAGTAGCAAAGACGACCATCGGGATATTGGGTAAGGGTATAGTAAACCATATCGTGTGGACCTTAAGAGATGATTCCAGGCATTGTGTGTATTTTAACCCATTTTTATCTATAGTCCCTTTTGACCCATTATGTGTGTATCCAATACCCCTTTTTCAGCCAAACACTCATCACCTTTTCGTTTCGAACCCCACCATTAAACCCTAGCCAAAAGCCTTAGCCAACCTTTATCCGAAAGTGTGTCAATCAGAAGCGGTAATGAACAGCGGAAGATAGAGCAGAAAAGAAAAGTACAGGTCAGTCATGAAGATAAATTGGGTCCTTCTAACCCAAGAGATAGAAAAGAGGGCCAATGCAGCCCCAATCAAATAAAGAGGGCCAATGATGCTAAAAAAAACAGTTAGTTAGACAGTTATCTACGGCTGATAAATAAGAGAGTCAAAGCGACTCCAACAATGACAAAGAGGGCCAAGTGATAGAAAATGAAGCCAGGAAAGTTCAGAATTGCTAAAGATTGACACACCGAGGATTTTTGATCCGCTTACCCTTCGTTTCTTAGACATAACCCTAGCCCCGTTACAACCCATGTAAAAGACCTAGATGATCTTCTGGAAAATGTGATTAGGATATACGACCACCTTTACCAATAGTCCCTGTCTTGCTACTTGATCCCTTTCTGAGATCGACTTTTTGGGCATTTGTGCGCCTTTCATTAGAGTTGTCATGTAAATTCTCGAGTATCTTTGTACATAACTTCCTTATACGTGAAAACATGTGCAACAACCTAGGTTCGAGTGAACTGAGAGCATCCCGTGAGGTAGGGTCGAGGTGAAATGTTTTCCTTAGCATGCTTGGACCTAGTACGACCTTAGTGTAATCAGAGCAGTCATGAGATCAACTCACAATGGAAGGACATAGATCAAACAGGATAAGTGTGAGGCGAGGGTGAGATAAGCATTCATGGGTATGGGAAATCACCAGTGCATTACGTGGTATCGATTGGGAGTTGTGCATTTATTGTTTCATTGATGTATGCTTTTATTCTCTTTTATCGCTAATTTGCTTGAGGACAAGCAACGCTCGGTTTGGGGTTGTTGATAACGCCACTTTTTGGCGTTATTTCCGATCCATAAACCAATGAGATTGGCTTGTGCTGAAGCAAAAAGGCGGAATTTTATGGTTTTTTCCAGTGAAATGCGCAGGTAATCCGAAAGAAGACGAGCATCGAGAAACAAAGTGGAAAAAGGCCAGAAAAGAATCCAAAAGAAAGCCTAAAACAAAGCCCAACGGAAGCCCAAGATCCAAGCCCAAGACCCGAGCCCAAGCCATGACCCAGACCTGACCCGGTCCTCTCAGAAAACCGCGCGGCCTGTGCCGCGGCCTGAGGCCGCGTGCCAGGTCGCGCAACCCTCTGTTCCAGTGTTATACTTTGCGATTTCCAGAAATTAGGTAATCATCCCGACATGTGCGACGAGAGGCTATAGAGGGGCGATTTTCAGAGGTATTTTCACTACTTTTGAGACACGATAGAGGACCGATTGAAGAGGAGTTCACCACGAGAAGCGGATTAGAGCCGAGAGAAGGGATTTCATCAGTACATCTTTCACGACTCATGATCACGATGTTTTCATACATTAGTTTCTACCCTTTTCTTTCGTTTTTTTCCACCCCCAACATGAACTAATCTTTAGATGTTGGGGGTTGGAATGACTATCGTTTTTATGATGGATGACGTGTAACCGAAGGATTTTTATTCGATTTGATCTATGAAGCATTTGATTTCAGTTTTTCATACCCAATTGTAGTTTGATCACCTTCAATTGAATTCAATGGTTTTTTATTAAGTTCGAGAGAATTAATTAATAACTAGATCAGGTAATCAGGTGCCGGAAAGGAGATTCGGGTAGAGATAGCCGAATCACCTTTTTGCCTTGCAAAGTTTAACTTAATGTGTTTTAAAATCACCGGTGGAGATCGAGAGATAAAACTAGTGAGTTTAAGATAAAATCCGTTATTGCTTGAGAAAGAATAACGATGAATTTCAAAACTAGGGTTAATAGGAATAATCGGTAATCATCGTTCGGGTTTGTTCATCGATAGTATAACCATAGGAAATCCAACCCTCAACCTTTTCTCTATCAGAGTCCTTTCCAAATTTTTCGTTAATCGATTTTAGCTTTATTTAGTTTTAAACAAGTTCTAAACCACAAATCCAAATTTCGATCGTTCAGTTAATAGCAATTGTAGTCATTGTGATACTTAGTTCCTAGTTCCCTGTGTTCGATACTCGTACTTCCGTACTATTACTTAATTTCGACACCGTACACTTGCGGTTAGATTTAGGGGGGGTGTAAACCCACCTATCACCTACTCATTTTTACGAATTTTTCTGTCGTTTACCTATCGGATTGCAGTCCGCACTCGTCGGGCTGGGTCAGAGTGCGGACTCGTTGGCTATTTTCGTAAACCAGAAGAGTGTATGGCTAGGAGGCCAATTTTCAAGTTTCGTTTGGCTATTTTAGCCAATTTCCCTTTCTATAACCCTAAAAGAAACTATCTAAAAACCTATATGTTCATTCTCGAAAGAAAAGACGAAATGCCAAAAACACGAAATGCCAAAAACCCTACTTTCCTTGCCGTCACCGTCTTCTTTCTGGCCGACAATTGCTGCTAGTTTCTAGCAGTGATGTTCGTCTTTCACGTCTCTGCATCATTGCACCAACACAATCAACAAGTATTTTCCTCTTTTTTTTTTCTTCGCCGATTGAGTACTTCACAACCGACCATTGTTCGTTTGTTCTACTTATTTTTATTGTTACTTGTTTTAGGCATGATGTTTACCCTAACCGTAATCGGTCAATCTTCAGTTGTTCGTGCAATCATTCTGTTGATCCAAACCCTTCAGTGATTTGATGATGACCCTTAGAATCACTTAGTGAAAATTATAAGTAAACATTATGTATTAATGTTTTGCCATCAGCGAAAAGATACTAAGTCTGTTCAGTATCGCTGATGGGGAACCATTGCTCTTAATTATTCCTCAGTGATAAATGTACATAAGTGATAGCTGAGCATGTTCAGTTTCGCTGATGATCACTGATTGATTATCTGTAAATGTTTATTTATAATCCCTGAAAACAAGTTTCGCGACAAAGGAGTTCATCGCTGAATCGAAGACAAAGCTGATGAACAAGTGACAAGTCTACTAATGATCTGATGCGGATATCAGTGAAACCAAGACAAGTCCACAACACGCGATATTTCAAGTAGAAGACTTCAGCGATAGCTGACCTTCATTCAGGTCTCACTGTGTTTGAAAAAGAATTATCAAACACATTACCAAATGACCTTCATTAGGTTTCGTACTCTATTATATCTTGTAAAAAGGATTCTCAAGTCAATTTATATCTTGTAAAAAGGGAGGACAAACATAAACATGTGAGTGAGTAAGAGACCAATTTATTGGTCCATATTTTGTTAGATTTCTGTCGATCTGGGTTTTTTTTGTTCCTCAGTTCATCCCTGTGATTCGTGTGGCCAAATCCAAGAATTAGGCATTTGTTTGGAATGTAGGTCATTTGGTAATGTGTTTGATAATTCTTTTTCTTTCTTTGCTGTGCTGGTTTTTGCTGTTTTTTGTTGTTTTGTTGCTGTTCAATGCTGTTGATGTTGTTTCATGCTGTTTTTGCTGTTCATTTGTTCAATGCTGTGTAATTGCTGTTTTTGCTGTTCAATGCTATGTAGTTGCTGTTTTTTGCTGTTCAATGTTGTTTGATGTTGCTTATGCCTCATTCTTTTGTAGGACAACAATATTGAGTTTGGAGATAATTTGGATTGTTGAAAGTGTTTTTTATTGAGTTTTTGGAGATAATTTGGATTGCTGGAGATAATTCAGATTGAGTCATGCCGACAACAACCTATTAAGTCATGCCAAAGGCTGTTGTTAGTTGGTGCATGTGGTGGACCTAGGGTTTTTTTTTTCATTTTTTAGAGCACTGGGAATTGGTAGCTGGCATCTTAAAGTGTATTTATATCATTTGTCAAAGATAAAATATGTGGAGTACTGATTACAAGTTGGCCAATGGGCCAAAAAGTACAATCCTAAAAGATATATAACATATGTGTCTTACAGTTACCATGTCTTTAATTTCATTTTAGATAAACTTAAGCTAACTTTCTAATAATTATTATTACTTTCGTTACAATGCAGGAGCTTTCAAAACACTTTGGGTTATAACCTTGTAACCGCGGGTACATGTACAAGAAAGAATTTATTTGATAGCATGAAATACCCGTTTCTTTCAAACCCCAACCGCTTTTCTCCACATCATTTTGCCACCTTGTTGCAAAAATGCTTGCAATCAAAATCTTTAAGACCATGCAAGCAAATTCATGCCGCCATCTTAACTTCAGCCCTTGACATCAACTCCTTTTCTCTACATTCAAAGTTGGTGGGTGTTTATGCAAGTTGTGGCTGTTTCACTTATGCTCATTCAATGTTTCAAATCACTCAAAACCTGAATGTTTTTGCTTACAATTGGATGATTTCTGCTTTGACATTCAATGGACATTTAGAAGAAGCTATAAATTACTTTTCTTTACTTCAAGAATCAAGAAATGTTGTTCCTAATAATTTTACTTTTTCGTTTCTACTCAAGTGTTGTGTCGGTTTGAGGGATTCAAACAAGGGTAAAGAGGTTCATTGTGTGATAAATAAGTTTGGGTTCCAGGTTGATTCATATGTGGTTAATGCCTTGATCGAGATGTATTGTAAATGCGGTTGTCTACATTATGCCCGCCAACTGTTCGATAAAATGTCAAACCCAGATGTTGTTTCTTGGACAAACATGATTTCTGCCTATTCTTGTGCCGGAAAACTCCAAGAATCACAATTTCTCTTTGAGAGGATGAAATTAGAAGGATTGAAACCTAATGAGTTCACCTGGAATGCATTGATAGCTGGGTATGCTAGAATCGGAGATTGTGATGGAGCACTTACTTCATTTTCAAGAATGAGCGAAACTGGTTTTGTTCCTGATGTTGTTACTTGGAACGCCATGATTTCTGGCTTCGTTCAAAGCCAACAGACCATCAAAGCCGTGGAACTCTTCAGGTCCATGTTGGTTTCTGGGGTGAAACCCAACTCCGTTACCATCACCTCTTTACTCCCAGCTTTCGGGTCCACTAACTCAGTTGATCACGGGAAAGAAATCCACGGGCTAATCTATAGAACAAATACATATATCAACATCTTTGTCTCTAGTGCACTTATCGACATGTACTCTAAATGCGGATGTGTCAAAAACGCAAGAAACGTATTCGACACCATACGCTCCAAGAACGTTGCGTCGTGGAACGCAATGATCGGATGCTATGGGAAACACGGAATGGTTGATTACGCTATCCAACTTTTAAATAATATGCAAGAAGAAGGGGTTCAGCCAAATGAAGTAACTTTAACATGTGTTCTTGCTTCTTGTAGCCATAGTGGGTTGGTGAAGAAAGGTTTGGCAATCTTTAGGTCGATTAAGGAAAGTTATGGGATCAAGATTAGAGACGAACATTATGGTTGTGTTATTGATATTCTTTGTCGCTCTGGGAAAATGGAAACGGCGTATGATTTGGTGCGTGAAATGGGTACGGAGTCGATGGTGGGTTCTTTTTTGAATGGGTGTGTGGTGTACAATAGACCAGATTTGGCTAAAAAGATGGGTGAAGATGTAATGAAGATGGAGTTAAAGAGAGCAGGAGGGTTTGTTACTATGGCAAATATTTATGCTAAGGAAGGAGAGTGGGAAAAAGTTGACAAATTAAGACAAGTGATGAAATTGCAGGGTGTACAAAAGCAACCTGGGGTTAGCTCTATATCCAACAATATATAGTACTCTATGTGGTTTCTTGATTAAAAGATGGGTATTTTTGTTTGGTTGTTATTTTGAGAAACATAAGATATATTTAAGGGTTTATAGTTTAAAATTTGTTTATTGAAGGATCTATAATTTGAAAGTTGGGAAATTGACCAAAATAGGCGATCTCTCTGATGAAATTCACTTTTTAGCTACTATTTCAAATTCACCTTAGTAAACGAGAGTCAGAGGAGAGAGTGCTGGACTTCAACAACACCACCCCGTCGGACTGGCAGGCAAGTCCTTTGGATCCGCCACGGTTTCCGCGATGAGAAACGTTATCGGATTACTTACACTTGTTACTATCGGGATGATTGTCGGTAATTTTCTCATCAATTCCCTTAAAAGCAGCTTAATATGTTTTGTGATCAAAACATTTTTATATAATTCATACAGTGCTTCTGCTAATTAATTGGTATTATGCTTGGAAATGTGGCTCAAGCATCTTCCTGATTATATTTATATAGTGAAATATTACGAGGTTGTTTCAATTTTTTTTTATTTTTTTTGGTGATTAAGGGCTAAGAAAAAGATACCAAGGGATTAACTTTTAATTTTCAAATCAACTTAATTTTTTGAACCAAATGATTTTGCTCCTGTGATTTTTATACAAGTTCATTTGTTGGTACAATGACGGGGTCATAGTTGATGTGATTGGCGATTACGTTCCTAGAACTTCTCCAGCCTAGGAGATACTCATCCATTTGCAATAAAATTTCAAAACCTAGCAATCTTCCATTTGGGCGTATATCTTTTAACTCCATAATGTTTCTATCAAATTCCATTGCACACAAAAAAGTAGTTGAATTTCAAAATCAGACATCATAATTCAAAAGAGCTACCTCTACCATCTATAATAGAGATCATAGGGATAGTAATAACCGAGTTTCCATACTGTTGATGCATGTGTCTCGTGCTCGTGTCAGGCAGCAAAAAGGTTTCCGTGATGTTCCTAAAGAGACGGTTGTTAGGGTAGTGTAGGGGTTGACATGGCTAAAGGAGTTGTTAGGAGTAAAAAATCTCACATTTATAAAATATGCGATAAACAGCCGACAACAACCTATTGGCAGTTGGATGCTGCCAAAGGCTGTTGTTAGTTAGTGCATGTGGTGGAGCTGGGATTTTTCCATTTTTTAGAGCACTGGGAATTGGTAGCGGGTATCTTAAAGTGTATTTATATCATTTGTCAAAGATAAAATATGTGGAGTACTGATTACAAGTCGGCCAGTGGGCCAAAAAGTACAATCCTAAAAGATATATAACATATGTGTCTTACAGTTACCATGTCTTTAATTTCATTTTAGATAAACTTAAGCTAACTGTTTAGTAATTGTTTTATTACTTTCATTACAATGCAGGAGCTTTGCTTCAATTGGCATTTATTCGTAATTTGGAAGATTCATATGGTAAAATATTCTCAATCGTATCAGATTTGAGTTGGCATGTATCTTTTTATTATGATTTTTTTGCATCTTACATATATGCATGCATTTACCTGGTGTTATAATGCTAACAAAACTCTTGCTTAGAGCCTTAGACTTCAGTTTCATGCTTTTCTTCTTCTATCGGTTATCTTTCGCGTACTGCTTTTTATATCATCCATTACTAAGACCAACTAGATGAACGTTGTAGATTTCAATATATATTCCAAAACATGCACTACTACTTTGGAGATGATATTACTAAGTGTATGTATCTTGTCGATGTGTTAAAGCTAGTTGAGCACAATGTGCTGCAAGGAGGTGGGGGTGGGGCAATATGGTGCTATAAGCCAAATGGTCTCTCAACTTTTTATCTGCTGATATCTAGAAGATGCACTATCAATATCTATCATATGGAGCTCCTGGTTAATGTTGTTATCATGGTTTTCAATTAGGGTGTTGGGTTTATTTTTTAATGTTTTAAGGGTATCGGGTAGGAGTGGGTTCATTGGGTACTGGTACTTCACTTTTGGGTAAGAAGGGTAGGAAAGAGAAAAGCTGATGTGGCGCTGAGGTGGCAAGTGGGTTCATTGGGTACGGGTACTCATGGTCTAACCAATCTTCCGATCGTGGCTTGCTGCTCCTCCCTCTCTTCTTCTACCATCTTGTTGCAGATTGAAGATAGACCATGACTTTTCGTTTTTATATTGGATGATCTTTTTATATTTGTGATTTTAATTCTCTTTTTTTATAAATGTGAGACTTTAATTCTCTCTCTATTGATAAATGTGTGATTTTAATTCTCTCTCTATAGATAAACGTGCGAATTTAATTCTTACTATGGATAAATGTGTGACTTAAGTTCACGACTATTAATAAATATGTAACCTTAATTCTTTATTGACATGTGTGATTTTAACATTTGTTAAAATAATAAAATCGTTACATATTAATTACATATATTAATTCTTTTTGAGACTTATTAATGATGATTTTAAATATTTATTAAATATGTACTATATATATATATATATATATATATATATATATATATATAGTTTCCGCTTCGGGGCTTACGCCTCGAGGCTTACGCCTCACTTGTTAATTTGTTATATGCCAACTTGTGAGTGTTTGAGCTAGGCCTTATGTTAATTATACAAATATCCAAGATCTTATTTGGTGATGTTTAGCATGATAGTGAATAAAAAATAGACCTATTAGATAGAAAATACTACAAAGTAAATGGCCATGGACCTCATCTTTCAGGGTTAGACAAAAGCTATTTGTTCACTTTCCTGGACTTCTGACAAATATATTATACGTAGGCACTGGGCTTACTTCATTTAGAAGAACATTTGGGAGTCAGAATGGTGGTGGGAGTCAATTGGCTACAGGTCGGTATGTTACATTTATTCATCATGATTATAAACTTTCACCAGAATTGATAATATCATGAACGAGAGAAACATTTCAACTTATAATTTTAGAAAATTTGCAGCTAGCAACAATGTTGACAACATCGCTTATTTCTAACGAGATCTGTGAGGCTTTTGGCCCAACACCGCTAGTCCTCTCAAATTTTGGGGTGGGATAGTGGATAAGGGTCAAGCCTCATAAAAACTTTTCTTCGTGTGTATTTACTGTTTAGGTGACTAGGAAAAGAATGAAGCAAATTAACTTTTATGCATATGTTTTGTTTCTAACTTCATCATTTTCCCTCATCTGGTTTCAGTCATATCTGGTTGGGCGAATGACAAAGAAGCTGCACTGTTACGCATTGGATATGTATGTCCTTGATCTTCATCTAGACCCATATAGTTTATCTTAACTGCTAGTTGTCTACTGAACGTTATGTCAATCTAGAGGTTATAGAATATTTGGATGCCAGAATAAAAATCATGGAGAATCATATGCCCCATGTGAAGCTTGATCTTGCTTTTCAAGTGAATTATGCGAAGCTCAAAACATTGAAGATAATGAAATAATCCAATAAATTCAAGTAGTGTTTTTTTTATTATTCATCGTCGTAAGAAAATAATTCATAGTTCAGATGCTTGAAGAATGAGAAGGAACAATTTAGAGGCGTTCATTGTTTTATGTCATGGTTGGTTTATGGTTGTCAGTGGAACTAACGTGTCTAAAATCATCATTCTAATGTTTGTCTTATGTACAATTGATCTTTGACATTCTATCTGTTACATTGAGCATCCTTCACTCAAATAAAGTAATTGTTTCCCCCCTAGATCTAAACGATTTTTGCCTACATGTTCCTCGTAAATTGCTACACTTCCATCAATCGAGAATGGTCGAGACTAACAGAAATCTACTGTGGTTTTGACCTGATTTTCAAAAGTGACTTCCTCTTAATTTAACACCAATTTTGTATTATGTCAACTGTATCATCATTAAACAGTAGATTAATAAATTTCTAGTGCATATGCACATGTCCTATTATTTCTCTATCACATTTTGTTCATATTTTATGTTAATTGTTTTTATTCCTCTTTTCTGCAGGTCAAACCTGAAATAATTAGCTGGTCTCCACGAATCATTGTGTTCCATAACTTTTTAAGCTCCGAGGTACAAAAATAGTTTATATTGCTCACCATGTTTCTATGGGTTAACCTTTGCTGAACTTGGTCTTTCAAATCTTCATCAACCTTAGAGTAGCCTTTTTATATTTGTGGTCAAAGCTGAACATGCAATTAAATTAGTTTAACTTTGGTAAATGGCCTCAATTTTACCTTGTAGATTTTCCTTCAAAATGTTTAAATCTAAAATTAAATAAGGTAAATATTTATCCTACGAAAACGGGAATAAACATGACGGTATATGAATTGTTGGAGCATTGTATCAAAATTTTATTTTTTTTAATAATTAATTTCAAAGGTTATTAGGAATCCAACAGTTCCATTTTGTGACTCGTTGGACCTTTTTTAATTTCAATTTTCTTACATTGAAAACTAAAAAGTAATTAGTGCTTGGACGTGTGTCAAGGAGGTATAATGCTAGCAGGTTGTGAATTCCTGAATTGTTATGACCATTGTAGGAATGCGATTGATCATCTTTGAGCAATAGCCAAGCCCCGTCTTCAGATCTCAACAGTCGTGGATGCAAAAACTGGGAAGGTGTTGATTCCGGTATATCTCAACAATGATGAACTCAAACAAAATGCATAAAACAGAGTGTGAAATAAGCAGGTGCGGCGGTTGCTTTGTCGTGCTTCTAAGTTGCTTTGTCGAGCTTCTAGATTACCATGTCATGTATTGTAGGATGTACTTGTTAGTAGGTAGCTTGCCAATTCATTACTTAGTCTTGACAACACACTATTTTAGCCTTCACAACTCATCATTAGAATGCTTAATCATGTTAACTAGGCTTGCTTTGTCATCCATATAGTCTTGCTTCCTCATGCTTTGGCTTGTAGGACACTTGTAAGCGTCTTATTAGTGATAATATGTATATTTAATGAAAGCTACAATTGTTGGAAATTTTTAGTGTTTTTAATAGAAATACAACTCTTGTATTTAAAGCTTAAAACATTAAATTGTAACAAAATTAAAAGTACGGTGTTACATACTCAAAGTTTGCACTGAATCCATTACACTATAACCTACGACTAAGAGGTCGT
Organism: Saussurea involucrata; assembly: GCA_033807775.1. Lineage (NCBI taxonomy): Eukaryota > Viridiplantae > Streptophyta > Magnoliopsida > Asterales > Asteraceae > Saussurea > Saussurea involucrata. Next base: position 717,497 of record JAWVWS010001006.1, on the reverse strand, counting down.
TTAACCAACGATTACTCGGTCACTTGCCTTACCAAAAAAAAGGGAAAGAATTAATAAATTCTCCTTAAACTTTTGGTAATAATAACAAGTAGCCAGTCTGCCCTGCTTTCTTGCAACAAAATGATGACAAATGCATGTCATGTTAGATAATATAGATATTTGGGCCTTTGTTTAGTTTTGGGCTTGTGGGCCAGCCTTTTGTATAGTTAAGTTTACTTTACCTTGTTTAGCTTATATTAGGTTTAGGTTTATACTTGTGTAATCAGTATTCTATCTTCTTCCTCTTGCATCTTGTAAGAACACAGCATTCTAGTAAAACCCTAAGCACTTTTTGCATTTCTTCTTCATCTATCAAAGTTATCATGGTATCAGAGCAAGGTTAATCTCGTTTCTTCTCTCAAGTACTGTTAATCTCAAGCACTTTTTTTGGCGTTCTTTTGCTGGTTCGATCTTCTTCTGGGTCGGTTTTCTTCTGGTTCGAGAATCATCGTCTTCTGCTCGAAAATCGTCTCTGCTATAGGTATCTTTAATCTCTGTGTTTATTTCGATTTTTTGCTTACTTTTCTCGCTTGCAATGGCTGGAAACGATCCTCTCCAAGCCATTAGTGTTCGTTTAGATGGGAAAATTACTCCTATTGGAGTTATGTCTTGAAAAACTTTCTGAAGGGAAAGAAATTGTGGGGTTATATTTCTGGTACTACTGCTGATGGTACTACTATGCCATCCTTGCCTGTCACTACTGCTGATGGTACTCCTATGCCATTAGCAGGCATTGGTCCTATTATGGGTCCAAAATTCTCTCTTCCTAATGTTTATCATATTCCAAAACTCTCATTGAATCTTGTGTCTGTTGGTCAATTATTTGATTCTGGTTATAAAGTATTCTTTTCTCTTGACTCTTGTTGTGTGCAGGATCCACGTACTCAGAAGCTGATTGGGACCGGCCGTAGGCGTGAGGGCTTATATGTGTTGGATGAGTTGCGGTTACCAGTAGGAGTTGCTCATACCGCAGATCTATCTTCTTTTCGTTTGTCGTCTAAGTCGTCTACTTTCTATTTGTGGCATTCACGCCTTGGACATGTTTCTGCTTCTCGTTTAAAATACTTGGCCTCTTCTGGAATTTTGGGAAATTTGCAAACTCATGATATTTCTACTTGTAGTGGTTGTAAACTTGCAAAATTTTCAGCTTTGCCTTTTTAAATTAAGCAAATCTCTGTCTGTTGCACCTTTTGATTTGATTCATTCTGATGTGTGGGGACCATCTCCTTTTCCTACAAAAGGAGGGTCTCGATATTATGTTTCTTTCATTGATGATTGTACTCGTTTTTGTTGGGTTTTTCTCATGAAACATCGTTCAGAATTCTTTGATGTTTATTGTCGTTTTCGTGCATATGTTAAAACCCAGCATGATTCTGTGATTAAATGTTTTCGGTGTGATTTGGGAGGAGAATATACTTCCAATAAATTCTGTGAATTGCTTGCTTTAGATGGAACTAGTTACCAGACATCCTGTACAGATACTCCCGAGCAGAATGGTGTTGCTGAAAGAAAACATAGACATATACTTGAAACTGCTCGCTCGCTCTTGTTGTCTTCTTCGGTTCCTAACCAATTCTGGGGTGAAGCCGTTCTTACTGCTGTCAATCTGATCAACAAAATTCCATCCTCAATCACCTCAGGTATCTCTCCCTTTCAGAAACTTTATGGTCGTTGCCCTGATTATTCCTCTCTACGTGTCTTTGGTTGCACTTGCTTTGTACTTCGTCCACGTGTAGAACGTGACAAATTATCTTCTAAATCTGCTGTCTGTGTCTTTCTTGGTTATGGTGAAGGACAAAAAGGTTATCGTTGCTTTGACCCTACTTCTCAAAAATTATATGTTTCTAGGCATGTTATGTTTCTTGAGCATATTCCTTTCTATTCCATTCCTAAAACTGAACACAACTTGACAAAGTCAGATGTCATTAATCTTGATCCGTTCGTTGAGCAAGTAAACTCTACTCAGACTTCAGATACTCTTCCAACGGACGAACATGCTACTGGTACTTCAATGCCTGACATTGCTGCCCCCCTCCTACTGTCACTCAAGATGCACCTGAGAATGTGGATCCACCTCGACAATCTCAACGTACTCGTAAGTCTACTCGTCTACCAGAATTTGCTTACTCTACCTACTCTCCCTCTTTTACTTCCTTCTTAGCTTCTATACACTCTCTTTCTGAACCCTCATCTTATAAGGAAGCAGTTACTAACCCTCTTTGGCAGCATGCCATGAGTGAGGAACTTGAGGCTTTGCAAAAGACCCATACTTGGGATTTGGTTCCTCTTCCGGAAGGTAAACGTGCCATTGGTTCCCGATGGGTATATAAAATCAAGACAAAATCTGATGGATCTGTTGAACGTTACAAAGCCAGGCTTGTAGCTAAGGGCTTTACTCAGGAATATGGTTTGGACTTTGAGGAGACTTTTGCCCCGGTTGCCAAAATGACTACAATTCGCACTCTTATTGCCGTTGCTGCTGTTCGCAAATGGAATATTTCACAAATGGATGTTCGAAATGCCTTTTTGAATGGTGACTTGAATGAGGAAGTATACATGGCTCCTCCTCCCGGTGTTCTTCATAAAACGGGTGAAGTTTGCAAGCTTAGAAAAGCTCTATATGGGCTTAAACAGGCCCCACGAGCTTGGTTTGAAAAGTTCTCTGATGTTATTCTGTCTCTTGGATTCTCTGCTAGTGAACATGATTCTGCTCTCTTTGTCAAACATACTTCTGCAGGTCGTATATTGCTTTCGTTATATGTTGATGACATGATTATCACTGGTGATGATCTTCAAGGAATTCATACCTTAAAGTCAGAGTTAGCTGCACAGTTTGAGATGAAAGATTTGGGACCTCTTAGATATTTCTTGGGTATTGAGGTTGCTTCTTCTCCCAGAGGTTATCTGCTTTCTCAATCTAAATATACTGCTGAAATTATTGATCGAGCTCGCCTCACTGACACTCGTGTTGTGGACTCTCCCTCTGAATTGAATGTCGAGTATTCACCAACTGATGGTTCTCCCCTCAAAGACCCTACCTTGTATCGTACTATAGTTGGCAGCCTGGTTTATCTCACCATTACTCGACCAGATATTGCATATGCGGTTCACATTGTCAGCCAGTTTGTTGCAGCTCCGACTTGTACTCATTGGACAGCTGTTGTGCGTATTCTACGTTATCTTCGAGGTACCATGTTCAGAAGTCTCTTGCTATCTTCCACATCTTCTCTGGAACTGCGGGCATACTCTGATGCTTCTTATGCACGCAATCCTACAGACAGACGATCGGTTACAGGTTTTTGTGTCTTCTTGGGAGACTCGCTTATCTCGTGGAAAAGTAAGAAACAGTCTGTGGTTTCTCTTTCTTCCACTGAAGCTGAATATCGGGCTATGGCATCTACTTCCAAGGAGATCATTTGGTTACGTTGGTTACTTGCTGATATGGGTGTTTTTCTTCACCATCCCACTCCTATGTATTGTGACAATCGTAGTGCCATTCAGATTGCTCACAACTCGGTTTTTCATGAACGCACCAAGCATATAGAGGTTGATTGCCACTTCACACGCCAACATCTCAAGCGTGGCTCTCTTTCCTTACCGTTTGTAAGCTCAACTCTACAACTTGCAGACTTCTTTACGAAGTCTCACCCGATCTCTCGCTTCCGCTTCCTTGTTAGCAAACTCTCGATGCTTCTTGCTCCCGCATCATGAGTTTGAGGGGGGATGTTAGATAATATAGATATTTGGGCCTTTGTTTAGTTTTGGGCTTGTGGGCCAGCCTTTTGTATAGTTAAGTTTACTTTACCTTGTTTAGCTTACATTAGGTTTAGGTTTATACTTGTGTAATCAATATTCTATCTTCTTCCTCTTGCATCTTGTAAGAACACAGCATTCTAGTAAAATGTAACAACCCAATCTAAATAAAACATACATAGCGTTAATATTAACCAATTACAAAACTGGGTCCATAAAATTTCATTACATCTGTCTAAAATAACTTAGGCTGGCGGAAACAACCTATACACAACTGAGAAATACTAAAAGCAAGTTATAGTGTCTCTACACTATTCATTCTTCATTCTGCTAACACCCTGCTTACTTGCTATAGCCTGCTTACCTGAAAAGGTTTTTATTTGAAAATGCGAGGGTTAGACCATAAGGTCTAGTGAGTCCCTCCTAACAGTTATCAAAACATTTAAAACAGTTTATCTTTTCAGCATAAAACATTCATACTCAACACGTTAAAATCATATACGGACTAAAGTCCGCCTCCTCGTAATCTGACACCCTGAAGCCACCCGAAGGTGACAACGAGTCAGCCTCATGCTGCCTTGCGGAGCCTCGCTCCTGGCATATAGGGACCTCCCTTCCCGCACGAGAGCTGGCGGAACTACTCTCCCGTCTTTGCCAGTTTACGTCTCCTTGATGTATGCATACATTCTACATAAAACTTTAAACAACTTTCATGCAATTAAAGCATAATAATAAAGCATGTCAATTCTCAACATTCATAACACATTTTGAAAACACTTTAAAAGCCACACATTTTAGTTTAGAAAACTCACCTGAGGTCCAGATTATAAATGTTTACTCGTGTCGATCACCTCAACATGAACCTACAATTTACACCCATCACATAAATTGGGCTTTCATTAGTAATCCACTTCTCAACTTAATTTATTAAACCCCTACTTGACTCACTTGATTAAACTACTTATTTTTAACTCTCGGCCACCTCTAGATTATACTCATACCAAGCCAATACACATCAACTTTCGGTCCACTTAGTACCGACCCAAAAGGAGAATTGCACTAAGTAACACTTTGATCCAATGAGAAAACAATCCCATCGCCCCAACTATTTAATTAGACTCCACTAACAATTGTGAAAAGAGGATCTCGGTTCACTTACTAGAATTCGAATCCATAATTAATTAATAAACCGAATCCCACTAGTATTAACAAATCATACCATAACTAATTAATAAATCGAAATCCACTATAATTAACAATCTACACATCTCGGTCCAAAATATGAGTAAATCAGATCCACTAACAATTCTAACAATTTGGTCCAAATAAATATCAATCCACTTTTGATTATAAAGTTTGCAAGGTCCAATTTAAGTAGCTAAGACACCGGCCCACGTGACTTACCCCAAATTAAATTAATTCTAATTCGGCTCCACTATATTTAATTAAATCTAACCTCAAATCCACTATAGTTAATTAAACAACAATTTCGGTCCACATGAGGTTTCGATTCCAATTAAAATAGTCATTCCGTCCCTTCTCTTAAATTTACAATCCGGTCCAACAATTAAATCGATGAGGGTTGAGCCAAACCTCTAACTCTACACGTTTTCGACGACAAAACATCTTTTATAAACTGATACAAATTATATCCTAACCAAGAGCCCACAACCTTTGATTTATCTTGACAATATGAATTGGAAATCAAGACTCTATATTAACACTGTTATTTGGTTTCTCAGATTACATAACTAGGTGCAACTTAGAAACCTAACAAATCTAACATAACGCGAAAAGAGAGCAATGCAATGGAAGGGTTTCTTACCGGAATAAAACCACACGAAATGGAGAAAAACTGCTGTCTAGAGCTCCGGCGACCACCTCCGGCGACCACCACTGCCGGCCACCGCCGACCACCGCCGGCCACCGCCACCTTCATCTCTCTCACGCAGCTCTCTCTCCCTTTCTTGATGCTCTTTCTCTCTCTCTCTCGCAGTCTCTCTCTCTCTCACGAAGCTCTCTCTCTCTTTCTCTCTCACGATCTCTCTCTCCGTCGGCGTTTTCTCCCACTCGCCGGCGACCACCTGCAGCGGCGATCCGCCGGCGACGAACTCCAGTCACCACCTTCGTCTTTCTCTGCCTCTCTCTCCTCGTCGTCTCTCTCTTCTCTCTCGACTTCTATCTCTCTCTCGCACTCACGATCTCTCTCTTCTCGTCTGTCTCTCTCTTCCTCTCGCCGGCGTTCTCTCTCCCTCGCCGGCGTTCTCTCTCCCTCTCGATCTCTCTCTCTGCCGGCTGCACACCAAAACACCTCACAAGACCATTTGCTTTTCTTTCTTCTTTCTGCTTCCTCCTCACGAAAGTTCCATGGCTCCTCTCCTTTCTTTATGCTTTTTGTCTTTCACTATGGCAGTACACTCCTAACCCTAAAAGAATTGTTTTCCTATTCTCCTGACAAAAGTGGCGCACCAAAAGATTGGGAATTAATTTCCCAATTTTCCTTCTTTACCCTCATACATTTTCAAAATAAACGGTTTTAACCCTTAACTTCTATTTAAATCACATTGCTTAATTTGGGTTATTACAATCTCCCCTCCTTAATGGAATTCCGTCCCGGAATTCACTCCGAAGATAACCGGCGAAAATTGATTAACAAAGCTTAAATCTCAGCTCTCGAGATAGTCTTAATAACAAAACAATAGTAACATACCTTCACGCCCCAGCTGCGCAATCCTGATTAAACTCACTATCTTTGCTCATAACTGGAACATACAATCATCCCATCCTTCATCTTCCAAATCGGTTCTATTACTTCATGAACACCATGAAACTCGGGTTCTAAAACTCTATCGATTAACCACAATGACCATAAGATCAGATGGACGCACAAAAGGTCATCCCGACTTTCTTACTTAGATTTACTTTAAATAATTTCCTTAACGATCAGTGCAAATCTCAATAACACTTTCCCCCGATTAGTGCAGTATAACCATTGATCCTTACCGCACCAAACTGTACAATTTCCTTCTCTTTATCACAAACAACTTTAACTCGACCCACTCAATACAGTTTTTAATTATCAACTTGTTTCAAAAGACACACCCCAAAATGCGATGCGATTCATATCTTTTTATCCACCATAAATTATCATTTATAAAAACTTAGCATCAACCTCTCGTTAAGCTGGTATTCACAAAAACCATCAGTCAAAAACTGATTTCTCAACTAACACTCCCACTTAGTAACTCAACAATCCACAATTTTCCAAAATAAAAGTTTGAAATTACTCATTCCATCACTCCACTATCAACTCTTAGTAAGAATCTCGGTAGGATTATAACACATCCTGCAATAACAAAAGAATGCCATCACTTAACAACTCTATAAACTTTTAATCAACCAACCAAAGGTTTATACATCTATCAACTAATGATCATACTACCACTCCGACTCCTAATCATCATCATGTCATTCTTTAAACATAACCAAATTTCCAACTATTTCCTTCTAGGATTATTCCCTCACACATAAGAAATAACTCCCGCTCTTTAGAGATTTAGCATTTACTATAACACAGTTTGACTAACACACTCTTCATCCTCATTAAACTTCCAATGGTCCCAACATATACCTACCTAACGACTTTTACAACCAAAACACTTGGTTTCTCCTTTGGGTAATCTCCCATTACTACTCCGTCATTCCATCCCGATCATAAACACACCACAACGTCAACTTACCCCTACGTGCTCGAACATCCTGGTTAACAATCATACATCTCACACGAAAACCCCCCAAAATGCTTCTATTTGATGCTTTCATTCTCTCTATCACCACATCACTACGACACTAGCTGATACATTTACCTTGGCAATTAATGCCATTACATAACGGTGCATTCCTCATCTATAACCTCACCCTGCAGACCAAATCTCTCATGGTTATTCGTACACACTTCAAACCTGTCTTCATATCCTCCCGAATACTACAATCGAGTCTATCTCACTAAATAGTCCTTTCCCAACTTGTTGAACTATAATTCACGAGTTCTCAATTAGCTCCCACGCAACCATTCCAGTTAGCTCTTCTCGATCTGTGTCCTTACAAAACACAACACATCTCTAACCGACTGGTAAAATCTACACACTCATTTCGTTTGTGCTACACGCCTCCTCATTCTACGTATCTCTCCATACCTCGTAAATAGAGCGTTTATTCAAAATGATCACTTCCCATCCTCTTAACACCCCTATAAGGTGTCCTATCAATTTCTAACCTTTTGTTTCACGTCTTCGGCCTCGGCCATCTTATGTAGCTATCGAATTCTACAGCAACCGACAACCTGAAACTACTTTCTTAATTTATTCTTAAACATGGGTTCCTTTACGGAATCTAATCCTACCATCATATCATAATTACTTCGCAATACGTCCCCCTCTTTTCTGAACTCACTCCTGTAACATCAATATTACAAGCTCACCTCAAGACTCATACCCAACACCGTGGGCACTTCGTTTCTTCTTCACAATACTACTTATAACGAGTTGCTAAAACTATCACTTTGAAGGCTTCAAGTCCTTCCTCTAGACACAACCGTCCCTTGACAATCGTACTTCCAGTTGCCGCGCAAGGGTGCAAACCCTCATACAACCGATACTATCATCCACTACTGACGGAACACATATCCCGATACTACAACGTCCTCTCCTGATTTGACCAACAACTCTCCACTCTCTGAGTTCTTTCTTAGCTTTAAAAAAATGCAACATCCTACGACCTAGTGAGTTCATAGCCTTCATGCATGACAACGCATTAAATAAATCATTCCACACACTTTATCATTTTAAATAAACAACACTTGAATACATCTTGGGTACACATGCTCCCATCACTTATAAATTCAACGCCCTGCACAATGATCTCGAGAACCGTTTGCATGCAACTTTCCATAAACTTAATCTTACTCCTACCGAACGGTGTCAATATGACAATGATATATTGCATGAATTTTTTTTTATTTGGCACAATTTTGAAAGAATTATCGTCGTCAGGTAAATCAGTTGGTTTTCGTACTCATAAATACTCCAACATACCATTACTCACTTTGGTTATAAAAGTTTTGCATTTAATCGGTCTCTTGACTTTTGCAATAATTTAACTTGTCATGCAAAAGTGGAATATTTTGCAAACCGTAAACCTCAAAACTTTACTATACGATGTAAATGGATTTGCATTTTACTTTAAACATACGCTTGTACACGCCGACTCAAATTAGTTCAAATTTGAAATTTACACATTCGTTTTACTTATAAAAATTCATGTACACATGTACAACTCAATGCATGAAACTCTACTTGCAATTGAAGGCTACTCACCCAACTAAGGTCAACCGTCTTACTCACACAACTTGTCCTTGACACCTCACCTACAACCAACGGTCGTCCTCTCGGTCATACAACAACTTACTGAACACGCTTTCCACATCTCACTTACTCAACCCTTTCATACTATTTCGTTTTAATCACTATCTCATTTTCTACTTCTACCTGCTTTCGTTTCACTATAGGCATCTCATGTCATTAACTCTGCCATTTAAAAGCTCGATTAAATAAATAAATAAATAAAAATTTAAGTTCTATAACACTTTCAAAATTTCGACACTGATCTTTCTTACCATCCCGTCTGACCTATCCCATGATTTCTAGAACTGGGACCCTCCCGAAACAGGGGTCTTACTCAACTCAAACTTTCCCCATATTCGAGTCTACGAAGAGCTACCTCTAGACAATTCATAACACTCTATGCAGTATTTCTTCTTTACGATGTATACATACATCACATCATAAATGATCCTTTACGATATCTCCCGACTATGGGTCTCAATCTACTTCTCAAGGATCTTACTGACATTCTCCAGTACCGGCACGCGACATAAACACTAGCTTTTGACTACTATCGGAATAATAAGGCAGGTTGAGCACATACATGTACCTATAAGTTCGCAATTACACTAGCCAGGTGGAATTTCAAACTTACCTTACATGACAGTCCTCAGTACCCTATTAGTCCTATCTCTATAATAGTGTCCTCCTAACGCATTTCCTATTTCTCAGTTGTGATTTCTACTCCCAAGTTTAAGTTTAGGCCCGTCCGGTCACCTAAATCCCTTAAACTACGGCTCTGATACCAACTGTAACAACCCAATCTAAATAAAACATACATAGCGTTAATATTAACCAATTACAAAACTGGGTCCATAAAATTTCATTACATCTGTCTAAAATAACTTAGGCTGGCGGAAACAACCTATACACAACTGAGAAATACTAAAAGCAAGTTATAGTGTCTCTACACTATTCATTCTTCATTCTGCTAACACCCTGCTTACTTGCTATAGCCTTCCTGTACCTGCTTACCTGAAAAGGTTTTTATTTGAAAATGCGAGGGTTAGACCATAAGGTCTAGTGAGTCCCTCCTAACAGTTATCAAAACATTTAAAACAGTTTATCTTTTCAGCATAAAACATTCATACTCAACACGTTAAAATCATATACGGACTAAAGTCCGCCTCCTCGTAATCTGACACCCTGAAGCCACCCGAAGGTGACAACGAGTCTGCCTCATGCTGCCTTGCGGAGCCTCGCTCCTGGCATATAGGGACCTCCCTTCCCGCACGAGAGCTGGCGGAACTACTCTCCCGTCTTTGCCAGTTTACGTCTCCTTGATGTATGCATACATTCTACATAAAACTTTAAACAACTTTCATGCAATTAAAGCATAATAATAAAGCATGGCAATTCTCAACATTCATAACACATTTTGAAAACGCTTTAAAAGCCACACATTTTAGTTTAGAAAACTCACCTGAGGTCCAGATTATAAATGTTTACTCGTGTCGATCACCTCAACATGAACCTACAATTTACACCCATCACATAAATTGAGCTTTCATTAGTAATCCACTTCTCAACTTAATTTATTAAACCCCTACTTGACTCACTTGATTAAACTACTTATTTTTAACTCTCGGCCACCTCTAGATTATACTCATACCAAGCCAATACACATCAACTTTCGGTCCACTTAGTACCGACCCAAAAGGAGAATTGCACTAAGTAACACTTTGATCCAATGAGAAAACAATCCCATCGCCCCAACTATTTAATTAGACTCCACTAACAATTGTGAAAAGAGGATCTCGGTTCACTTACTAGAATTCGAATCCATAATTAATTAATAAACCGAATCCCACTAGTATTAACAAATCATACCATAACTAATTAATAAATCGAAATCCACTATAATTAACAATCTACACATCTCGGTCCAAAATATGAGTAAATCAGATCCACTAACAATTCTAACAATTTGGTCCAAATAAATATCAATCCACTTTTGATTATAAAGTTTGCAAGGTCCAATTTAAGTAGCTAAGACACCGGCCCACGTGACTTACCCCAAATTAAATTAATTCTAATTCGGCTCCACTATATTTAATTAAATCTAACCTCAAATCCACTATAGTTAATTAAACAACAATTTCGGTCCACATGAGGTTTCGATTCCAATTAAAATAGTCATTCCGTCCCTTCTCTTAAATTTACAATCCGGTCCAACAATTAAATCGATGAGGGTTGAGCCAAACCTCTAACTCTACACGTTTTCGACGACAAAACATCTTTTATAAACTGATACAAATTATATCCTAACCAAGAGCCCACAACCTTTGATTTATCTTGACAATATGAATTGGAAATCAAGACTCTATATTAACACTGTTATTTGGTTTCTCAGATTACATAACTAGGTGCAACTTAGAAACCTAACAAATCTAACATAACGCGAAAAGAGAGCAATGCAATGGAAGGGTTTCTTACCGGAATAAAACCACACGAAATGGAGAAAAACTGCTGTCTAGAGCTCCGGCGACCACCTCCGGCGACCACCACTGCCGGCCACCGCCGACCACCGCCGGCCACCGCCACCTTCATCTCTCTCACGCAGCTCTCTCTCCCTTTCTTGATGCTCTTTCTCTCTCTCTCTCGCAGTCTCTCTCTCTCTCTCACGAAGCTCTCTCTCTCTTTCTCTCTCACGATCTCTCTCTCCGTCGGCGTTTTCTCCCACTCGCCGGCGACCACCTGCAGCGGCGATCCGCCGGCGACGAACTCCAGTCACCACCTTCGTCTTTCTCTGCCTCTCTCTCCTCGTCGTCTCTCTCTTCTCTCTCGACTTCTATCTCTCTCTCGCACTCACGATCTCTCTCTTCTCGTCTGTCTCTCTCTTCCTCTCGCCGGCGTTCTCTCTCCCTCGCCGGCGTTCTCTCTCCCTCTCGATCTCTCTCTCTGCCGGCTGCACACCAAAACACCTCACAAGACCATTTGCTTTTCTTTCTTCTTTCTGCTTCCTCCTCACGAAAGTTCCATGGCTCCTCTCCTTTCTTTATGCTTTTTGTCTTTCACTATGGCAGTACACTCCTAACCCTAAAAGAATTGTTTTCCTATTCTCCTGACAAAAGTGGCGCACCAAAAGATTGGGAATTAATTTCCCAATTTTCCTTCTTTACCCTCATACATTTTCAAAATAAACGGTTTTAACCCTTAACTTCTATTTAAATCACATTGCTTAATTTGGGTTATTACAATCTCCCCTCCTTAATGGAATTCCGTCCCGGAATTCACTCCGAAGATAACCGGCGAAAATTGATTAACAAAGCTTAAATCTCAGCTCTCGAGATAGTCTTAATAACAAAACAATAGTAACATACCTTCACGCCCCAGCTGCGCAATCCTGATTAAACTCACTATCTTTGCTCATAACTGGAACATACAATCATCCCATCCTTCATCTTCCAAATCGGTTCTATTACTTCATGAACACCATGAAACTCGGGTTCTAAAACTCTATCGATTAACCACAATGACCATAAGATCAGATGGACGCACAAAAGGTCATCCCGACTTTCTTACTTAGATTTACTTTAAATAATTTCCTTAACGATCAGTGCAAATCTCAATAACACTTTCCCCCGATTAGTGCAGTATAACCATTGATCCTTACCGCACCAAACTGTACAATTTCCTTCTCTTTATCACAAACAACTTTAACTCGACCCACTCAATACAGTTTTTAATTATCAACTTGTTTCAAAAGACACACCCCAAAATGCGATGCGATTCATATCTTTTTATCCACCATAAATTATCATTTATAAAAACTTAGCATCAACCTCTCGTTAAGCTGGTATTCACAAAAACCATCAGTCAAAAACTGATTTCTCAACTAACACTCCCACTTAGTAACTCAACAATCCACAATTTTCCAAAATAAAAGTTTGAAATTACTCATTCCATCACTCCACTATCAACTCTTAGTAAGAATCTCGGTAGGATTATAACACATCCTGCAATAACAAAAGAATGCCATCACTTAACAACTCTATAAACTTTTAATCAACCAACCAAAGGTTTATACATCTATCAACTAATGATCATACTACCACTCCGACTCCTAATCATCATCATGTCATTCTTTAAACATAACCAAATTTCCAACTATTTCCTTCTAGGATTATTCCCTCACACATAAGAAATAACTCCCGCTCTTTAGAGATTTAGCATTTACTATAACACAGTTTGACTAACACACTCTTCATCCTCATTAAACTTCCAATGGTCCCAACATATACCTACCTAACGACTTTTACAACCAAAACACTTGGTTTCTCCTTTGGGTAATCTCCCATTACTACTCCGTCATTCCATCCCGATCATAAACACACCACAACGTCAACTTACCCCTACGTGCTCGAACATCCTGGTTAACAATCATACATCTCACACGAAAACCCCCCAAAATGCTTCTATTTGATGCTTTCATTCTCTCTATCACCACATCACTACGACACTAGCTGATACATTTACCTTGGCAATTAATGCCATTACATAACGGTGCATTCCTCATCTATAACCTCACCCTGCAGACCAAATCTCTCATGGTTATTCGTACACACTTCAAACCTGTCTTCATATCCTCCCGAATACTACAATCGAGTCTATCTCACTAAATAGTCCTTTCCCAACTTGTTGAACTATAATTCACGAGTTCTCAATTAGCTCCCACGCAACCATTCCAGTTAGCTCTTCTCGATCTGTGTCCTTACAAAACACAACACATCTCTAACCGACTGGTAAAATCTACACACTCATTTCGTTTGTGCTACACGCCTCCTCATTCTACGTATCTCTCCATACCTCGTAAATAGAGCGTTTATTCAAAATGATCACTTCCCATCCTCTTAACACCCCTATAAGGTGTCCTATCAATTTCTAACCTTTTGTTTCACGTCTTCGGCCTCGGCCATCTTATGTAGCTATCGAATTCTACAGCAACCGACAACCTGAAACTACTTTCTTAATTTATTCTTAAACATGGGTTCCTTTACGGAATCTAATCCTACCATCATATCATAATTACTTCGCAATACGTCCCCCTCTTTTCTGAACTCACTCCTGTAACATCAATATTACAAGCTCACCTCAAGACTCATACCCAACACCGTGGGCACTTCGTTTCTTCTTCACAATACTACTTATAACGAGTTGCTAAAACTATCACTTTGAAGGCTTCAAGTCCTTCCTCTAGACACAACCGTCCCTTGACAATCGTACTTCCAGTTGCCGCGCAAGGGTGCAAACCCTCATACAACCGATACTATCATCCACTACTGACGGAACACATATCCCGATACTACAACGTCCTCTCCTGATTTGACCAACAACTCTCCACTCTCTGAGTTCTTTCTTAGCTTTAAAAAAATGCAACATCCTACGACCTAGTGAGTTCATAGCCTTCATGCATGACAACGCATTAAATAAATCATTCCACACACTTTATCATTTTAAATAAACAACACTTGAATACATCTTGGGTACACATGCTCCCATCACTTATAAATTCAACGCCCTGCACAATGATCTCGAGAACCGTTTGCATGCAACTTTCCATAAACTTAATCTTACTCCTACCGAACGGTGTCAATATGACAATGATATATTGCATGAATTTTTTTTTATTTGGCACAATTTTGAAAGAATTATCGTCGTCAGGTAAATCAGTTGGTTTTCGTACTCATAAATACTCCAACATACCATTACTCACTTTGGTTATAAAAGTTTTGCATTTAATCGGTCTCTTGACTTTTGCAATAATTTAACTTGTCATGCAAAAGTGGAATATTTTGCAAACCGTAAACCTCAAAACTTTACTATACGATGTAAATGGATTTGCATTTTACTTTAAACATACGCTTGTACACGCCGACTCAAATTAGTTCAAATTTGAAATTTACACATTCGTTTTACTTATAAAAATTCATGTACACATGTACAACTCAATGCATGAAACTCTACTTGCAATTGAAGGCTACTCACCCAACTAAGGTCAACCGTCTTACTCACACAACTTGTCCTTGACACCTCACCTACAACCAACGGTCGTCCTCTCGGTCATACAACAACTTACTGAACACGCTTTCCACATCTCACTTACTCAACCCTTTCATACTATTTCGTTTTAATCACTATCTCATTTTCTACTTCTACCTGCTTTCGTTTCACTATAGGCATCTCATGTCATTAACTCTGCCATTTAAAAGCTCGATTAAATAAATAAATAAATAAAAATTTAAGTTCTATAACACTTTCAAAATTTCGACACTGATCTTTCTTACCATCCCGTCTGACCTATCCCATGATTTCTAGAACTGGGACCCTCCCGAAACAGGGGTCTTACTCAACTCAAACTTTCCCCATATTCGAGTCTACGAAGAGCTACCTCTAGACAATTCATAACACTCTATGCAGTATTTCTTCTTTACGATGTATACATACATCACATCATAAATGATCCTTTACGATATCTCCCGACTATGGGTCTCAATCTACTTCTCAAGGATCTTACTGACATTCTCCAGTACCGGCACGCGACATAAACACTAGCTTTTGACTACTATCGGAATAATAAGGCAGGTTGAGCACATACATGTACCTATAAGTTCGCAATTACACTAGCCAGGTGGAATTTCAAACTTACCTTACATGACAGTCCTCAGTACCCTATTAGTCCTATCTCTATAATAGTGTCCTCCTAACGCATTTCCTATTTCTCAGTTGTGATTTCTACTCCCAAGTTTAAGTTTAGGCCCGTCCGGTCACCTAAATCCCTTAAACTACGGCTCTGATACCAACTGTAACAACCCAATCTAAATAAAACATACATAGCGTTAATATTAACCAATTACAAAACTGGGTCCATAAAATTTCATTACATCTGTCTAAAATAACTTAGGCTGGCGGAAACAACCTATACACAACTGAGAAATACTAAAAGCAAGTTATAGTGTCTCTACACTATTCATTCTTCATTCTGCTAACACCCTGCTTACTTGCTATAGCCTTCCTGTACCTGCTTACCTGAAAAGGTTTTTATTTGAAAATGCGAGGGTTAGACCATAAGGTCTAGTGAGTCCCTCCTAACAGTTATCAAAACATTTAAAACAGTTTATCTTTTCAGCATAAAACATTCATACTCAACACGTTAAAATCATATACGGACTAAAGTCCGCCTCCTCGTAATCTGACACCCTGAAGCCACCCGAAGGTGACAACGAGTCTGCCTCATGCTGCCTTGCGGAGCCTCGCTCCTGGCATATAGGGACCTCCCTTCCCGCACGAGAGCTGGCGGAACTACTCTCCCGTCTTTGCCAGTTTACGTCTCCTTGATGTATGCATACATTCTACATAAAACTTTAAACAACTTTCATGCAATTAAAGCATAATAATAAAGCATGGCAATTCTCAACATTCATAACACATTTTGAAAACGCTTTAAAAGCCACACATTTTAGTTTAGAAAACTCACCTGAGGTCCAGATTATAAATGTTTACTCGTGTCGATCACCTCAACATGAACCTACAATTTACACCCATCACATAAATTGAGCTTTCATTAGTAATCCACTTCTCAACTTAATTTATTAAACCCCTACTTGACTCACTTGATTAAACTACTTATTTTTAACTCTCGGCCACCTCTAGATTATACTCATACCAAGCCAATACACATCAACTTTCGGTCCACTTAGTACCGACCCAAAAGGAGAATTGCACTAAGTAACACTTTGATCCAATGAGAAAACAATCCCATCGCCCCAACTATTTAATTAGACTCCACTAACAATTGTGAAAAGAGGATATCGGTTCACTTACTAGAATTCGAATCCATAATTAATTAATAAACCGAATCCCACTAGTATTAACAAATCATACCATAACTAATTAATAAATCGAAATCCACTATAATTAACAATCTACACATCTCGGTCCAAAATATGAGTAAATCAGATCCACTAACAATTCTAACAATTTGGTCCAAATAAATATCAATCCACTTTTGATTATAAAGTTTGCAAGGTCCAATTTAAGTAGCTAAGACACCGGCCCACGTGACTTACCCCAAATTAAATTAATTCTAATTCGGCTCCACTATATTTAATTAAATCTAACCTCAAATCCACTATAGTTAATTAAACAACAATTTCGGTCCACATGAGGTTTCGATTCCAATTAAAATAGTCATTCCGTCCCTTCTCTTAAATTTACAATCCGGTCCAACAATTAAATCGATGAGGGTTGAGCCAAACCTCTAACTCTACACGTTTTCGACGACAAAACATCTTTTATAAACTGATACAAATTATATCCTAACCAAGAGCCCACAACCTTTGATTTATCTTGACAATATGAATTGGAAATCAAGACTCTATATTAACACTGTTATTTGGTTTCTCAGATTACATAACTAGGTGCAACTTAGAAACCTAACAAATCTAACATAACGCGAAAAGAGAGCAATGCAATGGAAGGGTTTCTTACCGGAATAAAACCACACGAAATGGAGAAAAACTGCTGTCTAGAGCTCCGGCGACCACCTCCGGCGACCACCACTGCCGGCCACCGCCGACCACCGCCGGCCACCGCCACCTTCATCTCTCTCACGCAGCTCTCTCTCCCTTTCTTGATGCTCTCTCTCTCTCTCTCTCTCGCAGTCTCTCTCTCTCTCACGAAGCTCTCTCTCTCTTTCTCTCTCACGATCTCTCTCTCCGTCGGCGTTTCTCCCACTCGCCGGCGACCACCTGCAGCGGCGATCCGCCGGCGACGAACCCCAGTCACCACCTTCGTCTTTCTCTGCCTCTCTCTCCTCGTCGTCTCTCTCTTCTCTCTCGACTTCTATCTCTCTCTCGCACTCACGATCTCTCTCTTCTCGTCTGTCTCTCTCTTCCTCTCGCCGGCGTTCTCTCTCCCTCGCCGGCGTTCTCTCTCCCTCTCGATCTCTCTCTCTGCCGGCTGCACACCAAAACACCTCACAAGACCATTTGCTTTTCTTTCTTCTTTCTGCTTCCTCCTCACGAAAGTTCCATGGCTCCTCTCCTTTCTTTATGCTTTTGTCTTTCACTATGGCAGTACACTCCTAACCCTAAAAGAATTGTTTTCCTATTCTCCTGACAAAAGTGGCGCACCAAAAGATTGGGAATTAATTTCCCAATTTTCCTTCTTTACCCTCATACATTTTCAAAATAAACGGTTTTAACCCTTAACTTCTATTTAAATCACATTGCTTAATTTTGGTTATTACATAAAACCCTAAGCACTTTTTGCATTTCTTCTTCATCTATCAAAGTTATCAATCTACGTACAATATGGGAGTATAAAACATCATAAACCTATCACAGACAAACATTAAGTTTGGAGTCAAGTCGGTTGGTTGTCGAGGAACATCAACTGCAGAAGAAATAAGGGGGTCGATCAGAAACATACTTTTTTACTACAATAATAATTCCTATTCCTATTTTAAGAGAACAAAATTTGGTCAAATGAATTGACCAATACGATTCCTTCCTTACTCTTTTCTCAGTGATGATAGTTCGGGTCAACTGTTTGCTATCCCACACAAGAACCAAGGTTTCCGTGTGTACTGAAGCCCCAACATGTTGAAGATTGAAATTGCATCTCTGAGATTTACATCTTGCGATCTTCACATGGCTTAGGAAGTGCCCTGCCTGTCACATCTCATTAAAACAAACCAATGAAATTTCAAATATGCTTTAACCTAAATTGTAAAGAACAAAATCTACATTTTCCTATATTAGAGAAGCTGTTAGATAATTACCCGTTGAAATCCAATGGGGCTAGATGGAACCAATCCAATCTTCTAACCCAATTCGATTGATGATTGAATTGGTTATCCATCCAGTTAGACAATGCATATACTTTTCTAATTTCCTTAAAACTCTACAAACAAACAAAGCATCAAATAAAACAAATAGATACTCATACCATTACCCGCACATAATTTATAAGCACAATCATAAGAAGAAGAAAAAGGTCTGTACACCAAAATACCACATACAGATATAAAATATTATCCCTGTTACTTTCGCACAAGAGTTTTGAACATTTGACATTGCTTTTTAAAATTTATTTATTTTCTATTTGAAGTATATACTTGCAACACCCGGAATTTTGGTAAGTGTTCTTGTAGGTTTCCATTTCGTATTTCGTCTTATGAATTGCATTTTGACACAAGAATCGAATAATGCTTTAACCTACTATAGACTCGAGAACCTTTGATTTGACAATCGGAAGAAAATCGAGGTTCGGTACAGAGTGGGCGACAATGCCCGCGACTATGACAGGGAGTCAATGTCGCGGGTGGGGAGGAACCCACGGTACACACTAGGCGACAGTGCCCGGTGTCACTTTCGCGCGGGATGTACCGCAGGGGTCTGGACGCGGGCGACTATGCCAGCGAGAGTGACAGAGTGTCACAATCGCCAGGCAATGTCACGAAAGAGGGCCCGGGTATAAATAGCTGGCAGGCGCGATTTTCTGTCATTTTGAACATTTTAGAGCTGTTTGGGGGCCGTTTTCCTCTACACTTTTAGGTAAGATCTTCCTCCCTTTATCCCTTTTCATTAAATCCCTTTGGAGAGGATCATAAATGCCATTTATGGTGGTTCTTTTAGGTGGTTGAGCATTAGGTTTGGGAGCATCTCACCTTGGATTTCAAGCCTCAAGCATCCATCCTCTTCATCTACGGTTTCTAGGTTTCAAATAAAACCTAGAGGTGAGTTCATTCTCATTTTTAAACTTTATACATGTTAAAATCTATGTGTTTTAAACTTCTAAACATCTCCTCACTTATGTTTTCTTGACTTGATGAACTTTTGACCTAAACTTGGTTTTAGGAGATTTTAGGGTTTGGTTTTGGTAAAGGTGTTTAGAAATGTGTATGAAATGTGTTTAATGGTTTGTTTATGGTTTTTGTGTGGTTTGTTACTTTTTCCTCACATTTATGGATTCTGAGAAATACAGGTTAAATTAGGGTTTTGAAATAGTTTTTGAGATTTTGATAAAAGATTTATGGATGATGGTTCCTCATGTTGAAATAACACTAATGATGATATTTGGTGAATTTTGGAACTATGGGTTCAAGATTAGGGGTGTACAAAAAAACGCTAATTTACCCCTATTCAAATTATAATATATAAAAGATATTGCAAAAAATACTAATTACATCCTCTCTATTAAATAATCATTACGTAATTTACTTTTTCCCTCCCCTGCATCAATATTAAATCTAATTTTTTTCAGTTTTAATGCTATTAAATAATCATTATGTAATTTAGTATTACTATTATTATTAGTATTATCATTACTTTTCTACAATTATCATGTCAACATTTTAACTAAATTACTGTAAAAATCATATATTCTTTAATCTTTCATTGTTAGTTACTATAACTATTATAACAACAATAACAATTATTACATAGGCATAACAAAAAACTACACTATTAAAACTTACTAAAATATATGTTTTTTTTTATTTAAAAAAATTAAATTAATCAACATATATATTCTTTTATTTTTTACACGTTGTATATATAAGTTAATCAATATATTATATTCTTTAATTTTCTTTTATCACTTAATCAAATTTAAGATAATTAATATTTAGAAAAATAAAATGAATCTATCAAGTGTAAAAGTAATTTGTAATTTCAAACAAGTAATCATAAAATCAACTGATATAATGATATATGTGTGATTTTTTCATTCTTTATATTTGTATCCCTTTTCCTACAATCACTCACACACACACACACACACACACAGACCCATGCATGCATGCGCACACACAAAGACATACATAGGACTGGATTTAACGAAAAACCACAAAAAATGTAAAACTGAAAATACCCTAATAACCATTATTTGACCGTTATGCACATATGCATAAAAGTAATCGAAAATGTAATCGAAGAAAAAGGTTGTCCATTTAAATTAAATAATTGTTACGATAAAAATGATAATTACTGTATATAGCAACTATTGTTATTATCATTATACGATGATAATAATAAATGAAAAAAATTGTAGAAAGAGATGAGAGATACTAATAATGAATTTTATAATAATAGGATAAATAAATGTTGTTGATAATAGAGAGAGGGGAAAGATATGATCTTTTATTATTTAATTTTAATAATAGAGAGAGGGGAAAGATACAAGTCTATAGGGTGTAGACAAGACAAGGGAAACTGTTGCAATTTTCATTGAATGGAAAGGGTATAATTTCACGTTTTCTTCTAGATGCTATAGACAGGTAAATTATGTGTGGCATTTGTTTTGAGATGGAGGCAGAATTAGTAGACGATCATCAGTCAATTTTTTCTACGTAGATGATTGTAACAGGCATGAAAATATGAAACCACAAATTACACACCTGTAATCACATTTCCTACAAATTTAAATTGAAGCATATGAACAGTTATAACAAGAAGGAATTACCTCTGGAATGTCAAAGTCTCTATCCTTGGCATCACATATATCAAGGGACATTGTCCGAAGCATTGGCAGCTGCTTTCATCATAAATCACAAGTAAATATTCTATACTATCATATAGGAAACAATAGCATTATATATATATATATATATATATATATATATATATATATATATATATAGAGAGAGAGAGAGAGAGAGAGAGAGAGAGAGAGAGAGAGGGACGCTCAGGAAATCAAAATTTAGTGAGAAATGTAGAAGGGTTATAAAACATGTTGACATAAGTTAACATGAAAACATCAACTTATGTGACATCCACTAACAAAGTACTTACTACACTTCCGACCGAAATTTTGATTTCCTACTGAAATTAACATATATAGTTATAGACAGAAGAGGATGGACATTAAATATAAAACCAACAAAACAAAAACAAAGTGTAACCATCAAATGAAATCCAAAGATAAAACTTAGCACATGATACAGCTTTTTTGTAAACTGTTCATGTCAAATATCCATCAGCAGAACCAGAACACAACCTTTCATCATGTATTTGATTGTATTTCATTATTACTACAATAAAAAAGTAAAAAAAAAACCATGAGAAACCAAATAGAGATTGACAATCAAGTGATGACAAGCTTTAGAGCATGATACAGATTTTTGCAAAAATTTTAATGTTAAATCTGTGCAGAATAAGAACATAATCATTTCATCAACTGTTTGATTCTATTTCACTGTCACTACTATATTAATTCTTTCAGTAGTTTTGTGTTGCCTTTGCAGAAGGACAAGGCATCAAGCAAATCCAACGGTAAGCAAACGCAGGAGATTTAGTAGCTTGAATGGCATTATTGTAACCTTCTAGGCTACATATCAAATTGTTGTTGAAAAACTAGAAATTCTAAGGGTTGTTTCTTTTTTTTTTCCCAATAATCCATGACGAGATCTCTCTCGTTAAATACAATACAATAAAAAAGATCACTATTTATGAACCGTGAAATATGAATCATAGACTCTAAAACATTTAAATTATGATATCACATTTGTAAGTCCCATTTTAAACAAGACAACGATTCATATATTGATATAGATAGTAACAAGAAGATATATAATCAAAGTGTTGTATTATTCAAGATGAAAGCAACCTAGAGAGAGAATGGATCTCTCTCTAGAACACACACAAACACCTTGGAGGCTACATTGCAATGGACACACACTCAAACCCTAATTACACACACTAAACATTATATACCCCCTTGTTACACTATTAAGCCCAAGCCCATAACACTATATCCAAGCCCATATAACAATAATTACCCCTTTACAAAACTATCTTATAATTATGACATTTTGTGTCCTAACAACATTACACATTATCAAGACCTAAAATTAAAATTATGACTACAAACCTGAATTCAGAAGTCTGCATCCCAGCAATGACGGCTCAATTAAGTTTGGACAATTCTGACTCAGGCTAACCAAATCAGCATTGCTCATCCATGGTGCTACCTTTTCAAGTTTCAACTTTCTCAAATTTGGCATGCTGACTTTAAAACTCAATGGAGATGTCTCACCAAGACAGTGGCACAGAGCAAATGATTTGAGGTGTGTTAGGGATTCCAACATATTTACTATGAGATCATCAGAAATCATCTGTCAGATTCAGCAAAGAAACAAAAGAAAAACAGGCGCTTATATATACTAGAAAAATGAGAATTATCTTGAATTCCAAAGGTACGTTAACTTGTATCTATCAAGTAATGCTGGTAGGATGAAAACATCAACTTATGTGACATCCACTAACAAAGTACTTACTACACTTCCGACCGAAATTTTGATTTCCTACTGAAATTAACATATATATACCTCCGTTGCGGCATTACCAATAAAATCTTTCTGAATTCCAGATCCCTGCATCAAAAGGTTAAAAGTTAACAGCAGAGTCTAGAAGTATTTCATTTTGAGATTGGAGATAATTATATTCATACTATGATACTAGTATAAATGAACAAGATTCTTCTGAAAGCATAAAGGAAGTGTTGACACAGTGGGTTTGATGCAGCAAGTTAAGTGAAAGATCTCATCTACACCATTCATATCAAAATGTTTGAAGTTGGATGGCAGATGGGGGAAAAATCACCCTTACACTCACCCCAGGGATCCAAATTCTGCATTCAGGCAGTAAAGCAATATTGTGCAACACCAACCAGCAGGTGCTCTACCCTTTTCTAGGATTAATGCAGTTAAATGGCATATTCTTATAAGTTATGTATTTATTTGTTTGAAACTGACGGTTGCAGTCTGAATTTGTAATAGAAGGAAACAATATACAATACCTAACTTAAATATAAAAAGGTGGAAAAACAAAGCAGACATTTCTTAACATGAAGACCCAAGTAGAAGAAACAACATGTTCTACCTAATCCATCATAAAATTGAACCGTAACATATCTGTGTAATGTGTGCTAGATAGAACATGGAAACATTATTAAAACAACATTTTTTTGTTTATCCGAGTTTGGTAGGAGAGTCCTAGAAAGTCTCTCTCACATGATTTGTTGCAAAAAAAATATTGGTTATTATTGTTATAATGCTATAGTTCCTGTATATAATTATTAACTTCTATAAAAGAGAGGAGGGGGAGGGGGGGGGGGGGGGGTGAGGAAGGCTTACGTTGTGGCGTAACAAGATATCTTCAAGGGCATGGCAATCGAGAAGGGACACAACACCGTCACTGGTCACATCTCCACATTCCAAGATAAAGTGTTGAGATAAATCAGTGACAACATCATATGAATCACCCTTAAAGGCGCTTTAAAATGTCAAATACTGATGCAGATGCTAACTTAAATTCAATCATATATCGACATGATGACACATGGGAAGTCAAATGGGCAAAATAAGTTTAGTGACATAAACGGGTAATAGGTATATGTAGCACTTGATCTTGAGCTGTTGTGAATATGCTTTCATGGATACATGCACAATAAGTCATAGCAACTAAGCTAAACAAGTAAAAAGATGAAGAGGTTGATATTTGTATATTTTACTCCGGCAGAGGTGTTCGCCCTGGCATGAATCGGCTCGAACTTGGCAAGCTTAATGAGTTGTCAAAAAACTGGCAATGCTCGATAGAACCTGAAAACTGGAAATTTTGATGATTCCTTTCGTAGAAACCAACAATAAGAGAAGCTTGAAGCCTTGAAATGGTCTCAACTAGTGACCGAACAAAATGGAGCATATGAAATATTTGAGGCTAAGGCCAAATTGACATTGCCATGTCAAAGACCTCATTTTTGTTTTTTCATCTGTGATATTACACGACAGTAGCAACGAAAAATAGAACAGGCCAAATTGACAATGCCATGCCATGCCATGTCAAAGACGAGTTCAGAACTTATCACAAACATTTCTCCGAGGTCGAATATCACTACTAGGAAACCTCCAATTCTAGTATCTCACCAACTAGAACATGTGCAAAACTATAATAGAAAACAAGAAAAATAGAATTTCAACCCATAAAGAAAACAAGCCTCAATAACAAGTATATTTCAAAGCATTTAGATTTCTTTTAATACGTTCTTCTAGTGGAAATAGTGAGGAAGTGTTAGTTTCATACCTCAAGATGGATAGAGATTAAGCCTGGCCAACCGCTCGAAATGATCTTTTGTGATTCTATAAAGACAAACGAAGATAGGGCATAGATTGAATTATATGCTTGAATTTAACTTGCATTTAGTTATAGACAGAAGAGGATGGACATTAAATATAAAACCAACAAAACAAAAACAAAGTGTAACCATCAAATGAAATCCAAAGATAAAACTTAGCACATGATACAGCTTTTTTGTAAACTGTTCATGTCAAATATCCATCAGCAGAACCAGAACACAACCTTTCATCATGTATTTGATTGTATTTCATTATTACTACAATAAAAAAGTAAAAAAAAACCATGAGAAACCAAATAGAGATTGACAATCAAGTGATGACAAGCTTTAGAGCATGATACAGATTTTTGCAAAAATTTTAATGTTAAATCTGTGCAGAATAAGAACATAATCATTTCATCAACTGTTTGATTCTATTTCACTGTCACTACTATATTAATTCCTTCAGTGGTTTTGTGTTGCCTTTGCAGAAGGACAAGGCATCAAGCAAATCCAACGGTAAGCAAACGCAGGAGATTTAGTAGCTTGAATGGCATTATTGTAACCTTCTAGGCTACATATCAAATTGTTGTTGAAAAACTAGAAATTCTAAGGGTTGTTTCTTTTTTTTTCCCAATAATCCATGACGAGATCTCTCTCGTTAAATACAATACAATAAAAAAGATCACTATTTATGAACCGTGAAATATGAATCATAGACTCTAAAACATTTAAATTATGATATCACATTACACATTATCAAGACCTAAAATTAAAATTATGACTACAAACCTTAATTCAGAAGTCTGCATCCCAGCAATGACGGCTCAATTAAGTTTGGACAATTCTGACTCAGGCTAACCAAATCAGCATTGCTCATCCATGGTGCTACCCTTTCAAGTTTCAACTTTCTCAAACTTGGCATGCTGACTTTAAAACTCAATGGAGATGTCTCACCAAGACAGTGGCACAGAGCAAATGATTTGAGGTGTGTTAGGGATTCCAGCATATTTACTATGAGATCATCAGAAATCACCTGTCAGATTCAGCAAAGAAACAAAAGAAAAACAGGCGCTTATATATACTAGAAAAATGAGAATTATCTTGAATTCCAAAGGTACGTTAACTTGTATCTATCAAGTAATGCTGGTAGGATGAAAACATCAACTTATGTGACATCCACTAACAAAGTACTTACTACACTTCCGACCGAAATTTTGATTTCCTACTGAAATTAACATATATATACCTCCGTTGCGGCATTACCAATAAAATCTTTCTGAATTCCAGATCCCTGCATCAAAAGGTTAAAAGTTAACAGCAGAGTCTAGAAGTATTTCATTTTGAGATTGGAGATAATTATATTCGTACTATGATACTAGTACAAATGAACAAGATTCTTCTGAAAGCATAAAGGAAGTGTTGACACAGTGGGTTTGATGCAACAAGTTAAGTGAAAGATCTCATCTACACCATTCATATCAAAGTGTTTGAAGTTGGATGGCAGATGGGGGAAAAATCACCCTTACACTCACCCCAGGGATCCAAATTCTGCATTCAGGCAGTAAAGCAATATTGTGCAACACCAACCGGCAGGTGCTCTACCCTTTTCTAGGATTAATGCAGTTAAATGGCATATTCTTATAAGTTATGTATTTATTTGTTTGAAACTGACGGTTGCAGTCTGAATTTGTAATAGAAGGAAACAATATACAATACCTAACTTAAATATAAAAAGGTGGAAAAACAAAGCAGACATATCTTAACATGAAGACCCAAGTAGAAGAAACAACATGTTCTACCTGATCCATCATAAAATTGAACCTTAACATATCTGTGTAATGTGTGCTAGATAGAACATGGAAACATTATTAAAACAACATTTTTTTGTTTATCCGAGTTTGGTAGGAGAGTCCTAGAAAGTCTCTCTCACATGATTTGCTGCAAAAAAAAATATTGGTTATTATTGTTATAATGCTATAGTTCCTGTATATAATTATTAACTTCTATAGAAGAGAGGAGGGGGGGGGGGGGTGTGAGGAAGGCTTACGTTATGGCGTAACAAGATATCTTCAAGGGCATGGCAATCGAGAAGGGACACAACACCGTCACTGGTCACATCTCCACATTCCTAGATAAAGTGTTGAGATAAATCAGTGACAACATCATATGAATCACCCTTAAAGGTGCTTTAAAATGTCAAATACTGATGCAGATGCTAACTTAAATTCAATCATATATCGACATGATGACACAGGGGAAGTCAAATGGGCAAAATAAGTTTAGTGACATAAACGGGTAAGAGGTATATGTAGCACTTGATCTTGAGCTGTTGTGAATATGCTTTCATGGATACATGCACAACAAGTCATAGCAACTAAGCTAAACAAGTAAAAAGATGAAGAGGTTGATATTTGTATATTTTACTCCGGCAGAGGTGTTCGCCCTGGCATGAATCGGCTCGAACTTGGCAAGCTTAATGAGTTGTCAAAAAACTAGCAATGCTCGATAGAACCTGAAAACTGGAAATTTTGATGATTCCTTTCGTAGAAACCAACAATAAGAGAAGCTTGAAGCCTTGAAATGGTCTCAACTTGTCAGGATCGATTCCAAACAAGAATAATTATACTTAGAAATCAGAATTAAAGAATCTTGCGGAATAGAACTTTAATTCAAACACACTCAATGAACAACTAATCAGAAAAAACAATCTGTTTGTATTCAAAACATCAACTCACAAGTTTACAACCAAACCTCAATATTGTTGAACAGGCTCAACAAGACGACTTCTAATTCTCTAGAAATAGGGTTCTAAACCTTGAGGTTAATTCTCTCTAAAACAAAAACGAATTCTTATATATTCTCTTCGAATAGCTATCTATCAACATCTATTTATACTAAATAATTACAAGATAACTATCAAAACAAAATTGATCTTCAGAATATTCTTTCATGCTTATCTTCAATCATTCCATCTTTATCTCCAACATTCTCGCATTCCATAATTATGATCACAAGCAGTATTAACATCGTTATGCACAAGCAGTACTAACATTGTTCCAGCAGCATTAACTTTTACTTGCAGTACTAACTTTGCTCTGGCAGTAGTATTGTTGTTCTGGCAGTACTAACCATACTTGGCAAATCTTCAGTTCCCAACAATCTCCCCCTAACTTGACTTTTTAGGTTGAGAAGTCAAGTTCTTCAGATGATGCTTCCAAAACCTAATCATGAACACATAAATCAGGATTCAAACCCAGGCTTTGATTGATAATCCTTCTCACCAAGTATCTTCCCATTTCAGAATACTTGTTGCAAGCCAACTTAGCATGTAGCATTCCATTCAACCTTTTCTTGCTATGTTTGTATGCAACATCCACCAAATAATACTCATGATATGTATAGTCAAGTGTGATGACATACACTCCACATTTTTCAATGAGCATCCAGTTGGTAATGGCTTGAAAATTTCTTTCTATCATATACTGAACTGCTTCTGGTTTGAACATTAGGCACAGGTATTCAAGAACCAATTTGGTGATAGACATCCCTTTTTCATTCAGCATATTTCCATACAGCTTCATTCCAACCTTGTACATCTCCTCTACGTCAGATCTAGAGCACATTCTGATAAGTCTTCCCCATGTAGAACAGATCTCATACTTCCCATCTGCTCTTTTGACTCTAATGTACTCCTTTCTCTGATCTACCAAGGTATCCCAGAAGATGATCTCAGGAGGCATGGAAGATAATGGGTCAACTTTGATTGGATCAGTATCAACCATAGTGATATACATATCACATTGAGCATTACTTGGTTGACCTGATGGAGTTGCTACTTCTTCTTCAGCAACCTTTGTATCATCTTTCTTTTCTGGAACATCCTCTTCTTTTTCTTCTTCTACCACTGGTTCTACCCTAGGTTTCTTGACAACTTTCCTCTTGGTAGCTATAGACTTGGTTCTTGTTCTTTTCAGTGACTCCAGCTTTTCACCCAGGGTTTCTTCTTGTTTTTTAGGAGTGTCATGTTTGGCTTTAATCAAAGCCTCTGCAACTTCAACTTCTTCCAAAGTAGGCATTTTAGTTTATGTTGCTTCCTTTGTTTCTGCTGCTTCTTCCTTTGTAGATACTGCTTCTTGCATGGTTTCTGCTGCTTCTTTTGTTTCTGCTGCCTCTGAAATGGTTTCTGCCGCTTCTGCTTTTTGACTTTCATCAGCATTAACCGTTTCTGCTGTTGGTTCAGTTTCTGCTTCTTTCTGAATTTTAGCAGCATTAACCGTTTCTGCTGTTGGTTCAGTTTCTGCTTCTTTCTGAATTTCAGCAGCATTAACCTTTTCTGCTGCATGATCAGTTTCTGCTTCTTTTGCAATTTCTTCAACACACTCATTCTCCCCCTTTTCCTGTGCACTCTCCATGTTGAATTCAGCTTCTGACTCCCCCTTTTTGGGAGCATAATTGTTGGGGCTTCTTCTTTTAAGAACATACTGAGCTTTCTTCTTCCTGTGCATCAACTTTGTAATCAGCTTCTTATGCTTCTCAAGCTGTGTTTGTTGATATAGGACCACTTTCTTGAGTCCATCTATCTCCTTTTGCTGACTTACAACATCTGTGTTGATATTGGCAATGGTTTCCATCAATTCCTCATATGTATATCTATCCTCACCTTGTTTAGGAGTTTTTACTTCCTTTAAAGGATCATTGGAAATTTTAGTAGGTGTCTTTTGCCTAGCAAAAGCACTACCTACCCCCGTGGTTTCTTGGCACCTGGGACCTCTGAATGATTTCTCATTCTGAGTTGCCGTGAGGAAGGTCTTAGGTATGTTACCACTGTCCTTCTCTGTGCTAGCAGAAGTAGTGGCAGCCTTGCTACTCACATGCTCAACCTTCTCCTTAGTGAGCACCTTCTTGGGGTTGGGAGACACCCCTGTGGTTTCCCTTTCGATATTCTCTATTGGAGAATGCTCCAATAGAGGGCTTAAAGGCTTTGGGCTTGTAGGAGGTACATCAAGGGAAGGAGCCTTGTGTACCATTATTCTTGTAAACTTTTTGGTTATGAGAGGAGTGGGTCTTTGAAGAATGGACTGAGGAATTTCTTTGGTGATTGAAGGTGGGGTTTGGCTATCAGTGGGTTGGTCTAAAGAGGGCCTTGACCCTGATGCCATACCTTCTAGTGTGTGGGACACACCCATCATTGTAGAGAACAATGGAGTGTCAACTCCTTCCGAGTCCCTGGAAGTTCATCTCATATTTGAGAAGACCTTTCCTTTAGGGGGTTTAGGTACATATACCTCAGTAAATTGAGGCAAATCCGTCAATTCCTGAGTAATCACTGCTTGGACAAACCTTGGGTACATATAAAAACTCTTTTTGGATTCCAGGTTTGACACAAGATCATTGAAAATCATTTGTGAAAAATTAAACTTCCTGGCAGTGGCCAAGCAGACCAGGGCATAAGCAATGGTACTGCTAAACTCACTCCATCCAGTAGTTTTCTTTGAAATGCAATGCATTAAGGTATGAACAAAGAATCGCCATTGTGTAGAAAATTTAGACTTGAAAAACTTAAAGATTCCAATGGGACCTTCATACCCCATTCTCGTTAAAGTTGAGTATAGATCGTCATTAGGAATAGACGTCATACCTGAGGCATCATCCAATCGAAGAGTGATGCGAATAAGTTCCTCTGTAACATTCAAGGGTTTGTCACACACCCTTGTTTTGATGATTTTCTGCCCATCTTCAGACACCACGGTGACATTTTCCCAGAACTGCTTCTGATGCTCGGTGTAGATTGTCGGGGTCACCGTTAGGGCATAGGATATATGTGTGGACTTGAGGAAATCCACAATGTCGTGAAAACCTGCGGATTGTTTTGGCTTCTGGAGCATGGCAATCTCGTTGTGTTCGTCGATAAACTCCATTGTACCTGAGGATTCTTGACAGAAAACAGAGATTCTTGGGAGAGAATAGTTAGAAAGAGAGAGAGATGAATAGAATTCAAAGAGACGTTATGAACTTTGGCGGGCTGAAAGAGGTATTTATAGCAGTATTAGCCCTAATTTTTCTTTTAAAGCAGTATTAACGACACATGCAGTATTAAGTACGAAGCAGTATTAACTATGTACTGGCAGTAGTAACTATGCACTGGCAGTAGTAACTTTGCACTTGTCAATCTGGCAAGAATAATGCATTCAGAATCAGTAAATAATATACTATGTTTCTTGTCACAGACCTGTGATACACTTAACAGGTTGTATCTCAATTGCTCAACATAGTAAACATCCTCAAATGTCATCTTACCTTTTGATACATCACCTTTACCACTTATCTTACCTCCTGCAGGATTATTCCCAAAAGCAACATGTCCTCCATCAATTCTTTTGAAATTCTTGAGGCAGGCCATGTTACCTGTCATGTGCCTGGAGCAACCACTATCAACATGCCAGATGCTCTTCCCCTTGAGCTGTTGGTTGCCCTGCACATAAGATAAATCAATTAGTTTTTATTGGGAACCCAAGCCAAAGTGGTCTTGGGTCTCCCTTGCTCATCAAAGTACTTACATTCAGTTTGGATAAGTTTTTCAACCTGAGGAACTTCAGTACTGGAGTACTTTGTCAAGATGATTGGTCTAGCAGCACAAACACTAGAAGCAGTATTATCTTTAGAAGAGGTACTAACATTGTTAGCAGTACTAACACTGCTAGCAGCAGTATTGCTTCTAGAAGAAGTACTAACAGTGTTAGAAGCACTAACACTGCTAGCAGCAGTATTGCTTCTAGAAGAAGTACTAACAGTGTTAGAAGCACTAACACTGCTAGCAGCAGTACTATCTGAGGCAGCAGTACTAACACTAGTGCTTTTAGGAACCCACATTGTGACACATTCTTTTTCAGTCTTTTTCCTCATGTGGCTTTTGGATTTAGCTTGTTTCTTAGCCACATGGTTTCTTACAGGCTTCCTATAACCATTTGAAAAAGTTCTTTGAAAATTTATCCTTTGGTTAATAGGATTGAAATAACAGTGTTTGGCAAGGTGATTCAATTTGCCACAGATAAAACAAGGTTTTGGTCTGTTAATCCTTTGCAGATCAACTCCTTGTTTTTTAGCCCACTGATTATTCCAGTTTCTTTGATTCCCCCTCTTTTTATCATGTTTTTGGGGTTCATTCTTTTGAGAATTCTTGCAAGAACAATGTTCACAAGTATTGGAATTCACAACAGTGGTCTGTGTATAATGAACTCCCTTTCCTTTTTCAGATCTTTTCATCTCATTGTTCTTATCCCAGGGACTTCCACCTTCCTCATTAGTCTTGATGTAATTCTCTAAGGGGATCTCACCACTGACATTCTTGTTCCTTTTCTTAGACTCTTCTTTTTCAGTTTTATCCTCAACAACAACTTCATCTAATGGATCTACTTTAGTAGCTCCTTCAGGTAAGTCCTTCCTATCCTTGGTTTCTAACAGGTCTGACCTAGGAGGGATGTATGTGTTGTTGTAGGGTGGGGGTGTGGCATTGTACCCTAGGCCTGGTTTCATCTTACTGTGGATTTGAGCATTTATTATGGTGTCCATGACTTTAGAAGCACATGAAAACTTTTCAACATCAAGTTTTACTTTCTCAAGTTCTCCTTTTAATTCCTCACATTCCTCCCTAGACTCTTTCAGTTGGAACTCCAAACCATTCTTTTCCCACTTCCAGTAGTTTGTATCATATGAGTGTTGAAGTTCATTGGCTTGAAAAGCCTTAATTTGTTCTTCAAACCTCTCAACAATCACTACATAATCTCTTCTATCATTTTCTAATTTCTTAAGGTCATCACACATTCCTTGGTTGTGATCTCTATACTTTTTCACAGTGTCTATACAAGCTTGAGAACAGAGATTAGATTTTACCTCAGTAGGAAGATCTGAGACTTCTGCCATGAGTGCATGATTCTGAATTGCCTCTTCTGCTTGATCACTCCAATCAAATCCCATTCCTTGTTGAGAAACAAGGGCTTGAACAGAGTTTCTGTTCTGGTTGAAGCTTCCAGTCTGAGCTTGTTGATGGTTGTTTTGAGATACTCCACCTCTGCATTCTCTGGCAAAGTGTCCCATCTTATGATACTTGTAGCATTCCACCTTAGACTTGTCAAACCCAGCACCATCGTCTCTTCTTTGAGAAAAGTTGTTTCTCCCAGTCCTCTTTATAAACTTCTTCACCCTCATAGAATGCATAACCATCTGCCACTTGATATCCATCTCCTCAAGATCATCAGCATTAATCTGTTCTAAGTCATCATTAATTAATGAGGAGTTAACATGACTAGAAAAGAAAGCTTCTAGTACAGAATCATTGGCCTTCTCCTGATTGACTCCACCAGCAGTACTAACTGATTCAGGGTTAGCAGTAGAATCAGTTGATGCTGATAGGAGTGCAGCATTATACACATATCCTGAGGGCTTCTTCTTGGCTTCAACCTCTGCTTCAAATACCCTAAGATCATTGTAAAGATCATCAAGCTCTTTATCTTCTAACTGGTCATTCTGTCTGAAAGACACAGTATACATTGTCCATTCCTCACCTAATGATCTTAGAAACCTCCTGTTTACATCATCAGCCTCCATACGAACTCCAACTGTAGCCAATTCTCCAATCAACTTATTAAATCTATCAAAAGTTTGAGTCATAGACTCATTCTTTGTAGAGGTAAAATTTTCATATTGTTGCTTAAGAATTGCCTTCTGGTTCCTCTTGGTGCTCTTGGTACCAGTGAATCTCTTTTCCAATGCATTCCATAAAATCTGAGCATCAGTGCAGTGATGAAATTGGTGCTGATACTCATTGGGAATAGCCAGAAGCAGAGTGCTTAAGGCTTTCATCTCTGTTTGTCTAACCTTTCTTTCTGCATCAGTCTTTGGAGGGGGTCTTTTGCCATCTGGTCCAACCCTTCCTTCAGCACATGGACCATTCTCTATAATATCCCAGATGGAATAATCAGTAAGCAAAATATACTGCTTGATTCTAATCTTCCACATGTCAAACTCATTAGGCCTGAGCATGGGAACCTTTGAAACAAGAGTACTGTTTGATTCAACTGTGTTGTCCATAATGATTGTAGATTTCTAAGAAACGAAGCTCTGATACCACTTGTCAGGATCGATTCCAAACAAGAATAATTATACTTAGAAATCAGAATTAAAGAATCTTGCGAAATAGAACTTTAATTCAAACACACTCAATGAACAACTAATCAGAAAACACAATCTGTTTGTATTCAAAACATCAACTCACAAGTTTACAACCAAACCTCAATCTTGTTGAACATGCTCAACAAGACGACTTCTACTTCTCTAGAAATAGGGTTCTAAACCTTGAGGTTAATTCTCTCTAAAACAAAAACGAATTCTTATATATTCTCTTCGAATAGCTATCTATCAACATCTATTTATACTAAATAATTACAAGAAAACTATCAAAACAAAATTGATCTTCAGAATATTCTTTCATGCTTATCTTCAATCATTCCATCTTTATCTCCAACATTCTCGCATTCCATAATTATGATCACAAGCAGTATTAACATCGTTATGCACAAGCAGTACTAACATTGTTCCAGCAGCATTAACTTTTACTTGCAGTACTAACTTTGCTCTGGCAGTAGTATTGTTGTTCTGGCAGTACTAACCATACTTGGCAAATCTTCAGTTCCCAATAGGTTGATATTTGTATATTTTACTCCGGCAGAGGTGTTCGCCCTGGCATGAATCGGCTCGAACTTGGCAAGCTTAATGAGTTGTCAAAAAACTGGCAATGCTCGATAGAACCTGAAAACTGGAAATTTTGATGATTCCTTTCGTAGAAACCAACAATAAGAGAAGTTTGAAGCCTTGAAATGGTCTCAACTAGTGACCGAACAAGATGGAGCATATGAAATATTTGAGGCTAAGGCCAAATTGACAATGCCATGTCAAAGACATCATTTTTGTTTTTTCATCTGTGATATTACACGACAGTAGCAACGAAAAATAGAACAAGCCAAATTGACAATGCCATGCCATGCCATGTCAAAGACGAGTTCATAACTTATCACAAACATTTCTCCGAGGTCGAATATCACTACTAGGAAACCTCCAATTCTAGTATCTCACCAACTAGAACATGTGCAAAACTATAATAGAAAACAAGAAAAATAGAATTTCAACCCATAAAGAAAACAAGCCTCAATAACAAGTATATTTCAAAGCATTTAGATTTCTTTTAATACGTTCTTCTAGTGGAAATAGTGAGGAAGTGTTAGTTTCATACCTCAAGATGGATAGAGATTAAGCCTGGCCAACCGCTCAAAATGATCTTTTGTGATTCTATAAAGACAAACGAAGATAGGGCATAGATTGAATTATATGCTTGAATTTAACTTGCATTTAGTTATAGACAGAAGAGGATGGACATTAAATATAAAACCAACAAAACAAAAACAAAGTGTAACCATCAAATGAAATCCAAAGATAAAACTTAGCACATGATACAGCTTTTTTGTAAACTGTTCATGTCAAATATCCATCAGCAGAACCAGAACACAACCTTTCATCATGTATTTGATTGTATTTCATTATTACTACAATAAAAAAGTAAAAAAAAACCATGAGAAACCAAATAGAGATTGACAATCAAGTGATGACAAGCTTTAGAGTATGATACAGATTTTTGCAAAAATTTTAATGTTAAATTTGTGCAGAATAAGAACATAATCATTTCATCAACTGTTTGATTCTATTTCACTGTCACTACTATATTAATTCCTTCAGTGGTTTTGTGTTGCCTTTGCAGAAGGACAAGGCATCAAGTAAATCCAACGGTAAGCAAACGCAGGAGATTTAGTAGCTTGAATGGCATTATTGTAACCTTCTAGGCTACATATCAAAATGTTGTTGAAAAACTAGAAATTCTAAGGGTTGTTTCTTTTTTTTCCCAATAATCCATGACGAGATCTCTCTCGTTAAATACAATACAATAAAAAAGATCACTATTTATGAACCGTGAAATATGAATCATAGACTCTAAAACATTTAAATTATGATATCACATTACACATTATCAAGACCTAAAATTAAAATTATGACTACAAACCTGAATTCAGAAGTCTGCATCCCAGCAATGACAACTCAATTAAGTTTGGACAATTCTGACTCAGGCTAACCAAATCTGCATTGCTCATCCATGGTGCTACCCTTTCAAGTTTCAACTTTCTCAAATTTGGCATGCTGACTTTAAAACTCAATGGAGATGTCTCACCAAGACAGTGGCACAGAGCAAATGATTTGAGGTGTGTTAGGGATTCCAGCATATTTACTATGAGATCATCAGAAATCACCTGTCAGATTCAGCAAAGAAACAAAAGAAAAACAGGCGCTTATATATACTAGAAAAATGAGAATTATCTTGAATTCCAAAGGTACGTTAACTTGTATCTATCAAGTAATGCTGGTAGGATGAAAACATCAACTTATTTGACATCCACTAACAAAGTACTTACTACACTTCCGACCGAAATTTTGATTTCCTACTGAAATTAACATATATATACCTCTGTTGCGGCATTACCAATAAAATCTTTCTGAATTCCAGATCCCTGCATCAAAAGGTTAAAAGTTAACAGCAGAGTCTAGAAGTATTTCATTTTGAGATTGGAGATAATTATATTCATACTATGATACTAGTACAAATGAACAAGATTCTTCTGAAAGCATAAAGGAAGTGTTGACACAGTGGGTTTGATGCAGCAAGTTAAGTGAAAGATCTCATCTACACCATTCATATCAAAATGTTTGAAGTTGGATGGCAGATGGGGGAAAAATCACCCTTACACTCACCCAGGGATCCAAATTCTGCATTCAGGCAGTAAAGCAATATTGTGCAACACCTAGGATTAATGCATTTAAATGGCATATTCTTATAAGTTGTGTATTTATTTGTTTGAAACTGACGGTTGCAGTCTGAATTTGTAATAGAAGGAAACAATATACAATACCTAACTTAAATATAAAAAGGTGGAAAAACAAAGCAGACATTTCTTAACATGAAGACCCAAGTAGAAGAAACAACATGTTCTACCTGATCCATCATAAAATTGAACCTTAACATATCTGTGTAATGTGTGCAAGATAGAACATGGAAACATTATTAAAACAACATTTTTTTGTTTATCCGAGTTTGGTAGGAGAGTCCTGGAAAGTCTCTCTCACATGATTTGTTGCAAAAAAAATATTGGTTATTATTGTTATAATGCTATAGTTCCTGTATATAATTATTAACTTCTATAGAAGAGAGGAGGGGAGGGGGGGGGGGGTAAGGAAGGCTTACGTTGTGGCGTAACAAGATATCTTCAAGGGCATGGCAATCGAGAAGGGACACAACACCGTCACTGGTCACATCTCCACATTCCTAGATAAATTGTTGAGATAAATCAGTGACAACATCATATGAATCACCCTTAAAGGCGCTTTAAAATGTCAAATACTGATGCAGATGCTAACTTAAATTCAATCATATATCGACATGATGACACATGGGAAGTCAAATGGGCAAAATAAGTTTAGTGACATAAACGGGTAAGAGGTATATGTAGCACTTGATCTTGAGCTGTTGTGAATATGCTTTCATGGATACATGCACAACAAGTCATAGCAACTAAGCTAAACAAGTAAAAAGATGAAGAGGTTGATATTTGTATATTTTACTCCGGCAGAGGTGTTCGCCCTGGCATGAATCGGCTCGAACTTGGCAAGCTTAATGAGTTGTCAAAAAACTGGCAATGCTCGATAGAACCTGAAAACTGGAAATTTTGATGATTCCTTTCGTAGAAACCAACAATAAGAGAAGCTTGAAGCCTTGAAATGGTCTCAACTAGTGACCGAACAAGATGGAGCATATGAAATATTTGAGGCTAAGGCCAAATTGACAATGCCATGTCAAAGACATCATTTTTGTTTTTTCATCTGTGATATTACACGACAGTAGCAACGAAAAATAGAACAATCCAAATTGACAATGCCATGCCATGCCATGTCAAAGACGAGTTCATAACTTATCACAAACATTTCTCCGAGGTCGAATATCACTACTAGGAAACCTCCAATTCTAGTATCTCACCAACTAGAACATGTGCAAAACTATAATAGAAAACAAGAAAAATAGAATTTCAACCCATAAAGAAAACAAGCCTCAATAACAAGTATATTTCAAAGCATTTAGATTTCTTTTAATACGTTCTTCTAGTGGAAATAGTGAGGAAGTGTTAGTTTCATACCTCAAGATGGATAGAGATTAAGCCTGGCCAACCGCTCGAAATGATCTTTTGTGATTCTATAAAGACAAACGAAGATAGGGCATAGATTGAATTATATGCTTGAATTTAACTTGCATTTAGTTATAGACAGAAGAGGATGGACATTAAATATAAAACCAACAAAACAAAAACAAAGTGTAACCATCAAATGAAATCCAAAGATAAAACTTAGCACATGATACAGCTTTTTTGTAAACTGTTCATGTCAAATATCCATCAGCAGAACCAGAACACAACCTTTCATCATGTATTTGATTGTATTTCATTATTACTACAATAAAAAAGTAAAAAAAAACCATGAGAAACCAAATAGAGATTGACATTCAAGTGATGACAAGCTTTAGAGCATGATACAGATTTTTGCAAAAATTTTAATGTTAAATCTGTGCAGAATAAGAACATAATCATTTCATCAACTGTTTGATTCTATTTCACTGTCACTACTATATTAATTCCTTCAGTGGTTTTGTGTTGCCTTTGCAGAAGGACAAGGCATCAAGCAAATCCAACGGTAAGCAAACGCAGGAGATTTAGTAGCTTGAATGGCATTATTGTAACCTTCTAGGCTACATATCAAATTGTTGTTGAAAAACTAGAAATTCTAAGGGTTGTTTCTTTTTTTTCCCAATAATCCATGACGAGATCTCTCTCGTTAAATACAATACAATAAAAAAGATCACTATTTATGAACCGTGAAATATGAATCATAGACTCTAAAACATTTAAATTATGATATCA
This sequence comes from Saussurea involucrata, assembly GCA_033807775.1. Taxonomy (NCBI): domain Eukaryota; kingdom Viridiplantae; phylum Streptophyta; class Magnoliopsida; order Asterales; family Asteraceae; genus Saussurea; species Saussurea involucrata. The sequence goes on along the minus strand of JAWVWS010001006.1, from coordinate 678,082 downwards.
CATTATACATTATCAAGACCTAAAATTAAAATTATGACTACAAACCTGAATTCAGAAGTCTGCATCCCAGCAATGACAGCTCAATTAAGTTTGGACAATTCTGACTCAGGCTAACCAAATCAGCATTGCTCATCCATGGTGCTACCCTTTCAAGTTTCAACTTTCTCAAATTTGGCATGCTGACTTTAAAACTCAATGGAGATGTCTCACCAAGACAGTGGCACAGAGCAAATGATTTGAGGTGTGTTAGGGATTCCAGCATATTTACTATGAGATCATCAGAAATCACCAGTCAGATTCAGCAAAGAAACAAAAGAAAAACAGGCGCTTATATATACTAGAAAAATGAGAATTATCTTGAATTCCAAAGGTACGTTAACTTGTATCTATCAAGTAATGCTGGTAGGATGAAAACATCAACTTATGTGACATCCACTAACAAAGTACTTACTACACTTCCGACCGAAATTTTGATTTCCTACTGAAATTAACATATATATACCTCCGTTGCGGCATTACCAATAAAATCTTTCTGAATTCCAGATCCCTGCATCAAAAGGTTAAAAGTTAACAAAAGAGTCTAGAAGTATTTCATTTTGAGATTGGAGATAATTATATTCATACTATGATACTAGTACAAATGAACAAGATTCTTCTGAAAGCATAAAGGAAGTGTTGACACAGTGGGTTTGATGCAGCAAGTTAAGTGAAAGATCTCATCTACACCATTCATATCAAAATGTTTGAAGTTGGATGGCAGATGGGGGAAAAATCACCCTTACACTCACCCCAGGGATCCAAATTCGGCATTCAGGCTGTAAAGCAATATTGTGCAACACCAACCAGCAGATGCTCTACCCTTTTCTAGGATTAATGCAGTTAAATGGCATATTCTTATAAGTTATGTATTTATTTGTTTGAAACTGACGGTTGCAGTCTGAATTTGTAATAGAAGAAAACAATATACAATACCTAACTTAAATATAAAAAGGTGGAAAAACAAAGCAGACATTTCTTAACATGAAGACCCAAGTAGAAGAAACAACATGTTCTACCTGATCCATCATAAAATTGAACCTTAACATATATGTGTAATGTGTGTGCTAGATAGAACATGGAAACATTATTAAAACAACATTTTTTTGTTTATCGAGTTTGGTAGGAGAGTCCTAGAAAGTCTCTCTCACATGATTTGTTGCAAAAAAAAAATATTGGTTATTATTGTTATAATGCTATAGTTCCTGTATATAATTATTAACTTCTATAGAAGAGAGGAGGGGGAGGGGGGGGTGAGGAAGGCTTACGTTGTGGCGTAACAAGATATCTTCAAGGGCATGGCAATCGAGAAGGGACACAACACCGTCACTGGTCACATCTCCACATTCCTAGATAAAGTGTTGAGATAAATCAGTGACAACATCATATGAATCACCCTTAAAGGCGCTTTAAAATGTCAAATACTGATGCAGATGCTAACTTAAATTCAATCATATATCGACATGATGACACATGGGAAGTCAAATGGGCAAAATAAGTTTAGTGACATAAACGGGTAAGAGGTATATGTAGCACTTGATCTTGAGCTGTTGTGAATATGCTTTCATGGATACATGCACAACAAGTCATAGCAACTAAGCTAAACAAGTAAAAAGATGAAGAGGTTGATATTTGTATATTTTACTCCGGCAGAGGTGTTCGCCCTGGCATGAATCGGCTCGAACTTGGCAAGCTTAATGAGTTGTCAAAAAACTGGCAATGCTCGATAGAACCTGAAAACTGGAAATTTTGATGATTCCTTTCGTAGAAACCAACAATAAGAGAAGCTTGAAGCCTTGAAATGGTCTCAACTAGTGACCGAACAAAATGGAGCATATGAAATATTTGAGGCTAAGGCCAAATTGACAATGCCATGTCAAAGACATCATTTTTGTTTTTTCATCTGTGATATTACACGACAGTAGCAGCGAAAAATAGAACAGGCCAAATTGACAATGCCATGCCATGCCATGTCAAAGACGAGTTCAGAACTTATCACAAACATTTCTCCGAGGTCGAATATCACTACTAGGAAACCTCCAATTCTAGTATCTCACCAACTAGAACATGTGCAAAACTATAATAGAAAACAAGAAAAATAGAATTTCAACCCATAAAGAAAACAAGCCTCAATAACAAGTATATTTCAAAGCATTTAGATTTCTTTTAATACGTTCTTCTAGTGGAAATAGTGAGGAAGTGTTAGTTTCATACCTCAAGATGGATAGAGATTAAGCCTGGCCAACCGCTCGAAATGATCTTTTGTGATTCTATAAAGACAAACGAAGATAGGGCATAGATTGAATTATATGCTTGAATTTAACTTGCATTTAGTTATAGACAGAAGAGGATGGACATTAAATATAAAACCAACAAAACAAAAACAAAGTGTAACCATCAAATGAAATCCAAAGATAAAACTTAACACATGATACAGCTTTTTTGTAAACTGTTCATGTCAAATATCCATCAGCAGAACCAGAACACAACCTTTCATCATGTATTTGATTGTATTTCATTATTACTACAATAAAAAAGTAAAAAAAATGAGAAACCAAATAGAGATTGACAATCAAGTGATGACAAGCTTTAGAGCATGATACAGATTTTTGCAAAAAATTTAATGTTAAATCTGTGCAGAATAAGAACATAATCATTTCATCAACTGTTTGATTCTATTTCACTGTCACTACTATATTAATTCCTTCAGTGGTTTTGTGTTTCCTTTGCAGAAGGACAAGGCATCAAGCAAATCCAACGGTAAGCAAACGCAGGAGATTTAGTAGCTTGAATGGCATTATTGTAACCTTCTAGGCTACATATCAAATTGTTGTTGAAAAACTAGAAATTCTAAGGGTTGTTTCTTTTTTTTCCCTATAATCCATGACGAGATCTCTCTCGTTAAATACAATACAATAAAAAAGATCACTATTTATGAACCGTGAAATATGAATCATAGACTCTAAAACATTTAAATTATGATATCACATTACACATTATCAAGACCTAAAATTAAAATTATGACTACAAACCTGAATTCAGAAGTCTGCATCCCAGCAATGACGGCTCAATTAAGTTTGGACAATTCTGACTCAGGCTAACCAAATCAGCATTGCTCATCCATGGTGCTACCCTTTCAAGTTTCAACTTTATCAAATTTGGCATGCTGACTTTAAAACTCAATGGAGATGTCTCACCAAGACAGTGGCACAGAGCAAATGATTTGATGTGTGTTAGGGATTCCAGCATATTTACTATGAGATCATCAGAAATCACCTGTCAGATTCAACAAAGAAACAAAAGAAAAACAGGCGCTTATATATACTAGAAAAATGAGAATTATATTGAATTCCAAAGGTACGTTAACTTGTATCTATCAAGTAATGCTGGTAGGATGAAAACATCAACTTATGTGACATCCACTAACAAAGTACTTACTACACTTCCGACCAAAATTTTGATTTCCTACTGAAATTAACATATATATACCTCCGTTGCGGCATTACCAATAAAATCTTTCTGAATTCCAGAAACCTGCATCAAAAGGTTAAAAGTTAACAGCAGAGTCTAGAAGTATTTCATTTTGAGATTGGAGATAATTATATTCATACTATGATACTAGTACAAATGAACAAGATTCTTCTGAAAGCATCAAGGAAGTGTTGACACAGTGGGTTTGATGCAGCAAGTTAAGTGAAAGATCTCATCTACACCATTCATATCAAAATGTTTGAAGTTGGATGGCAGATGGGGGAAAAATCACCCTTACACTCACCCCAGGGATCCAAATTCTGCATTCAGGCAGTAAAGCAATATTATGCAACACCAACCAGCAGGTGCTCTACCCTTTTCTAGGATTAATGCAGTTAAATGGCATATTCTTATAAGTTATGTATTTATTTGTTTGAAACTGACGGTTGCAGTCTGAATTTGTAATAGAAGGAAACAATATACAATACCTAACTTAAATATACAAAGGTGGAAAAACAAAGCAGACATTTCTTAACATGAAGACCCAAGTAGAAGAAACAACATGTTCTACCTGATCCATCATAAAATTGAACCTTAACATATCTGTGTAATGTGTGCTAGATAGAACATGGAAACATTATTAAAACAACATTTTTTTGTTTATCCGAGTTTGGTAGGAGAGTCCTAGAAAGTCTCTCTCACATGATTTGTTGCAAAAAAAATATTGGTTATTATTGTTATAATGCTATAGTTCCTGTATATAATTATTAACTTCTATAGAAGAGAGGAGGGGGAGGGGGGGGGGGGGGGGGGGGGTTGAGGAAGGCTTACGTTGTGGCGTAACAAGATATCTTCAAGGGCATGGCAATCGAGAAGGGACACAACACCGTCACTGGTCACATCTCCACATTCCTAGATAAAGTGTTGAGATAAATCAGTGACAACATCATATGAATCACCCTTAAAGGCGCTTTAAAATGTCAAATACTGATGCAGATGCTAACTTAAATTCAATCATATATCGACATGATGACACATGGGAAGTCAAATGGGCAAAATAAGTTTAGTGACATAAACGGGTAAGAGGTATATGTAGCACTTGATCTTGAGCTGTTGTGAATATGCTTTCATGGATACATGCACAACAAGTCATAGCAACTAAGCTAAACAAGTAAAAAGATGAAGCGGTTGATATTTGTATATTTTACTCCGGCAGAGGTGTTCGCCCTGGCATGAATCGACTCGAACTTGGCAAGCTTAATGAGTTGGCAAAAAACTGGCAATGCTCGATAGAACCTGAAAACTGGAAATTTTGATGATTCCTTTCGTAGAAACCAACAATAAGAGAAACTTGAAGCCTTGAAATGGTCTCAACTAGTGACCGAACAAAATGGAGCATATGAAATATTTGAGGCTAAGGCCAAATTGACAATGCCATGTCAAAGACATCATTTTTGTTTTTTCATCTGTGATATTACACGACAGTAGCAGCGAAAAATAGAACAGGCCAAATTGACAATGCCATGCCATGCCATGTCAAAGACGAGTTCAGAACTTATCACAAACATTTCTCCGAGGTCGAATATCACTACTAGGAAACCTCCAATTCTAGTATCTCACCAACTAGAACATGTGCAAACTATAATAGAAAACAAGAAAAATAGAATTTCAACCCATAAAGAAAACAAGCCTCAATAACAAGTATATTTCAAAGCATTTAGATTTCTTTTAATACGTTCTTCTAGTGGAAATAGTGAGGAAGTGTTAGTTTCATACCTCAAGATGGATAGAGATTAAGCCTGGCCAACCGCTCGAAATGATCTTTTGTGATTCTATAAAGACAAACGAAGATAGGGCATAGATTGAATTATATGCTTGAATTTAACTTGCATTTAGTTATAGACAAAAGAGGATGGACATTAAATATAAAACCAACAAAACAAAAACAAAGTGTAACCATAAAATGAAATCCAAAGATAAAACTTAGCACATGATACAGCTTTTTTGTAAACTGTTCATGTCAAATATCCATCAGCAGAACCAGAACACAACCTTTCATCATGTATTTGATTGTATTTCATTATTACTACAATAAAAAAGAAAAAAAAACATGAGAAACCAAATAGAGATTGACAATCAAGTGATGACAAGCTTTAGAGCATGATACAGATTTTTGCAAAAATTTTAATGTTAAATCTGTGCAGAATAAGAACATAATCATTTCATCAACTGTTTGATTCTATTTCACTGTCACTACTATATTAATTCATTCAGTGGTTTTGTGTTGCCTTTGCAGAAGGACAAGGCATCAAGCAAATCCAACGGTAAGCAAACGCATGAGATTTAGTAGCTTGAATGGCATTATTGTAACCTTCTAGGCTACATATCAAATTGTTGTTGAAAAACTAGAAATTCTAAGGGTTGTTTCTTTTTTTTCCCAATAATCCATGACGAGATCTCTCTCGTTAAATACAATACAATAAAAAAGATCACTATTTATGAACCGTGAAATATGAATCATAGACTCTAAAACATTTTGTGATCCCAGAACAAGTAATCAATCAATAGAAACAATAAAGGAAGCCATCTCTATATTTAATAATCTCCAAATAGCTCACAATACAATGAAGAACAATTACTTGTGTGTGTGGCTAGTGTGTGTGAGAATGACCTAATTCCCAAAAGGGAAAAAAAGCAAACTATATATACCTAGGGTATAGAATAGCATAATTACAAATATAGTCCCTCTACATGGTACAATAACATTTTAAGCACTAACATTCTCCCCCTTTGTACCAATGTAGAGCAAAAGATTTAGACATCCGCCGGGGTCACATTCTTCTTTCGAATACCAAAGATGATCTCGAATCTTCGCAGTTCAAGGCGGTAGTCTTTCCGGTATGAGATGGCTTCAATCACTTGGTTGATCAAGTTCTTTTCTTTTTCCGTGAGCTTTACCTCTCCATTCGCATCCAGACGAAGCTTACTTTCCAGGTGAAACAGAACAATCTTCAAAGTACCCTCACAGTACTTGTTGAACTCAATAACTCTCATAAATCTTTTCTTTGAGTCAGCATCAACATAGACAACCCCTAGCTCAGGCTTGTTCAGTACAGTGTAGGCAGGGATACCTTGAATATCAGATAAGCGTTTGTTCGGTCTTTTTAAATTCACATGAGCTTGAAAAGATTCCAACCCCATCTGAAAGTCCGTGAGGTATGAATACTTCAGAATGTTCTTCATGAACTTCCTCACACTTTGGTAAGCTGCACTGTATGTTATTCTCTTCTCTGGATCATTCTTCTCTGGATGGACGGCAAGTAGGTTGTAAAGACACAGAAGATCATTCAGCTTCAGACTCTTGAAGTCAGCCTCAGAGAATACACATTCGGTACCATCTGATCTCAACACTGTGAACTCAGGATAAAATACATCATGTAATTTTAGAGATTCTACCTTCAACAGCTTCATGATGATATTGTCTGATTTAACAGCACTTGATCCTCTGTCTTTGTTTCTTATGACATACAGAAACTCGATCTTCCTCAGTGACGGCCAGTCTTCAATCCCGTATACCTTCTCCAAGTTGATCCGCTGAACATCCCGTACAAATAATTCTTTCCTCAGGGTCTCTAGATACGGAGTCATGATTGCTACTCTTTCTCCAGTGGCCACGTACCTTGGTTCAGCATCAATGACAGTTTGATAGAAGCGGAGTTCTGCCTCAAGTACTCGATCTCTGATCTTACCATCCAGTATAATCGGTGCATTTGGAGCTGAAGTACCTGAACTTGGACCTGCGGTTTCTATCAAAGGTGGAGCATCATCTTCAGATTCTATATCCATATCATGCGTCCCAGTTTCTGTCAAGAAGTCAAGTTCATCTAATGCGTCAATCATTTCTTCTTTGATCTTGAAATTTAGAAGATCAGGTTCTGCATCAGAGTCAATTTCAAAGATTTCGGTTCTATTGTCAACAGCCGCAGGCTTTTCAACCCCATCTATGACATCAGCTAGAACTATTGTGTCGTCCACATTCTCCATAACAGTATCCATTCCACATGTTCCCTGTTCACCAGCTGGCTGATCTGAGTCATGAACAATTCCATTAGTTGCCCTACTGGATTTACCAACACCTGTAGATCTCTTCTCCCCCTCATGTTGATCAGGCGGATCCTGATCATCATGTCTTCGTTTCTCTGAGGTTTCAGCTTGAACACCACACCTTTCTTCAACCACTGAAACCCGTTTGGCAAGAGCCTGAAATCCAGTCAGTAGGGCGTTGGTCATATTTGAGATAGCATCAGTTAGCTTCTCATACTGCGTGTTTAGTGTAGCTAACCCATCTGAGGATGTTGAAGTTTGAGGTTGTGATTGTAGGCGTAGTAGATAAACAATATCTACTTCTTCAGCGGTGTTGGAATCGCCTTGGGCTAAAAGTCGGGCTAACAGCTCTGATTTGAGCTGGTCAGTTGGGATTTGGTGTAATGGAACTGGTAGAGTTTGTGGGTCGGGTTGTGCAATGTCTTTTCCTTTGACAACTTTGGATACATCTTGAGACAACTTTTTCATCTCTTCTTTCATTTCGACAATATGAGCTTTATAGGAGTTGCTCAAGGACTTGATGGCAAGCTGCATAAGAGGCACTGTTACAAGGTTATCCGGTCCAATAGAAGACCGTACACGTTCAGCATCAGAGGGACTAACACCTAGACCACTCAGGTTACTAGTTGAAGTAGCGGTTGTAGCAACCGTACTGCCTGTGTTCAAAGCTGGCATGGTGTTAGCAATGACAGGTCTTCCGCCCGGTCCTCATGAAGCACCAACGAATGGCGACGACACTCTGGGTGTTCCGGTTGGGGCACGAAAGCCTCCAACTTGGTGTTGTTCCAACAATTGTGTCCTAGGAAAGGATGTTGTACCAAATGGTCCTAGACTCAATGTGCGTGGAACAAAAGGTGGTGGCCGGGGCGGGAGCCTACCTGATTCAATACCAGCAGACACCGAGTGTGTCGCCGATAGACTTTGAGCTATATCCCCTGTGGAAAGTGAAACATCAGCAAACTGAGATGCCGATGAGTGGCTGAGTGGGGCTGTGCTATGCATGGTTGGGTCCACCATGTTTGTTTCAATACACAACGGCGACGAACGCACGTCGGTAGATAATGTGGCTACCCGGCTTGGATCGGTTTGGGGAGAGTCAGTAGTTAAAACTTTATCTGACTCTATCACATCGACACTCAATTCTTTTCTTCCTCGTTCCTCACCACTACCTATCTGTTCTACTACTACTTCTTCTTCTACTTCTTCGTTTATGGTTGAAGGACCCGCAGCAGCAATAGCAGTGTCGAGAAATCCGGTGTGCCGAGTCGACTCAGTATCCGAACTCACAACACGTGGCCTTTTGCCCATATGTCTCGGAATCAAGTTCACTAACGGGTCATGTCCTGAGTCGTCATCATCATTATCATCATCATCATGTAGAGGAAAGAAAGGTTCCATCTCGTCGTCTTGATTGACTGCATCATCATCGGGAGATGATGCAGCGGCATAAGCTTCACCCCAAGATACATCAGCATCAGCGACATTAACTGGAGGAATTAGAGGTGGTGATTGAGCTGGCCGCGAAGAGGATGCATGACCAACAGTCCGCAATCTTCTCCCAACACTCTTTCTTTTAGTTCTTCTCACCCCTCGTTGTTCAGAAACACCCCCTTGTTCCTGAACCCCCTCGACATTCGGACCCTCACCTCCTAATAGGTTTGCATCGTGGGGAGGTCCCTCCGGTTCTGGCTGGACCATCAATGCGTTATCTATCCTATATTGCCTAACTACCCTAGACTGTTGGTCAGCATAAGCAAGTAAGTCTTCTCGTAGAACGGCAGTATGAGAAAAATTCATCGCCTTGGGCATTCTCAGAACGTGCATGTACTGGCTCGGCCCTCGGGGATGTTGCTCTCGGCGTGGGATCTCGTCGTTGTCTGTCATGGCTTGATGTATCAAGATCTGGAAGAACCGCTGAAATGGGACGAAGGTACGTCTCATCTTCGGTTTTAGCTGATCGGCAACAAGTTCAATCATTTCATTCCAGATCAAGACAACATAGTCGATGTTGTGGTTAAATATGAACGCGTGGAACATGCGTAGAGTTGCTATGTTGGTCTTATCTAACCCAGTATGCTTTGACGTCATTCATCTGTTGAAGATTGAGCATATTGAATAGTAGAGTGGCGGTAGGAAGTTACGTCTGAACGTTGAAGATCCAGTCAGTGGAAGATTGGGTGGAGGTTGATAACCCAGACTTCGAATGTCCTCAAGAAGCTGAGATTCAGGAATCGGATCCTGAATATTTTCACTGGGTAGGTTTAGAGATCGTCTAAGTCCCCGAAGAGTGAATCGGACATCGAAGTGGTCTAGCTTAGCTGTAAACTTTGGTACTCGGTCTGTTGGTCGGTATGTTAAGGTACTCCAGAACTGTTTAAGGTATATCGTGGGCACGAGCTCGACCTTCGTCAATGCAGTCATTACCGGATGATGACTGATAATTTCAGTGATGATTGGATGTTCGAAACGAACTGCAAGATCTAGATGGTGGTTGTTGTCTAGAAATTGCACAGCCGGGCTCGTCGACGGATAAATCTCCTCGTCTAGATCATGTGCGTTCACTGACGGAAGTGACGAACGATGCGAACGGATAATGGCATTATCATCCGAATCATAGTCATCTTGATCAGCCATCTGGAATAGTACACAGTTAAGAATCGGACCAAGATCGAGTTTGCCTTGAAAAACTTTTCCAAAAAAATTTCTAAGTGTTGGCCAAGTCGCAATCAACTAAAAGGAGCATGTCACAGGCCACTGCGACATCGCAATGGGAAGAGGATGAGACCAGGTGAAGTCGCAATGCAAGATTGCGATTTGGTCCCCAAGTCGCAATGAAGATCTGCGACTTGGTTGAATGTAAGACCACTGCGACTCGGATGAAGATATGAATGCCAGTTGGTTGCGACTCTGATGAACACTGATCTAAAACCCTAAGTGTTCAACCCAGATTTCTATTTTTCGCTCAAAAAAAGTTAAAAGATATATCACTAGACTCGCCCTACCACTGAGAACAAACCCTAAGCATCTAAAAGTCCTAACCAACAACAAGAACTCATCGATTTAGCAGATTAAATAAAGACGAACTTAAAGCCCTAAAATCGATTTAAACAACAGATTTAAATGACGAAAATCAACAAGAATCGAGATACGGTACCTTGTGATCGATCTGAGATGATTGAACGGATCAGAAATCACTAAAACAGACTTGAATCGATTTATAGTTGAGAGAGACTTCGAAAGGGTTTAAGGTATTTCAAAATTTGAAAAGTCAAAGTCTCAATTTATACAATTTTTCAAAAACGGTGACACGTGGCACAATCTGATTGGTCCAAAGATTTAACCAGCCACGTGTCATCAAGTCGCAATGAACAAATCACGACCTGACAACTTTTGAAAACGCAGTAGACCATTGCGATTTACACTGTTCACCTGACCAAGTCGCAGTAGACTATTGCGATTCGGTACTGTTCATCTCCCCCAAGTCGCAATAGGCTATTGCGACTCGGTACTGTTCACATGGTCAAATCGCAGTAGGCCGTTGCGATTTGGCACTGTTCAAACCTCCAAGTCGCAATAGACCATTGCGATTTGGCACTGTTCAAACTTCCAAGTCTCAATGTACCATTGCGATTTGATACTATTTAAGCTCATTGAGAAATCGCAATAGAAGGCTGCGATTCTCACTGTTCACATGTGAAATCGCAAGTGTGAGTTGCGATTTTAATAAAATTTTGACATTTTTCAGTTTAAAAAATTTAAAAAAATATTATCACATTGAAAGATGTCCAACTTCCAATTGATTAGCCCCTTAATACGCAAGGTATTAAAACGGTTTCACTCCCCCTTAAGTGATGCAAGTAAGCTTTAGAAAAAAAATGATTTTCATCATCTAAGGGTTTGTGTTTGAAAAACAGATTAGAGAACATACCTTGTGATCTTCAAGTAAGGAGCACAGGAAATCAACACTTACAAGCTTAGTCAGAAATGCACACCCCCCCTATTCTTGTGCATACTACTTAGTTTGTACTCCCCCTGAGACTATGAACACACCTCATGCAGGCATAGATATCATAACAAGAAATAGAAAGTAATAAAGAGAATAAACAATGAAAAACAACAAAGACATGAAAATAAAATATCTTATATTGAGAGTAGAATGAGATGAAAATTTGTATGTATCAGTCTAGATAGAGATAACTAGAGTGAACTACACATATTTCCATCCATTAAGTGATCAATATAGAATATTAAACTTTCATGTTCAACATGCCGAGCTTGGATACTAAGAAATTAAATCGTTTTTCATCCAAGGCTTTCGTAAAGAGATCGGCAAGTTGAAACTCAGTTGTAACAAAGTATAATTGTAACACCCTAAAATTCAGGGCCAATTTAAACCTCAAAATACATGAGTTATGATCACCAAAATGTCAGACTTTCATAAACCAAAGGATCATAAGTAAATTTCTATATATACACAAAGTCGTCTAACTTAAATAGTCTGATCAATCTAATTATACATTACAATAAGATCAACTAGATTATCTAAGGCTCGTCCCAAAAGTCCTCAAAAGAATATCTTGATCCTTCGTTATCGCCGAGTCTGATTCCTTTCAACTAAAATCTCACTTCCCAAACTATATCCCAGAGCCAGTACCTGGTAAGACAGTTTAATTTGAAACATTAGGCTTTCGCATAGTGAGATTATCCAAATCAAATTAAAATTAATCAACAAAAATATTAACAGATATACCAAACCTGTTATCAACAATCTTACCATACCAAGCTCTTATCGACCATTGGAATCCACTTATTCCCTTACTCATGACTAATTCATCTAGTCATCATACTATCAACGAGAATTACTATAAATCCCACCGGACTTATAAATAACTCTAACTCCCAGAAATTACAGTTTCCAAACCTGCTTCTTTCTGAATTAGGATGTCAAATCCTCAACAACAATAAAGATATCTCATCTTTCGCTTGAAATGGGAATTACAACTCCAAGTCTGCCATTCCTCATTTCGTTTCCTCCCCATCTTGAATCACTGGTCTCCCAAATGAGATTTTACTTTATCGCGATCAACAACCACCAGAGACCCTCACAGATGATTCAAGATTCACTCCAACAACTAGAAATACATCCCAACAGTCCCCTGGCTAGTAAACGGTTCTCATTATACCGTACTATATGCCCACTAGACCAGATGTATATTCTAGCCAACGCCACACAATAACTGTGTATCATCACTCATTCTATTGTATATTAAAGTTATACAATTCAACATATATTCCATATCTCTATGTACAGAATTTTAATCTCAACGGTTATCCCTACTTTGCCATTTAGCATCGGGGATTATCATCTCAATAATTGATCACAGCCCCGGACTCATAGATAAGTCCTTCTAATTTCATATAGCATGGTTTTTACATCAATAACATAGTTATAAACATATAACAATTAGCATATTCATATCATATTGCATGTCACATAACAGCCTAAAAATGCTACTGGAAGTCCAAACTTTTCGCAAGCTACTGTAGCGAAAAGCTCCACTTTTCGCAACCCACAGTTGCGAAAACCCCCACTTCTCGCAACCCTCTATTGCGACAACTTCACTTTTCGCAACCAACTGTTGCGAAAACTGTACTTTTCGCAACCAACTGTTGCGAAAAGTTCTACTTTGCGCAACCCTCTATTACGAAAAGCTACTGTTCATCGTCACTTCCATTTTTGATTCAGTTCTCTACTGTTCATTAAGCTTACCATTTCTTAATCAAATCATACCAGTGTTATTAAATACATGTATAGCATATCTATAACACTTTTAATTGCTTAATTTTAACAAGAATGAATAACTCACCTGGGTAACCTTGAACACAACTCAAATCTGGACAGAATACTACAACTCAATTCTATGGAGATGAATGATTATAACTCAGAAAATAAGTTCTTACCTCAACAATTCACAAACTGATTTCTCTTCTTCTTTCTTTCTTTCGTCTATCTCTCTGTCACGATCTATCTCTCTCTATTTTCTGTTTTTCTTTTCTTTCTTTTTAGAATACTAAACAAAGAAAATCAGTATTATCAAACACAGATTTCTCCTAAGGTGACACCTCACATTAAATGCATGAGTCATTACCCATTTTCCAATTTATACCTCAAACTTCCAATTAATGACAAATCACCCCTCCAAGTTAACTTTCTCAACTAAATTGTACCAAAATACAATTTATCTCTTATTAATTTACAATGGAAATTTCGGGATGTTACAATACTCCCCAACTTAAAAGGATTTCGTCCCCGAAATCACTCTAAGGCAACCAATCGAGGGTATCGTTTCATCATTTCTTCCTCCGACTCTAAAAACACATTAACAAATCAAAGATATAATACCATCATACCTATAATCAATCTCTTAAATTGTAATTTATCAAAATATTTCTCTAAGATCGATTCTCGCTTCTTCACATAACAACGTTTCTCATCAATTATGCTTCAATAACTATGACAATCCATCATTGCATCCATGACTTACACATTTCTTTGATACACAATGCTATCACCTTCTCACATTACTATCGCACCACCCAAACACGCTACAACCAAGCACTAAGGGGTTGTATATCAAAAGGTGATAACTCCATTGAACTTGTAGTATAACTACCTTCTTAAGTCCAATCTTTCTATCCTTGTTTCCCCACGTTAGTATGGAATACTATACTTCAAGTATTAGTTGTCTCTTTCTCCCAACTTTCTACATACCAATAGTATTTTCTCATTTCGAAACATAACTAAACAGTTTCACCAAGATTTCTAACTTAAAACATTCAACTAAATTATCTTGAACGACATTACCATTCGAAATTATTACCATTCTTAAATCTTTAACTATAAATTTCTCGTACATTTCTTTCACATATAAAGAGCAACTTATATTCCTTAACGACCTTACCTCCGTTACACCACATTGACCGACATACTCATCATTTTTATTAAACTTCCAGAGATTCAGAATACAACTTAATTGGCAACTCTTACCATCGAAATTTCCTTTGGATAAACACTCACCACTACTCCGACATTCTATTCCGATATAAGCCATATTACCACGCCATCTTACAAACCACATGCTTCATCAACTTTATTAACAAATAGTACCTTCCAACCGGAATTCTTGAAACTTCCATTTGGATACTTCCTCTTTCTAACATCACGTCTCATACTAGATGGCACATGTATCTTGGTAATTAATGCTACTACTCGTTCGTACATTTTCCACCCATAACATTTACCACTGACCATGTCTCTCATAGTCATTCGCACACCATTAATTTTATAATCCTGTTTTCTCGCCCAAATACCCGAGTCTATATCACTAAATACCTCCTCCCCAACTTTAGTTGAACTACCACTCACGATTTTCTATTTAACTTGAACTTATTCGTTCTTACTAGCTCTTTGTGATTCCAATACGTTGCATAGACAGGGTACAATCCCTCACAGATCAACACAATCTATACACCCCTTTGTTCATCTCTAATATTTCATCTTTTATAAATCTTCCACATCGTAAGTAAACACTTATCTAAAAGCAACAGTCCCTCACTGTTCTAACAATCCCACAAAGTGATCCTTCAACTTTTAAGCTTCTGATTTAAACTTAACATTCATACATGATCCCAAAAGGATAACCAATGCATTCACGTCATATAAATTTAAATTTACAATACTGCCCATGCAAGTTCAACCCCAAGCCTACGTCAAGCTTATCAAATCGGGTCAAAGTTCTTAAGACTTAACTGAGTCCAAAACCGAGTCATCTACTCAAAGGATCTAAAGATTATTGATCAATATCAACTCACGCAATTTAAATACATCTAACTCACATTATGCAACATACGCTTCGAGGCGTGAAAATCTTACGACCCCTTTATTCCTACTTTCCCAATGAAGTCAATTCATTTGCAAGTACACGTAAATGCAACTCTTTTCATACTCCCCAATATATATAATACGCCCAGGTTCATTAGTTCCAAAGATACTAAGAACAAGTAAAATATCAAACAGTCTTCACACCTAAGACCAACACTTAAACCGTCACTGGTTCAAATACAATGCAGTTAAGCATATAATACATCCAATACTCCATCTCGAGTCATTAAAACTGACAAACATTCAAAAGACTTCTTTGAATATAAATCAAGCCTTTAAGGCCAAAATATTCGTTTGGTTAAACATGTGCCACTCATACGATTTCGTAAACCAAAATACATTGTTACTCAAACTCTTTACCTTTTTTAATTCCTTTATTGACCATCGGCCCCAAAACAAAGGTTTACACTCAAAAAATTTACATGGTCAGATTTGCCAAAATCCCCCAACTCACATGTTCATATTTTAAAACGTAATACATCAAAAATATTGCACACTCACAATATATTAAAAGCGCGTTTTGACTACATGTCTTTCATTTGTATAACAATTAATCAAAACTTCCTTCATTAATAATTTATTTGACAATCATCCAAAATCCCCCAATCGTCATACACAATAATATCCACATTGCGCATACCCTCTGCATAACAGCATGCCGGTACCGCTCACGGTTTCGTTCCTACCCGCACAGGCATACGCGGGATGCATCCAGACCGTACCCAGTGACAGACCAAAAGGCCTCATACACCTTACACAACTTTCTTCTTCAAAGTCAATACTTGACATGTCGACACTTTCTTAACCTGAAGGTCCTTAACTGAACCTAATTCTTCCTCTGGACACAACCATCCCTCGTCAACTATATTCCTAGATAGCGAACAAGGGTACAGATTCTCATGCAACCGACACTAAAGTCCACTTTTGACTCTCATACTGTTCATAACACAAATACCAAAACTACAAACTTTTTCCCCAGGTTTATCCAACACTTCTCCATTCTTGGAGTTCTTTCTTAGATTAAAGTGTAATACCCTACGACCGAGTGAGTTCATAGCCTTCATGCATGAAAATTTAATAAATAACTCAATCCACACTTTTCTCGTTTAAATAAACAACATTCGGAACAACGTGGGCACACACGATCCCAATCATTTTCATAATTCCCATGTACTACACAACGATAAAAAAAAATCGTTTGTATATAAATTTCCGTAAAACTCAATCTTTCTCAACCAAAAGATGTTGTTACAACATAAATACGAAGTTCTTTTTATACGACAAAAGTTTAAAATTTACTGACACAAAGTAAACTAGTCGTTTCTCAGACTCATTTATACGATATCATCAAATCAATACTTTTGTTGGTTATAAAAAGTTTACTGATCAACACTTTCTTGACCTATTTGCTATCATACAACTTTTTATGTAAAGTATGAAATATTTTGCAAGTTGCTAAACTCCAAAATTTCGTTAGGCATCGTAATTGAAATTGCCCTTTTTCTTTAAATACATACTTGCACTACTAATTCATCCTTGAATAGAACTGTTATTTATACATTTGGTTTGAAATCAAGAAAACTCATGTAACACACACTAAAACACCATACACAAAACTTACTCGCAATGAAGGCCACTTACTCAAACAAGGTCAATCTTTTTACTTACGTAACTTATCATTGACACTCTACTTCCGACCAGAGGTCGCCCTCTCGGCCTTATAATAATTTCTATACATGCATTCCATGGCCCCCATACTCAACCAAGTCATACTAATTCCGTCTTAATTAATCATCTCATACTCTATCTCTGCACATATCAAATCACCTATTAAAGGTTGCCTTGGCGGACTTTCATGAGTCCCGCCAATTCCAGGTTGTCCTTCCAACCCCAATCATTTACCGATCTGTCCTCCAAAGGATTTTAGTGGTATAATCACCATCGTTCTACTATAACCTAATGGGATAACCATAAGAAATGGTTATGCACATACCCCTATACAAAATGTACTTACCGATCGTTAGTCACTGTAACAATTTAGAAATAAGTATGCTCGCGTAACAATATATTCATAATCACAGTAGCTAATTGGAATTGTGAATATATCATACAGGAGAATCCTCGTTACCATTGTCACCGTACCAACTTCTCATATCTCCGTCAATTCTAAGACTATCCCGTCTTAGTACTTCTACCCATCTCTCACAATCATAACTTAATTTATCTCAGCTTAAGTCTAAGTATCTCATCAGCATACTTAGTTCGCTTAAACTAGAGCTCTGATACCATACTGTAACACCCTAAAATTCAGGGCCAATTTAAACCTCAAAATACATGAGTTATGATCACCAAAATGTCAGACTTTCATAAACCAAAGGATCATAAGTAAATTTCTATATATACACAAAGTCGTCTAACTTAAATAGTCTGATCAATCTAATTATACATTACAATAAGATCAACTAGATTATCTAAGGCTCGTCCCAAAAGTCCTCAAAAGAATATCTTGATCCTTCGTTATCGCCGAGTCTGATTCCTTTCAACTGAAATCTCACTTCCCAAACTATATCCCAGAGCCAGTACCTAGTAAGACAGTTTAATTTGAAACATTAGGCTTTCGCCTAGTGAGATTATCCAAATCAAATTAAAATTAATCAACAAAAATATTAACATATATACCAAACCTGTTATCAACAATCTTACCATACCAAGCTCTTATCGACCATTGGAATCCACTTATTCCCTTACTCATGACTAATTCATCTAGTCATCATATTATCAACGAGAATTACTATAAATCCCACCGGACTTATAAATAACTCTAACTCCCAGAAATTACAGTTTCCAAACCTGCTTCTTTCTGAATTAGGATGTCAAATCCTCAACAACAATAAAGATATCTCATCTTTCGCTTGAAATGGGAATTACAACTCCAAGTCTGCCATTCCTCATTTCGTTTCCTCCCCATCTTGAATCACTGGTCTCCCAAATGAGATTTTACTTTATCGCGATCAACAACCACCAGAGACCCTCACAGATGATTCAAGATTCACTCCAACAACTAGAAATACATCCCAACAGTCCCCTGGCTAGTAAACGGTTCTCATTATACCGTACTATATGCCCACTAGACCAGATGTATATTCTAGCCAACGCCACACAATAACTGTGTATCATCACTCATTCTATTGTATATTAAAGTTATACAATTCAACATATATTCCATATCTCTATGTACAGAATTTTAATCTCAACGGTTATCCCTACTTTGCCATTTAGCATCGGGGATTATCATCTCAATAATTGATCACAGCTCCGGACTCATATATAAGTCCTTATAATTTCATATAGCATGGTTTTTACATCAATAACATAGTTATAAACATATAACAATTAGCATATTCATATCAGATTGCATGTCACATAACAGCCTAAAAATGCTACTGGAAGTCCAAACTTTTCGCAAGCTACTGTAGCGAAAAGCTCCACTTTTCGCAACCCACAGTTGCGAAAACCCCCACTTCTCGCAACCCTCTATTGCGACAACTTCACTTTTCGCAACCAACTGTTGCGAAAACTGTACTTTTCGCAACCAACTGTTGCGAAAAGTTCTACTTTGCGCAACCCTCTATTACGAAAAGCTAATGTTCATCGTCACTTCCATTTTTGATTCAGTTCTCTACTGTTCATTAAGCTTACCATTTCTTAATCAAATCATACCAGTGTTATTAAATACATGTATAACATATCTATAACACTTTTAATTGCTTAATTTTAACAAGAATGAATAACTCACCTGGGTAACCTTGAACACAGAGTTCTTCCAAAATCAACAGCTTAATCAACAGCTTAATCAAATCTGGACAGAATACTACAACTCAATTCTATGGAGATGAATGATTATAACTCAGAAAATAAGTTCTTACCTCAACAATTCACAAACTGATTTCTCTTCTTCTTTCTTTCTTTCGTCTATCTCTCTGTCCCGATCTATCTCTCTCTATTTTCTGTTTTTCTTTTCTTTCTTTTTAGAATACTAAACAAAGAAAATCAGTATTATCAAACACTGATTTCTCCTAAGGTGACACCTCACATTAAATGCATGAGTAATTACCCATTTTCCAATTTATACCTCAAACTTCCAATTAATGACAAATCACCCCTCCAAGTTAACTTTCTCAACTAAATTGTACCAAAATACAATTTATCTCTTATTAATTTACAATGGAAATTTCGGGATGTTACAATAATTCAATTGTACCTTTTTCAACATGATCTTTGATGAAATGATACCTGATGTCTATGTGTTTGGTCTTTGTATGTTGGACCGGGTTAGCTGATATTGCAATTGCACTCTTGCTATCACAGTAAATGGGGATCTTCTCATACTTGAAATCATAGTCAGACAGTTGAGTCTTCATCCACAGAACTTGTGAACAACAACTGGCAGCGGCCACATATTCTGCCTCCGCAGTTGATGTTGAAACACAGTTCTGTTTCCTCGAGGACCAACTTACTAGTTTATCACCCAAAAACTGGACATGACCAGATGTGCTCTTCCGGTCTAGCATACTACCTCCATGATCCGCATCAGAATATGCAGTGAGTTCAAATCCTGTTCCCTTCGGATACCACAGACCAAGGTACGGTGTCCCCTTCAAATAACGAAAGATTCTTTTAACAGCACTCCGATGTGATACCTTTGGTTGTGCCTGAAATCTTGCACAGAGACATGTTGCAAACATTATATCTGGACGACTTGCCGTCAGGTACATTAATGAACCTATCATTCCTCGGTAATTCTTAACATCTACATCTTCACCAAGTGGATCCGGACCTATTTTAGATCCAGGAGCCATAGGTGTACCAATAGAGGTACAGTTTTCCATCTGAAATTTCTTCAAGATGTCAAACACATACTTCGACTGGTTGATGAAGATACCTGTTGAGAATTGCTTGACTTGTAATCCAAGAAAGAAATTAATCTCTCCCATCATACTCATCTGGAATCTGGTCATCATTATACCTGAGAACCAAGTACACAATCCAGGGTTAGTTGAACCAAATATAATATCATCAACGTAAATTTGTACTAGAAGGATCTCACCATTTTCATGCAGAGTGAAGAGAGTTGTGTCGATTTTACCTTTTCGAAAGCCAGCACCAAGTAGGTAGGTAGATAAGATTTCATACCAGGCGCGAGGGGCTTGCTTTAGACCATAGAGAGCTTTGTCAAGAATGTAGACGTGATCTGGTTTATCTTTGTCCACAAAACCCTCTGGTTGAGAAACATATACTTCTTCTTTCAATACACCGTTCAGGAAAGCAGTCTTCACGTCCATTTGATAGACAGTAAAGTTTCTGAAGGCGGCAAATGCAAGAAACATCCGAATTGCCTCTAAACGAGCCACCGGTGCATACGTCTCATCGTAGTCGATTCCCTCTTGTTGCCTATACCCTTTGGCTACAAGGCGTGCTTTATTTCTCACAACAATCCCATCTTTATCTTTCTTATTCTTCAGGACCCACTTGGTACCAATTACCGTTTTACCTTTGGGTCTAGGAACTAAACGCCACACGTTCAATGCTTCAAACGAATTTAGCTCATCTTGCATGGAAATGATCCAATCCGGATCTTCTAAGGCTTGTCAAACTGTTGTGGGCTCAATTTGACTTAGAAAGAGCGCGTAAAGGACTTCATTAGCCGTTGCCGATCTTGTCTTCACAGGTTCGGAGACGTCACCAATGACTTGTTCAATGGGGTGACTCTTAGTCCATCTTGAAGCATGAGGATGAACAATTATAGCACCATAGTTGGGATCCACTAAGGTAGGATTTTTATCAAAGTTTAACTCTATTGTCAAGGTAGGTTCCGGTTGTCGGGCAGGTTCATTGACAGAAGTGTCAACAGTAACTGCCTCCGGTTCTGCTCCAGAAGATGACTCATGTTGAGTTGCAGAATCCTCACCATTGGCGTTAGAAGGTGTACCTGACGAAGAAGCACCATTCGTGGATACATGTTGTGTTTCTTATGGAGATGCCATATGCGTGTTACTTGAAGACGAAGCAGGAGTTGTTGCACCAGATGAAGGAGTAGTCAGTTCCGGTGTAGGCCCTGACAATGTAGAATTAGCTGGTGGTGTGGCAACATTGCTCCTGTTAGATATAGATGAAGTAGGTTTATCACTACCGAAAAAAACATCATAAAAATATTCAAACAACAAATCAAGATCATTAGGTTTAGAGTTAGAAGTAGATGCATGATCCTTGTTTGAAGATCTAGTCACCATAGGACGAATTTGTCCAGATGCTAGTATTCCAGATATTACGGGTTCTGTACTATTTTGCACAGAAGCCAAGTCTTCAGTTTCATCAAATCTGACATTTACGCTTTCCTTCACAGTTCTAGACGATTTAAGATAGACTCTGTATGCTTTTGATGTGAGCGAGTATCCGATGAAAACGCCCTCAATACCCTTTGGACTGAATTTTTTCAAGTTGTCCTTGTCGTTCAGCACAACACACCTGCATCCAAACACACGAAAGTAGTGTATCACAGGTTTTCTATTATTAATCAGTTCATATGGAGTTTTACCAAACCGACGATGGACAATAGAACGGTTTTGTGTATAGCATGCCGTAGCAACAGCTTCAGCCCACAAGAACAGAGGTAGATCAGCATAAGACAGCATCGTTCTGGCAGCTTCAACAAGTGTGCGGTTTCGTCTTTCAACGACTCCGTTCTGCTGAGAAGTTCTAGCCGCAGAATACTGATGAGATATTCCTAATGATTTAAAGAAATCATCAAGACTCTTGTTCTTGAATTGTGTCCCGTTGTCTGACCTAACAGTCTGAACTGATTGTTGACGGTTCACTTGAAGTTGCTTGATTAACGAGATTATCAAGTCAGGTGTTTCGTCTTTTGATCGAAGAAACTTGACCCAAGTATATCTCGAATAATCATCGACAATCACTAACACGTATCGTTTGGCACTGACACTCTGAGTCTTCATCGGACCACAGAGATCCATATGAAGGATTTCTAATTGTTTGTGTGTGCTGGGTTCGGGTTTCGGTGGATGAGGAGCTCGCTTTATCTTCCCCTTCTCACAAGCAATACAGAAGTTGTCTTTCTCAAACTGCAAAACTGGTAGACCTATAACTAAATCACCCAACGTTAGCTTTTGAATATAACGAAAGTTGAGATGAGATAGTCGTCTATGCCATAACCAACTCTTTTCCATAGTTGCCTTAGTCAACAGACACACGTCATTCTTCAGCTTAACCTTTGATAGATCAATAGTGTAAAGATTTGATTTTTGCGAACCAACTAGAAGTTCATTTCCTCCGTCGGTTAGAATTGAACACCGAGTCTTCTTGAAATGGACTTCTAGGTCTTTATCACAAAACTGACCTATACTGAATAAGTTATGCCCTAATCCTTCAACATAATTCACTTTAGTTATTCTGACGTTGTCGGCCACAATATCTCCATAACCCATGATTGTAGCGTAATGATCATTTCCAAACTTAACTTTCCCTCCATCGTGTTTCACAAAATTGCTCAACAGCTCCTTCCTCCCTGTCATGTGTTTTGAGCAACAAGAATCCAAATACCACACATGACGGAGCTGCAAAATGGGATTTAAACAGTTTTAGGTACCCATTGCCAATTGGGTCCTTTCGGGTTAGGAGAATTAACCTTTTTCTTTGAATTGTAGTGGTTATAATATCTATTTGAATAAAAACGATTTGAACCATAGAAGTTATAACCAAACCACGAAGAATAATCAGACTTGCAGATAAAATCATCTACATCACAAGAAGAGCAACAAATTTGATCATGTGCTAAATTAATTAGTTGTTGCATAGAAGAAATCTTGTACGGAATTACAAGTTTTTGTTTGTTTGAAGCAACACGATTACTAACATTAGAAACAAAAGTATTTTTCTTGGAATTAAAAGCAACAGTAGATGATTTTCTCTGGGCCACATCATGTGTGAACTCCTTTATTCTCCACTCAACCTGCGAGTTGTTTCTTAAATTACGATCTGAAATGGAATCAAGATAAGAATCGTAAGCGTAGGAATTTTGAACTTTAGAAGATTTAGATTTGCGCTTATTTTTCTTCTTTTTCTTTTTCTTTTTCTTTTTCTCAACGGTTTTAGAAGATTCTCCCTCGAAGAAATTCTCCTTGGGTTTCTCTTCCTTGACCAAAAGGTCAAAATGATCTGGAAGTTTTGCACTAAAGTCAAAATTAACATCCTTTCGTTGAGCTTGATTGTCCTTCCTTTCGCAAGGAGTGTCAATAACATGATCAACTTTAATATCATTGGAGGAGGAGTTATGAGAGAGGTCACAAGAATTTTCATTAACAGGTTGTTCCTCAATCTCAATGGGACCAAAATCATCCAAGTCATTCGCCATCATGCTTCTGTTATTAGTATTTCCTATGAAGGCTTTGCATGAGGAAGCATCTGAATCAGAGGAAGCTTTGCTAGCAAACTCTGTCATAGCTTCAGTGGATAAACTTGTCAAGTTTCCCATCAGTCTTGAGATTTCATTTTGAAAGTATTCTTTATTGGACTCAAGATCATTTCTCTCTTTGATCAAAATGTTTTCTAAATCAGATATTTTCTTTATAAGAAAAACATTTTCAGTTTCAAAAGATGTTCTTTCGAATTTAAATCTCTCTCTCTCTTTCTCAATATTTTCTTTTTCAAGAAATAACTTTTTCTGAAAATCAGAGACTTGTTGTGAGAGATTCAAACATCTAAGTTCAAGATATTTCTTTTCTTCTAAGGTTTTTGAAGACGAAATAGAAACAACCTTTTCAGATTTGTCATTCATGGTATTTATCAAAACAGTTAACATCACTTCCTTTTCGATATCAAAAGCAAGTTGATCGTCATTTCTGACTTCCTCAATTTTGCTTTTAATATTCAATTCAAGATCGACAAGCTTCTGTTCAAGCACCAAGGGAGGATAATATATTTTTCCATCAGAAACGGGTTTTGATACAGTTCCCTTTGGTGGCTGAACAATATAGCTATCAAAATAGTCATTAGGCAAGGTTTTCTTATCTTGCATAGCCTTCCTATTTGCCTGATCATAAATATAAGGAAGTTGTATGGTTACAGTTGTCTTTCTTTTAACTTCTTCCTCAACTCCTTGTTCCTCCTCATTAAGCCATCTAATCTTGAATTTAGGATCTTTTAGAAACTTAAGCCATCGAAACTTGTATAAACAAGGTGCCTTTTTCAAAGCATTCTCCAAATAATGAGGATTGTCATATCCCAAACCCCATTTCGAATTGTAATATCTGAAATTCTTTGGCGTGTTTAGAAAAATGGTTTGTTCAGATTGACCAAGTTTATACAGTTTCGCTTCTAGATCACTTGCCTTTTCAGACAATTCGTTATTAATATCTTTGTAAGAACGCAACATATGTTCAAGTTCATTCTTCATATTTTCAGCAATTCTTACATTTTCTCCCATTTCATCCATTTTTCTTCGGAAATAAGTGCGGGATTTTTCGATTTCAACTCGTTCAATTTTCAAATCATCATTTAACTTTTTATGGTCAATGATTGTTTGTTTTTGAAGTTTAATAGTTTTATGTGCCTTAATAAGTTTCTCGCTTTGTTCATCAAGTTTTAATTGAAAAACTTTAAACTGATTACCATAATGATTAACAGTGCAGAGATCTACCTCATCTGTCTCAGGCGCCGCACCAGCCTCTGAATCCTCATCATCTTTGCTCATCAAGCACATCCTAGCAAAAGCAGCCGTATCTTCCTCTCCTTCATCATCTGTCAGGTCCAACCAGTACTCTTCCTCCACTGGAAGCTCAATTCCTGACTCTTTCTGTTCAGCTAACAATGCCTTCTGCTTGTAGTAGTCAGAATTCTTTACTTTTGGTTTCCAGCAGTCTTTGGAGAAGTGACCGGTCTTCCCACAGTTGTAGCACTTTTGCTCTTCATCCTTTTTATCACCATACTTCTTCACCTCCGGCCTTTTACCATCTTCCCTATGATCATCAAACTTCTTTGACTCAATCCGATTCTTGTGTTCAAAGTTTTTAGAACCAGATGAGTAACGTTGGTTATTTGATCCAGGAGTTTTTACAAATCTGTGTTGAAAGGCCTTGGAAAGAAGTATCATAGCCTACCTTAAGCTTTCTGCTTCATCCAAGTCATCTTGGTCTAACTCATATTCTTCTTTCTGAACAATCTTGCCCTTTGCTTTTCTTGACAACAATGCTAACGGTTCACTATCAAGTTCATCTTCTTCTGCCTTATTCTCAGACCCCACCATCTTCTTTTCCTTCTTACCATTCTTCTCATTCTTCATCAATTCTTCCTTTTCAGCTCAGCATCATCTTCATCTTGCTTTAGGGTTTCAAACATTTGTTGTAACGAAAGAGAATCCAGTTGAGAATTTTGTTTCATTCTGTGAGCATACTTCTTCCACTCGGGCTGAAGCACGTTCAAGAACTTCACATTAGTCTCCATGATGGATTTTGATACTTTGTAACTGTTGAGATCATTTAGGATAGTTGTGAAACGATCATATGCTTTATCTAAACTCTCACCCTCCTTTTGCTTGAAATTCTCATACGTATTGAAAACATTTGAGATTCTCAGCTGGTTTTCCACTTCTGACCCTTTGTATAACTTGATAAGTTCATCAAACATACCTTTACCTGTTTCACTCAAACTGTCAACCTTTCGATATATGTCGTTGGTTAAGGCTTGCATAACCAATGACCTAGCAGCTTTATCGGCTTTATATCTCAACAAATTGTTACCCATATAGTCCTTTGGTTGAATAACTAAGTTGTTACCATCTGGGTCGTCTTCACGAACCTCTCCTAGAACCCCGTTTATCAAGGATTCATGGATAAGAGCTCCATTTTCTTGTCTTTCAACGTAGTCAAGGAATCTGTCTTTCCAAATCTTAAAGTCTTTCGGGAAAAGAACTGGTGGTTTGTCCTTTGAACCAATAGTTAACATATCTCTGGCAGTCATTTTGGATTACTTGTTGTTGATCGTTAAAAATCTGATTAATCTGATTAGGAGTAACTTTTAAATTTTCAAGTTCAAGTCTCAACGCACTTAAAGTCGCAATGGGTTTGAAGTCGCAATGCAAATGAAGTCGCAATGCAAATGAAGTCGCAATACTTGAAGTCGCAACAGTTGGAATCGCAACAGATGAAGTCGCAATAAAATGGAATCGCAACACTTGAAGTCGCAATGAAAGATTGCGATTCAGTACTGTTCACGGGTTACTTGACTGCGATTCGGGAATGAAGTCGCAATAGGTCACTGCGACTTGGTACTGTTCACACAATGCTCACTGCGATTTCGATGAATATTCGACGATTGCGATTTCGATGAAGATCCTGATTGCGATTTCGATGAATATTCAAAAAATTCGGGAGTTGATTCTTCAATACTGCTCCAAATGATCTAAAAATTGGTAAGTAAGGTCGAAATACGATTCTGGACAGGTTTACTACTTCAAGTTTTGTCCAAAAACCACTAGAACAGTGATTTTCGATCCAAAACAGAGTGCAGTAATATAAAAGTGCGAAAAGAAGAAAACAATCCAATCTGAGCTTCGATCCTTGCGTTTTTGCGGAATAAAACACACAGGACTATCCTAGAAACAACCCTTGATCAATTCCAATCCATTAGAAGAATTCTAATGGCTAAAATCAATCAAAAATTGAAGAAAAAAGAAGAACACTCAAAAATGGAAATATTTCACTCAAACCTAATCAAATCAATGATTTACAAGCTCTGATACCAATTGTGATCCCAGAACAAGTAATCAATCAATAGAAACAATAAAGGAAGCCATCTCTATATTCAATAATCTCCAAATAGCTCACAATACAATGAAGAACAATTACTTGTGTGTGTGGCTAGTGTGTGTGAGAATGACCTAATTCCCAAAAGGGAAAAAAAGCAAACTATATATACCTAGGGTATAGAATAGCATAATTACAAATATAGTCCCTCTACATGGTACAATAACATTTTAAGCACTAACACATTTAAATTATGATATCACATTACACATTATCAAGACCTAAAATTAAAATTATGACTACAAACCTGAATTCAGAAGTCTGCATCCCAGCAATGACGGCTCAATTAAGTTTGGACAATTCTGACTCAGGCTAACCAAATCAGCATTGCTCATCCATGGTGCTACCCTTTCAAGTTTCAACTTTCTCAAATTTGGCATGCTGACTTTAAAACTCAATGGAGATGTCTCACCAAGATAGTGGCACAGAGCAAATGATTTGAGGTGTGTTAGGGATTCCAACATATTTACTATGAGATTATCAGAAATCACCTGTCAGATTCAGCAAAGAAACAAAAGAAAAACAAGCGCTTATATATACTAGAAAAATGAGAATTATCTTGAATTCCAAAGGTACGTTAACTTGTATCTATCAAGTAATGCTGGTAGGATGAAAACATCAACTTATGTGACATCCACTAACAAAGTACTTACTACACTTCCGACCGAAATTTTGATTTCCTACAGAAATTAACATATATATACCTCCGTTGCGGCATTACCAATAAAATCTTTCTGAATTCCAGATCCCTGCATCAAAAGGTTAAAAGTTAACAACAGAGTCTAGAAGTATTTCATTTTGAGATTGGAGATAATTATATTCATACTATGATACTAGTACAAATGAACAAGATTCTTCTGAAAGCATAAAGGAAGTGTTGACACAGTGGGTTTGATGCAGCAAGTTAAGTGAAAGATCTCATCTACACCATTCATATCAAAATGTTTGAAGTTGGATGGCAGATGGGGGAAAAATCACCCTTACACTCACCCCAGGGATCCAAATTTTGCATTCAGGCAGTAAAGCAATATTGTGCATCACCAACCAGCAGGTGCTCTACCCTTTTCTAGGATTAATGCAGTTAAATGGCATATTCTTATAAGTTATGTATTTATTTGTTTGAAACTGACGGTTGCAGTCTGAATTTGTAATAGAAGGAAACAATATACAATACCTAACTTAAATATAAAAAGGTGGAAAAACAAAGCAGACATTTCTTAACATGAAGACCCAAGTAGAAGAAACAACATGTTCTACCTGATCCATCATAAAATTGAACCTTAACATATCTGTGTAATGTGTGCTAGATAGAACATGGAAACATTAATAAAACAACATTTTTTTGTTTATCCGAGTTTGGTAGGAGAGTCCTAGAAAGTCTCTCTCACATGATTTGTTGCAAAAAAAAATGGTTATTATTGTTATAATGCTATAGTTCTTGTATATAATTATTAACTTCTATAGAAGAGAGGAGGGGGAGGGGGGGGGGTGAGGAAGGCTTACGTTGTGGCGTAACAAGATATCTTCAAGGGCATGGCAATCGAGAAGGGACACAACACCGTCACTGGTCACATCTCCACATTCCTAGATAAAGTGTTGAGATAAATCAGTGACAACATCATATGAATCACCCTTAAAGGCGCTTTAAAATGTCAAATACTGATGCAGATGCTAACTTAAATTCAATCATATATCGACATGATGACACATGGGAAGTCAAATGGGCAAAATAAGTTTAGTGACATAAACGGGTAAGAGGTATATGTAGCACTTGATCTTGAGCTGTTGTGAATATGCTTTCATGGATACATGCACAACAAGTCATAGCAACTAAGCTAAACAAGTAAAAAGATGAAGAGGTTGATATTTGTATATTTTACTCCGGCAGAGGTGTTCGCCCTGGCATGAATCGGCTCGAACTTGGCAAGCCTAATGAGTTGTCAAAAAACTGGCAATGCTCGATAGAACCTGAAAACTGGAAATTTTGATGATTCCTTTCGTAGAAACCAACAATAAGAGAAGCTTGAAGCCTTGAAATGGTCTCAACTAGTGACCGAACAAAATGGAGCATATGAAATATTTGAGGCTAAGGCCAAATTGACAATGCCATGTCAAAGACATCATTTTTGTTTTTTCATCTGTGATATTACACGACAGTAGCAACGAAAAATAGAACAGGCCAAATTGACAATGCCATGCCATGCCATGTCAAAGACGAGTTCAGAACTTATCACAAACATTTCTCCGAGGTCGAATATCACTACTAGGAAACCTCCAATTCTAGTATCTCACCAACTAGAACATGTGCAAAACTATAATAGAAAACAAGAAAAATAGAATTTCAACCCATAAAGAAAACAAGCCTCAATAACAAGTATATTTCAAAGCATTTAGATTTCTTTTAATACGTTCTTCTAGTGGAAATAGTGAGGAAGTGTTAGTTTCATACCTCAAGATGGATAGAGATTAAGCCTGGCCAACCGCTCGAAATGATCTTTTGTGATTCTATAAAGACAAACGAAGATAGGGCATAGATTGAATTATATGCTTGAATTTAACTTGCATTTAGTTATAGACAGAAGAGGATGGACATTAAATATAAAACCAACAAAACAAAAACAAAGTTTAACCATCAAATGAAATCCAAAGATAAAACTTAGCACATGATACAGCTTTTTTGTAAACTGTTCATGTCAAATATCCATCAGCAGAACCAGAACACAACCTTTCATCATGTATTTGATTGTATTTCATTATTACTACAATAAAAAAGTAAAAAAAACCATGAGAAACCAAATAGAGATTGACAATCAAGTGATGACAAGCTTTAGAGCATGATACAGATTTTTGCAAAAATTTTAATGTTAAATCTGTGCAGAATAAGAACATAATCATTTCATCAACTGTTTGATTCTATTTCACTGTCACTACTATATTAATTCCTTCAGTGGTTTTGTGTTGCCTTTGCAGAAGGACAAGGCATCAAGCAAATCCAACGGTAAGCAAACGCACGAGATTTAGTAGCTTGAATGGCATTATTGTAACCCTCTAGGCTACATATCAAATTGTTGTTGAAAAACTAGAAATTCTAAGGGTTGTTTCTTTTTTTTCCCAATAATCCATGACGAGATCTCTCTCGTTAAATACAATACAATAAAAAAGATCACTATTTATGAACCGTGAAATATGAATCATAGACTCTAAAACATTTAAATTATGATATCACATTACACATTATCAAGACCTAAAATTAAAATTATGACTACAAACCTGAATTCAGAAGTCTGCATCCCAGCAATGACGGCTCAATTAAGTTTGGACAATTCTGACTCATGCTAACCAAATCAGCATTGCTCATCCATGGTGCTACCCTTTCAAGTTTCAACTTTCTCAAATTTGGCATGCTGACTTTAAAACTCAATGGAGATGTCTCACCAAGACAGTGGCACAGAGCAAATGATTTGAGGTGTGTTAGGGATTCCAGCATATTTACTATGAGATCATCAGAAATCACCTGTCAGATTCAGCAAAGAAACAAAAGAAAAACAGGCGCTTATATATACTAGAAAAATGAGAATTATCTTGAATTCCAAAGGTACGTTAACTTGTATCTATCAAGTAATGCTGGTAGGATGAAAACATCAACTTATGTGACATCCACTAACAAAGTACTTACTACACTTCCGACCGAAATTTTGATTTCCTACTGAAATTAACATATATATACCTCCGTTGCGGCATTACCAATAAAATCTTTCTGAATTCCAGATCCCTGCATCAAAAGGTTAAAAGTTAACAGCAGAGTCTAGAAGTATTTCATTTTGAGATTGGAGATAATTATATTCATACTATGATACTAGTACAAATGAACAAGATTCTTCTGAAAGCATAAAGGAAGTGTTGACACAATGGGTTTGATGCAGCAAGTTAAGTGAAAGATCTCATTTACACCATTCATATTAAAATGTTTGAAGTTGGATGGCAGATGGGGGAAAAATCACCCTTACACTCACCCCAGGGATCCAAATTCTGCATTCAGGCAGTAAAGCAATATTGTGCAACACCAACCAACAAGTGCTCTACCCTTTTCTAGGATTAATGCAGTTAAATGGCATATTCTTATAAGTTATGTATTTATTTGTTTGAAACTGACGGTTGCAGTCTGAATTTGTAATAGAAGGAAACAATATACAATACCCAACTTAAATATAAAAAGGTGGAAAAACAAAGCAGACATTTCTTAACATGAAGACCCAAGTAGAAGAAACAACATGTTCTACCTGATCCATCATAAAATTGAACCTTAACATATCTGTGTAATGTGTGCTAGATAGAACATGGAAACATTATTAAAACAACATTTTTTTGTTTATCCGAGTTTGGTAGGAGAGTCCTAGAAAGTCTCTCTCACATGATTTGTTGCAAAAAAAAATATTGGTTATTATTGTTATAATGCTATAGTTCCTGTATATAATTATTAACTTCTATAGAAGAGAGGAGGGGGAGGGGGGGGGGTGAGGAAGGCTTACGTTGTGGCGTAACAAGATATCTTCAAGGGCATGGCAATCGAGAAGGGACACAACACCGTCACTGGTCACATCTCCACATTCCTAGATAAAGTGTTGAGATAAATCAGTGACAACATCATATGAATCACCCTTAAAGGCGCTTTAAAATGTCAAATACTGATGCAGATGCTAACTTAAATTCAATCATATATCGACATGATGACACATGGGAAGTCAAATGGGCAAAATAAGTTTAGTGACATAAACGGGTAAGAGGTATATGTAGCACTTGATCTTGAGCTGTTGTGAATATGCTTTCATGGATACATGCACAACAAGTCATAGCAACTAAGCTAAACAAGTAAAAAGATGAAGAGGTTGATATTTGTATATTTTACTCCGGCAGAGGTGTTCGCCCTGGCATGAATCGGCTCGAACTTGGCAAGCCTAATGAGTTGTCAAAAAACTGGCAATGCTCGATAGAACCTGAAAACTGGAAATTTTGATGATTCCTTTCGTAGAAACCAACAATAAGAGAAGCTTGAAGCCTTGAAATGGTCTCAACTAGTGACCGAACAAAATGGAGCATATGAAATATTTGAGGCTAAGGCCAAATTGACAATGCCATGTCAAAGACATCATTTTTGTTTTTTCATCTGTGATATTACACGACAGTAGCAACGAAAAATAGAACAGGCCAAATTGACAATGCCATGCCATGCCATGTCAAAGACGAGTTCAGAACTTATCACAAACATTTCTCCGAGGTCGAATATCACTACTAGGAAACCTCCAATTCTAGTATCTCACCAACTAGAACATGTGCAAAACTATAATAGAAAACAAGAAAAATAGAATTTCAACCCATAAAGAAAACAAGCCTCAATAACAAGTATATTTCAAAGCATTTAGATTTCTTTTAATACGTTCTTCTAGTGGAAATAGTGAGGAAGTGTTAGTTTCATACCTCAAGATGGATAGAGATTAAGCCTGGCCAACCGCTCGAAATGATCTTTTGTGATTCTATAAAGACAAACGAAGATAGGGCATAGATTGAATTATATGCTTGAATTTAACTTGCATTTAGTTATAGACAGAAGAGGATGGACATTAAATATAAAACCAACAAAACAAAAACAAAGTTTAACCATCAAATGAAATCCAAAGATAAAACTTAGCACATGATACATCTTTTTTGTAAACTGTTCATGTCAAATATCCATCAGCAGAACCAGAACACAATCTTTCATCATGTATTTGATTGTATTTCATTATTACTACAATAAAAAAGTAAAAAAAAAACCATGAGAAACCAAATAGAGATTGACAATCAAGTGATGACAAGCTTTAGAGCATGATACAGATTTTTGCAAAAATTTTAATGTTAAATCTGTGCAGAATAAGAACATAATCATTTCATCAACTGTTTGATTCTATTTCACTGTCACTACTATATTAATTCCTTCAGTGGTTTTGTGTTGACTTTGCAGAAGGACAAGGCATCAAGCAAATCCAACGGTAAGCAAACACACGAGATTTAGTAGCTTGAATGGCATTATTGTAACCTTCTAGGCTACATATCAAATTGTTGTTGAAAAACTAGAAATTCTAAGGGTTGTTTCTTTTTTTTCCCAATAATCCATGACGAGATCTCTCTCGTTAAATACAATACAATAAAAAAGATCACTATTTATGAACCGTGAAATATGAATCATAGACTCTAAAACATTTAAATTATGATATCACATTACACATTATCAAGACCTAAAATTAAAATTATGACTACAAACCTGAATTCAGAAGTCTGCATCCCAGCAATGACGGCTCAATTAAGTTTGGACAATTCTGACTCAGGCTAACCAAATCAGCATTGCTCATCCATGGTGCTACCCTTTCAAGTTTCAACTTTCTCAAATTTGGCATGCTGACTTCAAAAATCAATGGAGATGTCTCACCAAGACAGTGGCACAGAGCAAGTGATTTGAGGTGTGTTAGGGATTCCAGCATATTTACTATGAGATCATCAGAAATCACCTGTCAGATTCAGCAAAGAAACAAAAGAAAAACAGGCGCTTATATATACTAGAAAAATGAGAATTATCTTGAATTCCAAAGGTACGTTAACTTGTATCTATCAAGTATTGCTGGTAGGATGAAAACATCAACTTATGTGACATCCACTAACAAAGTACTTACTACACTTCCGACCGAAATTTTGATTTCCTACTGAAATTAACATATATATACCTCCGTTGCGGAATTACCAATAAAATCTTCTGAATTCCAGATCCCTGCATAAAAAGGTTAAAAGTTAACAGCAGAGTCTAGAAGTATTTCATTTTGAGATTGGAGATAATTATATTCATACTATGATACTAGTACAAATGAACAAGATTCTTCTGAAAGCATAAAGGAAGTGTTGACACAGTGGGTTTGATGCAGCAAGTTAAGTGAAAGATCTCATCTACACCATTCATATCAAAATGTTTGAAGTTGGATGGCAGATGGGGGAAAAATCACCCTTACACTCACCCCAGGGATCCAAATTCTGCATTCAGGCAGTAAAGCAATATTGTGCAACACCAACCAGCATGTGCTCTACCCTTTTCTAGGATTAATACAGTTAAATGGCATATTCTTATAAGTTATGTATTTATTTGTTTGAAACTGACGGTTGCAGTCTGAATTTGTAATAGAAGGAAACAATATACAATACCTAACTTAAATATAAAAAGGTGGAAAAACAAAGCAGACATTTCTTAACATGAAGACCCAAGTAGAAGAAACAACATGTTCTACCTGATCCATCATAAAATTGAACCTTAACATATCTGTGTAATGTGTGCTAGATAGAACATGGAAACATTATTAAAACAACATTTTTTTGTTTATCCGAGTTTGGTAGGAGAGTCCTAGAAAGTCTCTCTCACATGATTTGTTGCAAAAAAAATATTGGTTATTATTGTTATAATGCTATAGTTCCTGTATATAATTATTAACTTCTATAGAAGAGAGGAGGGGGAGGGGGAGGGGGGGGGGGTGAGGAAGGCTTACGTTGTGGCGTAACAAGATATCTTCAAGGGCATGGCAATCGAGAAGGGACACAACACCGTCACTGGTCACATCTCCACATTCCTAGATAAAGTGTTGAGATAAATCAGTGACAACATCATATGAATCACCCTTAAAGGCGCATTAAAATGTCAAATACTGATGCAAATGCTAACTTAAATTCAATCATATATCGACATGATGACACATGGGAAGTCAAATGGGCAAAATAAGTTTAGTGACATAAACGGGTAAGAGGTATATGTAGCACTTGATCTTGAGCTGTTGTGAATATGCTTTCATGCATACATGCACAACAAGTCATAGCAACTAAGCTAAACAAGTAAAAAGATGAAGAGGTTGATATTTGTATATTTTACTCCGGCAGAGGTGTTCGCCCTGGCATGAATCGGCTCGAACTTGGCAAGCCTAATGAGTTGTCCAAAAACTGGCAATGCTCGATAGAACCTGAAAACTGGAAATTTTGATGATTCCTTTCGTAGAAACCAACAATAAGAGAAGCTTGAAGCCTTGAAATGGTCTCAACTAGTGACCGAACAAAATGGAGCATATGAAATATTTGAGGCTAAGGCCAAATTGACAATGCCATGTCAAAGACATCATTTTTGTTTTTTCATCTGTGATATTACACGACAGTAGCAACGAAAAATAGAACAGGCCAAATTGACAATGCCATGCCATGCCATGTCAAAGACGAGTTCAGAACTTATCACAAACATTTCTCCGAGGTCGAATATCACTACTAGGAAACCTCCAATTCTAGTATCTCACCAACTAGAACATGTGCAAAACTATAATAGAAAACAAGAAAAATAGAATTTCAGCCCATAAAGAAAACAAGCCTCAATAACAAGTATATTTCAAAGCATTTAGTTTCTTTTAATACGTTCTTCTAGTGGAAATAGAGAGGAAGTGTTAGTTTCATACCTCAAGATGGATAGAAACTAAGCCTGGCCAACCGCTCGAAAGATCTTTTGTGATTCTATAAAGACAAACGAAGATAGGGCATAGATTGAATTATATGCTTGAATTTAACTTGCATTTAGTTATAGACAGAAGAGGATGGTAATTAAATATAAAACCAACAAAACAAAAACAAAGTGTAACCATCAAATGAAATCCAAAGATAAAACTTAGCACATGATACAGCTTTTTTGTAAACTGTTCATGTCAAATATCCATCAGCAGAACCAGAACACAACCTTTCATCATGTATTTGATTGTATTTCATTATTACTACAATAAAAAAGTAAAAAAAAACCATGAGAAACCAAATAGAGATTGACAATCAACTGATGACAAGCTTTAGAGCATGATACAGATTTTTGCAAAAATTTTAATGTTAAATCTGTGCAGAATAAGAACATAATCATTTCATCAACTGTTTGATTCTATTTCACTGTCACTACTATATTAATTCCTTCAGTGGTTTTGTGTTGACTTTGCAGAAGGACAAGGCATCAAGCAAATCCAACGGTAAGCAAACACACGAGATTTAGTAGCTTGAATGGCATTATTGTAACCTTCTAGGCTACATATCAAATTGTTGTTGAAAAACTAGAAATTCTAAGGGTTGTTTCTTTTTTTTCCCAATAATCCATGACGAGATCTCTCTCGTTAAATACAATACAATAAAAAAGATCACTATTTATGAACCGTGAAATATGAATCATAGACTCTAAAACATTTAAATTATGATATCACATTACACATTATCAAGACCTAAAATTAAAATTATGACTACAAACCTGAATTCAGAAGTCTGCATCCCAGCAATGACGGCTCAATTAAGTTTGGACAATTCTGACTCAGGCTAACCAAATCAGCATTGCTCATCCATGGTGCTACCCTTTCAAGTTTCAACTTTCTCAAATTTGGCATGCTGACTTCAAAAATCAATGGAGATGTCTCACCAAGACAGTGGCACAGAGCAAGTGATTTGAGGTGTGTTAGGGATTCCAGCATATTTACTATGAGATCATCAGAAATCACCTGTCAGATTCAGCAAAGAAACAAAAGAAAAACAGGCGCTTATATATACTAGAAAAATGAGAATTATCTTGAATTACGAAGGTACGTTAACTTGTATCTATCAAGTATTGCTGGTAGGATGAAAACATCAACTTATGTGACATCCACTAACAAAGTACTTACTACACTTCCGACCGAAATTTTGATTTCCTACTGAAATTAACATATATATACCTCCGTTGCGGAATTACCAATAAAATCTTCTGAATTCCAGATCCCTGCATAAAAAGGTTAAAAGTTAACAGCAGAGTCTAGAAGTATTTCATTTTGAGATTGGAGATAATTATATTCATACTATGATACTAGTACAAATGAACAAGATTCTTCTGAAAGCATAAAGGAAGTGTTGACACAGTGGGTTTGATGCAGCAAGTTAAGTGAAAGATCTCATCTACACCATTCATATCAAAATGTTTGAAGTTGGATGGCAGATGGGGGAAAAATCACCCTTACACTCACCCCAGGGATCCAAATTCTGCATTCAGGCAGTAAAGCAATATTGTGCAACACCAACCAGCATGTGCTCTACCCTTTTCTAGGATTAATACAGTTAAATGGCATATTCTTAAGAGTTATGTATTTATTTGTTTGAAACTGACGGTTGCAGTCTGAATTTGTAATAGAAGGAAACAATATACAATACCTAACTTAAATATAAAAAGGTGGAAAAACAAAGCAGACATTTCTTAACATGAAGACCCAAGTAGAAGAAACAACATGTTCTACCTGATCCATCATAAAATTGAACCTTAACATATCTGTGTAATGTGTGCTAGATAGAACATGGAAACATTATTAAAACAACATTTTTTTGTTTATCCGAGTTTGGTAGGAGAGTCCTAGAAAGTCTCTCTCACATGATTTGTTGCAAAAAAAATATTGGTTATTATTGTTATAATGCTATAGTTCCTGTATATAATTATTAACTTCTATAGAAGAGAGGAGGGGGAGGGGGAGGGGGAGGGGGAGGGGGGGGGGTGAGGAAGGCTTACGTTGTGGCGTAACAAGATATCTTCAAGGGCATGGCAATCGAGAAGGGACACAACACCGTCACTGGTCACATCTCCACATTCCTAGATAAAGTGTTGAGATAAATCAGTGACAACATCATATGAATCACCCTTAAAGGCGCATTAAAATGTCAAATACTGATGCAAATGCTAACTTAAATTCAATCATATATCGACATGATGACACATGGGAAGTCAAATGGGCAAAATAAGTTTAGTGACATAAACGGGTAAGAGGTATATGTAGCACTTGATCTTGAGTTGTTGTGAATATGCTTTCATGGATACATGCACAACAAGTCATAGCAACTAAGCTAAACAAGTAAAAAGATGAAGAGGTTGATATTTGTATATTTTACTCCGGCAGAGGTGTTCGCCCTGGCATGAATCGGCTCGAACTTGGCAAGCTTAATGAGTTGTCAAAAAACTGGCAATGCTCGATAGAACCTGAAAACTGGAAATTTTGATGATTCCTTTCGTAGAAACCAACAATAAGAGAAGCTTGAAGCCTTGAAATGGTCTCAACTAGTGACCGAACAAAATGGAGCATATGAAATATTTGAGGCTAAGGCCAAATTGACAATGCCATGTCAAAGACATCATTTTTGTTTTTTCATCTGTGATATTACACGACAGTAGCAACGAAAAATAGAACAGGCCAAATTGACAATGCCATGCCATGCCATGTCAAAGACGAGTTCAGAACTTATCACAAACATTTCTCCGAGGTCGAATATCACTACTAGGAAACCTCCAATTCTAGTATCTCACCAACTAGAACATGTGCAAAACTATAATAGAAAACAAGAAAAATAGAATTTCAGCCCATAAAGAAAACAAGCCTCAATAACAAGTATATTTCAAAGCATTTAGTTTCTTTTAATACGTTCTTCTAGTGGAAATAGAGAGGAAGTGTTAGTTTCATACCTCAAGATGGATAGAAACTAAGCCTGGCCAACCGCTCGAAAGATCTTTTGTGATTCTATAAAGACAAACGAAGATAGGGCATAGATTGAATTATATGCTTGAATTTAACTTGCATTTAGTTATAGACAGAAGAGGATGGACATTAAATATAAAACCAACAAAACAAAAACAAAGTGTAACCATCAAATGAAATCCAAAGATAAAACTTAGCACATGATACAACTTTTTTGTAAACTGTTCATGTCAAATATCCATCAGCAGAACCAGAACACAACCTTTCATCATGTATTTGATTGTATTTCATTATTACTACAATAAAAAAGTAAAAAAAAACCATGAGAAACCAAATAGAGATTGACAATCAACTGATGACAAGCTTTAGAGCATGATACAGATTTTTGCAAAAATTTTAATGTTAAATCTGTGCAGAATAAGAA
The DNA here is from genome assembly GCA_033807775.1 of Saussurea involucrata. Lineage (NCBI taxonomy): Eukaryota > Viridiplantae > Streptophyta > Magnoliopsida > Asterales > Asteraceae > Saussurea > Saussurea involucrata. The sequence goes on along the minus strand of JAWVWS010001006.1, from coordinate 638,668 downwards.
CATAATCATTTCATCAACTGTTTGATTCTATTTCACTGTCACTATTATATTAATTCCTTCAGTGGTTTTTGTTAGTGCCTAAAATTATAGTTGTACTAAGTAGAGGGGCCTATCTTGTAATATGGTGATTCTTTACCCTAGGTATATAATGTTTACTTACTTTCCTTTTTAGGGCTAGCAATTTACAAGGTTCACCTACACACACTAGCCACACACACTTAATTTGTTCTTCATTGTATTGTGTGATCTTTGTTTGAATCATTGAATATAGAGGTGGACATTTTATTGTTATTGCATTGATTACTTGTTTCTGGGATCACAATTGGTATCAGAGCAATGTATTCTTTTAGATCAGATTAGATTTTATTGAGAGTTTTTGCATTTTGAGTGTTCTTCAAGTTTTTCATCCGTTTCTTATTGATTTTGATCATTTGAGTTCTTCAAATGGATTAGGATTGATATAGAAGTGTTTGATATTCATTTCTGTGTGTTTTCATTCCATAATCACACCAGAACCGATCTCAAATCGTGCAAACTCGGATTTTCGAACTTTTGTGCAAAAACCTACTGTTTTGGATCGAAAATCACTGTTCTAGTGGTTTTTGGACAAAACTTGAAGTAGTAAAACTGTCCAGAATCACATTTCGACCTTACCTACCATTTTTCAGATCATTTGGATCATTTTTGAAGAATCAACTCCCGATCATTTGAATCTTCATCGAAATCGCAATCATCATATATTCATCGAAATCGCAATCATCATATATTCATCGAAATCGCAATCATCATATATTCATCGAAATCGCAGTGAACGTCTAGTGAACAGTACAAAGTCGCAGTGACCTGTTGCGACTTGACTCCCAAATCGCAGTGACCTATTGCGACTTCGATCCCGAATCGCAATCCATTACCCCGTGAACAGTAACAAATCGCAATCCTCTATTGCGACTTGAGTGAAATTTTTACTCTGTTGCGATTCCATTTCATTGCGATTCCATTTGTTGCGATTCCATTTGTTGCGATTCCATTTCATTGCGATTCCATTTGTTGCGATTCCAACTGCTGCGACTTCATTGCATTGCGACTTTAGTGGGTTGAGACTTCAGTTTGAATTTTTTTTTTCTAATCAAATCTAAAGAATACAAACGATCAAAGACAAGTAATCGAATATGACTGCTAGAGATATACTAACGATTGTATCTAAGGATAAACCACCGGTTCTTTTTCCCAAAGAGTTTAAAATATGGAAAGACCGTTTTATGGATTATGTGGAAAGACAAGAGAATGGGGAGTTCATTTCACACTCACTGATTAATGGACCGATGGAAAAGATAATGAGAAGAGGGATTCTTACTGACGGGGAACCAATTCCTGAATGGGTTGATGTTTTACCAATTCACTATGACATTGAACAGAAGAAGAGATATTATGGGGATAAGATGGCAAAGTCCTTTGTAATTCAAGCTTTGACTAATGATATTTACCGAAAGGTAGATAGCAAGAACCACTCCGGGAAAGCCATGTTTGATGAATTGATAAAACTTTATCAAGGTTCTGAGATTGAAAACCAGATGAGAATTTCAAATGCTATTAATCTTTATGAGAGTTTTAAACAGAAAGATGGTGAAGCTCTTGATTCCACATACGACCGTTTTACCACGATTTTGAACGAACTGAATAGATACAGCATCAACAAGTCTATAATTGAGCATAATGTAAAGTTTCTGAATGTACTTCAACCCGAGTGGAAGAAGTATGCTCATCGTATGAAAAAAAATTCAAGGCTGAATGTTTTGCCCCTTCAAGAGATGTACGAGACGTTGAAACAGGATGAAGAAGATGCTGAAGCCAAGAGGACAAAGAAAAAGAAGAAGGACAATAGGGAAGAGAAAAGAGAGGATAAGAAGGAAGAAGAACTAGAATCGCTTGCTTTGGTGTCTGTCAAACCAAACAGAAATTATTCAAAGCATTCTGATGATGAACAGGGTGAAGATGGTGAGATAGATGAAATTGAAAGTATGAAGCGAGCAATGGCACTTCTTACTAACTCTTTTCAGAGAAAGTTTGGAAAATCTCCCGGGTCCAACAATCAAAGGTATGCGTCTGGTTCCAAGAATTTTGAACACAAGGAGAATGTTGAGTCGAGTAGAAGGTTTGATGATAAGAAGGTTGAGTACAAGAGAGAGGAGTACAAGAAGCCTGAGTATAAGAAGCCGGAAGAGAAAAGGGTGTTTGAGAAGAAAGAGGAAGTTCCGACATGCTACAATTGTGGGAAGCCTGGTCATCTCTCTAAAGAGTGTTGGAAGCCAAAAGTCAGGGATTCTACGTACTACAAGAACAAGTTGCTGCTTGCCGAAAAGAAATAATCGGGGATAGCACTGTTGGTCGAAGAAGAATACTGGCTAGATATGTCTGATGATGAAGCTGAAGGTGAGAAAGCTGCTCAGACTAAGATGTGTTTCATGACCAAGAAAACCGATGGTGATGGTTCAGAGTCTACTTCCAACGAGGTACATTCTTCTCTTTACAATCAATTCTTTACTCAACAAGCTTATTTAACAAAAAGATTAGAAAATCTAAAAAGAGACCAGGAAAGAGCAGACGAGTTAATTTCCACTCAAAAGGCTATAATAATAGATCAAGAAAGTAAAATTAAAGTTTTTGAAAAGAAAAAGGCCGAATTTGAGATTGGTCTTGCGTATTTTGAAGAAAGAATAACTGAACTATCGGATAAATTATTGAATTCGAAAGTTAAGAATAGCGAGTTTGAGAGTCTTTTGCATGCTTACAAAGATAGAAATGATGAGTTATGTGAAAATGTCAAGGATCTGGAAAATAAATTGTACAAAGCAGGTCAAACTGAACAAACAATTCGCATGCATAAACCAAATAAGTTCAGATATTTCAACTCAAAATGGGGAATCGGGTATGACAATCCACAATACCTGAGCAATGCTTTATCAAAATCTCCCACTTTGTACAAATTTGAATGGATGATGGATGATGAAGACTATAAGGCTGAAGAAGAAATAAAAAGGAAAACCACAGTTAAGATGCAACTTCCTTTTTGGTATGGTCCAAACAATGCAAAGGCATTGAATTCCAAGAAAACCTTACCAAACAATTATTTTGAGAGTTATGTTGTTAAAGAACCGGAGGAGAAAGGGAATACTCAAAAGGTTGAAACTGTCAAACCAGTTTTTGAAGGTAAAAGATACTTTCCACCAATGGTTCTTGAACAAAAACTCATGGACCTCGAAAGCAAGATCCAAAGCAACATTCAAGAAGTCAGAAATGACGAGAAGCTTGCTTTTGAGATTGAGAAAGAAGTTTTGCTCACTGTATTTTCAGAAAGCTTAAAGGAAATGAAAACAAAACTTGAGGAAATATCTGAAGAAAAAGCTTTAAAAGAAAAACAATCTTCAGATTCAGATGTTTCCTCATGCAAAGCTTTTATAGGAAATGCTATCTTGAGAGACTGGACAACCAATGACCAAGATGATTTTGAACCTTGGGATTTGGAAGATCTGTTTGATAAAGATCCTCCTATATATTTTCCTACGGAAGAAGATAAAAATTTTCAGAAAGAGTTTAATGACTTTCTTTTTCCCAAGTCTGATGATAATGATAGCCCATCTTATGATACTGATACTGATTTTGAAAGCGAGAATGTTGGTAAGGACAAAGGTAAACGTGTATGTGAAGAGCCTGTTCAATTTGATTTTAGTGCCAAACTTCCAGATCATTCTGACTTTCTAATAAAAGAAGAGGAACCTAAAAAGATTATCTTGGAAGGGGAATCTTCAAAATCAGCTGAGAAAATCTCTGTTAATGATGATCATTCTAAATCTAAATCAAAACCATCATTACAGAAAAAGAAAAGAAAAACAAAAAGAAAGAAGCATGTTAACTCTTTTCAGACTCAATATTCAAAGGCTTACAATTCTTATTTGTCTGGTTTTTCAGATCGTAATTTGAAAAACAATACGCGTCTTGAGTGGAGAATAAAGGAGTCCGCACAGGATGTGGCCCAGATCAAATCATCCCACGTCAATTCAAATGTTTTAAATTCCAAGAAAGACAATTTTGTTTCAAATGTTATTAATTATGATGTTGGCAATAGACGAAAACTTGTAGTTCCTTACAAGGTTTATTCAATGCGACAACTGATTAATTTGGCACGAGATCAAATTTGTTGTGCTTCTTGTGGTGTGGATGATTTTATCTGCAAATCTGACTATAATCGTTGGTTTTATTCAAATGCTTATTTTAAAACCGGTTATAGAAAGCAAAATGTTAAATCCAAGCCTACTAACCCAAAAGGACCCGATTGGCAGTGGGTACCTAAAACCGTCTAATTTCCATTTTGCAGCCCAGTCATGTATGGTATTTAGATTCAGGCTGCTCAAAGCACATGACTGGAAGAAAAGAGCTGCTAGTTAATTTTGTTGAACAAGACTGTGGAAAGGTGAAGTTTGGAAATGATCAATACGCTTCAATTCTGGGTTATGGGGATATTGTAAAAGATAATGTGCGAATTACAAAAGTCAATTATGTCGAGGGCTTAGGACACAACCTGTTTAGTATAGGTCAATTTTGTGATAAAGACCTAGAAGTCCATTTCAAGAAAACCCGTTGTGCTGTTCTTACCGATGGAGGAGATGAGCTTCTAGTTGGTTCTAGGAAATCTAATCTATACACCATTGATCTATCAACACTCAAGCCCAAGACTGATGTATGCTTGATGTCAAAAGCGACGTTAGAGAAAAGCTGGTTATGGCATAGACGACTATCTCATCTTAATTTTCGCTACATTCAAAAGTTGGTTTTGGGTGATTTAGTCATAGGTCTACCAGTTCTGTCATTTGAAAAGGGTAATTTATGTATTGCTTGTGAGAAGGGGAAGATGAAGCGTGCTCCTCATCCACCGAAACTGACTACTCCTTCAACTGGTGCAACAACTCCTGCTACAACTTCAAGTAATATGCAAAGGGAATCTCCACAAGCAACACAACACGTATCCACGAATGGTGCTTCTTCGTCAGGTACATCTTCTAATGACAATGGTGAGGATTCTGCAACTCAACCTGAGTCATCTTCTGAAGCAGAACCGGAGGCAGTTCCTGTTGACACTTCTGTCAATGAACCCGCCCGACAATCGGAACCTACCTTGACAATAGAGCTGAATTTTGATAAAGATCCTACCTTAGTGGATCCCAACTATGGTGCTATAATTGTTCATCCTCATGCTTTGAGATGGACTAAGAGTCACCCAATTGAACAAGTCATTGGTGACGTCTCCGAACCTGTGAAGACTAGATCTGCAACGGCCAATGAAGTCCTTTACGCGCTTTTTCTAAGTCAAGTTGAACCTACATCAGTTCGACAAGCCTTGGAAGATCCATATTGGATCATTGCCATGCAAGATGAGCTGAATTCGTTTGAAGCATTGAATGTGTGGCGTTTAGTTCCTAGACCCAAAGGTAAAACAGTGATTGGTACCAAGTGGGTCCTCAAGAATAAGAAAGATAAAGATGGGATTGTTGTGAGAAATAAAGCACGCCTTGTAGCCAAAGGGTATAGGCAACAAGAGGGAATTGACTATGATGAGACGTATGCACCGGTGGCTCGCTTAGAAGCAATTCGGATGTTTCTTGCATTTGCCGCTTTCAGAAACTTCACTGTCTATCAATTGGACGTGAAGACTGCTTTCTTGAACGGTATCTTGAAAGAAGAAGTATATGTTTCTCAACCAGAGGGTTTTGTGGACAAAGATAAACCAGACCACGTCTACATTCTTGACAAAGCTCTCTACGGTCTAAAGCAAGCCCCTCGCGCCTGGTATGAAATCTTATCTACCTACCTACTTGGTGCTGGCTTTCGAAAAGGTAAAATCGACACAACTCTCTTCACTCTGCATAAAAACGGTGAGATCCTTTTAGTACAAATTTACGTTGATGATATTATATTTGGTTCAACTGACCCTGGATTGTGTACATGGTTCTCGGGTATAATGATGACCAGATTCCAGATGAGTATGATGGGAGAGATTAATTTCTTTCTTGGATTACAAGTCAAGCAATTTTCCTCGGGCATCTTCATTAACCAGTCGAAGTATGTGTTTGACATCTTGAAGAAATTTAAGATGGAAAACTGCACCTCTATTGGAACACCTATGGCTCCTGGATCTAAAATAGGTCCGGATCCAGAAGGTGAGGATGTAGATGTTAAGGATTATCGCGGGATGATAGGCTCTTTAATGTACCTGACGGCAAGTCGTCCAGATATAATGTTTGCAACATGTCTCTGTGCAAGATATCAGGCACAACCAAAGGTATCTCATCGGAGTGCTGTTAAAAGAATCTTTCGATAGTTGAAGGGGACACCGTACCTTGGTCTGTGGTACCCAAAATGAACAGGATTTGAACTCACTGCATATTCTGATGCCGATCATGGTGGTAGTATGCTAGACCGGAAGATCACATCTGGCCATGTCCAGTTTTTGGGTGATAAACTAGTAAGTTGGTCCTCGAGGAAACAAAATTGTATTTCAACATCAACTGCGGAAGCAGAATATGTGGCCGCTGCCAGTTGTTGTTCACAGGTTCTGTGGATGAAGACTCAACTATCTGACTATGACTTCAAGTATGAGAAGATCCCCATTTACTGCGATAGCAAGAGTGCAATTGCAATATCAGCTAATCCGGTCCAACATACAAAGACCAAACACATCGACATAAGGTATCATTTCATCAAAGATCACGTTGAAAAAGGTACAATTGAGCTATACTTTGTCACAACTGAGTTTCAACTTGCCGATCTTTTCACCAAAGCCTTGGATGAAAAACGTTTTAATTTCTTAGTATCCAAGCTCGACATGTTGAACATGAAAATTTAATATTCTATATTGATCATATAATGCATGGAAATATGTGTAACTCAATCTAGTTTTCTCTATCTAGATTGATACATACAAATTTTCATCTCATTCTATTCTCAATCTAAAATATTTATTTTCATGTCTTTGTTGTTTTTCATTGTCTATTATCTTTGTTGCCTTTTATTTCTGGTTATGATATCTATGTCTGCATAAGGTGTGTTCATAGTCTCAGGGGGAGCACAATTTTTATAGAGTATGCACAACAATAGGGGGAGCGTGTATCTCTAAATGGGCTTGGATATAGTGTTATGGGCTTGGGCTTAATAGTGTAACAAGGGGGTATATAATGTTTAGTGTGTGTAATTAGGGTTGGTGAGTTAGCCATTGCAATGTAGCCTCCTTGGTGTAGTGTGTGTTCTAGAGAGAGATCCATTCTCTCTCTAGGTTGCTTTCATCTTGAATAATACACCACTTTGATGAATTCCTGCGCTTCGTATTTAAGGATCTACAGGTAAGTTTTCTACTCTGTTTTTAAACCACTTGCTTTTAAATGATGAAATTCCATTTGCAAAATCTTTGCATCATTTAAGGGGGAGTGAAAACCGTGTTTTAAAACCTTTTGTGCTTAATCAATTGGAAGTTGGACATCTTCCAATGTGATAAAATCTTTCTTTTATCTGGAAAAAAAAAAATGTCCAGTTTTACATCAATATCGCTTGCGATTTCACATGTGGACAGTGAGATGTCGCAGCCTTCTATTGTGACTTCTCAATGAGCTTAAAAAGTATCAAATCGCAATGGTGCATTGAGACTTGGAAGTTTGAACAGTGCCAAATCGCAATGGTCTATTGCGATTTGGAGGTTTGAACAGTGCAAGTCGCAATGGCCTACTGCGATTTGACCATGTGAACAGTACCAAGTCGCAGTGACCTATTGCGACTTGGGGTGATGAACAGTACCAAGTCGCAATCGCCTATTGCAACTTGGGTGAATGAACAGTACCGAATCGCAATAGTGCATTGCGACTTGGTCAGGTGAACAGTGTAAATCGCAATGGTCGATTGCGATTTCAAAATTGTCAAGTTGTGATTTGTTCATTGTGACTTGATGACACGTGGCAGGTCAACCCTTGGACCAATCAGATTGTGCCACGTGTCATTTTTAAAAAAAAAATTCGTATATGGTTGAGACTTTGACTTTTCATATTTCAAAACCCTCTTAAACCCTCTTGAAATCTCTTTCTACTGTTTTTTCGATTCAAGTGCATATTCGAAGTTTCTGGTTCGTGCTATCCATTCACATCATCATCGAGGTAATGAATCTCGATTCCCATCGTTTTCCATCCATAAATCAGTATGCTATGATTGTGTTTTAGGGTTTTAGGTTCGATATTGCTTAATCTGCCTAAATGTCGATATCTGTTGTTGTTAGATAGGGTGTTTAAATGCTTAGGGTTAGTTCTTGTTAGGATTGCGAGTCCAGTGGTGTGGGTTTTAACATATTTTGAGCGAAAAAGCAAAAATCTGGGCCTGAACACTTAGGAATAGTTCGGTGTTCATTGAAGTCGCAGTCAATAGGACTTCAAATATTCAAGCAAGTCGCAATGGTCAGATATTCAACCAAGTCGCAGTCCTTCATTGCGACTTGGGGACCAAATCGCAGTCTTGCATTGCGACTTTAACTGTTCTCAACCTCTTCCCATTGCGATGTCGCAGTGGCCTGTGACATGCTTCTATTAGTTGATTGCGACTTGGCCTAGACTTAGAAAATTTTTTGAATTTTTTTTTTCCAAGGCAAACTCGATTTTGGTCCGATTCTTAACTGTGTACTATTCCAGATGGCTGATCAAGATGACTATGCTTCGGATGATAATGCCATTATCCGCTCGCATTGTTCGTCACTTCCTTCAGTAAATGCACATGACCTTGACGAGGAGATTTATCCGTCGACGAGCCCACCTATGCAATTTCTAGACAACAATCATCATCTAGATCTTGCAGTTCGCTTCGAGCATCCAATCATCACCGAGATTATTCGTCATCATCCGGTAATGACTGCATTGACAAAGGTCGAGCTCGTGCCTGCAATCTACCTCAAACAATTCTGGAGTACGTTAACCTACAGACCAACGGATCGAGTACCTAAGTTCACAGCCAAGGTTGACCACTTTGATGTCGGTTTCACTCTTCGAGGCCTTAGACGATCTCTAAACCTACCTAGTGAAAACATTCAGGATCCGATTCCTGAATCTCAGCTTCGTGCGGATATTCAAAGTTTGGGTTATCAACCTCCACCCAATCTACCACTGACCGGATCTTCAAGGTTCAGACGCAACTACCTACCGCCACTATACTATTCAATATGTTCTGTCTTCAACAGATGTATGACGTCTAAGCATACAGGGTTAGATAAGACCAACCTTGCAACCTTACGAATGTTCCACGCATTCATCTTTAACCACAACATTGATTATGCTGTCTTGATCTGGAACGAAATGATAGAACTTGCTGCCGATCAGCTAAAACCGAAGATGAGACGTAATTCCGTCCCCTTTCAGCGGTTCTTCCAGATCTTGATACATCAAGCTATGACTGACAACGCCGAGATCCCACGTCGTGAGCAACATCCCCGAGGGCCAAGCCAATATATGCACGTTCTTCGAATGTCCAAGGCGATGGATTTTGCTCATACCGCCGTTCTTCGAGAAGACCTACTTGCCTATGCTGACCAACAGTCCAGGGTAGTTAGGCAGTATAGAATAGATAATGCATTGCCGGTCCAGCCAGAGCCGGAGGGACCTACCCACGATGCAATTCCTTTAGGCGGTGAGGGTCTAAGAGTTGAGGGGGTTCAGGAACAAGGGGGTGTTCCTGAACAACGAGGGGTGAGGAGAACAAAAAGAAAGAGTGTCGGGAGAAGAGTACGGACTGTTGGCCAAGCATCCTCTTCACGACCAGCTCAACCACCACCTCAGATTCCTCCAGTGAACGTATTTGATGACGATGTAACCTGGGATGAAGCTTATGCTGCTGCATCATCTCCCGATGATGATACAGCCAATCCAGATGCCCAAATAGAACCTTTCATTCCTCCCCACGATGATGATGATGATGATGGTGATGACGACTTAGGACATGATCCTTCAGCGAATTTGATTCCGAGACACATGGGCAAAAAGCCACGTGTTGTAAGTCCGGATACCGAGTCTACTCGTCCCACCGGATTGCTCGAAAATGCTACTGCTGCTGCGGTTACTTCTACGATAAACGAAGAAGTAGAAGAAGAAGTAGTAGTGGAAGAGATAGGTAGTGGTGAGGAAAGAGGGAGAAAAGAATTGAGTGAAGCTGTGATAGAGTCGGACAAAGTTTTAACTACCGACTCTCCCCAAACCGTTACAAGCCGGGTAGCCACATCTACTACCGACGTGCGTTCGTCGCCGTCGCGTATTGAAGAAGCCATGGTGGACCCAGCCATGCATAGCACAGCCCCACTCATCCACTCATCGGTCTCTCTACAGGCCGGTGTTTCATTTAGCACAGGGGATTTAGCATAAACTCTATCGGCGACACACTCGGTGTCTGCTGGTATTGAATCAGGTAGGCTCCTGCCCCGGCCACCGCCTTTTGTTCCACGCACATTGAGTCTAGGACCATTTGGTACAACATTCTTTCCTAGGACACAATTGTTGGAACAACACCAAGTTGGAGGCTTTCGTGCCCCAACCGGAATGCCCAGAATGTCGTCGCCATTCGTTGGTGCTTCACGAGGACCGGGCGGAAGACCTGTCATTGCTAACACCATGCCAGCTTTGAACACAGGCAGTACGGTTGCTTCAACCGCTACTTCAACCAGTAACCTAAGTGGTCTGGGTGTTAGTCCCTCTGATACTGAACGTGTACGGTCCTCTATTGGACCGGATAACCTTGTAACAGTGCCCCTTTTGCAGCTTGCCATCAAGTCCTTGAGCAACTCCTATAAAGCTCATATGGCTGAAATGAAAGAAGAGATGAAAAAGTTGTCTCAAGATGTATCCAGCGCTGTTAAAGGAAAAGGCATTGCAGATTCTACCGCGACACAACCTGACCCTCAATCTCAACCAGTTCCATTACACCAGATCCCAACCGACCAGCTCAAATCAGAGCTGTTAGCCCGACTATTAGCCCAAGGTGACTCCAACACTGCCGAAGAAGTGGATCTTGTTTCTTTACTGCGCCAACAATCACAACCTCAACCCCAACCTCAATCGTCAACATTCTCAGATGGGCTAGCTGCACTAAACACTCAGTATGAGAAGCTAACTAATGCTATCTCAGATATGACCAACGCCCTACTGAATGGATATAAGGTTCTTGCCTCACGGGTTGCAGTTGTTGAAGATAGGTGTGGCATTCAAGCTGAAACCTCCCAGCAACAAAGACATGATGATCAGGATCCGCCTGATCAACATGAGGGGGAGAAGAGATCTACAGCAGTTGTTGAATCAAGTGGGACAGCTGCTGGAATTGTTCATGGCTCAGATCAGCCAACTGGAGAACAGGGAACAGGTGGAACGGACACTGTGATGGAGATAGTGGAAGATACAGTAGTTCTAGTTGATGTCATAGTTGGGGTTGAAAAGCCTGCGGCTGTTGACAATAGAACTGAAGTCGTAGAGATTGATTCAGATGCAGAACCTGATCTTCTAAACTTCCAGATCAAAGAAGAAATGGTTGCTGCCTTAGATGAGCTTGAATGTGAGACAGTTACTGGGGATCAGAATATGGATACAGAGTCCGAAGAAGATGTCCCGCCCGTGCAAGAAAATGCTCCATCAAACGTCGAATCTGCAGGTCCAAGCTCAGGTACTCTAGCTCCACATGCTCCGATAATACCGGATGGTAAAATTAGAGATCGAGTACTTGAAGCTGAACTTCGATTTTTCCAAGCTATCGTTGATGTTGAACCTAAATATGTAGCCACTGGGGAGAGAGTTTCAATCCGAACTCCCTTCCTAGAAACATTAAGGAAAGAACTTTACGTGCGGAAAGTCCAGCGAGTCAACTTGGAAAAGGTATACGGTATTGAAAATTGGCCATCACTGAAGAAGGTCGAATTCCTATATGTAATGAAGAACAAAGACAGAGGATCAGAAGAAGTCAAGTCAGACAACATGATAATGAAGATACTCAAAGTTGAATCTAAGAAGTTGTTTGACGTCTTCTATCTAGAGTTCACCGTCTTGAGATCAGATGGGTCTGAAAGCATATTTTCTGAAGCTGATTTCAAGAGTCTGCGGTTGAACGATCTTCTAAGTCTTCTCAACCTTCTTGTTGAGCATCCAGAGCTGAAGAATCATGAGAACAGAATACCTTACAGAGCTGCCTTCAGAAGTGTGAAAAACTTTATGAAGAATATTCTCAAGTTCTCGTACCTCACTGATTTTCAGATGGGCTTGGAATACTTTCAAGCGAATGTGAACCTGAAAAGACCTAACAGATGCCTATTAGATATTCAAGGTATCCCAGCTTACACCGTGCTGAGCAAGCCAGAACTTGGAGTTGTCTACATTGATACCGACTCAAAGAAGAAATTTTTGCGAGTAATTGAAATGAACAAGTTCTGTGAGGGCACTTTGAAGATCATCTCGGTTCATCTGGAAAGCAGGCTTCGTCTGGATGCCAATGGAGAAGTAAAGCTCTCTGATAAATAAAAGGATTTGATCGACCAAGTGCTGAAAGCCATATCTTACCGAAAAGACTACCGTCTGGAACTGCGCCGATTCGAACACATCTTTGGTCTCCGTAAACGTACTGTGAATCCAGTTGATGTCTAATTTCTTTGCCTCTACTTGTACAAAGGGGGAGAATGTTAGTGCCTAAAATTATAGTTGTACTAAGTAGAGGGGCCTCTTCTGGGATCACAGTTTTGTGTTGCCTTTGCAGAAGGACAAGGCATCAAGCAAATCCAACGGTAAGCAAACGCAGGAGATTTAGTAGCTTGAATGGCATTATTGTAACCTTCTAGGCTACATATCAAATTGTTGTTGAAAAACTAGAAATTCTAAGGGTTGTTTCTTTTTTTCCCAATAATCCATGACGAGATCTCTCTCGTTAAATACAATACAATAAAAAAGATCACTATTTATGAACCGTGAAATATGAATCATAGACTCTAAAACATTTAAATTATGATAACACATTACACATTATCAAGACCTAAAATTAAAATTATGACTACAAACCTGAATTCAGAAGTCTGCATCCCAGCAATGACGGCTCAATTAAGTTTGGACAATTCTGACTCAGGCTAACCAAATCAGCATTGCTCATCCATGGTGCTACCCTTTCAAGTTTCAACTTTCTTAAATTTGGCATGCTGACTTTAAAACTCAATGGAGATGTCTCACCAAGACAGTGGCACAGAGCAAATGATTTGAGGTGTGTTAGGGATTCCAGCATATTTACTATGAGATCATCAGAAATCACCTGTCAGATTCAGCAAAGAAACAAAAGAAAAACAGGCGCTTATATATACTAGAAAAATGAGAATTATCTTGAATTCCAAAGGTACGTTAACTTGTATCTATCAAGTAATGCTGGTAGGATGAAAACGTCAACTTATGTGACATCCACTAACAAAGTACTTACTACACTTCCGACCGAAATTTTGATTTCCTACTGAAATTAACATATATATACCTCCGTTGCGGCATTACCAATAAAATCTTTCTGAATTCCAGATCCCTGCATCAAAAGGTTAAAAGTTAACAGCAGAGTCTAGAAGTATTTCATTTTGAGATTGGAGATAATTATATTCATACTATGATACTAGTACAAATGAACAAGATTCTTCTGAAAGCATAAAGGAAGTGTTGACACAGTGGGTTTGATGCAGCAAGTTAAGTGAAAGATCTCATCTACACCATTCATATCAAAATGTTTGAAGTTGGATGGCAGATGGGGGAAAAATCACCCTTACACTCACCCCAGGGATCCGAATTTTGCATTCAGGCAGTAAAGCAATATTGTGCAACACCAACCAGCAGGTGCTCTACCCTTTTCTAGGATTAATGCAGTTAAATGGCATATTCTTATAAGTTATGTATTTATTTGTTTGAAACTGACGGTTGCAGTCTGAATTTTTAATAGAAGGAAACAATATACAATACCTAACTTAAATATATAAAGGTGGAAAAACAAAGCATACATTTCTTAACATGAAAACCCAAGTAGAAGAAACAACATGTTCTACCTGATCCATCATAAAATTGAACCTTAACATATTTGTGTAATGTGTGCTAGATAGAACATGGAAACATTATTAAAACAACATTTTTTTGTTTATCCGAGTTTGGTAGGAGAGTCCTAGAAAGTCTCTCTCACATGATTTGTTGCAAAAAAAATATTGGTTATTATTGTTATAATGCTATAGTTCCTGTATATAATTATTAACTTCTATAGAAGAGAGGAGGGTGAGGGGGAGGGGGGGTGAGGAAGGCTTACGTTGTGTCGTAACAAGATATCTTCAAGGGCATGGCAATCGAGAAGGGACACAACACCATCACTGGTCACATCTCCATATTCCTAGATAAAGTGTTGAGATAAATCAGTGACAACATCATATGAATCACCCTTAAAGGCTCTTTAAAATGTCAAATACTGTATGCAGATGCTAACTTAAATTCAATCATATATCGACATGATGACACATGGGAAGTCAAATGGGCAAAATAAGTTTAGTGACATAAACGGGTAAGAGGTATATGTAGCACTTGATCTTGAGCTGTTGTGAATATGCTTTCATGGATACATGCACAACAAGTCATAGCAACTAAGCAAAACAAGTAAAAAGATGAAGAGGTTGATATTTGTATATTTTACTCCGGCAGAGGTGTTCGCCCTGGCATGAATCGGCTCGAACTTGGCAAGCTTAATGAGTTGTCAAAAAACTGGCAATGCTCGATAGAACCTGAAAACTGGAAATTTTGATGATTCCTTTCGTAGAAACCAACAATAAGAGAAGCTTGAAGCCTTGAAATGGTCTCAACTAGTGACCGAACAAAATGGAGCATATGAAATATTTGAGGCTAAGGACAAATTGACAATGCCATGTCAAAGACATCATTTTTGTTTTTTCATCTGTGATATTACACGACAGTAGCAACGAAAAATAGAACATGCCAAATTGACAATGCCATGCCATGCCATGTCAAAGACGATTTCAGAACTTATCACAAACATTTCTCCGAGGTCGAATATCACTACTAGGAAACCTCCAATTCTAGTATCTCACCAACTAGAACATGTGCAAAACTATAATAGAAAACAAGAAAAATAGAATTTCAACCCATAAAGAAAACAAGCCTCAATAACAAGTATATTTCAAAGCATTTAGATTTCTTTTAATACGTTCTTCTAGTGGAAATAGTGAGGAAGTGTTAGTTTCATACCTCAAGATGGATAGAAATTAAGCCTGGCCAACCGCTCGAAATGATCTTTTGTGATTCTATAAAGACAAACGAAGATAGGGCATAGATTGAATTATATGCTTGAATTTAACTTGCATTTAGTTATAGACAGAAGAGGATGGGCATTAAATATAAAACCAACAAAACAAAAACAAAGTGTAACCATCAAATGAAATCCAAAGATAAAACTTAGCACATGATACAGCTTTTTTGTAAACTGTTCATGTCAAATATCCATCAGCAGAACCAGAACACAACCTTTCATCATGTATTTGATTGTATTTCATTATTACTACAATAAAAAAGTAAAAAAAAACATGAGAAACCAAATAGAGATTGACAATCAAGTGATGACAAGCTTTAGAGCATGATACAGATTTTTGCAAAAATTTTAATGTTAAATCTGTGCAGAATAAGAACATAATCATTTCATCAACTGTTTGATTCTATTTCACTGTCACTACTATATTAATTCCTTCAGTGGTTTTGTGTTGCCTTTGCAGAAGGACAAGGCATCAAGCAAATCCAACGGTAAGCAAACGCAGGAGATTTAGTAGCTTGAATGGCATTATTGTAACCTTCTAGGCTACATATCAAATTGTTGTTGAAAAACTAGAAATTCTAAGGGTTGTTTCTTTTTTTTCCCAATAATCCATGACGAGATCTCTCTCGTTAAATACAATACAATAAAAAAGATCACTATTTATGAACCGTGAAATATGAATCATAGACTCTAAAACATTTAAATTATGATATCACATTACACATTATCAAGACCTAAAATTAAAATTATGACTACAAACCTGAATTCAGAAGTCTGCATCCCAGCAATGACGGCTCAGTTAAGTTTGGACAATTCTGACTCAGGCTAACCAAATCAGCATTGCTCATCCATGGTGCTACCCTTTCAAGTTTCAACTTTCTCAAATTTGGCATGCTGACTTTAAAACTCAATAAAGATGTCTCACCAAGACAGTGGCACAGAGTAAATGATTTGAGGTGTGTTAGGGATTCCAGCATATTTACTATGAGATCATTAGAAATCACCTGTCAGATTCAGCAAAGAAACAAAAGAAAAACAGGCGCTTATATATACTAGAAAAATGAGAATTATCTTGAATTCCAAAGGTACGTTAACTTGTATCTATCAAGTAATGCTGGTAGGATGAAAACATCAACTTATGTGACATCCACTAACAAAGTACTTACTACACTTCCGACCGAAATTTTGATTTCCTACTGAAATTAACATATATATACCTCCGTTGCGGCATTACCAATAAAATCTTTCTGAATTCCAGATTCATGCATCAAAAGGTTAAAAGTTAACAGCAGAGTCTAGAAGTATTTCATTTTGAGATTGGAGATAATTTATTCATACTATGATACTAGTACAAATGAACAAGATTCTTCTGAAAGCATAAAGGAAGTGTTGACACAGTGGGTTTGATGCAGCAAGTTAAGTGAAAGATCTCATCTACACCATTCATATCAAAATGTTTGAAGTTGGATGGCAGATGGGGGAAAAATCACCCTTACACTCACCCCAGGGATCCAAATTCTGCATTCAGGCAGTAAAGCAATATTGTGCAACACCAACCAGCAGGTGCTCTACCCTTTTCTAGGATTAATGCAGTTAAATGGCATATTCTTATAAGTTATGTATTTATTTGTTTGAAACTGACGGTTGCAGTCTGAATTTGTAATAGAAGGGAACAATATACAATACCTAACTTAAATATAAAAAGGTGGAAAAACAAAGCAGACATTTCTTAACATGAAGACCCAAGTAGAAGAAACAACATGTTCTACCTGATCCATCATAAAATTAAACCTTAACATATCTGTGTAATGTGTGCTAGATAGAACATGGAAACATTATTAAAACAACATTTTTTTGTTTATCCGAGTTTGGTAGGAGAGTCCTAGAAAGTCTCTCTCACATGATTTGTTGCAAAAAAATGTTGGTTATTATTGTTATAATGCTATAGTTCTTGTATATAATTATTAACTTCTATAGAAGAGAGGAGGGGGAGGGGGAGGGGGGTGAGGAAGGCTTACGTTGTGGCATAACAAGATATCTTCAAGGGCATGGCAATCGAGAAGGGACACAACACCGTCACTGGTCACATCTCCATATTCCTAGATAAAGTGTTGAGATAAATCAGTGACAACATCATATGAATCACCCTTAAAGGCGCTTTAAAATGTCAAATACTGTATGCAGATGCTAACTTAAATTCAATCATATATCGACATGATGACACATGGGAAGTCAAATGGGCAAAATAAGTTTAGTGACATAAACGGGTAAGAGGTATATGTAGCACTTGATCTTGAGCTGTTGTGAATATGCTTTCATGGATACATGCACAACAAGTCATAGCAACTAAGCTAAACAAGTAAAAAGATGAAGAGTTTGATATTTATATATTTTACTCCGGCAGAGGTGTTCGCCCTGGCATGAATCGGCTCGAACTTGGCAAGCTTAATGAGTTGTCAAAAAACTGGCAATGCTCGATAGAACCTGAAAACTGGAAATTTTGATGATTCCTTTCGTAGAAACCAACAATAAGAGAAGCTTGAAGCCTTGAAATGGTCTCAACTAGTGACCGAACAAAATGGAGCATATGAAATATTTGAGGCTAAGGCCAAATTGACAATGCCATGTCAAAGACATCATTTTTGTTTTTTCATCTGTGATATTACACGACAGTAGCAACGAAAAATAGAACAGGCCAAATTGACAATGCCATGCCATGCCATGTCAAAGACGAGTTCAGAACTTATCACAAACATTTCTCCGAGGTCGAATATCACTACTAGGAAACCTCCAATTCTAGTATCTCACCAACTAGAACATGTGCAAAACTATAATAGAAAACAAGAAAAATAGAATTTCAACCCATAAAGAAAACAAGCCTCAATAACAAGTATATTTCAAAGCATTTAGATTTCTTTTAATACGTTCTTCTAGTGGAAATAGTGAGGAAGTGTTAGTTTCATACCTCAAGATGGATAGAGATTAAGCCTGGCCAACCGCTCGAAATGATCTTTTGTGATTCTATAAAGACAAACGAAGATAGGGCATAGATTGAATTATATGCTTGAATTTAACTTGCATTTAATTATAGACAGAAGAGGATGGACATTAAATATAAAACCAACAAAACAAAAAACAAAGTGTAACCATCAAATGAAACCCAAAGATAAAACTTAGCACATGATACAACTTTTTTGTAAACTGTTCATGTCAAATATCCATCAGCAGAACCAGAACATAACCTTTCATCATGTATTTGATTGTATTTCATTATTACTACAATAAAAAAGTAAAAAAAAACCATGAGAAACCAAATAGAGATTGACAATCAAGTGATGACAAGCTTTAGAGCATGATACAGATTTTTGCAAAAATTTTAATGTTAAATCTGTGCAGAATAAGAACATAATCATTTCATCAACTGTTTGATTCTATTTCACTGTCACTACTATACTAATTCCTTCAGTGGTTTTGTGTTGCCTTTGCAGAAGGACAAGGCATCAAGCAAATCCAACGGTAAGCAAACGCAAGAGATTTAGTAGCTTGAATGGCATTATTGTAACCTTCTAGGCTACATATCAAATTGTTGTTGAAAAACTAGAAATTCTAAGGGTTGTTTCTTTTTTTTCCCAATAATCCATGACGAGATCTCTCTCGTTAAATACAATACAATAAAAAAGATCACTATTTATGAACCGTGAAATATGAATCATAGACTCTAAAACATTTAAATTATGATATCACATTACACATTATCAAGACCTAAAATTAAAATTATGACTACAAACCTGAATTCAGAAGTCTGCATCCCAGCAATGACGGCTCAGTTAAGTTTGGACAATTCTGACTCAGGCTAACCAAATCAGCATTGCTCATCCATGGTGCTACCCTTTCAAGTTTCAACTTTCTCAAATTTGGCATGCTGACTTTAAAACTCAATGGAGATGTCTCACCAAGACAGTGGCACAGAGCAAATGATTTGAGGTGTGTTAGGGATTCAAGCATATTTACTATGAGATCATCAGAAATCACCTGTCAGATTCAGCAAAGAAACAAAAGAAAAACAGGCGCTTATATATACTAGAAAAATGAGAATTATCTTGAATTACGAAGGTACGTTAACTTGTATCTATCAAGTAATGATGGTAGGATGAAAACATCAACTTATGTGACATCCACTAACAAAGTACTTACTACACTTCCGACCGAAATTTTGATTTCCTACTGAAATTAACATATATATACCTCCGTTGCGGCATTACCAATAAAATCTTTCTGAATTCCAGATCCCTGCATCAAAAGGTTAAAAGTTAACAGCAGAGTCTAGAAGTATTTCATTTTGAGATTGGAGATAATTATATTCATACTATGATACTAGTACAAATGAACAAGATTCTTCTGAAAGCATAAAGGAAGTGTTGACACAGTGGGTTTGATGCAGCAAGTTAAGTGAAAGATCTCATCTACACCATTCATACCAAAATGTTTGAAGTTGGATGGCAGATGGGGGAAAAATCACCCTTACACTCACCCCAGGGATCCAAATTCTGCATTCAGGCAGTAAAGCAATATTGTGCAACACCAACCAGCAGGTGCTCTACCCTTTTCTAGGATTAATGCAGTTAAATGGCATATTCTTATAAGTTATGTATTTATTTGTTTGAAACTGACGGTTGCAATCTGAATTTGTAATAGAAGGAAACAATATACAATACCTAACTTAAATATAAAAAGGTGGAAAAACAAAGCAGACATTTCTTAACATGAAGACCCAAGTAGAAGAAACAACATGTTCTACCTGATCCGTCATAAAATTGAACCTTAACATATCTGTGTAATGTGTGCTAGATAGAACATGGAAACATTATTAAAACAACATTTTTTTGTTTATCCGAGTTTGGTAGGAGAGTCCTAGAAAGTCTCTCTCACATGATTTGTTGCAAAAAAATGTTGGTTATTATTGTTATAATGCTATAGTTCCTGTATATAATTATTAACTTCTATAGAAGAGAGGAGGGGGAGGGGGGTGAGGAAGGCTTACGTTGTGGCGTAACAAGATATCTTCAAGGGCATGGCAATCGAGAAGGGACACAACACCGTCACTGGTCACATCTCCACATTCCTAGATAAAGTGTTGAGATAAATCAGTGACAACATCATATGAATCACCCTTAAAGGCGCTTTAAAATGTCAAATACTGATGCAGATGCTAACTTAAATTCAATCATATATCGACATGATGACACATGGGAAGTCAAATGGGCAAAATAAGTTTAGTGACATAAACGGGTAAGAGGTATATGTAGCACTTGGTCTTGAGCTGTTGTGAATATGCTTTCATGGATACATGCACAACAAGTCATAGCAACTAAGCTAAACAAGTAAGAAGATGAAGAGGTTGATATTTGTATATTTTACTCCGGCAGAGGTGTTCGCCCTGGCATGAATCGGCTCGAACTTGGCAAGCTTAATGAGTTGTCAAAAAACTGGCAATGCTCGATAGAACCTGAAAACTGGAAATTTTGATGATTCCTTTCGTAGAAACCAACAATAAGAGAAGCTTGAAGCCTTGAAATGGTCTCAACTAGTGACCGAACAAAATGGAGCATATGAAATATTTGAGGCTAAGGCCAAATTGACAATGCCATGTCAAAGACATCATTTTTGTTTTTTCATCTGTGATATTACACGACAGTAGCAACGAAAAATAGAACAGGCCAAATTGACAATGCCATGCCATGCCATGTCAAAGACGAGTTCAGAACTTATCACAAACATTTCTCCGAGGTCGAATATCACTACTAGGAAACCTCCAATTCTAGTATCTCACCAACTAGAACATGTGCAAAACTATAATAGAAAACAAGAAAAATAGAATTTCAACCCATAAAGAAAACAAGCCTCAATAACAAGTATATTTCAAAGCATTTAGATTTCTTTTATTAGGTTCTTCTAGTGGAAATAGTGAGGAAGTGTTAGTTTCATACCTCAAGATGGATAGAGATTAAGCCTGGCCAACCGCTCGAAATGATCTTTTGTGATTCTATAAAGACAAACGAAGATAGGGCATAGATTGAATTATATGCTTGAATTTAACTTGCATTTAATTATAGACAGAAGAGGATGGACATTAAATATAAAACCAACAAAACAAAAAACAAAGTGTAACCATCAAATGAAACCCAAAGATAAAACTTAGCACATGATACAACTTTTTTGTAAACTGTTCATGTCAAATATCCATCAGCAGAACCAGAACACAACCTTTCATCATGTATTTGATTGTATTTCATTATTACTACAATAAAAAAGTAAAAAAAAACAATGAGAAACCAAATAGAGATTGACAATCAAGTGATGACAAGCTTTAGAGCATGATACAGATTTTTGCAAAAATTTTAATGTTAAATCTGTGCAGAATAAGAACATAATCATTTCATCAACTGTTTGATTCTATTTCACTGTCACTACTATACTAATTCCTTCAGTGGTTTTGTGTTGCCTTTGCAGAAGGACAAGGCATCAAGCAAATCCAACGGTAAGCAAACGCAGGAGATTTAGTAGCTTGAATGGCATTATTGTAACCTTCTAGGCTACATATCAAATTGTTGTTGAAAAACTAGAAATTCTAAGGGTTGTTTCTTTTTTTTCCCAATAATCCATGACGAGATCTCTCTCGTTAAATACAATACAATAAAAAAGATCACTATTTATGAACCGTGAAATATGAATCATAGACTCTAAAACATTTAAATTATGATATCACATTACACATTATCAAGACCTAAAATTAAAATTATGACTACAAACCTGAATTCAGAAGTCTGCATCCCAGCAATGACGGCTCAGTTAAGTTTGGACAATTCTGACTCAGGCTAACCAAATCAGCATTGCTCATCCATGGTGCTACCCTTTCAAGTTTCAACTTTCTCAAATTTGGCATGCTGACTTTAAAACTCAATGGAGATGTCTCACCAAGACAGTGGCACAGAGCAAATGATTTGAGGTGTGTTAGGGATTCAAGCATATTTACTATGAGATCATCAGAAATCACCTGTCAGATTCAGCAAAGAAACAAAAGAAAAACAGGCGCTTATATATACTAGAAAAATGAGAATTATCTTGAATTACGAAGGTACGTTAACTTGTATCTATCAAGTAATGATGGTAGGATGAAAACATCAACTTATGTGACATCCACTAACAAAGTACTTACTACACTTCCGACCGAAATTTTGATTTCCTACTGAGATTAACATATATATACCTCCGTTGCGGCATTACCAATAAAATCTTTCTGAATTCCAGATCCCTGCATCAAAAGGTTAAAAGTTAACAGCATAGTCTAGAAGTATTTCATTTTGAGATTGGAGATAATTATATTCATACTATGATACTAGTACAAATGAACAAGATTCTTCTGAAAGCATAAAGGAAGTGTTGACACAGTGGGTTTGATGCAGCAAGTTAAGTGAAAGATCTCATCTACACCATTCATACCAAAATGTTTGAAGTTGGATGGCAGATGGGGGAAAAATCACCCTTACACTCACCCCAGGGATCCAAATTCTGCATTAAGGCAGTAAAGCAATATTGTGCAACACCAACCAGCAGGTGCTCTACCCTTTTCTAGGATTAATGCAGTTAAATGGCATATTCTTATAAGTTATGTATTTATTTGTTTGAAACTGACGGTTGCAATCTGAATTTGTAATAGAAGGAAACAATATACAATACCTAACTTAAATATAAAAAGGTGGAAAAACAAAGCAGACATTTCTTAACATGAAGACCCAAGTAGAAGAAACAACATGTTCTACCTGATCCGTCATAAAATTGAACCTTAACATATCTGTGTAATGTGTGCTAGATAGAACATGGAAACATTATTAAAACAACATTTTTTTGTTTATCCGAGTTTGGTAGGAGAGTCCTAGAAAGTCTCTCTCACATGATTTGTTGCAAAAAAATGTTGGTTATTATTGTTATAATGCTATAGTTCCTGTATATAATTATTAACTTCTATAGAAGAGAGGAGGGGGAGGGGGTGAGGAAGGCTTACGTTGTGGCGTAACAAGATATCTTCAAGGGCATGGCAATCGAGAAGGGACACAACACCGTCACTGGTCACATCTCCACATTCCTAGATAAAGTGTTGAGATAAATCAGTGACAACATCATATGAATCACCCTTAAAGGCGCTTTAAAATGTCAAATACTGATGCAGATGCTAACTTAAATTCAATCATATATCGACATGATGACACATGGGAAGTCAAATGGGCAAAATAAGTTTAGTGACATAAACGGGTAAGAGGTATATGTAGCACTTGGTCTTGAGCTGTTGTGAATATGCTTTCATGGATACATGCACAACAAGTCATAGCAACTAAGCTAAACAAGTAAGAAGATGAAGAGGTTGATATTTGTATATTTTACTCCGGCAGAGGTGTTCGCCCTGGCATGAATCGGCTCGAACTTGGCAAGCTTAATGAGTTGTCAAAAAACTGGCAATGCTCGATAGAACCTGAAAACTGGAAATTTTGATGATTCCTTTCGTAGAAACCAACAATAAGAGAAGCTTGAAGCCTTGAAATGGTCTCAACTAGTGACCGAACAAAATGGAGCATATGAAATATTTGAGGCTAAGGCCAAATTGACAATGCCATGTCAAAGACATCATTTTTGTTTTTTCATCTGTGATATTACACGACAGTAGCAACGAAAAATAGAACAGGCCAAATTGACAATGCCATGCCATGCCATGTCAAAGACGAGTTCAGAACTTATCACAAACATTTCTCCGAGGTCGAATATCACTACTAGGAAACCTCCAATTCTAGTATCTCACCAACTAGAACATGTGCAAAACTATAATAGAAAACAAGAAAAATAGAATTTCAACCCATAAAGAAAACAAGCCTCAATAACAAGTATATTTCAAAGCATTTAGATTTCTTTTAATACGTTCTTCTAGTGGAAATAGTGAGGAAGTGTTAGTTTCATACCTCAAGATGGATAGAGATTAAGCCTGGCCAACCGCTCGAAATGATCTTTTGTGATTCTATAAAGACAAACGAAGATAGGGCATAGATTGAATTATATGCTTGAATTTAACTTGCATTTAATTATAGACAGAAGAGGATGGACATTAAATATAAAACCAACAAAACAAAAAACAAAGTGTAACCATCAAATGAAACCCAAAGATAAAACTTAGCACATGATACAACTTTTTTGTAAACTGTTCATGTCAAATATCCATCAGCAGAACCAGAACACAACCTTTCATCATGTATTTGATTGTATTTCATTATTACTACAATAAAAAAGTAAAAAAAAAACCATGAGAAACCAAATAGAGATTGACAATCAAGTGATGACAAGCTTTAGAGCATGATACAGATTTTTGCAAAAATTTTAATGTTAAAGCTGTGCAGAATAAGAACATAATCATTTCATCAACTGTTTGATTCTATTTCACTGTCACTACTATATTAATTCCTTCAGTGGTTTTGTGTTGCCTTTGCAGAAGGACAAGGCATCAAGCAAATCCAACGGTAAGCAAACGCAGGAGATTTAGTAGCTTGAATGGCATTATTGTAACCTTCTAGGCTACATATCAAATTGTTGTTGAAAAACTAGAAATTCTAAGGGTTGTTTCTTTTTTTTCCCAATAATCCATGACGAGATCTCTCTCGTTAAATACAATACAATAAAAAAGATCACTATTTATGAACCGTGAAATATGAATCATAGACTCTAAAACATTTAAATTATGATATCACATTACACATTATCAAGACCTAAAATTAAAATTATGACTACAAACCTGAATTCAGAAGTCTGCATCCCAGCAATGACGGCTCAGTTAAGTTTGGACAATTCTGACTCAGGCTAACCAAATCAGCATTGCTCATCCATGGTGCTACCCTTTCAAGTTTCAACTTTCTCAAATTTGGCATGCTGACTTTAAAACTCAATGGAGATGTCTCACCAAGACAGTGGCACAGAGCAAATGATTTGAGGTGTGTTAGGGATTCAAGCATATTTACTATGAGATCATCAGAAATCACCTGTCAGATTCAGCAAAGAAACAAAAGAAAAACAGGCGCTTATATATACTAGAAAAATGAGAATTATCTTGAATTACGAAGGTACGTTAACTTGTATCTATCAAGTAATGATGGTAGGATGAAAACATCAACTTATGTGACATCCACTAACAAAGTACTTACTACACTTCCGACCGAAATTTTGATTTCCTACTGAAATTAACATATATATACCTCCGTTGCGGCATTACCAATAAAATCTTTCTGAATTCCAGATCCCTGCATCAAAAGGTTAAAAGTTAACATCAGAGTCTAGAAGTATTTCATTTTGAGATTGGAGATAATTATATTCATACTATGATACTAGTACAAATGAACAAGATTCTTCTGAAAGCATAAAGGAAGTGTTGACACAGTGGGTTTGATGCAGCAAGTTAAGTGAAAGATCTCATCTACACCATTCATACCAAAATGTTTGAAGTTGGATGGCAGATGGGGGAAAAATCACCCTTACACTCACCCCAGGGATCCAAATTCTGCATTCAGGCAGTAAAGCAATATTGTGCAACACCAACCAGCAGGTGCTCTACCCTTTTCTAGGATTAATGCAGTTAAATGGCATATTCTTATAAGTTATGTATTTATTTGTTTGAAACTGACGGTTGCAATCTGAATTTGTAATAGAAGGAAACAATATACAATACCTAACTTAAATATAAAAAGGTGGAAAAACAAAGCAGACATTTCTTAACATGAAGACCCAAGTAGAAGAAACAACATGTTCTACCTGATCCGTCATAAAATTGAACCTTAACATATCTGTGTAATGTGTGCTAGATAGAACATGGAAACATTATTAAAACAACATTTTTTTGTTTATCCGAGTTTGGTAGGAGAGTCCTAGAAAGTCTCTCTCACATGATTTGTTGCAAAAAAAAATTGGTTATTATTGTTATAATGCTATAGTTCCTGTATATAATTATTAACTTCTATAGAAGAGAGGAGGGGGAGGGGGGGTGAGGAAGGCTTACGTTGTGGCGTAACAAGATATCTTCAAGGGCATGGCAATCGAGAAGGGACACAACACCGTCACTGGTCACATCTCCACATTCCTAGATAAAGTGTTGAGATAAATCAGTGACAACATCATATGAATCACCCTTAAAGGTGCTTTAAAATGTCAAATACTGATGCAGATGCTAACTTAAATTCAATCATATATCGACATGATGACACATGGGAAGTCAAATGGGCAAAATAAGTTTAGTGACATAAACGGGTAAGAGGTATATGTAGCACTTGGTCTTGAGCTGTTGTGAATATGCTTTCATGGATACATGCACAACAAGTCATAGCAACTAAGCTAAACAAGTAAAAAGATGAAGAGGTTCATATTTGTATATTTTACTCCGGCAGAGGTGTTCGCCCTGGCATGAATCGGCTCGAACTTGGCAAGCTTAATGAGTTGTCAAAAAACTGGCAATGCTCGATAGAACCTGAAAACTGGAAATTTTGATGATTCCTTTCGTAGAAACCAACAATAAGAGAAGCTTGAAGCCTTGAAATGGTCTCAACTAGTGACCGAACAAAATGGAGCATATGAAATATTTGAGGCTAAGGCCAAATTGACAATGCCATGTCAAAGACATCATTTTTGTTTTTTCATCTGTGATATTACACGACAGTAGCAACGAAAAATAGAACAGGCCAAATTGACAATGCCATGCCATGCCATGTCAAAGACGAGTTCATAACTTATCACAAACATTTCTCCGAGGTCGAATATCACTACTAGGAAACCTCCAATTCTAGTATCTCACCAACTAGAACATGTGCAAAACTATAATAGAAAACAAGAAAAATAGAATTTCAACCCATAAAGAAAACAAGCCTCAATAACAAGTATATTTCAAAGCATTTAGATTTCTTTTAATACGTTCTTCTAGTGGAAATAGAGAGGAAGTGTTAGTTTCATACCTCAAGATGGATAGAAACTAAGCATGGCCAACCGCTCGAAATGATCTTTTGTGATTCTATAAAGACAAACGAAGATAGGGCATAGATTGAATTATATGCTTGAATTTAACTTGCATTTAGTTATAGACAGAAGAGGATGGACATTAAATATAAAACCAACAAAACAAAAACAAAGTGTAACCATCAAATGAAATCCAAAGATAAAACTTAGCACATGATACAGCTTTTTTGTAAACTGTTCATGTCAAATATCCATCAGCGGAACCAGAACACAACCTTTCATCATGTATTTGATTGTATTTCATTATTACTACAATAAAAAAGTAAAAAAAAAACCATGAGAAACCAAATAGAGATTGACAATCAAGTGATGACAAGCTTTGGAGCATGATACAGATTTTTGCAAAAATTTTAATGTTAAATCTGTGCAGAATAAGAACATAATCATTTCATCAACTGTTTGATTCTATTTCACTGTCACTACTATATTAATTCCTTCAGTGGTTTTGTGTTGCCTTTGCAGAAGGACAAGGCATCAAGCAAATCCAACGGTAAGCAAACGCAGGAGATTTAGTAGCTTGAATGGCATTATTGTAACCTTCTAGGCTACATATCAAATTGTTGTTGAAAAACTAGAAATTCTAAGGGTTGTTTCTTTTTTTCCCAATAATCCATGACGAGATCTCTCTCGTTAAATACAATACAATAAAAAAGATCACTATTTATGAACCGTGAAATATGAATCATAGACTCTAAAACATTTAAATTATGATATCACATTACACATTATCAAGACCTAAAATTAAAATTATGACTACAAACCAGAATTCAGAAGTCTGCATCCCAGCAATGACGGCTCAATTAAGTTTGGACAATTCTGACTTAGGCTAACCAAATCAGCATTGCTCATCCATGGTGCTACCCTTTCAAGTTTCAACTTTCTCAAATTTGGCATGCTGACTTTAAAACTCAATAGAGATGTCTCACCAAGACAGTGGCACAGAGCAAATGATTTGAGGTGTGTTAGGGATTCCAGCATATTTACTATGAGATCATCAGAAATCACCTGTCAGATTCAGCAAAGAAACAAAAGAAAAACAGGCGCTTATATATACTAGAAAAATGAGAATTATCTTGAATTCCAAAGGTACGTTAACTTGTATATATCAAGTAATGCCGGTAGGATGAAAACATCAACTTATGTGACATCCACTAACAAAGTACTTACTACACTTCCAACCGAAATTTTGATTTCCTACTGAAATTAACATATATATACCTCCGTTGCGGCATTACCAATAAAATCTTTCTGAATTCCAGATCCCTGCATCAAAAGGTTAAAAGTTAACAGCAGAGTCTAGAAGTATTTCATTTTGAGATTGGAGATAATTATATTCATACTATGATACTAGTACAAATGAACAAGATTCTTCTTAAAGCATAAAGGAAGTGTTGACACAGTGGGTTTGATGCAGCAAGTTAAGTGAAAGATCTCATCTACACCATTCATATCAAAATGTTTGAAGTTGGATGGCAGATGGGGGAAAAATCACCCTTACACTCACCCCAGGGATCCAAATTCTGCATTCAGGCAGTAAAGCAATATTGTGCAACACCAACCAGCAGGTGCTCTACCCTTTTCTAGGATTAATGCAGTTAAATGGCATATTCTTATAAGTTATGTATTTATTTGTTTGAAACTGACGGTTGCAATCTGAATTTGTAATAGAAGGAAACAATATACAATACCTAACTTAAATATAAAAAGGTGGAAAAACAAAGCAGACATTTCTTAACATGAAGACCCAAGTAGAAGAAACAACATGTTCTACCTGATCCGTCATAAAATTGAACCTTAACATATCTGTGTAATGTGTGCTAGATAGAACATGGAAACATAATTAAAACAACATTTTTTTGTTTATCCGAGTTTGGTAGGAGAGTCCTAGAAAGTCTCTCTCACATGATTTGTTGCAAAAAAAAAATTGGTTATTATTGTTATAATGCTATAGTTCCTGTATATAATTATTAACTTCTATAGAAGAGAGGAGGGGGAGGGGGGGTGAGGAAGGCTTACGTTGTGGCGTAACAAGATATCTTCAAGGGCATGGCAATCGAGAAGGGACACAACACCGTCACTGGTCACATCTCCACATTCCTAGATAAAGTGTTGAGATAAATCAGTGACAACATCATATGAATCACCCTTAAAGGCGCTTTAAAATGTCAAATACTGATGCAGATGCTAACTTAAATTCAATCATATATCGACATGATGACACATGGGAAGTCAAATGGGCAAAATAAGTTTAGTGACATAAACGGGTAAGAGGTATATGTAGCACTTGGTCTTGAGCTGTTGTGAATATGCTTTCATGGATACATGCACAACAAGTCATAGCAACTAAGCTAAACAAGTAAAAAGATGAAGAGGTTCATATTTGTATATTTTACTCCGGCAGAGGTGTTCGCCCTGGCATGAATCGGCTCGAACTTGGCAAGCTTAATGAGTTGTCAAAAAACTGGCAATGCTCGATAGAACCTGAAAACTGGAAATTTTGATGATTCCTTTCGTAGAAACCAACAATAAGAGAAGCTTGAAGCCTTGAAATGGTCTCAACTAGTGACCGAACAAAATGGAGCATATGAAATATTTGAGGCTAAGGCCAAATTGACAATGCCATGTCAAAGACATCATTTTTGTTTTTTCATATGTGATATTACACGACAGTAGCAACGAAAAATAGAACAGGCCAAATTGACAATGCCATGCCATGCCATGTCAAAGACGAGTTCATAACTTATCACAAACATTTCTCCGAGGTCGAATATCACTACTAGGAAACCTCCAATTCTAGTATCTCACCAACTAGAACATGTGCAAAACTATAATAGAAAACAAGAAAAATAGAATTTCAACCCATAAAGAAAACAAGCCTCAATAACAAGTATATTTCAAAGCATTTAGATTTCTTTTAATACGTTCTTCTAGTGGAAATAGAGAGGAAGTGTTAGTTTCATACCTCAAGATGGATAGAAACTAAGCCTGGCCAACCGCTCGAAATGATCTTTTGTGGTTCTATAAAGACAAACGAAGATAGGGCATAGATTGAATTATATGCTTGAATTTAACTTGCATTTAGTTATAGACAGAAGAGGATAGAGGATAGACATTAAATATAAAACCAACAAAACAAAAACAAAGTGTAACCATCAAATGAAATCCAAAGATAAAACTTAGCACATGATACAACTTTTTTGTAAACTGTTCATGTCAAATATCCATCAGCAAAACCCGAACACAACCTTTCATCATGTATTTGATTGTATTTCATTATTACTACAATAAAAAAGTAAAAAAAAAACCATGAGAAACCAAATAGAGATTGACAATCAAGTGATGACAAGCTTTAGAGCATGATACAGATTTTTGCAAAAATTTTAATGTTAAATCTGTGCAGAATAAGAACATAATCATTTCATCAACTGTTTGATTCTATTTCACTGTCACTACTATATTAATTCCTTCAGTGGTTTTGTGTTGCCTTTGCAGAAGGACAAGGCATCAAGCAAATCCAACGGTAAGCAAACGCAGGAGATTTAGTAGCTTGAATGGCATTATTGTAACCTTCTAGGCTACATATCAAATTGTTGTTGAAAAACTAGAAATTCTAAGGGTTGTTTCTTTTTTTCCCAATAATCCATGACGAGATCTCTCTCGTTAAATACAATACAATAAAAAAGATCACTATTTATGAACCGTGAAATATGAATCATAGACTCTAAAACATTTAAATTATGATATCACATTATGTAACAACCCAAATCCCATATACACCACAAATCACATAATGTAACATAACATTGATTAATCAAACGAAACATCATATTACAAGTACGGTCCCTTCCCTATTACAATCAAAAGAAGACATTCTACTACAAACTTTTTCCTTAATACATACATAACATTTAATCATTATAATACAACTGCTAAACATGCCAAAATCTTCGTCACATAATCCTTCACATAAGCCATCCATCGATTACTCTAATTACTTGCTCTTACGCGATCCACCACCTGGAATACATATTTTTAAAACGAAAATGAGGGTTAGACACGATGGTCTAAGTGAGAAATCCCTGTTAGTTTGAAAATCATTTATATAACTTCATTCACATAAATCACGCAACACAATTACATATATCCAATTAAGCTCACATATCATGTACCTTCCCTTCTCATTCCTCCTAGCCATATTAGTGGTAGCAAGCCAACTAATAATATACAACGCTGCACGACATCTACAGCCAAACAACGCTATACGGATTCTATAGCCAAACACACCGGTCCTAGACCCGGCCAACGTATTATAACACATTATAATACTCATGTAATTATAATATCTCACTATATTATAATTCACATATAAACACATAGTCATCAACTATTTCATTCCCAATCCACACATATACGTATTCCATTTAAAAACGTTTTTTAAAGTAAAACTCACCTGTTTGACTTATCAAAATGTCCACCAAGCTTTTCTCAAACAATTCAGCTTCACTTCAATTTCACAGAATCTGAAACAATCATATACAAGTATTGTCTAACTACTTTGATCACACAAGTCTTACCAAGATTAAGAACTCTAAAGCACTCTAGTCCCTAAATGTTACCCCCAAACCCAAACTTAAGTCGAGTCCACAGTACATTCGATCCTCGTCCATTCCCTATCCATGAATTAACAAGACTCAGGCTACTGGACACTTAAAAGCATCTAAACTCATCAATTTGATCAATCAGCCAAGGTATCCGGAAACCATAGTTTATCCGGACAACACTACTTTTCCGGACAGCATAGCTTTTCCGGACAGTATAGCTTTTCCGGACAGCACAACTAATCCGGTTAACATCCGGACACTAAAGAAATCCGGATACTATCTGGTAACCCATTTTTAATCGGAAACTTAATGAAAAGAAGACTTACCCGGATAAATAACTCGTCCGGACATCTACAGAACACTATCCGGATACCACCAACAAAACCACCCGGACACATTCATAGTGTCCGGACACCTCTGACTGTTTGCCCTATTTCTACCCAGAATCCGACTGTGATTTATACCAGATCGATTTTGATGATTTTAATCCGACAGAAACTTCCTATTAACATTTACAAACATAAATTGTAAAGGAAACATACATGTAATCTCTTCCAAGTACACCAAATGATCTCTTAAGCTAGCTTTTCTTCCTTTCTTCTTTTCTTCCAAAACACACACACACCCTTTGATATTTTTGCTGAGTAATTAAGATTATCTGGATATTCTAAGGATAATATCTATCCACATTTACCCTTTTAGCCCTTACACTAATCAATAATAGCCTAAACACCCTAAACTTACAAATTAACCAATTTTTACCCTAAATATATTATTATAAACTTATTCAATTTAACGATAAGAGGGTTTAAATAACGACCTTACCCGGGGTATTACATTATCTCCCCCCTAAAAGAATTCCGTCCCGGAATTCAGTTAGGAAAAAAGGTGAGGGTATTTGGCTCTCATTTCCGATTCGGTTTCCCACGTGGCATCCTGACCTCTATGATGCCTCCACTGAACTTTCACTTGCCTGATCTCCTTATTCCGCAACACTTTGACTTTATAATCAACTATTGCTTCCGGTTCTTCCACATAATTCAGTCTTTCATCGACTTGTATTTCTGGTAGGGAGACCGACTGATCTGGAGTAACCAAACACTTTTGGACGTTCGATACGTGAAATGCATTATGGATTCTGCTCAATTCCGGTGGAAGATCTAATCGGTAAGCTACTTCACCGATCCTTTCAGTTATAGCAAACGGTCCGATATACCTTGGGCTAAGTTTGCCTTGTCGTCCAAATCTGATGACTCCTTTCCACGGCGAAACCTTTAACATTACGTAATCCCCAACTTGAAATTCCAATGGCTTTCGACGGCGGTCAGCATAGCTCTTCTGTCTATCTTGAGCCACTTTCAACCTTTCTCGAATCTGAGTAACCTTATCGGTGGTTAGCTGAACTATTTCCGGCCCCGCTAACTGTTTCTCTCCCACTTCGTTCCAACACAGAGGCGTTCGACATTTCCTACCATACAGTACTTCAAACGGTGCCGCTTGTATGCTGGAATGATAACTGTTGTTGTAAGCGAATTCGATTAACGGTAAATGCTTATCCCATGATCCCCCAAAATCAACTATGCAAGCCCGGAGCATATCTTCTAAAGTTTGTATCGTTCGTTCACTCTGACCATCTGTTTGGGGATGATACGCCGTACTTAACTTTATCTGTGTCCCCATTTCCCTTTGAAAACTTCTCCAAAATCTTGAAGTAAAATGACTATCACGATCAGAAATGATCGAGATTGGAACTCCATGTCGAGTTACTATTTCATCAATGTACAACTTAGCTAATCGCTCCATCGAATCGGTTTCCTTTATCGGTAGGAAGTGTGCAGACTTTGTCAACCTGTCGACGATCACCCAAATAGAATCGAATCCCTTCGGAGTTCTTGGTAGCTTTGTGATAAAGTCTGTGGTAATCTGCTCCCACTTCCACATAGGTATTTCTAGCCGTTGTAGTTGACCAAATGGCTTTTGATGTTCGATCTTTACCTTCTTACAAGTATCACACCGTTCTACATACTGAGCAATCCCTCTTTTTATCCCCGGCCACCAATAGAATTGCTTTAGGTCTTTATACATCTTGTTTGTACCTGGGTGAATAGAGAAACGGGATTGATGAGCTTCTTGTAAAACACGATCACGTAACCCACCCAATCGAGGTACCCACACTCTGTTCCCCAGACACAATAACCCGCGATCACCCTTTTCTAACAATGCTGACATTCCCACTAACCGTTCTGATTTCAAGTGTTCCTCCTGATAAGCCTCCACTTGACACTTCTGTAATTCATCAACTAAGTTGGGTAGGAGTTCAGTTCGTAGCGAAATAACTTTTATTGTTCCGCTCCTTTCTTGACGACTGAGCGCATCTGCCACCACATTCGCCTTTCCCGGGTGATAAAGGATTTCACAGTCGTAATCATTCAGTAGTTCCAACCATCTCCTTTGTCTCATATTTAGTTCCTTCTGATCAAAGAGGTGTTGAAGACTCTTGTGATCAGTATAAATCTGACATTTGGAACCATACAAATAATGTCTCCAAACCTTTAACGCAAAGACGACTGCTGCAAGTTCCATATCGTGCGTAGGATACTGCCGTTCATGATCCTTCAGTTGGCAAGAAGCATAAGCTATAACCTTTCCGCGCTGCATAAGCACACAACCCAATCCCAATTTAGACGCATCACTGTAAACGACAAAGTCTTCAGAACCTTCAGGTAGTGATAGAATTGGCGCGCTGCATAGTTTCTCTTTCAATATTCTGAATGCCTCGTCCTGTTCCGCTTTCCATTCAAACTTCAAATTCTTTCGGGTTAGCTTAGTCAAAGGCGTTGAGATACAAGAGAAGTCCTTTATGAATTTCCGATAGTAACCGGCTAAACCCAGAAAACTGCGTACCTCTGTTGCTGTCTTAGGCTGTTCCCACTTTTCAACTGCTTCTACTTTCATCGGATCGACTTGTATACCTTTCTCAGAAACCACGTGCCCCAGAAATTGTACTTTCCGTAGCCAGAATTCACATTTAGAAAATTTCGCGTACAATTTTTCCTTCTTCAGCAGCTCTAGAATCAATCGAAGATGCTGCGCGTGCTCTTCCTTGGATCGAGAATAGATAAGGATATCATCGATAAATACAATTACAAATTTATCGAGATACGGCTTACATACCCGATTCATTAAATCCATAAAGGCAGCTGGAGCGTTCGTCAATCCAAATGGCATTACTAAAAATTCATGATGACCATACCTCGTTCGAAAAGCAGTCTTTAAAACGTCTTCTTCTTTAACCTTCAACTGGTGATAACCGGACCTTAGATCAATCTTGGAGAAATAGCAAGCTCCAACTAACTGATCAAAGAGATCTTCAATTCGGGGTAGCGAATACTTGTTCTTTATCGTGCGTTTATTCAATTCTCGGTAGTCAATACACATTCTCATCGACCCATCTTTCTTTTTCACAAATAACACTGGTGCTCCCCACGGCGAAGAACTAGGTCTGATGAAACCCTTATCGGATAGATCTTGTAGTTGTGCCATCATCTATTTCATCTCTGGAGGTGCCAAACGGTACGGTGCACGGGCTACAGGAGTGGCTCCAGGAATTAGGTCTATATCGAACTCTACTTGTCTAACCGGCGGAAGACTATTCAAGTCTTCAAGGAATACTTCAGGGAATTCACTAACGATAGGGATATCTTCTATCCTATTCTTTTCTGGCTTAATATCTACCACATAGGCCAAGTAACTCTGACAACCCTTATTTACACACTTACGTGCCTTTACTAGTGATATGAGACAAGACTGATGATTCCTACGATCACCATAAATCACTACCGGTCCCTTCTCTGGCAATACTACATTTATTATCTTTTTATCACACACTATATTAGCCTGATTCTCGGCTAACCAGTCCATTCCCACTACTACGTCAAACTCTATTAAGGTTATAGGAAACAATTGTATAGGCACTCCACACCCTTCTATATTAATCACACAACCGTCAAATACTTCATTAACCGACACTTGGTTGTTATTTGCAATATCTACTAATAGGGCACGTTCTAACAATTTAGGTTTCAAACACAGATAAGCAGCAAATGCATGTGACACAAACGATCGGTTTGCACCGGAATCAAACAACACCTTAGCACGTGTAGAGTTTATCAAAAATGTACCTGTGACCACATCCGGCGTCTCCTCCGCTTCTTTCTCAGTCATTTGAAAGGCACGACCCCTAGTTACTGGCGGTTCCAACCTCGGTATTACTGGTTTAACAATCGCTGGCCTGCCCGATGACCCACTTTGCTGTATCCTCCCCCGCGGACAGTTTGACTGAAGATGATCCGGAGAATTGCATAAGAAACATAGCCGCGTTACCTTACAATCCTTGATGACGTGTCCGGTCTTCCCACACTTATAGCATGCTCGTAAATCACCTTGACAGTTTCCCTGATGGACACGGTTGCACTTCGGACATGGTCTTTCCGCTGGTCGAAACGGCGGACGGTTATCATACTTCTGAAATCGGGACCTCTTCGGATCATATTGTGGTCCTTCCCACTTTCTCTTTCCGATACTTTTATCCCCAACATCTCTTCTCATATCTCGTTCAACATTTTCCGCGGCATCAACTGTAGCTGAAAAGGTATCGGGTCCCTTTGCAGTCACTAACCTTCTAATCTCTGAGTTCAACCCAAAGATAAACCGTTCCGTCTTCATTGCTTCTGTAGCAACATAGTATTCTGCGAACCGAGACTTTTCCAAAAAGCTAGCAGTATAATCTCGAACGGACAAGCTTCCTTGTGGTAAATTCATGAATTCCCCTTCCAGTTGTTTGACGGCTGCTTGGGGACAAAATGCGTTCTTGTAGGCTATCACAAATTCTTCCCAAGAGAGGGTAGAATATACGTCAGATCCTTTAGAATGTATAAAAGATTCCCACCAATACAATGCATCTCCTTTTAGCATGGCTGCCCCGTACAATACTCTATCTTCATCCGCACATTTGCTTGTTTTGAAAATGGCTTCAATTTCCTTCATCCATCTCATTGCTTTCACTGGATCCCTATCCCCTGAAAACGTAGGAGGCTTGCAGCTAAGAAACATCTTGTAATCACATTTTCTCATTACCGGTAAGACCGTAGGGGTGATTGGCATCTCCTCTTCATGAGTAGGGTCTGGTCCTTCTGTTTCAGTATTATGAGTTTGGTTGAACATAGCTTGAATATTGTCTTGTAGTCTTCCCATTGCTGCCATTAGATCAGCCCTGGTAATGAAATCCGTACTATTCTGTTGGGTTCTACCTCCGGTTCGACCTCCAGCTCTACCTCCAGTTCTACCCCCGACTCTGCCCCCGACTCTGCCTCCCCTGTCCCCTGTTCCTACTGACGGATTAGTTCTGTTTGGATTTCTTCCTCCTCCTCGATTCGAATTTCTTGTACCGCTTGCCATTCTGTGGATTTAAACAGGATTAATATACACATAAGCACATACCCCATATAACAAGGTATTCCAGTTCAGACATGTACCTGTAAGATCACAATTACACTAGCCAGGTGTAATATGAAATTACCTTACATGATGTTCCTTCTACCTTTTATACTTCATCATCCCAAGGTTCTATAGTGATAAGGACATCCTACTTCACATGCAGTTTAAGTCTAGGTACAGATACAAATACCTAAATCCCTTAAACTAAGGCTCTGATACCATTTGTAACAACCCAAATCCCATATACACCACAAATCACATAATGTAACATAACATTGATTAATCAAACAAAACATCATATTACAAGTACGGTCCCTTCCCTATTACAATCAAAAGAAGACATTCTACTACAAACTTTTTCCTTAATACATACATAACATTTAATCATTATAATACAACTGCCAAACATGCCAAAATCTTCGTCACATAATCCTTCACATAAGCCATCCATCGATTACTCTAATTACTTGCTCTTACGCGATCCACCACCTGGAATACATATTTTTAAAACGAAAATGAGGGTTAGACACGATGGTCTAAGTGAGAAATCCCTGTTAGTTTGAAAATCATTTATATAACTTCATTCACATAAATCACGCAACACAATTACATATATCCAATTAAGCTCACATATCATGTACCT
Source organism: Saussurea involucrata (assembly GCA_033807775.1). NCBI lineage: Eukaryota > Viridiplantae > Streptophyta > Magnoliopsida > Asterales > Asteraceae > Saussurea > Saussurea involucrata. The sequence goes on along the minus strand of JAWVWS010001006.1, from coordinate 600,466 downwards.
TCCCTTCTCATTCCTCCCGTGTAACATCCCGCAAAACAAAACATACATATAACATATAATTCATAACAGGGTTTCAACAAACTCATTCACATTACACTTTTGGTCCCAAAGTCTAATCTAACCAATATAAAATTCAGTACAAACTTGATCCCATTTAGATCTGATAATAGCTAATAACTGAAATTTAAGTACAAAAGTATCATCGACTTCATAATGATCATCATTCCACATAGCTATCCACCAAGTAATCTAATCACTTACTCTTACTGGTACCACCACCTGGAATACAGATTTTTAAAACAAAAATGAGGGTTAGACCTAAGGGTCTAGTGAGTAAATCCCTGATATTTGGAAATCATTAAAATTCATTTATATAAATACACACTTTTATATAATTACATTTACATCACACGTAAAATAATACCAAATGCAATTCACACAACATACCTTTCACATACCACATTGTCCCTCCACCAATGGCCAATAACAATTGGTTGCGAGCCAATTTATCACACTGGTCCTAAGCCCGGCCACGTATTATATTTTCATATAATACTCACGTAATTATAATATCTCAATATATTATAATTACTCACGTATGACATATTCATACACATCATCAAACATTTGTTAATCACATATTGCATTCCAGTAAAAATATACTTTTTAAAGTAAAACTCACCTCGTGTGTTTATCACCAAAAACTCTTCCAAGATAATTCACGTATGCCGATCCTTCACAGAATCTGAAATCAGATAAAATACCAAATATCTCTTTTAACACTTAAACTTACAAAATTCACAACTCAAATCGCAACCCAAAATAACATGAAATCGCAATGAACAGTGCAAGTCGCAACCGTGATGAACAGTACAAAGTCGCAACCTCTTACTGCGACTTCACCCCGAAATCGCAACCCACTATTGCGACTCCATCCTAAGTCGCAATCAACTACTGCGATTCCAATCCAAATCGCAATCAACTACTGCGATTCCAAACCCAAATCGCAATCAACTACTGCGATTCCAAACCCAAATCGCAATCAACTACTGCGATTCCAAACCCAAATCGCAATCAACTACTGCGATTCCAATCCAAATCACAATCGACCATTTCGACTTCAAGCCCAAGTCGCAATCGACCATTGCGACTTCGTTGAATGTCGCAGTCCTCTATTGCGACTTCGATGAATGTCACAGTTCACTGTTTCATCCTAAAACCCAGAATTTGTACTTTTAAGCTATGTATGATGCTATAAAGATGCAGTAATGTTTAAGACTAATAATATAACCTAAACATAAGCTTAGATTCATCAAAACATCTATTTTTAACAAACCCACCAAGAACCTAACTAGTATCTTCAAGAACACTTTAAGGAATTAGAAATACAATTTAGGTAGGGATGATTTACCTGGATTACTACAGTTGGGTACAGAATCACAGCAACAATTCTTGATTTCTTTCTTCCTCTTTTCCTTAATTCCTTCACGATTCTATCTCTCTCTCTCTCTCTCTTCTTCACGTAACACACACACACACCTTTTTGCTAAATATCTTCTTTTGTCAAGAAGATGACACCTAGCTAAAGTATCACAATTTGGGGCGGTGAATGTGAATGAGATATTTCACATTCACCCAACAAACCTTAAACTTAATCATTTTGGCAAAACTCACCCTTATCCTTCTAATTAAATTTTAAAACTTACCCCTTAACTTCTAACTACAAATAATATTAAAATAGGGACTTATAAAAATAAAATAAAATACATGGTTATTACAACATCTCCCCCCTTAAAAGAATTCCGTCCCGGAATTCAGTTAAGAGAACAGATGAGGGTATTTGGTTCTCATCTCCGATTCTGATTCCCACGTCGCATCCTGACCTCGATGATGTTTCCACTGAACCTTTACCTGCCTGATCTCCTTATTCCTTAATACTTTAACCTTGTGATCAACTATGGCTTCCGGTTCCTCCACATAGTTTAGCTTTTCATCAACCTGAATATCTGGTAGTGAGACTGCTTGGTCTGGTGCAACTAAACATTTCCGAAAATTCGACACATGGAACGCGTTATGAATCCTGCTCAGTTCCAACGGAAGATCCAATCTGTAAGCTACTTCACCGATCCTTTCTGTAATTTCAAATGGCCCAATATAACGCGGACTGAGTTTACCTTGCTTCCCAAAACGTATGACTCCTTTCCAAGGTGAAACTTTTAACATCACAAATTCCCCAACCTGAAATTCCAACGGTTTCCGGCGCCGATCTGCATAACTTTTCTGTCTGTCTTGAGCCATTTTCAATCTATCCCGAATCTGAGTAATCTTATCTGCTGTTAACTGTACTATTTCTGGTCCTGCCAATTGCTTCTCCCCCACTTCATTCCAACACAAAGGCGTTCGGCATTTTCTACCATACAATACTTCAAACGGAGCCGCCTGAATGCTGGCATGATAACTGTTGTTGTAGGCGAATTCTATCAAAGGTAGATGTTTATCCCATGATCCCCCAAAATCCACTATACAAGCCCGAAGCATATCCTCTAAAGTCTGGATTGTTCTTTCACTCTGCCCGTCAGTCTGTAGATGATATGCTGTGCTCAACTTTATCTGCGTTCCCATCTCTTTTTGAAAGCTTCTCCAAAACCTAGAAGTAAAACGACTATCTCGATCGGAAATAATCGAGATTGGAACTCCATGTCGAGTTACTATTTCATTAATATACAACTTAGCTAGACGTTCCAAAGAATCAGTTTCTTTTATCGGTAAGAAATGAGCAGACTTCGTCAATCTATCCACAATCACCCAAATAGAATCGAATCCCTTTGAAGTTCTTGGCAATTTGGTAATGAAATCAGTAGTGATCTGATCCCATTTCCACATTGGTATATCTAGTCGTTGCAACTGACCAAACGGTTTCTGATGCTCAATCTTTACTTTCTTGCAGGTAGTACAATCTTCTACATACTTAGCAACACTTCTCTTCATTCCCGGCCACCAATAGAATTGTTTCAAATCTCTATACATTTTATTCGTACCTGGATGAATAGAAAATCGAGATTGATGAGCCTCTTGCAGTACACGATCCCGTAATCCACCCAAACGAGGCACCCAAATTCTGTTCTCCATACACAACAACCCACGGTCATCTTTCCCAAGCAATGCTGATATCCCAACCAACCGTTCTGACTTCAAACTTTCTTCTTGATAAGTATCTATTTGGCACTTCAGTAATTCATCAAAAATATTAGGAAGAAGTTCAGCTCGTAACGATATAGCTTTTATTGTTCCACTTCTTTCTTGACGACTTAATGCATCTGCCACCACGTTCGCTTTCCCTGGGTGATATAGAATTTCGCAATCATAATCATTTACCAATTCCAACCATCTTCTTTGTCTCATATTCAGTTCCTTTTGATCGAAAAGATGTTGGAGACTCTTGTGGTCCGTGAAAATTTGACATTTAGAACCATAAAGATAATGTCTCCAAATCTTCAAGGCAAAAACAACTGCTGCTAGTTCCATATCATGGGTAGGATATTGTCTTTCGTGATCCTTTAATTGACGCGAAGCATAGGCAATCACCTTCCCACGTTGCATGAGTACACATCCCAATCCCAACTTAGAAGCATCACTGTAGACCACAAAATCATCAGAACCTTCTGGCAATGCTAATATCGGCGCGCTGCAGAGTTTCTCTTTCAATATTCTGAATGCCTCATCTTGTTCTGCTTTCCACTCAAACTTCAGATTCTTCCGAGTCAGCTTGGTCAATGGCGTCGCGATTCGAGAAAAGTCTTTTATGAACTTCCGATAGTATCCAGCTAGACCCAGAAAACTTCGTACTTCGATTGCCGTCTCTAGCGGTTCCCAATTTTCAATTGCTTCCACCTTTGCTGGATCAACATGTATACCCTTCTCTGAAACTACATGACCCAAAAACTTAACTTCCCGCAACCAGAATTCACATTTAGAGAACTTAGCGTACAACTTTTCTTTCTTCAATAATTCCAAAATCAAACGAAGATGTTGCGCATGATCCTCTTTGGATCGGGAATAAATAAGTATATCATCAATAAACACAATGACAAATTTATCGAGATAAGGCTTACATACCCGATTCATCAAATCCATGAAAGCGGCTGGAGCATTCGTCAATCCAAAAGGCATTACCAAAAATTCGTAGTGGCCGTATCTCGTGCGAAAAGCAGTCTTTAAAACATCCTCCTCCTTAACCTTCAACTGATGGTAGCCAGATCTGAGATCAATCTTTGAGAAGTAACAAGCTCCAACTAATTGATCAAAAAGGTCATCAATTCTTGGGAGTGGATACTTGTTCTTGATCGTGCGTTTGTTCAGCTCCCGATAATCGATACACATTCTCATTGAACCGTCTTTCTTCTTCACAAATAAAACTGGTGCACCCCAAGGCGATGAGCTGGGTCTGATGAAGCCCTTATCAGATAATTCTTGAAGCTGTGACATCATTTCTTTCATTTCTGGTGGTGCTAATCTGTACGGCGCACGAGCGATGGGATTGGCTCCAGGTACCAGGTCTATTCCAAACTCTACTTGCCTAACAGGAGGAAGACTATTCAAGTCTTCAGGAAAAACTTCTGGGTATTCACTAACAATGGAAATATCTTCCAGCTTACACTTTTCAGGCATACTATCTATCACATAGGCTAGATAACTAGAGCAACCCTTATTAACACATTTACGGGCTTTTATCATAGATATAATACTGGACTGATGATTCTTACGATCTCCATAAATCACTACCGATCTCTTATCAGGTAAAACAACATTGATTATTTTCTTATCACAAACTATATTAGCCTGATTCTCGGCTAGCCAATCCATTCCTACTACCACGTCAAATTCAATCAAAGCTATTGGAAATAGTTGTATCGGTACTCCACACCCCTCTATGTTTATCATACAATGATCAAAAACTTCTTTAACTGCTACTTGGTTATCATTTGCGGTGTCTACTAATAAAGCATGTTTTAACATTTTAGGCTCTAAATGCATGTGAGCAGCAAAGGAGGGAGACACAAAAGATCGGTTTGCACCGGAATCAAATAACACTTTAGCACGCATGGAGTTTATGAAAAATGTACCTGTGACCACATCAGGAGTTTCCTCCGCCTCTTTAGCTGTCATTTGGAACGTACGACCCCTCGTTCTCGGCGGTTCTATTCTTGGAACTACTGGTCTCGTAATGGCCGGTTTCCCCGATGTACCCCCTGATTGTATTCTACCTCGCGGACAGTCTGATTGGAGGTGATCCGGAGAATTGCACAAAAAGCAAAATCGTGTTACTCGACAATCCTTTACAACATGCCCAGTTTTCCCACATTTAAAACAAACCCGTGACTCTACTTGGCAATTTCCCTGATGGTAACGATTACACCTTGGACATGGTCTTTCTGTTGGTCGAACTGACAGACGGTTGTCAAACCTCTGAAATCTAGGTTTCCTCGAATCCTGTGGTGGTCCTTCCCATTTTCTTTTCCCTAAGCTCTTATCACCAGTATCTCTTTTATTATCTCTTTCCACATTCTCGGCAGCATCCACCGCAGCTGTAAAAGTATTTGGCCCTGTGGCAGTCACCAATCTTCGAACCTCGGAATTCAACCCATAAATAAACCTCTCCATCTTCATCTTATCTGTAGCAACATAATATCCTGCAAAACGAGACTTCTCCAAAAACCGTGCAGTATAATCTCTAACCGACAGATTTCCTTGTTGTAGATTCATGAATTCTTCTTCTAACTGTCTGACAGCGGCTTGTGGACAGAAGTGTGTTGTGAAAGCTAACACGAATTCCTCCCATGAAAAAGTAGTATATACATCCGCTCCTCTCGATTCTGTATGAGCATCCCACCAATACAGAGCATCCCCTTTCAGCATCGCAGCTCCATAAAGCACTTTGTCTTCTTCAGCACATTTACACGTCTTGAAGATGGCCTCTATTTCTTTCAGCCATCTCATCGCCTTTACCGGATCCCGATCTCCTGAGTATGTAGGGGGCTTACAACTAAGAAACATTTTATAATCGCACCTTTTCACCCCTGGTAGAACAGCAGAGGTAAGTGGTATCTCCACTTCATGTTCCGGATCTGGTCTTTCAGTTTCATTAAGACGATTACGTTCGAACATGGCTTGTATGCTATCCTGTAATCTTCCCATTTCAGCAGTCAGATCATCTCGTGTAACAAACTCTGTACCATGCTGTTGTGTTCTACCTCCAGTTCGGCCTCCTGTTCCCCTTCCAGTTCCACCTCTACCACGATCTCCTCCTCTTCCCCCTGTTCCTAATGGCGGATTTCCTCCACTTGAATTCCTTCCTCTTCCCTGATTCCCTTGTCTGGTGCCACTCGCCATTCTGTGGATTCAAACAAGGTTAATATACACACATAAGCACATACCCCATATAATAAGATATTCCAGTTCAAACATGTACCTGTAAGATCATAATTACACTGGCCTGGTGTAATTTGAAATTACCTTACATGATGTTCCTTCTACCTTTTATACTTAATATCCCCAGGTTCTAATTTAATCGGGACATCCTACTTCACATGCAGTTTAAGTCTAGGTACGGATACTAATACCTAAATCCCTTAAACTAGGGCTCTGATACCATCTGTAACATCCCGCAAAACAAAACATACATATAACATATAATTCATAACAGGGTTTCAACAAACTCATTCACATTACACTTTTGGTCCCAAAGTCTAATCTAACCAATATAAAATTCAGTACAAACTTGATCCCATTTAGATATGATAATAGCTAATAACTGAAATTTAAGTACAAAAGTATCATCGACTTCATAATGATCATCATTCCACATAGCTATCCACCAAGTAATCTAATCACTTACTCTTACTGGTACCACCACCTGGAATACAGATTTTTAAAACAAAAATGAGGGTTAGACCTAAGGGTCTAGTGAGTAAATCCCTGATATTTGGAAATCATTAAAATTCATTTATATAAATACACACTTTTATATAATTACATTTACATCACACGTAAAATAATACCAAATGCAATTCACACAACATACCTTTCACATACCACCTTATCCCTCCACCAATGGCCAATAACAATTGGTTGCGAGCCAATTTATCACACCGGTCCTAAGTCCGGCCACGTATTATATTTTCATATAATACTCACGTAATTATAATATCTCAATATATTATAATTACTCACGTATGACATATTCATACACATCATCAAACATATGTTAATCACATATTGCATTCCAGTAAAAATATACTTTTTAAAGTAAAACTCACCTCGTGTGTTTATCACCAAAAACTCTTCCAAGATAATTCACGTATGCCGATCCTTCACAGAATCTGAAATCAGATAAAATACCAAATATCTCTTTTAACACTTAAACTTACAAAATTCACAACTCAAATCGCAACCCAAAATAACATGAAATCGCAATGAACAGTGCAAGTCGCAACCGTGATGAACAGTACAAAGTCGCAACCTCTTACTGCGACTTCACCCCGAAATCGCAACCCACTATTGCGACTCCATCCTAAGTCGCAATCAACTACTGCGATTCCAATCCAAATCGCAATCAACTACTGCGATTCCAAACCCAAATCGCAATCAACTACTGCGATTCCAAACCCAAATCGCAATCAACTATTGCGATTCCAAACCCAAATCGCAATCAACTACTGCGATTCCAATCCAAATCGCAATCGACCATTTCGACTTCAAGCCCAAGTCACAATCGACCATTGTGACTTCGTTGAATGTCGCAGTCCTCTATTGCGACTTCGATGAATGTCACAGTTCACTGTTTCATCCTAAAACCCAGAATTTGTACTTTTAAGCTATGTATGATGCTATAAAAATGCAGTAATGTTTAAGACTAATAATATAACCTAAACATAAGCTTAGATTCATCAAAACATCTATTTTTAACAAACCCACCAAGAACCTAACTAGTATCTTCAAGAACACTTTAAGGAATTAGAAATACAATTTAGGTAGGGATGATTTACCTGGATTACTACAGTTGGGTACAGAATCACAGCAACAATTCTTGATTTCTTTCTTCCTCTTTTCCTTAATTCCTTCACGATTCTATCTCTCTCTCTCTTCTTCACGTAACACACACACACACACCTTTTTGCTAAATATCTTCTTTTGTCAAGAAGATGACACCTAGCTAAAGTATCACAATTTGGGGCGGTGAATGTGAATGAGATATTTCACATTCACCCAACAAACCTTAAACTTAATCATTTTGGCAAAACTCACCCTTATCCTTCTAATTAAATTTTAAAACTTACCCCTTAACTTCTAACTACAAATAATATTAAAATATGGACTTATAAAAATAAAATAAAATACCTGGTTATTACATTTACCCTTTTAGCCCTTACACTAATCAATAATAGCCTAAACACCCTAAACTTACAAATTAACCAATTTTTACCCTAAATATATTATTATAAACTTATTCAATTTAACGATAAGAGGGTTTAAATAACGACCTTACCCGGGGTATTACACATTACACATTATCAAGACCTAAAATTAAAATTATGACTACAAACCTGAATTCAGAAGTCTGCATCCCAGCAATGACGGCTCAATTAAGTTTGGACAATTCTGACTCAGGCTAACCAAATCAGCATTGCTCATCCATGGTGCTACCCTTTCAAGTTTCAACTTTCTCAAATTTGGCATGCTGACTTTAAAACTCAATGGAGATGTCTCACCAAGACAGTGGCACAGAGCAAATGATTTGAGGTGTGTTAGGGATTCCAGCATATTTACTATGAGATCATCAGAAATCACCTGTCAGATTCAGCAAAGAAACAAAAGAAAAACATGCGCTTATATATACTAGAAAAATGAGAATTATCTTGAATTCCAAAGGTACGTTAACTTGTATCTATCAAGTAATGCTGGTAGGATGAAAACATCAACTTATGTGACATCCACTAACAAAGTACTTACTACACTTCCGACCGAAATTTTGATTTCCTACTGAAATTAACATATATATACCTCCGTTGCGGCATTACCAATAAAATCTTTCTGAATTCCAGATCCCTGCATCAAAAGGTTAAAAGTTAACAGCAGAGTCTAGAAGTATTTCATTTTGAGATTGGAGATAATTATATTCATACTATGATACTAGTACAAATGAACAAGATTCTTCTGAAAGCATAAAGGAAGTGTTGACACAGTGGGTTTGATGCAGCAAGTTAAGTGAAAGATCTCATCTACACCATTCATATCAAAATGTTTGAAGTTGGATGGCAGATGGGGGAAAAATCACCCTTACACTCACCCCAGGGATCCAAATTCTGCATTCAGGCAGTAAAGCAATATTGTGCAACACCAACCAGCAGGTGCTCTACCCTTTTCTAGGATTAATGCAGTTAAATGGCATATTCTTATAAGTTATGTATTTATTTGTTTGAAACTGACGGTTGCAGTCTGAATTTGTAATAGAAGGAAACAATATACAATACCTAACTTAAATATAAAAAGGTGGAAAAACAAAGCAGACATTTCTTAACATGAAGACCCAAGTAGAAGAAACAACATGTTCTACCTGATCCATCATAAAATTGAACCTTAACATATCTGTGTAATGTGTGCTAGAGAGAACATGGAAACATTATTAAAACAACATTTTTTTGTTTATCCGAGTTTGATAGGAGAGTCCTAGAAAGTCTCTCTCACATGATTTGTTGCAAAAAAAATATTGGTTATTATTGTTATAATGCTATAGTTCCTGTATATAATTATTAACTTCTATAGAAGAGAGGAGGGGGAGGGGGAGGGGGAGGGGGGTGAGGAAGGCTTACGTTGTGGCGTAACAAGATATCTTCAAGGGCATGTCAATCGAGAAGGGACACAACACCGTCACTGGTCACATCTCCATATTCCTAGATAAAGTGTTGAGATAAATCAGTGACAACATCATATGAATCACCCTTAAAGGCGCTTTAAAATGTCTAATACTGTATGCAGATGCTAACTTAAATTCAATCATATATCGACATGATGATACATGGGAAGTCAAATGGGCAAAATAAGTTTAGTGACATAAACGGGTAAGAGGTATATGTAGCACTTGATCTTGAGCTATTGTGAATATGCTTTCATGGATACATGCACAACAAGTCATAGCAACTAAGCTAAACAAGTAAAAAGATGAAGAGGTTGATATTTGTATATTTTACTCCGGCAGAGGTGTTCGCCCTGGCATGAATCGGCTCGAACTTGGCAAGCTTAATGAGTTGTCAAAAAACTGGCAATGCTCGATAGAACCTGAAAACTGGAAATTTTGATGATTCCTTTCGTAGAAACCAACAATAAGAGAAGCTTGAAGCCTTGAAATGGTCTCAACTAGTGACCGAATAAAATGGAGCATATGAAATATTTGAGGCTAAGGCCAAATTGACAATGCCATGTCAAAGACATCATTTTTGTTTTTTCATCTGTATTATTACACGACAGTAGCAACGAAAAATAGAACATGCCAAATTGACAATGCCATGCCATGCCATGTCAAAGACGAGTTCAGAACTTATCACAAACATTTCTCCGAGGTCGAATATCACTACTAGGAAACCTCCAATTCTAGTATCTCACCAACTAGAACATGTGCAAAACTATAATAGAAAACAAGAAAAATAGAATTTCAACCCATAAAGAAAACAAGCCTCAATAACAAGTATATTTCAAAGCATTTAGATTTCTTTTAATACGTTCTTCTAGTGGAAATAGTGAGGAAGTGTTAGTTTCATACCTCAAGATGGATAGAGATTAAGCCTGGCCAACCGCTCGAAATGATCTTTTGTGATTCTATAAAGACAAACGAAGATAGGGCATAGATTGAATTATATGCTTGAATTTAACTTGCATTTAGTTATAGACAGAAGAGGATGGGCATTAAATATAAAACCAACAAAACAAAAACAAAGTGTAACCATCAAATGAAATCCAAAGTTAAAACTTAGCACATGATACAGCTTTTTTGTAAACTGTTCATGTCAAATATCCATCAGCAGAACCAGAACACAACCTTTCATCATGTATTTGATTGTATTTCATTATTACTACAATAAAAAAGTAAAAAAAAAAACCATGAGAAACCAAATAGAGATTGACAAGCTTTAGAGCATGATACAGATTTTTGCAAAAATTTTAATGTTAAATCTGTGCAGAATAAGAACATAATCATTTCATCAACCGTTTGATTCTATTTCACTGTCACTACTATATTAATTCCTTCAGTGGTTTTGTGTTGCCTTTGCAGAAGGACAAGGCATCAAGCAAATCCAACGGTAAGCAAACGCAGGAGATTTAGTAGCTTGAATGGCATTATTGTAACCTTCTAGGCTACATATCAAATTGTTGTTGAAAAACTAGAAATTCTAAGGGTTGTTTCTTTTTTTTCCCAATAATCCATGACGAGATCTCTCTCGTTAAATACAATACAATAAAAAAGATCACTATTTATGAACCGTGAAATATGAATCATAGACTCTAAAACAATTAAATTATGATATCACATTACACATTATCAAGACCTAAAATTAAAATTATGACTACAAACCTGAATTCAGAAGTCTGCATCCCAGCAATGACGGCTCAGTTAAGTTTGGACAATTCTGACTCAGGCTAACCAAATCAGCATTGCTCATCCATGGTGCTACCCTTTCAAGTTTCAACTTTCTCAAATTTGGCATGCTGACTTTAAAACTCAATGGAGATGTCTCACCAAGACAGTGGCACAGAGCAAATGATTTGAGGTGTGTTAGGGATTCAAGCATATTTACTATGAGATCATCTGAAATCACCTGTCAGATTCAGCAAAGAAACAAAAGAAAAACAGGCGCTTATATATACTAGAAAAATGAGAATTATCTTGAATTCCAAAGGTACGTTAACTTGTATCTATCAAGTAATGCTGGTAGGATGAAAACATCAACTTATGTGACATCCACTAACAAAGTACTTACTACACTTCCGACCGAAATTTTGATTTCCTACTGAAATTAACATATATATACCTCCGTTGCGGCATTAACAATAAAATCTTCTTGAATTCCAGATCCCTGCATCAAAAGGTTAAAAGTTAACAGCAGAGTCTAGAAGTATTTCATTTTGAGATTGTAGATAATTATATTCATACTATGATACTAGTACAAATGAACAAGATTCTTCCGAAAGCATAAAGGAAGTGTTGACACAGTGGGTTTGATGCAGCAAGTTAAGTGAAAGATCTCATCTACACCATTCATATCAAAATGTTTGAAGTTGGATGGCAGATGGGGGAAAAATCACCCTTACACTCACCCCAGGGATCCAAATTCTGCATTCAGGCAGTAAAGCAATATTGTGCAACACCAACCAGCAGGTGCTCTACCCTTTTCTAGGATTAATGCAGTTAAATGGCATATTCTTATAAGTTATGTATTTATTTGTTTGAAACTGACGGTTGCAGTCTGAATTTGTAATAGAAGGAAACAATATACAATACCTAACTTAAATATAAAAAGGTGGAAAAACAAAGCAGACATTTCTTAACATGAAGACCCAAGTAGAAGAAACAACATGTTCTACCTGATCCATCATAAAATTGAACCTTAACATATATGTGTAATGTGTGCTAGATAGAACATGGAAACATTATTAAAACAACATTTTTTTGTTTATCCGAGTTTGGTAGGAGAGTCCTAGAAAGTCTCTCTCACATGATTTGTTGCAAAAAAAATATTGGTTATTATTGTTATAATGCTATAGTTCCTGTATATAATTATTAACTTCTATAGAAGAGAGGAGGGGGAGGGGGAGGGGGGGTGAGGAAGGCTTACGTTGTGGCGTAACAAGATATCTTCAAGGGCATGGCAATCGAGAAGGGACACAACACCGTCACTGGTCACATCTCCACATTCCTAGATAAAGTGTTGATATAAATCAGTGACAACATCATATGAATCACCCTTAAAGGCGCTTTAAAATGTTAAATACTGTATGCAGATGCTAACTTAAATTCAATCATATATCGACATGATGACACATGGGAAGTCAAATGGGCAAAATAAGTTTAGTGACATAAACGGGTAAGAGGTATATGTAGCACTTGATCTTGAGCTGTTGTGAATATGCTTTCATGGATACATGCACAACAAGTCATAGCAACTAAGCTAAACAAGTAAAAAGATGAAGAGGTTGATATTTCTATATTTTACTCCGGCAGAGGTGTTCGCCCTGGCATGAATCGGCTCGAACTTGGCAAGCTTAATGAGTTGTCAAAAAACTGGCAATGCTCGATAGAACCTGAAAACTGGAAATTTTGATGATTCCTTTCGTAGAAACCAACAATAAGAGAAGCTTGAAGCCTTGAAATGGTCTCAACTAGTGACCGAACAAAATGGAGCATATGAAATATTTGAGGCTAAGGCCAAATTGACAATGCCATGTCAAAGACATCATTTTTGTTTTTTCATCTGTGATATTACACGACAGTAGCAACGAAAAATAGAACAGGCCAAATTGACAATGCCATGCCATGCCATGTCAAAGACGAGTTCAGAACTTATCACAAACATTTCTCCGAGGTCGAATATCACTACTAGGAAACCTCCAATTCTAGTATCTCACCAACTAGAACATGTGCAAAACTATAATAGAAAACAAGAAAAATAGAATTTCAACCCATAAAGAAAACAAGCCTCAATAACAAGTATATTTCAAAGAATTTAGATTTCTTTTAATACGTTCTTCTAGTGGAAATAGTGAGGAAGTGTTAGTTTCATACCTCAAGATGGATAGAGATTAAGCCTGGCCAACCGCTCGAAATGATCTTTTGTGATTCTATAAAGACAAACGAAGATATGGCATAGATTGAATTATATGCTTGAATTTAACTTGCATTTAGTTATAGACAGAAGAGGATGGACATTAAATATAAAACCAACAAAACAAAAACAAAGTGTAACCATCAAATGAAATCCAAAGATAAAACTTAGCACATGATACAACTTTTTTGTAAACTGTTCATGTCAAATATCCATCAGCAGAACCAGAACACAACCTTTCATCATGTATTTGATTGTATTTCATTATTACTACAATAAAAAAGTAAAAAAAACCATGAGAAACCAAATAGAGATTGACAATCAAGTGATGACAAGCTTTAGAGCATGATACAGATTTTTGCAAAAATTTTAATGTTAAATCTGTGCAGAATAAGAACATAATCATTTCATCAACTGTTTGATTCTATTTCACTGTGACTACTATCTTAATTCCTTCAGTGGTTTTGTGTTGCCTTTGCAGAAGGACAAGGCATCAAGCAAATCCAACGGTAAGCAAACGCAGGAAATTTAGTAGCTTGAATGGCATTATTGTAACCTTCTAGGCTACATATCAAATTGTTATTGAAAAACTAGAAATTCTAAGGGTTGTTTCTTTTTTATTCCCAATAATCCATGACGAGATCTCTCTCGTTAAATACAATACAATAAAAAAGATCACTATTTATGAACCATGAAATATGAATCATAGACTCTAAAACATTTAAATTATGATATCACATTACACATTATCAAGACCTAAAATTAAAATTATGACTACAAACCTGAATTCAGAAGTCTGCATCCCAGCAATGACGGCTCAATTAAGTTTGGACAATTCTGACTCAGGCTAACTGTTAGTGCTTAAAATGTAATTGTACCATGTAGAAGGACCTTTTGTGTAAATAGGGTATTCTATACCCTAAGTATATAATGTTTTTTTATTTCCTCTTTAGGGCAAGAGGTCATCCATTACACATAGTAGCCACACACACTTAGGGTTCTTCATTGTAATTGTGTGCTACATTGAGATTATTGAATATAGAGATGACTTCCATTGATGTTAATATGGATTGATTACTTGTTCTGGGATCACAATTGGTATCAGAGCTTGTAAATCTGTGATTTGGTTAGGATTGAGAGAAATATTTCCATTTTTGAGAGTTCTTCATTTTTCTTCAATTTTTGATTGATTTTAGCCATTAGAGTTCTTCTAATGGATTGGAATTGATCAAAGGTTGTTTCTAGGATAGTCCTGTGTGTTTTATTCCGCAAAAACGCAAGGATCGAAGCTCAGATTGGATTGTTTTCTTCATTTTCGCACTTTTATCTTACTGCACTCTGTTTTGGATCGAAAATCACTGTTCTAGTGGTTTTTGGACAAAACTTGAAGTAGTAAACCTGTCCAGAATCGTATTTCGACCTTACCTACCAATTTTCAGATCATTTGGATCATTATTGAAGAATCAACTCCCGATCTTTTGAATATTCATCGAAATCGCAATCAGGATCTTCATCGAAATCGCAATCGTTTGAATATTCATCGAAATCGCAATCAGGATCTTCATCGAAATCGCAATCGTCTGATATTCATCGAAATCGCAGTGAGCATTCTGTGAACAGTACTAAGTCGCAGTGACCTATTGCGACTTCATTCCCGAATCGCAGTCCATTAACCCGTGAACAGTACCAAATCGCAATCCTCCATTGCGACTTCAAGCATTGCGACTTCATTGCATTGCGACTTCAAACCCATTGCGACTTTAAGTGCGTTGAGACTTGAACTTGAAAATTTAAAAGTTACTCCTAATCAGATTAATCAGATTTTTAACGATCAACAACAAGTAATCCAAAATGACTGCCAGAGATATGTTAACTATTGGTTCAAAGGACAAACCACCCGTTCTTTTCCCGAAAGACTTTAAGATTTGGAAAGACAGATTCCTTGACTACGTTGAAAGACAAGAAAATGGAACTTTTATCCATGAATCCTTGATAAACGGGGTTCTAGGAGAGGTTCGTGAAGAAGATCCAGAAGGTAACATGTTAGTTATTCATCCAAAGGACTACACAGGTGACAATTTGTTGAGATACAAAGCTGATAAAGCAGCTAGGTCTTTAGTTATGCAAGCCTTAACCAACGACATATATCGGAAGGTTGATAGTTTAAGTGAAACAGGTAAAGGTATGTTTGATGAACTTATCAAGTTATATAAAGGGTCAGAAGTGGAAAACCAGCTGAGAATATCAAATGTATTCAATACGTATGAGAATTTCAAGCAGAAAGAGGTCATCCATTACACATAGTAGCCACACACACTTAGGGTTCTTCATTGTAATTGTGTGCTACATTGAGATTATTGAATATAGAGATGACTTCCATTGATGTTAATATGGATTGATTACTTGTTCTGGGATCACAATAGTAACAAAGTATCAAAATCCATCATGATCTCAATAGTTACAAAGTATCAAAATCCATCATGGAGACTAATGTGAAGTTCTTGAACGTGCTTCAGCCCGAGTGGAAGAAGTATGCTCATAGAATGAAACAAAATTCTTAACTGGATTCTCTTCCGCTACAACAAATGTTTGAAACCTTAAAGCAAGATGAAGATGATGCTGAGTTGAAAAGGAAGAAGTTGATGAAAAATGAGAAGAATAGTAAGAAGGAAAAGAAGATGGTGGGGTCTGAGAAGAAGGCAGAAGAAGATGAGATTGGAGATGAGCCGTTAGCATTGTTGTCAAGAAAAGCTAAGGGCAAGAGTGTTCAGAGAGAAGAATTTGAATTAGACCAAGCTGACTTGGATGAAGCAGAAAGCTTAAGGCAGGCTATGATACTTCTTTCCAAGGCCTTTCAGCACAGATTTGTAAAAACTCCCGGATCAAACAACCAACGTTATTCATCTGGTTCTAAAAACTATGAACATAAGAATCGGATTGAGTCAAAGAAGTTTGATGATCACAAGGAAGATGGTAAAAGGCTGGAGATGAAGAAGTTTGTTGAGAAAAGGGATGAAGATCAAAAGTGTTACAACTGTGGGAAAACCGGTCATTTCTCCAAAGACTGCTGGAAACCAAAGGTGAAGAATGCCGACTACTACAAGTAGAAGGCTTTGTTAGCTGAACAGAAAGAGTCGGGGATTGAGCTTCCAGTGGAGGAAGAGTTTTGTTTGGACCAGACAGATGATGAACAGGAGGAAGACACGGCTGCTTTTGCTAGGATGTGCTTGATGAGCAGAGATGATGAGGATTCAGAGGCTGATGCGGCGCCTAAGACAAATGAGGTAGATCTCTGCACTATTAATCATTATGGTAATCAATTCCAAGTTTTTCAATTAAAACTTGATGAACAAAGGGAGAAACTCAAAAAGGCACATAAAACTATTGCACTTCAAAAGCAAGCTATCATTGACCATAAACAGTTAAATGATGATTTGAAAGTTGAAAGGATTGAGATCGAAAAATCTCGAACTTATTTTCGAAGAAAAATGGATGAAATGGGAGAAAGTGTAAGAATTGCTGAAACTAGGAAGAATGAGCTCGAACAAATGTTGCGTTCTTATAAAGACATAAACAACGAATTGTCTGAAAAAGCGAGTGATCTGGAAGCGAAACTTTATAAACTTGGACAATCCGAACAAACCATTTTTTTAAACACGCCAAAGAATTTCAGATATTACAACTCTAAATGGGGTGTGGGATATGACAATCCTCACTATTTGGAGAATGCTTTGAAAAAGGCACCTTGTATTTATAAGTTTCAATGGCTCAAGTTTCTAAAGGGTCCTAAATTCAAAATTAAATGGCTTAATGAGGAGGAACATGGAATTGAGGAGGAAGTTAAGAGAAAAACAACCGTAACCATGAAACTTCCTTATATATATGATCAAGCAAATAGGAAGGCATTGCAAGACAAGAAAATCCTGCCTAATGACTATTTTGATAGCTACGTTGTTCAGTTACCAAAGGGAACTGTATCAAAACCAGTTTCTGAAGGGAAAATATATTATCCTCCCTTGGTACTAGAACAAAAGCTTGTTGATCTTGAATTGAATATTAAAAGCAAGATTGATGAAGTCAGAAATGATGATCAACTTGCATTTGATATTGAAAAGGAAGTGATGCTAACCGTTTTGATAGATAGCATGAATGAAAAATCTGAGAAGGTTGTTTCAGTCTCGTCTTTAAAAATCTTAGAAGAAAAGAAATCTCTCGAACTTAGATGTTTGAATCTCTCACGTCAAGTTTCGGATTTTCAGAAAAAGTTATTTCTTGAAAAAGAAAATATTGAGAAAGAAAGAGAGAGATTTAAATTTGAAAGAATGTCCTTTGAAACTGAAAATGTTTTGCTTTCAAAGAAAATATCTGATTTAGAAAACATTTTGATCAAAGAGAGAAAAGATCTTGAGTCCAATAAAGAATACTTTCAAAATGAGATCTCAAGACTAATGGGAAAATTGACAAATCTATCCACCGAAGCTATGACAGAGTTTGCTAGCAAAGTTTCCTCTGATTCAGATGCTTCCTCATGCAAAGCTTTCATGGGCGATTCTCTTAATAGAAGCATGATGGCGGTTGATTTGGATGATTTTGGTCCCATTGAGTTAGAGGAAGAACTTGTTAATGAAAACTCTTGTGACTACTCTCATCACTCCTCCTCCAATGATATTAAAGTTGATCATGTTATTGCCACTCCTTGTGAAAGGAAGGATAAGCAAGTTCAACAAAAGGATGTTAATTTTGACTTTAGTGCTAAACTTCTGGATCATTCTGATTTTTTGGTCAAGGAAGAGGAACCCAAGGAGAAATTCTTAGAAGGGGAATCTTCTAAGACCGTTGGGAAAAAGAAAAAGAAAAAGAAAAATAAGCGTAAATCTAAATCTTCTAAAGTTCAAAATTCCTACGCTTACGATTCTTACTTTGATTCCATTTCATATCGTAATTTAAGAAACAACTCGCGGGTAGAGTGGAGAATAAAGGAGTTCACACATGATGTGGCCCAGAGAAAATCATCTACTGTCGCTTTTAATTCCAAGAAAAACACTTTTGTTTCTAATGTTAGTGATCGTGTTGCTTCTAACAAACAAAAACTTGTAATTCCGTACAAGATTTCTTCTATGCAACAACTGATTAATTTAGCACATGATCAAATTTGTTGCTCTTCATGTGGTGTAGATGATTTTATCTGCAAGTCTGATTATTCTTCTTGGTTTGGTTATAATTTCTATGGTTCAAATTGTTTTTATTCAAATAGATATTATAATCACTACAATTCAAAGAAGAAGGTTAATTCTCCTAACCCGAAAGGACCCAATTGGCAATGGGTACCTAAAACTGTTTAAACTCCATTTTGCAGCTCTGTCATGTGTGGTATTTGGATAGTGGTTGCTCTAAACACATGACAGGTAGAAAGGAGCTGTTGAACAATTTTGTGGAACACGATGGAGGGAAAGTTAAGTTTGGAAATGATCATTACGCTACAATCATGGGTTATGGAGATATTGTGGCCGACAACGTCAGAATAACTAAAGTGAATTATGTTGAAGGCTTAGGGCATAACTTATTTAGTATAGGTCAGTTTTGTGATAAAGACCTAGAAGTCCATTTCAAGAAGACTCGGTGCGCAATTCTAACCGGTGGAGGAAATGAACTTCTAGTTGGTTCGCGAAAGTCAAATCTTTACACTATTGATCTATCAAAAGTTAAGCCAAAGAATGACGTGTGTCTGATGACTAAGGCATCTATGGAAAAGAGTTGGTTATGGCATAGACGACTGTCTCATCTCAACTTTCGTTACATTCAAAAGCTAACGTTGGGTGATTTAGTTATAGGTCTACCAGTTCTGCAGTTTGAGAAAGACAATTTCTGTATTGCTTGTGAGAAGGGGAAGATAAAGCGAGCCCCTCATCCACCGAAACCCGAACCCAGCACACAAAAACCGTTAGAAATCCTTCATATGGATCTCTGTGGTCCGATGAAGACTCAGAGCGTCAGTGCCAAACGATACGTGTTAGTAATTGTCGATGACTATTCGAGATATACTTGGGTCAAGTTTCTTCGATCAAAAGACGAAACACCTGACTTGATAATCTCGTTAATCAAGCAACTTCAAGTGAACCGTCAACAATCAGTTCAGACTGTTAGGTCAGATAACGGGACAGAATGCAAGAACAAGACTCTTGATGATTTCTTTAAATCATTAGGAATTTCTCATCAGTTTTCTGCAGCTAGAACTCCTCAGCAGGACGGAGTCGTTGAGAGACGAAATCGCACACTTGTTGAAGCTGCCAGAACGATGCTGTCCTATGCTGATCTACCTCTGTTCTTGTGGGTTGAAGCTGTTGCTACGACATGCTATACACAAAACCGTTCAATTATCCATCGCTGGTTTGGTAAAACTCCATATGAACTGATTAATAATAGAAAACCTGTGATACACTACTTTCGTGTGTTTGGTTGCAGATGTGTTGTGCTGAACGACAAGGACAACATGAACAAATTCAGTCCAAAGGGTATTGAGGGCGTTTTCATCGGATACTCTCTTACGTCAAAAGCATATAGAGTCTATTTCAAGTCGTCTAGAACTGTGAAAGAAAGCGTAAATGTCAGATTTGATGAAACCGAGACGATGGTTTCTGTGCAAAACAGTACAGAACCCGCTATATCAGGTGTACTAGCATCTGGACAGATTCGTCCTATGGTGACTAGATCTTCGAACAAGGATCAAGCATCCGCTTCTAACTCTAAACCTGATGATCTTGATTTATTGTTTGAA
Organism: Saussurea involucrata; assembly: GCA_033807775.1. Taxonomy (NCBI): domain Eukaryota; kingdom Viridiplantae; phylum Streptophyta; class Magnoliopsida; order Asterales; family Asteraceae; genus Saussurea; species Saussurea involucrata. Next base: position 579,817 of record JAWVWS010001006.1, on the reverse strand, counting down.
TACTTTTATGATGATTTTTTCAGAAGTGATAAACCTAATTCATCTATGTCTAACAGGAGCAATGTTGTCACACCACCAGCTAATGCTACTTTGTCAGGGCCTTCACCGGAACTGACTACTCCTTCATCTGGTGCAACAACTCGTGCTACAACTTCAAGTAATATGCATATGGAATCTCCACAAGCAACACAACATGTATCCACGAATGGTGCTTCTTCGTCAGGTACACCTCCTATTGACGATAGTGAGGATTCTGCAACTCAACGTGAGTCATCTTCTGAAGCAGAACCGGAGGCAGTTCCTGTTGACATTTCTGTCCACGAACCCGTCTCACTTCCAGAACCTACCTTGACAATAGAGCTGAATTTTCATAAAGATCCTACCTTAGTGGATCCCAACTATGGTGCTATAATTGTTCATCCTCATGCTTCAAGATGGACTAAGAGTCACCCAATTGAACAAGTCATTGGTGATGTCTCCGAACCTGTAAAGACTAGATCTGCAACGGCCAATGAAGTCCTTTACGCGCTTTTTCTAAGTCAAGTTGAACCAACCACAGTTCGACAAGCTTTGGAAGATCCGGCTTGGATCATAGCCATGCAAGATGAGCTGAATTCGTTTGAATTCGTTTGAAGCATTAAGGATTACCGCGGGATGATAGGCTCTTTAATGTACCTGACGGCAAGTCGTCCAGCTATAATGTTTGCAACATGTCTCTGTGCAAGATTTCAGGCACAACCAAAGGTATCTCATCGGAGTGCTGTTAAAAGAATCTTTCGATACTTGAAGGGGACACCGTACCTTGGTCTGTGGTACCCGAAAGGAACAGGATTTGAACTCACTGCATATTCTGATGCCGATCATGGTGGTAGTATGCTAGACCGGAAGAGCACATCTGGTCATGTCCAGTTTTTGGGTGATAAACTAGTAAGTTGGTCCTCGAGGAAACAAAATTGTGTTTCAACATCAACTGCGGAGGCAGAATATGTGGCCGCTGCCAGTTGTTGTTCACAGGTTCTGTGGATGAAGACTCAACTATGTGACTATGACTTCAAGTATGAGAAGATCCCCATTTACTGCGATAGCAAGAGTGCAATTGCAATATCAGCTAATCTGGTCCAACATACAAAGACCAAACACATAGACATAAGGTATCATTTCATCAAAGATCACGTTGAAAAAGGTACGATTGAGCTATACTTTGTCACAACTGAGTTTCAACTTGCCGATCTTTTTACCAAAGCCTTGGATGAAAAACGTTTTAATTTCTTAGTATCCAAGCTTGGCATGTTGAACATGAAAGTATAATATTCTATATTGATCATATAATGAATGGAAATATGTGTAACTCAATCTAGTTTTCTCTATCTAGATTGATACATACAAATTTTCATCTCATTCTATTCTCAATCTAAAATATTTATTTTCATGTCTTTGTTGTTTTTTTTCATTGTTTATTATCTCTGCTGCCTTTTATTTCTTGTTATGATATCTATGCCTGCATAAGGTGTGTTACTAGTCTCAGGGGGAGTACAAATTTAAAGAGTATGCACAAGAATAGGGGGAGCGTGTATCTCTGACTGAGCTTGTAAGTGTTGATTTCCTGTGCTTCTTACTTGAAGATCTCAAGGTAAGTTTTCTAATCTGGTTTTAAACCACTTGCTTTTAAATGATGAAAATCTCTTTTCAAAATCTTTGCATCATTTAAGGGGGAGTGAAAACCGTGTTTTTAAAACCATAAGTGCTTAATCAATTGGAAGTTGGACATCTTCCAATGTGATAAATTCTTTCTTTTATTATCTGAAAAATTGTCCAATTTACATCAATATCGCTTGCGATTTCACATGTGGACAGTGAGATGTCGCAGCCTTCTATTGCGACTTCTCAATGAGCTTAAATAGTATCAAATCGCAATGGTGCAATGAGACATGGAAGTTTGAACAGTGCCAAATCGCAATGGTCTATTGCGACTTGGAGGTTTGAACAGTGCCAAATCGCAATGGCCTACTGCGATTTGACCATGTGAACAGTACCGAGTCGCAATAGACCATTGCGACTTGGAGAAATGAACAGTACCGAATCGCAATAGTCCATTGCGACTTGGTCAGATGAACAGTACCGAATCGCAATAGTCCATTGCGACTTGGTCAGGTGAACAGTGTAAATCGCAATGGTCTATTGCGATTTCAAAAGTTGTCAGGTCGTGATTTGCTCATTGCGACTTGATGACACGTGGCTGGTCAACCCTTGGACCAATCAGATTGTGCCACGTGTCACCGTTTTTGAAAAAAAAATCGTATATGTTGAGACTTTGACTTTTCAAAATTCAAAATATTCCTAAACCCTATCGAAGTCTCTCTCAACTGCTATTTCGATTCGAAGTTTTGATCGAGTTTCTGGTTCGAGGAATCACTTCACATCATCATCGAGGTATTGTATCTCGATTTCTATCGTCATTCATCCATTAATACGTATGCGATGATTGTTTTTAGGGTTTTAGGTTCGTACTTGCTTGAATCTGCTTAAAGTACATCTGTTGTTGTTAGTTAGTGATTTTAAGTGGTTAGGGTTTACTCTCGATGCATTTACGAGTCTAGTGGTAGTAGTTTTAACACATTTAGTGCGAAAAACAAGATTTTAGGGCTTGAACACTTAGGATTATCTATGTGTTCATCGAAGTCGCAGTCAACATGTCTTCAAACATTCAAGCAAGTCGCAGTGGTCACATATTCAACCAAGTCGCAGTCCTTCATTGCGACTTGAGGACCAAATCCCAATCTTGCATTGCGACTTCAACTGGTCTCAACCTCTTCCCATTGCGATGTCGCAGTGGTCAGTGACCTGCCACTTTTAGTTGATTGCGACTTGGCCAACACTTGGAAAAAAAATTTGAAAAAAAAACAAAAGTTTTTTTAAGGCAAACTCGATTTTGGTCCGATTCTTAACTGTGTACTATTCCAGATGGCTGATCAAGATGAATATGCTTCGGATGATAATACCATTATCCGTTCGCATCGTTCGTCACTTCCGTCAGTGAACGCACATGACCTAGACGAGGAGATATATCCGTCGACGAGCCCGGCTGTGCAATTTCTAGATAACAACCACCATCTAGATCTTGCAGTTCGTTTTGAACATCCAATCATCACTGAAATTATCAGCCGTCATCCAGTTCTGACTGCATTAACGAAGGTTGAGCTCGTGCCGGCGATATACCTCAAACAATTCTGGAGTACCTTAACATACCGACCAACAGACCGAGTACCAAAGTTTACAGCTAAGCTAGACCACTTCGATGTCCGATTCACACTTCGAGGACTTAGACGATCTCTAAACCTACCCAGTGAAAATATTCAGGATCCGATTCCTGAATCTCAACTTCTTGAGGACATTCGAAGTCTGGGTTATCAACCTCCACCCAATCTTCCACTGACTGGATCTTCGACATTCAGACGTAACTTCCTACCGCCACTCTACTATTCGATATGCTCTATCTTCAACAGATGTATGACGTCAAAGCATACTGGGTTAGATAAGACCAACCTAGCAACTCTACGTATGTTCCACGCGTTCGTCTTCAACCACAACATCGACTATGCTGTCTTGATCTGGAATGAAATGATTGAACTTGCTTCCGATCAGCTAAAACCGAAGATGAGACGTAACTTCGTCCCATTTCAGCGGTTCTTCCAGATCTTGATACATCAAGCCATGACAGACAATGACGAGATCCCACGCCGAGAGCAACATCCCCGAGGGCCGAGCCAGTACATGCACGTTCTAAGAATGCCCAAAGCGATGAACTTTGCTCATACTGCCGTTCTACGAGAAGACTTACTCGCTTATGCCGACCAACAGTCCAGGGTAGTTAGGCAGTATAGGATAGACAATGCATTGCCGGTCCAGCCAGAGCCGGAGGGACCTACCCACGATGCAATTCCTTTAGGAGGTGAGGGTCCAAGAGTCGAGGGGGTTCAGGAACAAGGGGGTGTTCCTGAACAACGAGGGGTGAGAAGAACTAAAAGAAAGAGTATTGGGAGAACTGTTGGTCATGCATCCTCTTCGCGACCAGATCAACCACCACCTCAAATTCCTCCAGTTAATGTCTTTGACGATGATGTAACTTGGGATAAAGCTTATGCCGCTGCATCATCTCCCGATGATGATGCAGCCAATCAAGACAATGAGATGGAACCTTTCTTTCCTCCACATGATGATGATGATGATAATGATGATCACGACCCAGGACATGACCCCTTAGTGAACTTGATTCCGAGACATATGGGCAATAGGCCACGGGTTGTGAGTTCAGATACTGAGTCGACTCGGCACACCGGATTTCTCGACACTGCTACTGCTGCTGCGGGTCTTTAAAATATAAACGAAGAAGTAGAAGAAGAAGTAGTAGTAGAACAGATAGGTAGTGGTGAGGAACGAGGGAGAAAAGAATTGAGTGAAGCTGTGACAGAGCCGAAAAAAGTTTTAACTACCGACTCTCCCCAAACCGTTACTAGCCGGGTAGCCACATCTACTACCGACGTGCATTCGTCGCCGTTGCGTATTGAACAAGTCGTGGTCCGCCCAGCCATGCAAAGCACAGCCCCACTCACCCACTCATCGGTCTCTCAACAGGCCGGTGTTTCATTTTCCACAGGGGTTTTAGCACAAACTCTATCGGCGACACACTTGGTGTCTGCGGGTATTGAAACAGGTAGGCTCCCGCCCCGGCCACCGCCGTTCTTTCAAAGCACACAGAGTCTAGAGCTTTTTGGTTTCACATCCTTTCCTAGGCCACAAATGTTTGTACAACACCAAGTTGGAGGCTTTCGTGCCCCAACCGGAACGCCCAGAGTGTCGCCGCCATTCATTGGTGCTTCACGAGGACCGGGCGGAAGACCTGTCATTGCTAACACCATGCCAGCTTTGTACACAGGCAGTACGGTTGCTACAACCGCTACTTCAACCAGTAACCTAAGTGGTCTGGGTGTTAGTTCCCTTAATGCTGAACGTGTACGGTCTTCTATTGGACCGGATAACCTTGTAACAGTGCCTCTTTTGCAGCTTGCCATCAAGTCCTTGAGCAACTCTTATAAAGCTCATGTTGCCGAAATGAAAGAAGAGATGAAAAAGTTGTCTCAAGATGTATCCAGAGCTGTGAAAGGAAAAGGCATTGCAGAATCTACTGAAGCTCAACTTGACCCACAAACTCTACCAGTTCCATTACACCAAATCCCAACTGACCAGCTCAAATCAGAGTTGTTAGCCCGACTCTTAGCCCAAGGCGATTCCAACACTGCTGAAGAAGTAGATCTTGTTTCTCTACTACGCCAACAATCACAACCTCAACCCCAACCTCAAACTTCAACATCCTCAGATGGGTTAGCCACTATAAACACACAGTATCAGAAGCTAACTGATGCTATCACAGATATGACCAACGCCCTACTGACAGGATATCAGGCTCTTGCCACACGGGTTTCAGTGGTTGAAGAAAGGTGTGGTGTTCAAGCTGAAATCTCACAGAAAAGGAGACATGATGATCAGGATCCGCCTGATCAACATGAGGGGGAGAAGAGATCTACAGGAGTTGGTGAATCTAGTGGGACAGCTACTGGAATTGTTCATGGCTCAGATCAGCTAGCTGGTGTACAGGGAACAGGTGGAACGGATACTGTTATGGAGATAGTGGAAGACTCATTAGTTCAAGTTGATGTCATAGCTGGGGTTGAAAAGCCTTCGGCTGTTGACAATAGAACAGTAGACGTGCAGATGGCTGAGAATATGCTTATTGATATAATCCACATTGATTCAGAGGAAGATTCAGAGCAGTTAAGTCTCAAGATAAAGGAAGAAATGGTTGATGCTCTAGGTGCTGCACTTGATACTACCGGGGATCAGACTATGGAAATTGAATCTGAAGATGAAGCTCCACCGCTGATTGAAACAGTAGGTCCAAGCTCAGGTACTCTAGCTCCACATGCACCGATAATACCAGATGGTAAAATTAGAGATCGAGTACTTGATGCAGAACTTCGTTTTTTCAAAGCTATTATTGATGCTGAAGCAAGATATGTAGCCACTGGAGAGAGAGTTTCAATCCAAACTCCCTTTCTAGAAACCTTAAGGAAAGAACTGTATGTGCGGGAAGTTCAGCGAGTCAATTTGGAAAAGGTATATGGTATTGAAGATTGGCCATCACTGAAGAAGGTCGAATTCTTATATGTCATGAAGAACAAAGACAAAGGATCAGAAGCAGTCAAGTCAGATAACATGATCATGAAGATACTCAAAGTTGAATCTCAGAAGCTGTTTGATGTCTTCTATCCTGAGTTCACAGTCTTGAGATCAGATGGGTCTGAACACGTATTTTCTGAAGCTGATTTCAAGAGTCTGAGACTGAATGACCTTCTGAGTCTTTTCAACCTTCTTGTTGAACATCCGGAGCTGAAGAGTCCTGAGAACATAATACAATACAGAGCTGCCTTCAGAAGTGTGAAAAACTTTATGAAGAATATTCTCAAGTTCTCTTATCTTACTGCCTTTCAGATGGGCTTGGAATCTTTTCAAGACAATGTGAACCTGAGAAGACCGAACAGACGCTTATCAGATACTCAAGGTATCCCAGCTTACACCGTACCGAGCAAGCCAGAACTTGGAGTTGTTTACATTGATACTGACTCAAAGAAGAAGTTCATGCGAGTCATTGAAATGAACAAGTTCTGTGTGGGTACTTTGAAGATCATCTCAGTTCATCTGGAAAGCAGGCTTCGTCTGGATGCCAATGGAGAAGTAAAGCTTACTGACAAAGAAAAGGATCTGGTCAACCAAGTGCTAAAAGCCATATCTTACCGAAAAGACTACCGCCTGGAACTGCGCCGATTTGAATACATCTTTGGTCTCCGTAAACATCATGTGACACCCGTAGACGTCTAATATCTTTTTCTCTACATTGGTACAAAGGGGGAGAATGTTAGTGCTTAAAATGTAATTGTACCATGTAGAAGGACCTTTTGTGTAAATATGGTATTCTATACCCTAAGTATATAATGTTTGTTTATTTCCTCTTTAGGGCAAGAGGTCATCCATTACACATAGTAGCCACACACACTTAGGGTTCTTCATTGTAATTGTGTGCTACATTGAGATTATTGAATATAGAGATGACTTCCATTGATGTTAATATGGATTGATTACTTGTTCTGGGATCACACTAACCAAATCAGCATTGCTCATCCATGGTGCTACCCTTTCAAGTTTCAACTTTCTCAAATTTGGCATGCTGACTTTAAAACTCAATGGAGATGTCTCACCAAGACAGTGGCACAGAGAAAATGATTTGAGGTGTGTTAGGGATTCCAGCATAATTACTATGAGATCATCAGAAATCACCTGTCAGATTCAGCAAAGAAACAAAAGAAAAACCGGCGCTTATATATACTAGAAAAATGAGAATTATCTTGAATTCCAAAGGTACGTTAACTTGTATCTATCAAGTAATGCTGGTAGGATGAAAACATCAACTTATGTGACATCCACTAACAAAGTACTTACTACACTTCCGACCGAAATTTTGATTTCCTACTGAAATTAACATATATATACCTCCGTTGCGGCATTACCAATAAAATCTTTCTGAATTCCATATCCCTGCATCAAAAGGTTAAAAGTTAATAGCAGAGTCTAGAAGTATTTCATTTTGAGATTGGAGATAATTATATTCATACTATGATACTAGTACAAATGAACAAGATTCTTCTGAAAGCATAAAGGAAGTGTTGACACAGTAGGTTTGATGCAGCAAGTTAAGTGAAAGATCTCATCTACACCATTCATATCAAAATGTTTGAAGTTGGATGGCAGATGGGGGAAAAATCACCCTTACACTCACCCCAGGGATCCAAATTCTGCATTCAGGCAGTAAAGCAATATTGTGCAACACCAACCGTGCTCAACCCTTTTCTAGGATTAATGCAGTTAAATGGCATATTCTTATAAGTTATGTATTTATTTGTTTGAAACTGACGGTTGCAGTCTGAATTTGTAATAGAAGGAAACAATATACAATACCTAACTTAAATATAAAAAGGTGGAAAAACAAAGCAGACATTTCTTAACATGAAGACCCAAGTAGAAGAAACAACATGTTCTACCTGATCCATCATAAAATTGAACCTTAACATATCTGTGTAATGTGTGCTAGATAGAACATGGAAACATTATTAAAACAACATTTTTTTGTTTATCCGAGTTTGGTAGGAGAGTCCTAGAAAGTCTATCTCACATGATTTGTTGCAAAAAAAATATTGGTTATTATTGTTATAATGCTATAGTTCCTGTATATAATTATTAACTTCTATAGAAGAGAGGAGGGGGAGGGGGAGGGGGGGTGAGGAAGGCTTACGTTGTGGCGTAACAAGATATCTTCAAGGGCATGGCAATCGAGAAGGGACACAACACCGTCACTGGTCACATCTCCACAGTCCTAGATAAAGTGTTGAGATAAATCAGTGACAACATCATATGAATCACCCTTAAAGGCGCTTTAAAATGTCAAATACTGTATGCAGATGCTAACTTAAATTCAATCATATATCGACATGATGACACATGGGAAGTCAAATGGGCAAAATAAGTTTAGTGACATAAATGGGTAAGAGGTATATGTAGCACTTGATCTTGAGCTGTTGTGAATATGCTTTCATGGATACATGCACAACAAGTCATAGCAACTAAGCTAAACAAGAAAAAAGATGAAGAGGATGATATTTGTATATTTTACCTCGGCAGAGGTGTTCGCCCTGGCATGAATCGGCTCGAACTTGGCAAGCTTAATGAGTTGTCAAAAAACTGGCAATGCTCGATAGAACCTGAAAACTGGAAATTTTGATGATTCCTTTCGTAGAAACCAACAATAAGAGAAGCTTGAAGCCTTGAAATGGTCTCAACTAGTGACCGAACAAAATGGAGCATATGAAATATTTGAGGCTAAGGCCAAATTGACAATGCCATGTCAAAGACATCATTTTTGTTTTTTCATCTGTGATATTACACGACAGTAGCAACGAAAAATAGAACAGGCCAAATTGACAATGCCATGCCATGCCATGTCAAAGACGAGTTCAGAACTTATCACAAACATTTCTCCGAGGTCGAATATCACTACTAGGAAACCTCCAATTCTAGTATCTCACCAACTAGAACATGTGCAAAACTATAATAGAAAACAAGAAAAATAGAATTTCAACCCATAAAGAAAACAAGCCTCAATAACAAGTATATTTCAAAGCATTTAGATTTCTTTTAATACGTTCTTCTAGTGGAAATAGTGAGGAAGTGTTAGTTTCATACCTCAAGATGGATAGAGATTAAGCCTGGCCAACCGCTCGAAATGATCTTTTGTGATTCTATAAAGACAAACGAAGATAGGGCATAGATTGAATTATATGCTTGAATTTAACTTGCATTTAGTTATAGACAGAAGAGGATGGACATTAAATATAAAACCAACAAAACAAAAACAAAGTGTAACCATCAAATGAAATCCAAAGATAAAACTTAGCACATGATACAGCTTTTTTGTAAACTGTTCATGTCAAATATCCATCAGCAGAACCAGAACACAACCTTTCATCATGTATTTGATTGTATTTCATTATTACTACAATAAAAAAGTAAAAAAAAAACCATGAGAAACCAAATAGAGATTGACAATCAAGTGATGACAAGCTTTAGAGCATGATACAGATTTTTGCAAAAATTTTAATGTTAAATCTGTGCAGAATAAGAACATAATCATTTCATCAACTGTTTGATTCTATTTCACTGTCACTACTATATTAATTCCTTCAGTGGTTTTGTGTTGCCTTTGCAGAAGGACAAGCCATCAAGCAAATCCAACGGTAAGCAAACGCAGGAGATTTAGTAGCTTGAATGGCATTATTGTAACCTTCTAGGCTACATATCAAATTGTTGTTGAAAAACTAGAAATTCTAAGGGTTGTTTCTTTTTTTTCCCAATAATCCATGACGAGATCTCTCTCGTTAAATACAATACAATAAAAAAAGATCACTATTTATGAACCGTGAAATATGAATCATAGACTCTAAAACATTTAAATTATGATATCACATTACACATTATCAAGACCTAAAATTAAAATTATGACTACAAACCTGAATTCAGAAGTCTGCATCCCAGCAATGACGGCTCAATTAAGTTTGGACAATTCTGACTCAGGCTAACCAAATCAGCATTGCTCATCCATGGTGCTACCCTTTCAAGTTTCAACTTTCTCAAATTTGGCATGCTGACTTTAAAACTCAATGGAGATGTCTCACCAAGACAGTGGCACAGAGCAAATGATTTGAGGTGGGTTAGGGATTCCAGCATATTTACTATGAGATCATCAGAAATCACCTGTCAGATTCAGCAAAGAAACAAAAGAAAAACAGGCGCTTATATATACTAGAAAAATGAGAATTATCTTGAATTCCAAAGGTACGTTAACTTGTATCTATCAAGTAATGCTGGTAGGATGAAAACATCAACTTATGTGACATCCACTAACAAAGTACTTACTACACTTCCGACCGAAATTTTGATTTCCTACTGAAATTAACATATATATACCTCCGTTGCGGCATTACCAATAAAATCTTTCTGAATTCTAGATCCCTGCATCAAAAGGTTAAAAGTTAACAGCAGAGTCTAGAAGTATTTCATTTGGAAATTGGAGATAATTATATTCATACTATGATACTAGTATAAATGAACAAGATTCTTCTGAAAGCATAAAGGAAGTGTTGACACAGTGGGTTTGATGCAGCAAGTTAAGTGAAAGATCTCATCTACACCATTCATATCAAAATGTTTGAAGTTGGATGGCAGATGGGGGAAAAATCACCCTTACACTCACCCCAGGGATCCAAAGTCTGCATTCAGGCAGTAAAGCAATATTGTGCAACACCAACCAGCAGGTGCTCTACCCTATTCTAGGATTAATGCAGTTAAATGGCATATTCTTATAAGTTATGTATTTATTTGTTTGAAACTGACGGTTGCAGTCTGAATTTGTAATAGAAGGAAACAATATACAATACCTAACTTAAATATAAAAAGGTGGAAAAACAAAGCAGACATTTCTTAACATGAAGACCCAAGTAGAAGAAACAACATGTTCTACCTGATCCGTCATAAAATTGAACCTTAACATATCTGTGTAATGTGTGCTAGATAGAACATGGAAACATTATTAAAACAACATTTTTTTGTTTATCCGAGTTTGGTTGGAGAGTCCTAGAAAGTCTCTCTCACGTGATTTTTTGCAAAAAAAATATTGGTTATTATTGTTATAATGCTATAGTTCTTGTATATAATTATTAACTTCTATAGAAGAGAGGAGGGGGAGGGGGGTGAGGAAGGCTTACGTTGTGGCGTAACAAGATATCTTCAAGGGCATGGCAATCGAGAAGAGACACAACACCGTCACTGGTCACATCTCCACATTCCTAGATAAAGTGTTGAGATAAATCAGTGACAACATCATATGAATCACCCTTAAAGGCGCTTTAAAATGTCAAATACTGATGCAGATGCTAACTTAAATTCAATCATATATCGACATGATGACACATGGGAAGTCAAATGGGCAAAATAAGTTTAGTGACATAAACGGATAAGAGGTATATGTAGCACTTGATCTTGAGCTGTTGTGAATATGCTTTCATGGATACATGCACAACAAGTCATAGCAACTAAGCTAAACAAGTAAAAAGATGAAGAGGTTGATATTTGTATATTTTACTCCGACAGAGGTGTTCGCCCTGGCATGAATCGGCTCGAACTTGGCAAGCTTAATGAGTTGTCAAAAAACTGGCAATGCTCGATAGAACCTGAAAACTGGAAATTTTGATGATTCCTTTCGTAGAAACCAACAATAAGAGAAGCTTGAAGCCTTGAAATGGTCTCAACTAGTGACCGAACAAAATGGAGCATATGAAATATTTGAGGCTAAGGCCAAATTGACAATGCCTTGTCAAAGACATCATTTTTGTTTTTTCATCTGTGATATTGTTAGTGCCTAAAATTCTAGTTGTACTAAGTAGAGGGGCCTATCTTGTAATAGGGTGATTCTTTACCCTAGGTATATAATGTTTACTTACTTTCCTTTTTAGGTCTAGCAATTAACAAGGTTCACCTACACACACTAGCCACACACACTTAATTTGTTCTTCATTGTATTGTGTGAGCTTTGTTTGAATCAATGAATATAGAGGTGGACATTTTATTGTTATTGCATTGATTACTTGTTTCTGGGATCACAATTGGTATCAGAGCAATGTATTCATTTAGATCAGATTAGATTTTATTGAGAGTTTTTGCATTTTGAGTGTTCTTCAAGTTTTTCATCCATTTCTTATTGATTTTGATCATTTGAGTTCTTCAAATGGATTAGGATTGATATAGAAGTGTTTGATATTCATTTCTATGTGTTTTCATTCCATAATCACACCAGAATCGATCTCAAATCGTGTAAACTCGGATTTTCGAACTTTTGTGCAAAAACCTACTGTTTTGGATCGAAAATCACTTTTCTAGTGGTTTTTGGACAAAACTTGAAGTAGTAAAACTGTCCAGAATCGCATTTCGACCTTACCTACCAATTTTCAGATCATTTGGATCATTTTTGAAGAATCAACTCCCGATCATTTGAATCTTCATCGAAATCGCAATCATCATATATTCATCGAAATCGCAGTGAACGTCTAGTGAACAGTACAAAGTCGCAGTGACCTGTTGCGACTTGACTCCCAAATCGCAGTGACCTATTGCGACTTCGATCCCGAATCGCAATCCATTACCCCGTGAACAGTAACAAATCGCAATCCTCTATTGCGACTTGAGTGAAAATTTTACTCTGTTGCGATTCCATTTCATTGCGATTCCATTTGTTGCGATTCCAATCATTGCGATTCCATTTGTTGCGATTCCAACTGCTGCGACTTCATTGCACTGCGACTTTAGTGGGTTGAGACTTCAGTTTGAATTTTTTTTTACTAATCAAATCTAAAGAATACAAACGATCAAAGACAAGTAATCGAATATGACTGCTAGAGATATACTAACGATTGGATCTAAGGATAAACCACCGGTTCTTTTTCCCAAAGAGTTTAAAATATGGAAAGACCGTTTTATGGATTATGTGGAAAGACAAGAGAATGGGGAGTTCATTTCACACTCACTGATTAATGGACCGATGGAAAAGATAATGAGAAGAGGGATTCTTACTGACGGGGAACCAATTCCTGAATGGGTTGAAGTTTTACCAATTCACTATGACATTGAACAGAAGAAGAGATATTATGGGGATAAGATGGCAAAGTCCCTTGTAATTCAAGCTTTGACTAATGATATTTACTGAAAAGTAGATAGCAAGAACCACTCCGGGAAAGCCATGTTTGATGAATTGATAAAACTTTATCAAGGTTCTGAGATTGAAAACCAGATGAGAATTTCAAATGCTATTAATCTTTATGAGAGTTTTAAACAGAAAGATGGTGAAGCTCTTGATTCCACATACGACCGTTTTACCACGATTTTGAACGAACTGAATAGATACAGCATCAACAAGTCTATAATTGAGCATAATGTAGAGTTTCTGAATGTACTTCAACCCGAGTGGAAGAAGTATGCTCATCGTATGAAACAAAATTCAAGGCTGAATGTTTTGCCCCTTCAAGAGATGTACGAGACGTTGAAACATGATGAAGAAGATGATGAAGCCAAGAGGACAAAGAAAAAGAAGAAGGACAATAGGGAAGAGAAAAGAGAGGATAAGAAGGAAGAAGAACTAGAACCGCTTGCTTTGGTGTCTGTCAAACCAAACAGAAATTATTCAAAGCATTCTGATGATGAACAGGGTGAAGATGGTGAGATAGATGAAATTGAAAGTATGAAGCGAGCAATGGCACTTCTTACAACTCTTTTCAGAGAAAGTTTGGAAAATCTCCCGGGTTCAACAATCAAAGGTATGCGTCTGGTTCCAAGAATTTTGAACACAAGGCGAATGTTGAGTCGAGTAGAAGGTTTGATGATAAGAAGGTTGAGTACAAGAGGGAGGAGTACAAGAAGCCTGAGTATAAGAAGCCGGAAGAGAAAAGGGTGTTTGAGAAGAAAGAGGAAGTTCCGACATGCTACAATTGTGGGAAGCCTGGTCATCTCTCTAAAGAGTGTTGGAAGCCAAAAGTCAGGGATTCTACGTACTACAAGAACAAGTTGCTGCTTGCCGAAAAGAAAGAATCGGGGATAGCACTGTTGGTCGAAGAAGAATACTGGCTAGATATGTCTGATGATGAAGCTGAAGGTGAGAAAGCTGCTCAGACTAAGATGTGTTTCATGACCAAGAAAACCGATGGTGATGGTTCAGAGTCTACTTCCAATGAGGTACATTCCGCTCTTTACAATCAATTCTTTACTCAACAAGCTTGTTTATCAAAAAGATTAGAAAACTTAACAAAAGACCAGGAAAGAGCAGACGAGTTAATTTCCACTCAAAAGGCTATAATAATAGATCAAGAAAGTAAAATTAAAGTTTTTGAAAAGAAAAAGGCCGAATTTGAGATTGGTCTTGCGTATTTTGAAGAAAGAATAACTGAACTATCGGATAAATTATTGAATTCGGAAGTAAAGAATAGCGAGTTTGAGAGTCTTTTGCATGCTTACAAAGATAGAAATGATGAATTATGTGAAAATGTCAAGGATTTGGAAAATAAATTGTACAAAGCAGGTCAAACTGAACAAACAATTCGCATGCATAAACCAAATAAGTTCAGATATTTCAACTCAAAATGGGGAATCGGGTATGACAATCCACAATACCTGAGCAATGCTTTATCAAAATCTCCCACTTTGTACAAATTTGAATGGATTGGACTTGCCGTACATTCAAACTTTCAAATCAAGATGGATGATGAAGACTATAAGGCTGAAGAAGAAATAAAAAGGAAAACCACAGTTAAGATGCAACTTCCTTTTTGGTATGGTCCAGACAATGCAAAGGCATTGAATTCCAAGAAAACCTTACCAAACAATTATTTTGAGAGTTATGTTGTTAAAGAACCGGAGGAGAAAGGGAATACTCAAAAGGTTGAAACTGTCAAACCAGTTTTTGAAGGTAAAAGATACTTTCCACCAATGGTTCTTGAACAAAAACTCATGGACCTCGAAAGCAAGATCCAAAGCAACATTCAAGAAGTCAGAAATGACGAGAAGCTTGCTTTTGAGATTGAGAAGGAAGTTTTGCTCACTGTATTTTCAGAAAACTTAAAGGAAGTGAAAACAAAACTTGAGGAAATATCTGAAGAAAAAGCTTTAAAAGAAAAACAATCTTCAGATTCAGATGTTTCCTCATGCAAAGCTTTTATAGGAAATGCTATCTTGAGAGACTGGACAACCAATGACCAAGATGATTTTGAACCTTGGGATTTGGAAGATCAGTTTGATAAAGATCCTCCTATATATTTTCCTACGGAAGAAGATAAAAATTTTCAGAAAGAGTTTAATGACTTTCTTTTTCCCAAGTCTGATGATAATGATAGCCCATCTTATGATACTGATACTGATTTTGAAAGCGAGAATGTTGGTAAGGACAAAGGTAAACGTGTATGTGAAGAGCCTGTTCAATTTGATTTTAGTGCCAAACTTCCAAATCATTCTGACTTTCTAATAAAAGAAGAGGAACCTGAAAAGATTATCTTGGAAGGGGAATCTTCAAAATCAGCTGAGAAAATCTCTGTTAATGATGATCATTCTAAATCTAAATCAAAACCATCATTACAGAAAAAGAAAAGAAAAACAAAAAGAAAGAAGCATGTTAACTCTTTTCAGACTCAATATTCAAAGGCTTACAATTCTTATTTGTCTGGTTTTTCAGATCGTAATTTGAAAAACAATACGCGTCTTGAGTGGAGAATAAAGGAGTCCGCACAGGATGTGGCCCAGATCAAATCATCCCACGTCAATTCAAATGTTTTAAATTCCAAGAAAGACAATTTTGTTTCAAATGTTATTAATTATGATGTTGGCAATAGACGAAAACTTGTAGTTCCTTACAAGGTTTATTCAATGCGACAACTGATTAATTTGGCACGAGATCAAATTTGTTGTGCTTCTTGTGGTGTGGATGATTTTATCTGCAAATCTGACTATAATCGTTGGTTATATTCAAATGCTTATTTTAAAACCGGTTATAGAAAGCAAAATGTTAAATCCAAGCCTACTAACCCAAAAGGACCCGATTGGCAGTGGGTACCTAAAACCGTCTAATTTCCATTTTGCAGCCCAGTCATGTATGGTATTTAGATTCAGGCTGCTCAAAGCACATGACTGGAAGAAAAGAGCTGCTAGTTAATTTTGTTGAACAAGACTGTGGAAAGGTGAAGTTTGGAAATGATCAATACGCTTCAATTCTGGGTTATGGGGATATTGTAAAAGATAATGTGCGAATTACAAAAGTCAATTATGTCGAGGGCTTAGGACACAACCTGTTTAGTATAGGTCAATTTTGTGATAAAGACCTAGAAGTCCATTTCAAGAAAACCCGGTGTGCTGTTCTTACCGACGGAGGAGATGAGCTTCTAGTTGGTTCTAGGAAATCTAATCTATACACCATTGATCTATCAACACTCAAGCCCAAGACTGATGTATGCTTGATGTCAAAAGCGACGTTAGAGAAAAGCTGGTTATGGCATAGACGACTATCTCATCTTAATTTTCGCTACATTCAAAAGTTGGTTTTGGGTGATTTAGTCATAGGTCTACCAGTTCTGTCATTTGAAAAGGATAATTTCTGTATTGCTTGTGAGAAGGGGAAGATGAAGTGTGCTCCTCATCCACCGAAACCGGAACCCAGCACCAGCAAAGCTTTGGAAATACTTCATATGGATCTCTGCGGTCCGATGAAGACTCAAAGTATTAGCGCCAAACGTTACGTGTTAGTTGTCGTCGATGATTACTCGAGATACACATGGGTCAAGTTCCTACGCTCAAAGGATGAAACTCCTGACTTGATCATCTCGTTAATCAAACAGCTTCAAGTGAATCGTCAACAAACAGTTCAGACTGTTAGATCAGATAATGGGACAGAGTTTAAAAACAGAACTCTTGATGACTTCTTTAAGTCATTGGGAATCACTCATCAATATTCTGCGGCCAGAACACCTCAGCAGAACGGTGTAGTTGAAAGACGTAACCGTACACTAGTTGAAGCGGCCAGAACGATGTTGTCTTATGCTGATCTACCACTATTCCTATGGGCTGAAGCTGTTGCAACGGCATGCTATACACAAAACCGTTCAATCATACATCGACGGTTTGGCAAGACTCCATATGAATTGATTAATAATAGAAAACCTGTTATACACTACTTTCGTGTTTTTGGATGCAGGTGCGTGGTGCTGAATGATAAGGATAACCTGAATAAATTCAGTCCTAAGGGTATTGAGGGTTTCTTTATCGGATACTCTCTCACATCAAAAGCTTACAGGATCTATCTCAAATCTTCCAGAACTGTGATGGAAAGCATTAATGTCAAATTTGATGAATCTGAAGCAATGGCTTCTGTGCAAAACAGTACAGAACCCGAGTTATCTGGTATTCTAGCATCTGGACAATTTCGTCCAATGATGACTAGATTGTCAAACAAGGATCAAGCTTCCACTTCTAACTCTAAACCTGATGATCTTGATTTATTGTTTGAATATTTTTATGATGATTTTTTCAGAAGTGATAAACCTAATTCATCTATGACTGACAGGAGCAATGTTGTCCCACCACCAGCTAATGCTACTTTGTCAGGGCCTTCACCGGAACTGACTACTCCTTCAACTGGTGCAACAACTCCTGCTACAACTTCAAGTAATATGCAAAGGGAATCTCCACAAGCAACACAACACGTATCCACGAATGGTGCTTCTTCGTCAGGTACATCTTCTAATGACAATGGTGAGGATTCTGCAACTCATCATGAGTCATCTTCTGAAGCAGAACCGGAGGCAGTTCCTGTTGACACTTCTGTCAATGAACCCGCCCGACAACCGGAACCTACCTTGACAATAGAGCTGAATTTTGATAAAGATCCTACCTTAGTGGATCCCAACTATGGTGCTATAATTGTTCATCCTCATGCTTCGAGATGGACTAAGAGTCACCCAATTGAACAAGTCATTGGTGACGTCTCTGAACCTGTGAAGACTAGATCTGCAACGGCCAATGAAGTCCTTTACGCGCTTTTTCTAAGTCAAGTTGAACCTACATCAGTTCGACAAGCCTTGGAAGATCCAGATTGGATCATTGCCATGCAAGATGAGCTGAATTCGTTTGAAGCATTGAATGTGTGGCGTTTAGTTCCTAGACCCAAAGGTAAAACAGTGATTGGTACCAAGTGGGTCCTCAAGAATAAGAAAGATAAAGATGGGATTGTTGTGAGAAATAAAGCACGCCTTGTAGCCAAAGGGTATAGGCAACAAGAGGGAATTGACTATGATGAGACGTATGCACCGGTGGCTCGCTTAGAAGCAATTCGGATGTTTCTTGCATTTTCCGCTTTCAGAAACTTCACTGTCTATCAAATGGACGTGAAGACTGCTTTCTTGAACGGTATCTTGAAAGAAGAAGTATATGTTTCTCAACCAGAGGGTTTTGTGGACAAAGATAAACCAGATCACGTCTACATTCTTGACAAAGCTCTCTACGGTCTAAAGCAAGCCCCTCGCGCCTGGTATGAAATCTTATCTACCTACCTACTTGGTGCTGGCTTTCGAAAAGGTAAAATCGACACAACTCTCTTCACTCTGCATAAAAACGGTGAGATCCTTTTAGTACAAATTTATGTTTCTTTCATTTTTAGTCCTTCCGTTAAGAGTCAGTTAAGTCTAGTTAGGGGTTTTAGAATCTGTCACTTCTGGTCCCTGGACTTCTAGTTTCAGGATTGCAGTTTAGGTCCCTGTAGTTTATACTTTAGATTTTGTCATTTTTTAGCCCCTGTAGCTTTAAACTTTAGATTTTTTATAGTTTTAGTCCCTAGACTTTTAAGTTTTAGATTTTTACATTTTTAGTCCTTAGAGTTTATTTTTCTTTTAGGATTTTTCATTTTTAGTCCTTTGAGTCTTAACTTTAGGATTTTTGTCTTTTTTAGTCCTTGTCTTTTATAAGTTTTAGTATTTTACACTTTTAGTCCTTATTTTTCGTTTTAGTTTCGTAAGTTGTCAGTTTTAGTCCTCATTTTTCATTATTTTTCATTTTTATCAGTCTTTACCTGCAATTAATCATAACTGATATATCTTTTTCGTGTTTTGCAGGTTTGTCGATTTAAAGTCCAGTTTTCCGCATTAATTTTTCGGAATTAATTTTTGGGAGACAAATTTACAATTTGTTTTTCCAAATTTATTTTTGAGAATATTTTTCTGACTTTAATCGATATTTTTTCTCTGATCGTACAAGCGCACAAATTCTACTTCTCACGAAGTATCTGTTAACGATCCGACGTTTTTAACATTTCAAGTAACAATGTCGAAATATTCAAGTTGGTGGAGTGATTCTCAGAAGATAAACCATTTAGAAAAAGAACTTGAAAAAGAAAGTATAAGAGCTAGCCTAATTAAGAGCGATAATGTTAAATATATGGCTCAAATTGCAGAACAAAATAAACTTATTGCCGAGTATAAAAACACATTATATTATATAAACACACATCTGAAAACACAAGTTGATGTGAAGAAGTGTGACTGTGCATCTAAAGCAAATCTGATGCTTTCTTTAGAGGAAAAGAACGCTGAGCTAACAAAGAAAATATCTGATCTTGAACAAGTGATGAGAAAGGAAAGAGATGAATTTAAGAAAGAAAGAGATGAGATGAAGAAGAGTGAGGAAAAAGCAAGAAGAGCTTTGGAAACTGAAAATGCTGATCTGACGCATAAGAATTTTGAGTTTGCAAATAAAATTTCCAATTTACAAATGGAGTTTGGAAAAGAAAGAACTTTTTTTGAAAAAGAAAGGGCAAGCTTTGGAAAGAAATTTTCTGAGTTTTCCAAGAAGTGTTTTGATGAAAAGAAAGCTATTGAGCTTAGATGTATAAAACTTTCAAATCAAAACTCCGATTTTGAAAAAGTTTTGTTTTTAGAAAAGGAAAAGCTTGAGAAAAAGATGTCTGAGTTTGACACTGAAAGAAAAGTTTTTGAATCAAAAAGTGTTGAGCTTTCAATGCAAATATCTAATTTGGAGAAAGAATTAGACATCGAAATAAAAGAATCTGAAAAGAAGAAAATTAAAGATTTTCAAGCGAAAAGTGTGAAAGATGTATATTCAGATGAAAGAAAGATGTTTCAGGCTGAAATCTCAAAGCTAACAAGGAGATTATCTGCTTTAGCAACGGAAGCTATGAAAGAGCAGAAGATCAAATCTAATCTACAGAAGAAATTTGATTATCGTGTTGCTACAAGTTCAAATACTCCTATCTTTAAGCCTGTTAAGATGGTTTGGAAGGTAAAAGGATCTTCACCTGAAAGGGATGCACCAAAGTCATCTGTTCCTCCACCTACGGTGAACAAGAAGAACAATGCTCCGAAAGGTAAGTCTTTTGTTAAACCTAATCTTATCTATTCTGCAAATCATTTGATTAGGTTAGCACAAAAGCACATATGTTGTTCTTATTGTGGAACTAATGATTTTGTTAAGAAAGAAGATGTTCAGTACTGGTATGGTACTTACAATATTCCTTCAAATCGAACTGCACATAACGAGCCAGGACCCAATTGGCAATGGGTACCAAAATCAACTTAATCTGTTTTGCAGGTTTATCATGTGCGATGCTGAATGCCCAATTACTACCACACACATGACTGGAAAACAGAAGAGAAGAGTGCAATTTGAAGAAGAGTATCTGTGCTGAAACCATCTGCATAATTTCTTGGGAAGAAATTCTATACTTTTGATATATTGGGCTTATTGATAAATCTTTCTATATGCTTCTTTGTAGGGGGAGCGTAATGGTTTCTGAATACTTCAATTCAGAACCCGCACTTCAAAGAGATAATGGTTTCTAAACACATCAGTTTAGAACCCGAATTTCAATGAATTTATGGTTTCTAAACACATCAGTTTAGAACCCGCTCCTCAATGAGATTATGGTTTCTAAACACATCAGTTTAGAACCCGCACCTCAATGAGATTTATGGTTTCTAAACACATCAGTTTAGAACCCGCACTTCAATGAGATAATGGTTTCTAAACACATCAGTTTAGAACCCGGACTTCAAAGAAATAATGGTTTCTAAACTCATCAGTTTAGAACCCGGACTTCAACGAGATAATGGTTTCTGAATACTTCAGTTCAGAACCCGCACTTCAAAGAGATTATGGTTTCTAAACACCTCAGTTTAGAACCCGCACTTCAAAGAGATAATGGCTTCTAAACACGTCAGTTTAGAACCCGAGCTTACAATGTTTTTGACTTCTGATAATATCAGATCAGGACTCGTTCATTAATCTTAAAAAAAAAATTATCCTTTGACTGTTACATGTGCTAATATTGTCAAATTAAGATCTTTGCAGATTTTGAGGGGGAGCTTATCCGATTTTAAATCAGTCGATCAGATTTTGAGGGTGAGCTTATCCGATTTTAAATCAGTCGATCATAATTTGAGGGGGAGCTTAACTGATAACTGTAAGTATCTTCTGAACTCAATCTGAGATTGTTTGAAAGAAGAACAACTTTCAAGCATGAAAACGTGTTCTTAAATGTTCAAACCACTTCTCTAATTCAAACAGATTTTATAATTTTAGAAGTGTGTTTTAAATGTTTTCATGTATATCTCGGGTTGTTATATCATTGTTTCTGACCGTGTGTTTCCAAAGATTAATACTTGCGTATTATCTTGTCTATATACTTTCAAGTATTCATACACACCGGTTCAGCTTCATTTTGACTTTGTTATTACCATGTCTCACAACGAAACAACTTTTCGATGGTAATACTCCCGTTTGTAATTCAAAGTTTGTTGAGCATCATACAATCATTCAGCGTGAGAACTTAAGCGTTTCATTCAAATATTGTTTATATTTGTTCATATAAACAAAAGATCCAATTCTTTGATACCCTAACCGTTGATGAATATCTTTCATATTTTGATCTGATTGATACATTGTCAGATTCTCAAACAAGTGTTTCGAATTCATTTCATTCTTTCAATATCTTTGTTCTGAGAAATCTTCAAAGTTCAAATGCTCAAATATTTCATGATATTTTATTAAGGAGCATACATTCTGATGACAATGTAATTCAAAAAGCTGAGATTTTTCATCGTTCAAGCTAAACTGTTGAACAACGCATCATTTTAGGACAAAATTTCATGGGATCGGTGTGTGAGATTAACTGTACTTCTATGGATTCACGTTAACCAGTGTTTCCTACCCAAGAAGTTATCCATGAGTGATTGAGGGGTGAGGGGTCAAAATCAAAGAGTGGGGGAGATAACTCATCCAGTTGAGTAATCTCATTGTGCTGAGGTAAAATGAAAAAGAGAGTTTGGTTAGAAGTGAGCGAATGAAAAAAAAACGTGTGTGAACAGAGTTAAAAGAATACGAGAACTCTGCACCAGCCACTTTCTGAGTCGGGCAGCCACATTGCTGATTGGTTCACATTCTTTGGTGACCGTCATTGAAACAGGCAACTAGCTCATGCCAACTCTCGCATTAACCCCACCAGCTACTCGTTTCTTTCTCAACAAAGAAATGTTTCAATTTTCTTGGGGATGCAGCATATTATCTATCCAATCTTCACTCGGAAGGTTTGGATATTGAAAAGAAGGAAGTTTGCCCCACCTTCGCTCTTCATTCATGCACATTGAGTCCGTGGAAAACTTGTTTTTGTCTCAACAGTTTACACAATTTGTGCCTAACTATTATCAAGCATAAGTTGCTTCAATCATTTCTACACTTGCACGTACACACAAGGAATATGTTTTCTTGTCATAACGTTCATAAAAATTCCTTCGTGTTTTTTGATGATTGAATGGAAGCCCTGGAGGAGTGAACATCAAAAAGCTCCTTTCCAAAGTACATCTGTTGTACTAAGTGGCTTTGTGCAACTTACAGGCATTTTAACTGATTCATCCGTTGTTTCAGGGTTACCACTTTATATTATCTGAATTTGAAAAGATTCGGATAAACATTTTTGGAATTGACGGTTATACAGATCAAAAGGAGGAGATTGTTTCTGGTATTCAAAGACTGCTGAAATTGAAAAGAATTTTGATGATCACGATGCTCACAGTCATCAAAAAGGGGGAGAAATATCAATCAGAAGAAAAGGCGGAGATAATTCGAATATTTCAATTTCCAAGAGTTAATGTTGATATTTTCCAAAGTCAAAGAAGTTCAAGATAAAGTGTTTCCAAGAGATAAGTTCAAGACATTTTGTTCAAGATGATTAAATGTGTGAAGATACAAAGACAGTTCGTGCTTAAAGATTATTCAAGAATGTCTTAAAGCTCAAAGCCCGTTGAAACCTCAAATCCTGTTCATAATTCAAAGACTGAAGAATTTGCCAAAAGACCAATGATTTGAAGATTATAAAGAGTTTGTTTTGAAGACCTTGATCAACCTTACACAGATTTGAAGTTCGTGTCTCAAGACTTGTTGACTTGTTGACTTTAAAGAGCCTAAATTAAGATTAAAGCCGCCAAAGTGGATTCTTGAAGATAAAGCCTATCTGAAGATTAAAGTGCTGAAGACTAGCGTCATAATTTTTTTAAATCTTGAATCCATAGGGGGAGATTGTTAGTGCACAATGTATCCAAGATTTAGTCTAATTGTAATTAGTCAACAAATGTCAAAGTCAATTATCTAGGTTTGGTCAAAGGGTATTTAAACCTAATTGTTAGGGTTTTGTGTGTGAGGTCATTAGTGTATTAGCCACCAAGGTGTGTGTATGAAATAGAGAGAGTGACCTCCCAAAGAGAGAAAGTGTATCCCATTCTCATCTTCTACATTTTCTCAATCAATCCATGTTCTAATTGCTAAATCATTGTTACTTGATTTGTTCTCAGATATTACACGACAGTAGCAACGAAAAATAGAACATGCCAAATTGACAATGCCATACCATGCCATGTCAAAGACGAGTTCAGAACTTATCACAAACATTTCTCCGAGGTTGAATATCACTACTAGGAAACCTCCAATTCTAGTATCTCACCAACTAGAACATGTGCAAAACTATAATAGAAAACAAGAAAAATAGAATTTCAACCCATAAAGAAAACAAGCCTCAATAACAAGTATATTTCAAAGCATTTAGATTTCTTTTAATACGTTCTTCTAGTGGAAATAGTGAGGAAGTGTTAGTTTCATACCTCAAGATGGATAGAAATTAAGCCTGGCCAACCGCTCGAAATGATCTTTTGTGATTCTATAAAGACAAACGAAGATAGGGCATAGATTGAATTATATGCTTGAATTTAACTTGCATTTAGTTATAGACAGAAGAGGATGGACATTAAATATAAAACCAACAAAACAAAAACAAAGTGTAACCATCAAATGAAATCCAAAGATAAAACTTAGCACATGATACAGCTTTTTTGTAAACTGTTCATGTCAAATATCCATCAGCAGAACCAGAACACAACCTTTCATCATGTATTTGATTGTATTTCATTATTACTACAATAAAAAAGTAAAAAAAAAACCATGAGAAACCAAATAGAGATTGACAATCAAGTGATGACAAGCTTTAGAGCATGATACAGATTTTTGCAAAAATTTTAATGTTAAATCTGTGCAGAATAAGAACATAATCATTTCATCAACTGTTTGATTCTATTTCACTGTCACTACTATATTAATTCCTTCGGTGGTTTTGTGTTGCCTTTGCAGAAGGACAAGGCATCAAGCAAATCCAACGGTAAGCAAACGCAGGAGATTTAGTAGCTTGAATGGCATTATTGTAACCTTCTACGCTACATATCAAATTGTTGTTGAAAAACTAGAAATTCTAAGGGTTGTTTTCTTTTTTTCCCAATAATCCATGACGAGATCTCTCTCGTTAAATACAATACAATAAAAAAGATCACTATTTATGAACCGTGAAATATGAATCATAGACTCTAAAACATTTAAATTATGATATCACATTACACATTATCAAGACCTAAAATTAAAATTATGACTACAAACCTGAATTCAGAAGTCTGCATCCCAGCAATGACGGCTCAATTAAGTTTGGACAATTCTGACTCACGCTAACCAAATCAGCATTGCTCATCCATGGTGCTACCCTTTCAAGTTTCAACTTTCTCAAATTTGGCATGCTGACTTTAAAACTCAATGGAGATGTCTCACCAAGACAGTGGCACAGAGCAAATGATTTGAGGTGTGTTAGGGATTCCAGCATATTTACTATGAGATCATCAGAAATCACCTGTCAGATTCAGCAAAGAAACAAAAGAAAAACAGGCGCTTATATATACTAGAAAAATGAGAATTGTCTTGAATTCCAAAGGTACGTTAACTTGTATCTATCAAGTAATGCTGGTAGGATGAAAACATCAACTTATGTGACAGCCACTAACAAAGTACTTACTACACTTCCGACCGAAATTTTGATTTCCTACTGAAATTAACATATATATACCTCCGTTGCGGCATTACCAATAAAATCTTCTGAATTCCAGATCCCTGCATAAAAAGGTTAAAAGTTAACAGCAGAGTCTAGAAGTATTTCATTTTGAGATTGGAGATAATTATATTCATACTATGATACTAGTACAAATGAACAAGATTCTTCTGAAAGCATAAAGGAAGTGTTGACACAGTGGGTTTGATGCAGCAAGTTAAGTGAAAGATCTCATCTACACCATTCATATCAAAATGTTTGAAGTTGGATGGCAGATGGGGGAAAAATCACCCTTACACTCACCCCAGGGATCCAAATTCTGCATTCAGGCAGTAAAGCAATATTGTGCAACACCAACCAGCAGGTGCTCTACCCTTTTCTAGGATTAATGCAGTTAAATGGCATATTCTTATAAGTTATGTATTTATTTGTTTGAAACTGACGGTTGCAGTCTGAATTTGTAACAGAAGGAAACAATATACAATACCTAACTTAAATATAAAAAGGTGGAAAAACAAAGCAGACATTTCTTAACATGAAGACCCAAGTAGAAGAAACAACATGTTCTACCTGATCCATCATAAAATTGAACCTTAACATATCTGTGTAATGTGTGCTAGATAGAACATGGAAACATTATTAAAACAACATTTTTTTGTTTATCCGAGTTTGGTAGGAGAGTCCTAGAAAGTCTCTCTCACATGATTTGTTGCAAAAAAAAATATTGGTTATTATTGTTATAATGCTATAGTTCCTGTATATAATTATTAACTTCTATAGAAGAGAGGAGGGGGAGGGGGTGAGGAAGGCTTACGTTGTGGCGTAACAAGATATCTTCAAGGGCATGGCAATCGAGAAGGGACACAACACCGTCACTGGTCACATCTCCACATTCCTAGATAAAGTGTTGAGATAAATCAGTGACAACATCATATGAATCACCCTTAAAGGCGCTTTAAAATGTCAAATACTGATGCAGATGCTAACTTAAATTCAATCATATATCGACATGATGACACATGGGAAGTCAAATGGGCAAAATAAGTTTAGTGACATAAACGGGTAAGAGGTATATGTAGCACTTGATCTTGAGCTGTTGTGAATATGCTTTCATGGATACATGCACAACAAGTCATAGCAACTAAGCTAAACAAGTAAAAAGATGAAGAGGTTGATATTTGTATATTTTACTCCGGCAGAGTTGTTCGCCCTGGCATGAATCGGCTCGAACTTGGCAAGCTTAATGAGTTGTCAAAAAACTGGCAATGCTCGATAGAACCTGAAAACTGGAAATTTTGATGATTCCTTTCGTAGAAACCAACAATAAGAGAAGCTTGAAGCCTTGAAATGGTCTCAACTAGTGACCGAACAAAATGGAGCATATGAAATATTTGAGGCTAAGGCCAAATTGACAATGCCATGTCAAAGACATCATTTTTGTTTTTTCATCTGTGATATTACACGACAGTAGCAACGAAAAATAGAACAGGCCAAATTGACAATGCCATGCCATGCCATGTCAAAGACGAGTTCAGAACTTATCACAAACATTTCTCCGAGGTCGAATATCACTACTAGGAAACCTCCAATTCTAGTATCTCACCAACTAGAACATGTGCAAAACTATAATAGAAAACAAGAAAAATAGAATTTCAACCCATAAAGAAAACAAGCCTCAATAACAAGTATATTTCAAAGCATTTAGATTTCTTTTAATACGTTCTTCTAGTGGAAATAGTGAGGAAGTGTTAGTTTCATACCTCAAGATGGATAGAGATTAAGCCTGGCCAACCGCTCGAAATGATCTTTTGTGATTTTATAAAGACAAACGAAGATAGGGCATAGATTGACTTATATGCTTGAATTTAACTTGCATTTAGTTATAGACAGAAGAGGATGGACATTAAATATAAAACCAACAAAACAAAAACAAAGTGTAACCATCAAATGAAATCCAAAGATAAAACTTAGCACATGATACAGCTTTTTTGTAAACTGTTCATGTCAAATATCCATCAGCAGAACCAAAACACAACCTTTCATCATGTATTTGATTGTATTTCATTATTACTACAATAAAAAAGTAAAAAAAACATGAGAAACCAAATAGAGATTGACAATCAAGTGATGACAAGCTTTAGAGCATGATACAGATTTTTGCAAAAATTTTAATGTTAAATCTGTGCAGAATAAGAACATAATCATTTCATCAACTGTTTGATTCTATTTCACTGTCACTACTATATTAATTCCTTCAGTGGTTTTGTGTTGCCTTTGCAGAAGGACAAGGCATCAAGCAAATCCAACGATAAGCAAACGCAGGAGATTTAGTAGCTTGAATGGCATTATTGTAACCTTCTAGGCTACATATCAAATTGTTGTTGAAAAACTAGAAATTCTAAGGGTTGTTTCTTTTTTTTTTCCCAATAATCCATGACGAGATCTCTCTCGTTAAATACAATACAATAAAAAAGATCACTATTTATGAACCGTGAAATATGAATCATAGACTCTAAAACATTTAAATTATGATATCACATTACACATTATCAAGACCTAAAATTAAAATTATGACTACAAACCTGAATTCAGAAGTCTGCATCCCAGCAATGACGGCTCAATTAAGTTTGGACAATTCTGACTCAGGCTAACCAAATCAGCATTGCTCATCCATGGTGCTACCCTTTCAAGTTTCAACTTTCTCAAATTTGGCATGCTGACTTTAAAACTCAAGGGAGATGTCTCACCAAGACAGTGGCACAGAGCAAATGATTTGAGGTGTGTTAGGGATTCCAGCATATTTAATATGAGATCATCAGAAATCACCTGTCAGATTCAGCAAAGAAACAAAAGAAAAACAGGCGCTTATATATACTAGAAAAATGAGAATTGTCTTGAATTCCAAAGGTACGTTAACTTGTATCTATCAAGTAATGCTGGTAGGATGAAAACATCAACTTATGTGACATCCACTAACAAGTATTTACTACACTTCCGACCGAAATTTTGATTTCCTACTGAAATTAACATATATATACCTCCGTTGCGGCATTACCAATAAAATCTTTCTGAATTCCAGATCCCTGCATCAAAAGGTTAAAAGTTAACAGCAGAGTCTAGAAGTATTCCATTTTGAGATTGGAGATAATTATATTCATACTATGATACTAGTACAAATGAACAAGATTCTTCTGTAAGCATAAAGGAAGTGTTGACACAGTGGGTTTGATGCAGCAAGTTAAGTGAAAGATCTCATCTACACCATTCATATCAAAATGTTTGAAGTTGGATGGCAGATGGGGGAAAAATCACCCTTACACTCACCCCAGGGATCCAAATTCTGCATTCAGGCAGTAAAGCAATATTGTGCAACACCAACCAGCAGGTGCTCTACCCTTTTCTAGGATTAATGCAGTTAAATGGCATATTCTTATAAGTTATGTATTTATTTGTTTGAAACTGACGGTTGCAGTCTGAATTTGTAATAGAAGGAAACAATATACAATACCTAACTTAAATATAAAAAGGTGGAAAAACAAAGCAGACATTTCTTAACATGAAGACCCAAGTAGAAGAAACAACATGTTCTACCTGATCCATCATAAAATTGAACCTTAACATATCTGTGTAATGTGTGCTAGATAGAACATGGAAACATTATTAAAACAACATTTTTTTGTTTATCCGAGTTTGGTAGGAGAGTCCTAGAAAGTCTCTCTCACATGATTTGTTGCAAAAAAATATTGGTTATTATTGTTATAATGCTATAGTTCCTGTATATAATTATTAACTTCTATAGAAGAGAGGAGGGGGAGGGGGAGGGGGTGAGGAAGGCTTACGTTGTGGCGTAACAAGATATCTTCAAGGGCATGGCAATCGAGAAGGGACACAACACCGTCACTGGTCACATCTCCACATTCCTAGATAAAGTGTTGAGATAAATCAGTGACAACATCATAGGAATCACCCTTAAAGGCGCTTTAAAATGTCAAATACTGATGCAGATGCTAACTTAAATTCAATCATATATCGACATGATGACACATGGGAAGTCAAATGGGCAAAATAAGTTTAGTGACATAAACGGGTAAGAGGTATATGTAGCACTTGATCTTGAGCTGTTGTGAATATGCTTTCATGGATACATGCACAACAAGTCATAGCAACTAAGCTAAACAAGTAAAAAGATGAAGAGGTTGATATTTGTATATTTTACTCCGGCAGAGTTGTTCGCCCTGGCATGAATCGGCTCGAACTTGGCAAGCTTAATGAGTTGTCAAAAAACTGGCAATGCTCGATAGAACCTGAAAACTGGAAATTTTGATGATTCCTTTCGTAGAAACCAACAATAAGAGAAGCTTGAAGCCTTGAAATGGTCTCAACTAGTGACCGAACAAAATGGAGCATATGAAATATTTGAGGCTAAGGCCAAATTGACAATGCCATGTCAAAGACATCATTTTTGTTTTTTCATCTGTGATATTACACGACAGTAGCAACGAAAAATAGAACAGACCAAATTGACAATGCCATGCCATGCCATGTCAAAGACGAGTTCAGAACTTATCACAAACATTTCTCCGAGGTCGAATATCACTACTAGGAAACCTCCAATTCTAGTATCTCACCAACTAGAACATGTGCAAAACTATAATAGAAAACAAGAAAAATAGAATTTCAACCCATAAAGAAAACAAGCCTCAATAACAAGTATATTTCAAAGCATTTAGATTTCTTTTAATACGTTCTTCTAGTGGAAATAGTGAGGAAGTGTTAGTTTCATACCTCAAGATGGATAGAGATTAAGCCTGGCCAACCGCTCGAAATGATCTTTTGTGATTTTATAAAGACAAACGAAGATAGGGCATAGATTGAATTATATGCTTGAATTTAACTTGCATTTAGTTATAGACAGAAGAGGATGGACATTAAATATAAAACCAACAAAACAAAAACAAAGTGTAACCATCAAATGAAATCCAAAGATAAAACTTAGCACATGATACAGCTTTTTTGTAAACTGTTCATGTCAAATATCCATCAGCAGAACCCGAACACAACCTTTCATCATGTATTTGATTGTATTTCATTATTACTACAATAAAAAAGTAAAAAAAAAACCATGAGAAACCAAATAGAGATTGACAATCAAGTGATGACAAGCTTTAGAGCATGATACAGATTTTTGCAAAAATTTTAATGTTAAATCTGTGCAGAATAAGAACATAATCATTTCATCAACTGTTTGATTCTATTTCACTGTCACTACTATATTAATTCCTTCAGTGGTTTTGTGTTGCCTTTGCAGAAGGACAAGGCATCAAGCAAATCCAACGATTAGCAAACGCAGGAGATTTAGTAGCTTGAATGGCATTATTGTAACCTTCTAGGCTACATATCAAATTGTTGTTGAAAAACTAGAAATTCTAAGGGTTGTTTCTTTTTTTTCCCAATAATCCATGACGAGATCTCTCTCGTTAAATACAATACAATAAAAAAGATCACTATTTATGAACCGTGAAATATGAATCATAGACTCTAAAACATTTAAATTATGATATCACATTACACATTATCAAGACCTAAAATTAAAATTATGACTACAAACCTGAATTCAGAAGTCTGCATCCCAGCAA
This sequence comes from Saussurea involucrata, assembly GCA_033807775.1. Lineage (NCBI taxonomy): Eukaryota > Viridiplantae > Streptophyta > Magnoliopsida > Asterales > Asteraceae > Saussurea > Saussurea involucrata. The sequence goes on along the minus strand of JAWVWS010001006.1, from coordinate 548,512 downwards.
TGACGGCTCAATTAAGTTTGGACAATTCTGACTCAGGCTAACCAAATCAGCATTGCTCATCCATGGTGCTACCCTTTCAAGTTTCAACTTTCTCAAATTTGGCATGCTGACTTTAAAACTCAATGGAGATGTCTCACCAAGACAGTGGCACAGAGCAAATGATTTGAGGTGTGTTAGGGATTCCAGCATATTTACTATGAGATCATCAGAAATCACCTGTCAGATTCAGCAAAGAAACAAAAGAAAAACAGGCGCTTATATATACTAGAAAAATGAGAATTGTCTTGAATTCCAAAGGTACGTTAACTTGTATCTATCAAGTAATGCTGGTAGGATGAAAACATCAACTTATGTGACATCCACTAACAAAGTACTTACTACACTTCCGACCGAAATTTTGATTTCCTACTGAAATTAACATATATATACCTCCGTTGCGGCATTACCAATAAAATCTTTCTGGATTCCAGATCCCTGCATCAAAAGGTTAAAAGTTAACAGCAGAGTCTAGAAGTATTTCATTTTGAGATTGGAGATAATTATATTCATACTATGATACTAGTACAAATGAACAATATTCTTCTGAAAGCATAAAGGAAGTGTTGACACAGTGGGTTTGATGCAGCAAGTTAAGTGAAAGATCTCATCTACACCATTCATATCAAAATGTTTGAAGTTGGATGGCAGATGGGGGAAAAATCACCCTTACACTCACCCCAGGGATCCAAATTCTGCATTCAGGCAGTAAAGCAATATTGTGCAACACCAACCAGCAGGTGCTCTACCCTTTTCTAGGATTAATGCAGTTAAATGGCATATTCTTATAAGTTATGTATTTATTTGTTTGAAACTGACGGTTGCAGTCTGAATTTGTAATAGAAGGAAACAATATACAATACCTAACTTAAATATAAAAAGGTGGAAAAACAAAGCACACATTTCTTAACATGAAGACCCAAGTAGAAGAAACAACATGTTCTACCTGATCCATCATAAAATTGAACCTTAACATATCTGTGTAATGTGTGCTAGATAGAACATGGAAACATTATTAAAAAAACATTTTTTTGTTTATCCGAGTTTGGTAGGAGAGTCCTAGAAAGTCTCTCTCACATGATTTGTTGCAAAAAAAATATTGGTTATTATTGTTATAATGCTATAGTTCCTGTATATAATTATTAACTTCTATAGAAGAGAGGAGGGGGAGGGGGAGGGGGTGAGGAAGGCTTACGTTGTGGCGTAACAAGATATCTTCAAGGGCATGGCAATCGAGAAGGGACACAACACCGTCACTGGTCACATCTCCACATTCCTAGATAAAGTGTTGAGATAAATCAGTGACAACATCATATGAATCACCCTTAAAGGCGCTTTAAAATGTCAAATACTGATGCAGATGCTAACTTAAATTCAATCATATATCGACATGATGACACATGGGAAGTCAAATGGGCAAAATAAGTTTAGTGACATAAACGGGTAAGAGGTATATGTAGCACTTGATCTTGAGCTGTTGTGAATATGCTTTCATGGATACATGCACAACAAGTCATAGCAACTAAGCTAAACAAGTAAAAAGATGAAGAGGTTGATATTTGTATATTTTACTCTGGCAGAGTTGTTCGCCCTGGCATGAATCGGCTCGAACTTGGCAAGCTTAATGAGTTGTCAAAAAACTGGCAATGCTCGATAGAACCTGAAAACTGGAAATTTTGATGATTCCTTTCGTAGAAACCAACAATAAGAGAAGCTTGAAGCCTTGAAATGGTCTCAACTAGTGACCGAACAAAATGGAGCATATGAAATATTTGAGGCTAAGGCCAAATTGACAATGCCATGTCAAAGACATCATTTTTGTTTTTTCATCTGTGATATTACACGACAGTAGCAACGAAAAATAGAACAGACCAAATTGACAATGCCATGCCATGCCATGTCAAAGACGAGTTCAGAACTTATCACAAACATTTCTCCGAGGTCGAATATCACTACTAGGAAACCTCCAATTCTAGTATCTCACCAACTAGAACATGTGCAAAACTATAATAGAAAACAAGAAAAATAGAATTTCAACCCATAAAGAAAACAAGCCTCAATAACAAGTATATTTCAAAGCATTTAGATTTCTTTTAATACGTTCTTCTAGTGGAAATAGTGAGGAAGTGTTAGTTTCATACCTCAAGATGGATAGAGATTAAGCCTGGCCAACCGCTCGAAATGATCTTTTGTGATTTTATAAAGACAAACGAAGATAGGGCATAGATTGAATTATATGCTTGAATTTAACTTGCATTTAGTTATAGACAGAAGAGGATGGACATTAAATATAAAACCAACAAAACAAAAACAAAGTGTAACCATCAAATGAAATCCAAAGATAAAACTTAGCACATGATACAGCTTTTTTGTAAACTGTTCATGTCAAATATCCATCAGCAGAACCCGAACACAACCTTTCATCATGTATTTGATTGTATTTCATTATTACTACAATAAAAAAGTAAAAAAAAAACCATGAGAAACCAAATAGAGATTGACAATCAAGTGATGACAAGCTTTAAAGCATGATACAGATTTTTGCAAAAATTTTAATGTTAAATCTGTGCAGAATAAGAACATAATCATTTCATCAACTGTTTGATTCTATTTCACTGTCACTACTATATTAATTCCTTCAGTGGTTTTGTGTTGCCTTTGCAGAAGGACAAGGCATCAAGCAAATCCAACGATTAGCAAACGCAGGAGATTTAGTAGCTTGAATGGCATTATTGTAACCTTCTAGGCTACATATCAAATTGTTGTTGAAAAACTAGAAATTCTAAGGGTTGTTTCTTTTTTTTCCCAATAATCCATGACGAGATCTCTCTCGTTAAATACAATACAATAAAAAAGATCACTATTTATGAACCGTGAAATATGAATCATAGACTCTAAAACATTTAAATTATGATATCACATTACACATTATCAAGACCTAAAATTAAAATTATGACTACAAACCTGAATTCAGAAGTCTGCATCCCAGCAATGACGGCTCAATTAAGTTTGGACAATTCTGACTCAGGCTAACCAAATCAGCATTGCTCATCCATGGTGCTACCCTTTCAAGTTTCAACTTTCTCAAATTTGGCATGCTGACTTTAAAACTCAATGGAGATGTCTCACCAAGACAGTGGCACAGAGCAAATGATTTGAGGTGTGTTAGGGATTCCAGCATATTTACTATGAGATCATCAGAAATCACCTGTCAGATTCAGCAAAGAAACAAAAGAAAAACAGGCGCTTATATATACTAGAAAAATGAGAATTGTCTTGAATTCCAAAGGTACGTTAACTTGTATCTATCAAGTAATGCTGGTAGGATGAAAACATCAACTTATGTGACATCCACTAACAAAGTACTTACTACACTTCCGACCGAAATTTTGATTTCCTACTGAAATTAACATATATATACCTCCGTTGCGGCATTACCAATAAAATCTTTCTGGATTCCAGATCCCTGCATCAAAAGGTTAAAAGTTAACAGCAGAGTCTAGAAGTATTTCATTTTGAGATTGGAGATAATTATATTCATACTATGATACTAGTACAAATGAACAATATTCTTCTGAAAGCATAAAGGAAGTGTTGACACAGTGGGTTTGATGCAGCAAGTTAAGTGAAAGATCTCATCTACACCATTCATATCAAAATGTTTGAAGTTGGATGGCAGATGGGGGAAAAATCACCCTTACACTCACCCCAGGGATCCAAATTCTGCATTCATGCAGTAAAGCAATATTGTGCAACACCAACCAGCAGGTGCTCTACCCTTTTCTAGGATTAATGCAGTTAAATGGCATATTCTTATAAGTTATGTATTTATTTGTTTGAAACTGACGGTTGCAGTCTGAATTTGTAATAGAAGGAAACAATATACAATACCTAACTTAAATATAAAAAGGTGGAAAAACAAAGCACACATTTCTTAACATGAAGACCCAAGTAGAAGAAACAACATGTTCTACCTGATCCATCATAAAATTGAACCTTAACATATCTGTGTAATGTGTGCTAGATAGAACATGGAAACATTATTAAAAAAACATTTTTTTGTTTATCCGAGTTTGGTAGGAGAGTCCTAGAAAGTCTCTCTCACATGATTTGTTGCAAAAAAAATATTGGTTATTATTGTTATAATGCTATAGTTCCTGTATATAATTATTAACTTCTATAGAAGAGAGGAGGGGGAGGGGGAGGGGGTGAGGAAGGCTTACGTTGTGGCGTAACAAGATATCTTCAAGGGCATGGCAATCGAGAAGGGACACAACACCGTCACTGGTCACATCTCCACATTCCTAGATAAAGTGTTGAGATAAATCAGTGACAACATCATATGAATCACCCTTAAAGGCGCTTTAAAATGTCAAATACTGATGCAGATGCTAACTTAAATTCAATCATATATCGACATGATGACACATGGGAAGTCAAATGGGCAAAATAAGTTTAGTGACATAAACGGGTAAGAGGTATATGTAGCACTTGATCTTGAGCTGTTGTGAATATGCTTTCATGGATACATGCACAACAAGTCATAGCAACTAAGCTAAACAAGTAAAAAGATGAAGAGGTTGATATTTGTATATTTTACTCCGGCAGAGTTGTTCGCCCTGGCATGGATCGGCTCGAACTTGGCAAGCTTAATGAGTTGCCAAAAAACTGGCAATGCTCGATAGAACCTGAAAACTGGAAATTTTGATGATTCCTTTCGTAGAAACCAACAATAAGAGAAGCTTGAAGCCTTGAAATGGTCTCAACTAGTGACCGAACAAAATGGAGCATATGAAATATTTGAGGCTAAGGCCAAATTGACAATGCCATGTCAAAGACATCATTTTTGTTTTTTCATCTGTGATATTACACGACAGTAGCAACGAAAAATAGAACAGGCCAAATTGACAATGCCATGCCATGCCATGTCAAAGACGAGTTCAAAACTTATCACAAACATTTCTCCGAGGTCGAATATCACTACTAGGAAACCTCCAATTCTAGTATCTCACCAACTAGAACATGTGCAAAACTATAATAGAAAACAAGAAAAATAGAATTTCAACCCATAAAGAAAACAAGCCTCAATAACAAGTATATTTCAAAGCATTTAGATTTCTTTTAATACGTTCTTCTAGTGGAAATAGTGAGGAAGTGTTAGTTTCATACCTCAAGATGGATAGAGATTAAGCCTGGCCAACCGCTTGAAATGATCTTTTGTGATTCTATAAAGACAAACGAAGATAGGGCATAGATTGAATTATATGCTTGAATTTAACTTGCATTTAGTTATAGACAGAAGAGGATGGACATTAAATATAAAACCAACAAAACAAAAACAAAGTGTAACCATCAAATGAAATCCAAAGATAAAACTTAGCACATGATACAGCTTTTTTGTAAACTGTTCATGTCAAATATCCATCAGCAGAACCAGAACACAACCTTTCATCATGTATTTGATTGTATTTCATTATTACTACAATAAAAAAGTAAAAAAAAAACCATGAGAAACCAAATAGAGATTGACAATCAAGTGATGACAAGCTTTAGAGCATGATACAGATTTTTGCAAAAATTTTAATGTTAAATCTGTGCATAATAAGAACATAATCATTTCATCAACTGCTTGATTCTATTTCACTGTCACTACTATATTAATTCCTTCAGTGGTTTTGTGTTGCCTTTGCAGAAGGACAAGGCATCAAGCAAATCCAACGATAAGCAAACGCAGGAGATTTAGTAGCTTGAATGGCATTATTGTAACCTTCTAGGCTACATATCAAATTGTTGTTGAAAAACTAGAAATTCTAAGGGTTGTTTCTTTTTTTTCCCAATAATCCATGACGAGATCTCTCTCGTTAAATACAATACAATAAAAAAGATCACTATTTATGAACCGTGAAATATGAATCATAGACTCTAAAACATTTAAATTATGATATCACATTACACATTATCAAGACCTAAAATTAAAATTATGACTACAAACCTGAATTCAGAAGTCTGCATCCCAGCAATGACGGCTCAATTAAGTTTGGACAATTCTGACTCAGGCTAACCAAATCAGCATTGCTCATCCATGGTGCTACCCTTTCAAGTTTCAACTTTCTCAAATTTGGCATGCTGACTTTAAAACTCAAGGGAGATGTCTCACCAAGACAGTGGCACAGAGCAAATGATTTGAGGTGTGTTAGGGATTCCAGCATATTTACTATGAGATCATCAGAAATCACCTGTCAGATTCAGCAAAGAAACAAAAGAAAAACAGGCGCTTATATATACTAGAAAAATGAGAATTATCTTGAATTCCAAAGGTACGTTAACTTGTATCTATCAAGTAATGCTGGTAGGATGAAAACATCAACTTATGTGACATCCACTAACAAAGTACTTACTACACTTCCGACCGAAATTTTGATTTCCTACTGAAATTAACATATATATACCTCCGTTGCGGCATTACCAATAAAATCTTTCTGAATTCCAGATCCCTGCATCAAAAGGTTAAAAGTTAACAGCAGAGTCTAGAAGTATTTCATTTTGAGATTGGAGATAATTATATTCATACTATGATACTAGTACAAATGAACAAGATTCTTCTGAAAGCATAAAGGAAGTGTTGATACAGTGGGTTTGATGCAGCAAGTTAAGTGAAAGATCTCATCTACACCATTCATATCAAAATGTTTGAAGTTGGATGGCAGATGGGGGAAAAATCACCCTTACACTCACCCCAGTGATCCAAATTCTGCATTCAGGCAGTAAAGCAATATTGTGCAACACCAACCAGCAGGTGCTCTACCCTTTTCTAGGATTAATGCAGTTAAATGGCATATTCTTATAAGTTATGTATTTATTTGTTTGAAACTGACGGTTGCAGTCTGAATTTGTAATAGAAGGAAACAATATACAATACCTAACTTAAATATAAAAAGGTGGAAAAACAAAGCAGACATTTCTTAACATGAAGACCCAAGTAGAAGAAACAACATGTTCTACCTGATCCATCATAAAATTGAACCTTAACATATCTGTGTAATGTGTGCTAGATAGAACATGGAAACATTATTAAAACAACATTTTTTGTTTATCCGAGTTTGGTAGGAGAGTCCTAGAAAGTCTCTCTCACATGATTTGTTGCAAAAAAAATATTGGTTATTATTGTTATAATGCTATAGTTCCTGTATATAATTATTAACTTCTATAGAAGAGAGGAGGGGGAAGGGGGTGAGGAAGGCTTACGTTGTGGCGTAACAAGATATCTTCAAGGGCATGGCAATCGAGAAGGGACACAACACCGTCACTGGTCACATCTCCACATTCCTAGATAAAGTGTTGAGGTAAATCAGTGACAACATCATATGAATCACCCTTAAAGGCGCTTTAAAATGTCAAATACTGTATGCAGATGCTAACTTAAATTCAATCATATATCGACATGATGACACATGGGAAGTCAAATGGGCAAAATAAGTTTAGTGACATAAACGGGTAAGAGGTATATGTAGCACTTGATCTTGAGCTGTTGTGAATATGCTTTCATGGATACATGCACAACAAGTCATAGCAACTAAGCTAAACAAGTAAAAAGATGAAGAGGTTGATATTTGTATATTTTACTCCGGCAGAGTTGTTCGCCCTGGCATGGATCGGCTCGAACTTGGCAAGCTTAATGAGTTGCCAAAAAACTGGCAATGCTCGATAGAACCTGAAAACTGGAAATTTTGATGATTCCTTTCGTAGAAACCAACAATAAGAGAAGCTTGAAGCCTTGAAATGGTCTCAACTAGTGACCGAACAAAATGGAGCATATGAAATATTTGAGGCTAAGGCCAAATTGACAATGCCATGTCAAAGACATCATTTTTGTTTTTTCATCTGTGATATTACACGACAGTAGCAACGAAAAATAGAACAGGCCAAATTGACAATGCCATGCCATGCCATGTCAAAGACGAGTTCAAAACTTATCACAAACATTTCTCCGAGGTCGAATATCACTACTAGGAAACCTCCAATTCTAGTATCTCACCAACTAGAACATGTGCAAAACTATAATAGAAAACAAGAAAAATAGAATTTCAACCCATAAAGAAAACAAGCCTCAATAACAAGTATATTTCAAAGCATTTAGATTTCTTTTAATACGTTCTTCTAGTGGAAATAGTGAGGAAGTGTTAGTTTCATACCTCAAGATGGATAGAGATTAAGCCTGGCCAACCGCTTGAAATGATCTTTTGTGATTCTATAAAGACAAACGAAGATAGGGCATAGATTGAATTATATGCTTGAATTTAACTTGCATTTAGTTATAGACAGAAGAGGATGGACATTAAATATAAAACCAACAAAACAAAAACAAAGTGTAACCATCAAATGAAATCCAAAGATAAAACTTAGCACATGATACAGCTTTTTTGTAAACTGTTCATGTCAAATATCCATCAGCAGAACCAGAACACAACCTTTCATCATGTATTTGATTGTATTTCATTATTACTACAATAAAAAAGTAAAAAAAAAACCATGAGAAACCAAATAGAGATTGACAATCAAGTGATGACAAGCTTTAGAGCATGATACAGATTTTTGCAAAAATTTTAATGTTAAATCTGTGCATAATAAGAACATAATCATTTCATCAACTGCTTGATTCTATTTCACTGTCACTACTATATTAATTCCTTCAGTGGTTTTGTGTTGCCTTTGCAGAAGGACAAGGCATCAAGCAAATCCAACGATAAGCAAACGCAGGAGATTTAGTAGCTTGAATGGCATTATTGTAACCTTCTAGGCTACATATCAAATTGTTGTTGAAAAACTAGAAATTCTAAGGGTTGTTTCTTTTTTTTCCCAATAATCCATGACGAGATCTCTCTCGTTAAATACAATACAATAAAAAAGATCACTATTTATGAACCGTGAAATATGAATCATAGACTCTAAAACATTTAAATTATGATATCACATTACACATTATCAAGACCTAAAATTAAAATTATGACTACAAACCTGAATTCAGAAGTCTGCATCCCAGCAATGACGGCTCAATTAAGTTTGGACAATTCTGACTCAGGCTAACCAAATCAGCATTGCTCATCCATGGTGCTACCCTTTCAAGTTTCAACTTTCTCAAATTTGGCATGCTGACTTTAAAACTCAAGGGAGATGTCTCACCAAGACAGTGGCACAGAGCAAATGATTTGAGGTGTGTTAGGGATTCCAGCATATTTACTATGAGATCATCAGAAATCACCTGTCAGATTCAGCAAAGAAACAAAAGAAAAACAGGCGCTTATATATACTAGAAAAATGAGAATTATCTTGAATTCCAAAGGTACGTTAACTTGTATCTATCAAGTAATGCTGGTAGGATGAAAACATCAACTTATGTGACATCCACTAACAAAGTACTTACTACACTTCCGACCGAAATTTTGATTTCCTACTGAAATTAACATATATATACCTCCGTTGCGGCATTACCAATAAAATCTTTCTGAATTCCAGATCCCTGCATCAAAAGGTTAAAAGTTAACAGCAGAGTCTAGAAGTATTTCATTTTGAGATTGGAGATAATTATATTCATACTATGATACTAGTACAAATGAACAAGATTCTTCTGAAAGCATAAAGGAAGTGTTGATACAGTGGGTTTGATGCAGCAAGTTAAGTGAAAGATCTCATCTACACCATTCATATCAAAATGTTTGAAGTTGGATGGCAGATGGGGGAAAAATCACCCTTACACTCACCCCAGTGATCCAAATTCTGCATTCAGGCAGTAAAGCAATATTGTGCAACACCAACCAGCAGGTGCTCTACCCTTTTCTAGGATTAATGCAGTTAAATGGCATATTCTTATAAGTTATGTATTTATTTGTTTGAAACTGACGGTTGCAGTCTGAATTTGTAATAGAAGGAAACAATATACAATACCTAACTTAAATATAAAAAGGTGGAAAAACAAAGCAGACATTTCTTAACATGAAGACCCAAGTAGAAGAAACAACATGTTCTACCTGATCCATCATAAAATTGAACCTTAACATATCTGTGTAATGTGTGCTAGATAGAACATGGAAACATTATTAAAACAACATTTTTTGTTTATCCGAGTTTGGTAGGAGAGTCCTAGAAAGTCTCTCTCACATGATTTGTTGCAAAAAAAATATTGGTTATTATTGTTATAATGCTATAGTTCCTGTATATAATTATTAACTTCTATAGAAGAGAGGAGGGGGAAGGGGGTGAGGAAGGCTTACGTTGTGGCGTAACAAGATATCTTCAAGGGCATGGCAATCGAGAAGGGACACAACACCGTCACTGGTCACATCTCCACATTCCTAGATAAAGTGTTGAGGTAAATCAGTGACAACATCATATGAATCACCCTTAAAGGCGCTTTAAAATGTCAAATACTGTATGCAGATGCTAACTTAAATTCAATCATATATCGACATGATGACACATGGGAAGTCAAATGGGCAAAATAAGTTTAGTGACATAAACGGGTAAGAGGTATATGTAGCACTTGATCTTGAGCTGTTGTGAATATGCTTTCATGGATACATGCACAACAAGTCATAGCAACTAAGCTAAACAAGTAAAAAGATGAAGAGGTTGATATTTGTATATTTTACTCCGGCAGAGTTGTTCGCCCTGGCATGGATCGGCTCGAACTTGGCAAGCTTAATGAGTTGCCAAAAAACTGGCAATGCTCGATAGAACCTGAAAACTGGAAATTTTGATGATTCCTTTCATAGAAACCAACAATAAGAGAAGCTTGAAGCCTTGAAATGGTCTCAACTAGTGACCGAACAAAATGGAACATATGAAATATTTGAGGCTAAGGCCAAATTGACAATGCCATGTCAAAGACATCATTTTTTGTTTTTTCATCTGTGATATTACACAACAGTAGCAACGAAAAATAGAACAGGCCAAATTGACAATGCCATGCCATGCCATGTCAAAGACGAGTTCAAAACTTATCACAAACATTTCTCCGAGGTCGAATATCACTACTAGGAAACCTCCAATTCTAGTATCTCACCAACTAGAACATGTGCAAAACTATAATAGAAAACAAGAAAAATAGAATTTCAACCCATAAAGAAAACAAGCCTCAATAACAAGTATATTTCAAAGCATTTAGATTTCTTTTAATACGTTCTTCTAGTGGAAATAGTGAGGAAGTGTTAGTTTCATACCTCAAGATGGATAGAGATTAAGCCTGGCCAACCGCTCGAAATGATCTTTTGTGATTCTATAAAGACAAACGAAGATAGGGCATAGATTGAATTATATGCTTGAATTTAACTTTCATTTAGTTATAGACAGAAGAGGATGGACATTAAATATAAAACCAACAAAACAAAAACAAAGTGTAACCATCAAATGAAATCCAAAGATAAAACTTAGCACATGATACAGCTTTTTTGTAAACTGTTCATGTCAAATATCCATCAGCAGAACCAGAACACAACCTTTCATCATGTATTTGATTGTATTTCATTATTACTACAATAAAAAAGTAAAAAAAAAAAACCATGAGAAACCAAATAGAGATTGACAATCAAGTGATGACAAGCTTTAGAGCATGATACAGATTTTTGCAAAAATTTTAATGTTAAATCTGTGCAGAATAAGAACATAATCATTTCATCAACTGTTTGATTCTATTTCACTGTCACTACTATATTAATTCCTTCAGTGGTTTTGTGTTGCCTTTGCAGAAGGACAAGGCATCAAGCAAATCCAACGATAAGCAAACGCAGGAGATTTAGTAGCTTGAATGGCATTATTGTAACCTTCTAGGCTACATATCAAATTGTTGTTGAAAAACTAGAAATTCTAAGGGTTGTTTCTTTTTTTTCCCAATAATCCATGACGAGATCTCTCTCGTTAAATACAATACAATAAAAAAGATCACTATTTATGAACCGTGAAATATGAATCATAGACTCTAAAACATTTAAATTATGATATCACATTACACATTATCAAGACCTAAAATTAAAATTATGACTACAAACCTGAATTCAGAAGTCTGCATCCCAGCAATGACGGCTCAATTAAGTTTGGACAATTCTGACTCAGGCTAACCAAATCAGCATTGCTCATCCATGGTGCTACCCTTTCAAGTTTCAACTTTCTCAAATTTGGCATGCTGACTTTAAAACTCAATGGAGATGTCTCACCAAGACAGTGGCACAGAGCAAATGATTTGAGGTGTGTTAGGGATTCCAGCATATTTACTATGAGATCATCAGAAATCACCTGTCAGATTCAGCAAAGAAACAAAAGAAAAACAGGCGCTTATATATACTAGAAAAATGAGAATTATCTTGAATTCCAAAGGTACGTTAACTTGTATCTATCAAGTAATGCTGATAGGATGAAAACATCAACTTATGTGACATCCACTAACAAAGTACTTACTACACTTCCGACCGAAATTTTGATTTCCTACTGAAATTAACATATATATACCTCCGTTGCGGCATTACCAATAAAATCTTTCTGAATTCCAGATCCCTGCATCAAAAGGTTAAAAGTTAACAGCAGAGTCTAGAAGTATTTCATTTTGAGATTGGAGATAATTATATTCATACTATGATACTAGTACAAATGAACAAGATTCTTCTGAAAGCATAAAGGAAGTGTTGATACAGTGGGTTTGATGCAGCAAGTTAAGTGAAAGATCTCATCTACACCATTCATATCAAAATGTTTGAAGTTGGATGGCAGATGGGGGAAAAATCACCCTTACACTCACCCCAGTGATCCAAATTCTGCATTCAGGCAGTAAAGCAATATTGTGCAACACCAACCAGCAGGTGCTCTACCCTTTTCTAGGATTAATGCAGTTAAATGGCATATTCTTATAAGTTATGTATTTATTTGTTTGAAACTGACGGTTGCAGTCTGAATTTGTAATAGAAGGAAACAATATACAATACCTAACTTAAATATAAAAAGGTGGAAAAACAAAGCAGACATTTCTTAACATGAAGACCCAAGTAGAAGAAACAACATGTTCTACCTGATCCATTATAAAATTGAACCTTAACATATCTGTGTAATGTGTGCTAGATAGAACATGGAAACATTATTAAAACAACATTTTTTGTTTATCCGAGTTTGGTAGGAGAGTCCTAGAAAGTCTCTCTCACATGATTTGTTGCAAAAAAAATATTGGTTATTATTGTTATAATGCTATAGTTCCTGTATATAATTATTAACTTCTATAGAAGAGAGGAGGGGGAGGGGGGTGAGGAAGGCTTACGTTGTGGCGTAACAAGATATCTTCAAGGGCATGGCAATCGAGAAGGGACACAACACCGTCACTGGTCACATCTCCACATTCCTAGATAAAGTGTTGAGATAAATCAGTGACAACATCATATGAATCACCCTTAAAGGCGCTTTAAAATGTCAAATACTGTATGCAGATGCTAACTTAAATTCAATCATATATCGACATGATGACACATGGGAAGTCAAATGGGCAAAATAAGTTTAGTGACATAAACGGGTAAGAGGTATATGTAGCACTTGATCTTGAGCTGTTGTGAATATGCTTTCATGGATACATGCACAACAAGTCATAGCAACTAAGCTAAACAAGTAAAAAGATGAAGAGGTTGATATTTGTATATTTTACTCCGGCAGAGTTGTTCGCCCTGGCATGGATCGGCTCGAACTTGGCAAGCTTAATGAGTTGCCAAAAAACTGGCAATGCTCGATAGAACCTGAAAACTGGAAATTTTGATGATTCCTTTCGTAGAAACCAACAATAAGAGAAGCTTGAAGCCTTGAAATGGTCTCAACTAGTGACCGAACAAAATGGAGCATATGAAATATTTGAGGCTAAGGCCAAACTGACAATGCCATGTCAAAGACATCATTTTTGTTTTTTCATCTGTGATATTACACGACAGTAGCAACGAAAAATAGAACAGGCCAAATTGACAATGCCATGCCATGCCATGTCAAAGACGAGTTCAAAACTTATCACAAACATTTCTCCGAGGTCGAATATCACTACTAGGAAACCTCCAATTCTAGTATCTCACCAACTAGAACATGTGCAAAACTATAATAGAAAACAAGAAAAATAGAATTTCAACCCATAAAGAAAACAAGCCTCAATAACAAGTATATTTCAAAGCATTTAGATTTCTTTTAATACGTTCTTCTAGTGGAAATAGCGAGGAAGTGTTAGTTTCATACCTCAAGATGGATAGAGATTAAGCCTGGCCAACCGCTCGAAATGATCTTTTGTGATTCTATAAAGACAAACGAAGATAGGGCATAGATTGAATTATATGCTTGAATTTAACTTGCATTTAGTTATAGACAGAAGAGGATGGACATTAAATATAAAACCAACAAAACAAAAACAAAGTGTAACCATCAAATGAAATCCAAAGATAAAACTTAGCACATGATACAGCTTTTTTGTAAACTGTTCATGTCAAATATCCATCAGCAGAACCAGAACACAACCTTTCATCATGTATTTGATTGTATTTCATTATTACTACAATAAAAAAGTAAAAAAAAACCATGAGAAACCAAATAGAGATTGACAATCAAGTGATGACAAGCTTTAGAGCATGATACAGATTTTTGCAAAATTTTTAATGTTAAATCTGTGCAGAATAAGAACATAATCATTTCATCAACTGTTTGATTCTATTTCACTGTCACTACTATATTAATTCCTTCAGTGGTTTTGTGTTGCCTTTGCAGAAGGACAAGGCATCAAGCAAATCCAACGATAAGCAAACGCAGGAGATTTAGTAGCTTGAATGGCATTATTGTAACCTTCTAGGCTACATATCAAATTGTTGTTGAAAAACTAGAAATTCTAAGGGTTGTTTCTTTTTTTTCCCAATAATCCATGACGAGATCTCTCTCGTTAAATACAATACAATAAAAAAGATCACTATTTATGAACCGTGAAATATGAATCATAGACTCTAAAACATTTAAATTATGATATCACATTACACATTATCAAGACCTAAAATTAAAATTATGACTACAAACCTGAATTCAGAAGTCTGCATCCCAGCAATGACGGCTCAATTAAGTTTGGACAATTCTGACTCAGGCTAACCAAATCAGCATTGCTCATCCATGGTGCTACCCTTTCAAGTTTCAACTTTCTCAAATTTGGCATGCTGACTTTAAAACTCAATGGAGATGTCTCACCAAGACAGTGGCACAGAGCAAATGATTTGAGGTGTGTTAGGGATTCCAGCATATTTACTATGAGATCATCAGAAATCACCTGTCAGGTTCAGCAAAGAAACAAAAGAAAAACAGACGCTTATATATACTAGAAAAATGAGAATTATCTTGAATTCCAAAGGTACGTTAACTTGTATCTATCAAGTAATGCTTGTAGGATGAAAACATCAACTTATGTGACATCCACTAACAAAGTACTTACTACACTTCCGACCGAAATTTTGATTTCCTACTGAAATTAACATATATATACCTCCGTTGCGGCATTACCAATAAAATCTTTCTGAATTCCAGATCCCTGCATCAAAAGGTTAAAAGTTAACAGCAGAGTCTAGAAGTATTTCATTTTGAGATTGGAGATAATTATATTCATACTATGATACTAGTACAAATGAACAAGATTCTTCTGAAAGCATAAAGGAAGTGTTGATACAGTGGGTTTGATGCAGCAAGTTAAGTGAAAGATCTCATCTACACCATTCATATCAAAATGTTTGAAGTTGGATGGCAGATGGGGGAAAAATCACCCTTACACTCACCCCAGTGATCCAAATTCTGCATTCAGGCAGTAAAGCAATATTGTGCAACACCAACCAGCAGGTGCTCTACCCTTTTCTAGGATTAATGCAGTTAAATGGCATATTCTTATAAGTTATGTATTTATTTGTTTGAAACTGACGGTTGCAGTCTGAATTTGTAATAGAAGGAAACAATATACAATACCTAACTTAAATATAAAAAGGTGGAAAAACAAAGCAGACATTTTTTAACATGAAGACCCAAGTAGAAGAAACAACATGTTCTACCTGATCCATCATAAAATTGAACCTTAACATATCTGTGTAATGTGTGCTAGATAGAACATGGAAACATTATTAAAACAACATTTTTTGTTTATCCGAGTTTGGTAGGAGAGTCCTAGAAAGTCTCTCTCACATGATTTGTTGCAAAAAAAAATTGGTTATTATTGTTATAATGCTATAGTTCCTGTATATAATTATTAACTTCTATAGAAGAGAGGAGGGGGAGGGGGGTGAGGAAGGCTTACGTTGTGGCGTAACAAGATATCTTCAAGGGCATGGCAATCGAGAAGGGACACAACACCGTCACTGGTCACATCTCCACATTCCTAGATAAAGTGTTGAGATAAATGAGTGACAACATCATATGAATCACCCTTAAAGGCGCTTTAAAATGTCAAATACTGTATGCAGATGCTAACTTAAATTCAATCATATATCGACATGATGACACATGGGAAGTCAAATGGGCAAAATAAGTTTAGTGACATAAACGGGTAAGAGGTATATGTAGCACTTGATCTTGAGCTGTTGTGAATATGCTTTCATGGATACATGCACAACAAGTCATAGCAACTAAGCTAAACAAGTAAAAAGATGAAGAGGTTGATATTTGTATATTTTACTCCGGCAGAGGTGTTCGCCCTGGCATGAATCGGCTCGAACTTGGCAAGCTTAATGAGTTGTCAAAAAACTGGCAATGCTCGATAGAACCTGAAAACTGGAAATTTTGATGATTCCTTTCGTAGAAACCAACAATAAGAGAAGCTTGCAGCCTTGAAATGGTCTCAACTAGTGACCGAACAAAATGGAGCATATGAAATATTTGAGGCTAAGGCCAAATTGACAATGCCATGTCAAAGACATCATTTTTGTTTTTTCATCTGTGATATTACACGACAGTAGCAACGAAAAATAGAACAGGCCAAATTGACAATGCCATGCCATGCCATGTCA
This sequence comes from Saussurea involucrata, assembly GCA_033807775.1. Taxonomy (NCBI): domain Eukaryota; kingdom Viridiplantae; phylum Streptophyta; class Magnoliopsida; order Asterales; family Asteraceae; genus Saussurea; species Saussurea involucrata. The sequence continues at coordinate 531,452 of JAWVWS010001006.1, read as the reverse complement.
AAGACGAGTTCAGAACTTATCACAAACATTTCTCCGAGGTCGAATATCACTACTAGGAAACCTCCAATTCTAGTATCTCACCAACTAGAACATGTGCAAAACTATAATAGAAAACAAGAAAAATAGAATTTCAACCCATAAAGAAAACAAGCCTCAATAACAAGTATATTTCAAAGCATTTAGATTTCTTTTAATACGTTCTTCTAGTGGAAATAGTGAGGAAGTGTTAGTTTCATACCTCAAGATGGATAGAGATTAAGCCTGGCCAACCGCTCGAAATGATCTTTTGTGATTCTATAAAGACAAACGAAGATAGGGCATAGATTGAATTATATGCTTGAATTTAACTTGCATTTAGTTATAGACAGAAGAGGATGGACATTAAATATAAAACCAACAAAACTAAAACAAAGTGTAACCATCAAATGAAATCCAAAGATAAAACTTAGCACATGATACAGCTTTTTTGTAAACTGTTCATGTCAAATATCCACCAGCAGAACCAGAACACAACCTTTCATCATGTATTTGATTGTATTTCATTATTACTACAATAAAAAAAGTAAAAAAAAACCATGAGAAACCCAATAGAGATTGACAATCAAGTGATGACAAGCTTTAGAGCATGATACAGATTTTTGCAAAAATTTTAATGTTAAATCTGTGCAGAATAAGAACATAATCATTTCATCAACTGTTTGATTCTATTTCACTGTCACTACTATATTAATTCCTTCAGTGGTTTTGTGTTGCCTTTGCAGAAGGACAAGGCATCAAGCAATTCCAACGGTAAGCAAACGCAGGAGATTTAGTAGCTTGAATGGCATTATTGTAACCTTCTAGGCTACATATCAAATTGTTGTTGAAAAACTAGAAATTCTAAGGGTTGTTTCTTTTTTTCCCCAATAATCCATGACGAGATCTCTCTCGTTAAATACAATACAATAAAAAAGATCACTATTCAGCCCGCGATCGCGGGATTGCGCAACACGTGTCGGCTGGGGGGTGAAACCCTAATTTCATTAATTGCACCTCAACCCCCACCCTCCTAATCACGACCCTTTAAATAGAGAGGGTGGGGGACCATCCGGCCACCACATTCTCATATCTCTTTTTCTCCCAAACTTTCTCAAAGTCTCGTGTTGCATACGCGCTTGGTTCGTGATTTTGAAGACGTGTTACACGTTTGGTACGTTTTCTTAACCCCGTTGTAGTTTCCTTTTATTTTTATTTTAAAATATATGATGTGTATGTTGTTATGTGTTTGAATGTGTTATTTGTATAATATTTTGTTATAATATTGTGTTATTTTAAAAATAGTTAAGTGTGTTGTGTTTATTATAGAGTATTGTGTTGTTGTTGTTTTTTTAAATTATAGTGTTTTTTTAACAAAAATAGTGTTTTAAAAAAAAAAGATGTTAGAGTGTTTTTTATAAAAATATATGTTAGTGTTTTTTATAAAAATATATGTTAGAGTGTTTACAACTTAGGTCCCCTAACTTTGCTAAATTACAATTTAGGTCCCTAAACTATGCTAAATGACAATTTAGGTCCCCTAAACTTTGGTGAATGACAACTTATGTCCCTATAAGGGACCTAAATTATAACTTAGGTTCCCTAACTTTGCTAAATTACAATTTAGTTCTCTAAACTTTGCTAAATGACAACTTAGGTCCCTAACTTTGCTAAATTACAATTTAGGTCCCTAACTTTGGTGAATGACAACTTAGGTCCCCTATCTTTTATAATTTACAACTTAGGTCCCTATCTTTTATAATTTACAAATTAGGTCCCTTATCTTTGATACTTTACAAGTTAGATCCCTAAACTTTGGTAAATTATTTTTATTTAATTGTTTATCTTTCTTTTGAGTTTCCTACTCATAAATAAATTTTGGAAGTCACACTTTCGAAGCCCTTATATGTATATGTAACATTTTACCGAAAGATCCATAAATGGTATGAAGATATAAAAACATTTAAATTGGCTTCACATGCCAAACTCAAATTCATTTTGGCCTCTTGCCAAAAGCGTTTATAATTAACAATGTTATATTGAAATAAAATAAATCGCAACATATCTATTTGGATTTTGTCAAACGGGTGTAAATAGCCCTAAGGTATGTGGGGACTTAAGCAATCCTTGTGATTCCCCTGCTACCTGGAAGTCCAATAGATTGAGTGGTTTCTTTCCGAAAACTAAAATAGACGAATAATTATCAAGAAAATAAACCATACAAGAAAAAGCGTCTATAATTAACAATGTTATATTGAAATAAAATAAATCACAACATATCTATTTGGATTTTGTCAAACGGGTGTGAGACGGTTTCCGAGAGGGTCCTTAGGGCCGTCGAGGACTTGGATGACTTTAACAGGTATCCGTGGGGTAGCCACATCTGGACACATACATACAGACAGATGCACCGAGCCATCGCCAGACGCGCCGACAGGACTAGCAAGATGAATATGTGTGGATTTACATACGTCTTCAAGGTTAGATAAGTACTATAACATAAATAATACGTACAAACTGTTTGGCTTTCCTTTTTACGTATTTGATCTTGTTGTGTAATTCCAGATATGGATCATGGAGATGTTTCCCATCTCCCGTGAACATTTCACCCTGCGCACCGACAGGTTCATTAGGGGAACCCGTTGGGACCGGGGTGTTTCCCTGAATAAGTAGAGTTGCCTTGCCTTCTTCAGCTCAGGTAGAACCGTAAGTTCTTTTACTTTGTTTACAATGTTGCCTATGTTAGTCCCGCATATTAAATGTTTTGTGTTTTACCATATATTTAGCCGACGCTTGCGCCTCTCGCAAATCTTCTGCCTACGAATGCCGAGAGGGACGCCTTGGTATAGAAACAGCGTGGCCTTTATTGACAAAGAGGCGGCAAGCCAACGGCCGAAGAGGGCCCAATTGTCCTCTCCTTCCCTAGTTGGGTCCAGTTCCTCATCCGATGAAGACGACGCGAGGCCTGACCATTCTTCCAGGCCTCACGATAGATATGAGGCGCCCCCTTGCTCCTCCCATCATGATACGCCGCACCCTGACCCATATCATAAGAGGGTTGACGATCTGTGGAACTACGTACACGGGAGAATAGACAGACGTCTCAAGATCTGGAGGACTTCAACAGAAAGTTTCATGTTGTTCAGGTTAGTGTTTAACTTAATTTATCGCCCACGATCTTTTAGTTTGTATTTTAATATTACAATCCAAATTTGTATTAGTTGTCGACTACGACGCTGATATCCGCTCCATTCGGACAGAGGGCACCATCGACGTTTGCCACCACATCCTATCCATCATTCCCGCAGAGTGTAGGTCATGACGAATAACTATAATTATATTTTCGTTCTTATGTTTGAAAATCTTATAATGACCAATGTCACGCAGGTCGGGATGTCGGAGGCAGGGGTTACACACCCCAAATGACGACGTTTGGCACCACATTCTATCCGTCATTCCCGCAGACTGTAAGTCACATTGAATAACCATTATAGTTATATGTTAGTTCCTAAGTTTGTAACTCTTATAATGAAAAATTTCATGTAGTTTGGGATGTCGGAGGCAGAGGGTTACACACCCCAAATGACGACGTTTGGCACCACATTCTATCCGTCATTCCCGCAGACTGTAAGTCACAATGAATAACCATTATAGTTATATGTTAGTTCCTAAGTTTGTAACGCTTATAATGAAAAATGTCATGCAGTTTGGGATGTCGGAGGCAGGGGGTTATACACCCCAAATGACGACGTTCGGCACTACATCCACCACATCATTCCCGCAAAGTGTAAGTCACGACGAGTACCCATTATAGTTGTATTTTCGTTATTAACTTTGTAAATCTTATAATGAACAATGTCACGCAGTTTGGGATGTCCGAGGGGTATTTCTCCGCTACGTACACGCCATCATTGACGGAGCTCCTTGGGATATCGCACGCAGACTGTTACAGGCCGGAAATGTCGACGACCTACGATATGTCGGGGCTGTCGTACGTCACACCGCCACCTTACAGACCGCATAATGTAAGTTATCTTGGTAGTTTTGGTTTAATTGTGAACATGATGAAATTGTACTTAAAATATATAATAACTTAACTTTCAGTCCATGGGGTCGGGGATTGACACCATCCCGGCGAAAGTGCACTTCAGTGAGCCGGAAATTGACGATGCCTACTTCTTGGAGCCGAAAGTTGACCCGATGGATGTGGTAGCGCCACAGACGGAGGTGGCAGGACCTTCTAGGCCGGTTCGGAATAGGGGACTTGCAGCAATTTTTGGTAGCCCATGGACAAGGCAAGGATCTACCACGCCGGTACTTGTGAAGAAAGCCATGCCAAGGGTGAATGCAAAGGGAGCGGGAAAGGGAAAGGTGACTTCACCAGAGCGCCTTTCGGCGTCGGATATATTGGACTTGTGTCGGACTGGTCGCCTCCCTGCCTGATATACACCCTTTACGCCAACCTAGACATTTTCAACCGGTTTTTTGAAGTACTGCTGGCATCTAACCCGACTGACTATGAACTGGAGGATCTGGTTAGTATTGAAGTTTAACTATAGTCATATAATCAAATATATTTTATATTACATGTCTAACAATCTATGTTTTGTGTATAGCATATCGACTTTTGGGTCAGCATGCTCCAATCGGCGCATCCTCCATCCACGACGTGGACGATCATGATAAGTAATTTCTTTGAAATGATGGTCCGGGCGGATCAAGGTGTCGATTCCGTGTATCGGCTCTGCAATGGTGTGGAAGGGCTTGCTTGGGCGGACCTCGATACGGTATGAAAATCAATTTACATCTATTTTATTTAAGTTGTTTGTTGCTAATTATTTGTCTAATATTGTAATATTTTAGGTGTACATCTCATCTGCATTCATCCCCTTCATTGGGTGCTTGGGATGTTCAAGCTTGATCGTATGTTGTTGATTATAGATGATAGCTCCCTTAGCACGATCTATGACCTAGCTTTGAGCCAACGCCTTAGCACATTTAAGTCTCAGTTGTCGAGATTACTTAGACTGATCAATGACCTTAGACGTCAAGAGCGTGCAGAGCACTTCCGCCATAGGTTCGTCAAAAATGCACCGCAACAGAGCGGGATTAATGCGGATTGGGGTGTCTGGTTATGTCATAACCTCAGCAATTTGATTGACGATGTTATGCCAGCATGTGAAGAGGGGGACACTGAACAAGAGGCCATCAACTATCGAAAACATATGACGGAGACCATTTATTTGCATTGTACTTTCGGTTAGATTAGTAGGTTGTTTATATTTTAATATTATGAAGTATGTAACATTAAACTATTGTTATTTTTAGTGTTAACTTTGTTAATTATTATGTTAAAGTATTTAACTTGAAGTTATAATTTTGTTTATTATTTTGTTAAAGTATTGCACATATGAATACTTGAACCAAAACAAAAGCATTATAGGACAAGACAACTCATTTTCCACGTTTTCATACTTTTCACGTTTTTAATACTTTTCAATGCGAACCGACATCCACATTTGCCTATAAATACCCTGCGCTAGATTAGTCGTAAAACATATATACGGGAACATAGTATTCATTAACGTATTCTTACATGGCATCCCCAAATCTTCATGTTTGGTGCTTTAGGCGTTTATCTGAATGCTTTCAGACACTGGCAAAGAGTTATATGGTTAGTGTGCATGTTTCTTTGGGTTTTGCTTGTTAGTACCGTTGTTCTACGACCTAACTATATTAATGTTCATCAACAGATGCATATCCACAGTTGTTCACCATGAAAGTCCACCATGGTGGGTACTTCACGGAACCACCTACAAGACATTATTTACGTGGTCTAGAAATTTATGTTGACATGTTAATGTGGACGATCTTTCTATGAAACTGCTTGAACAAATCATGAAAGAGTTGGACTATGAAGAACCAAAATATTATAGGTTGTATTTTAAGAGGCCGAATGCAGACTTCTTGACTGGACTGGTAGAATTGAGTACCGACGAAGATGTAGCCAACATACGTCAGTATGTTGACGGCCATACTGTGATTGAAGTGTACAACGAGAAAGTGGAGCTTAATACTTTGAGACTCGTCTCGCCAGAGCATGTAAGAAGTCGACCTGGATTGTCAAAAACCCAACCATCGTGTAGCCGTAGCCTCAAATTTGGATAATTTTGTACTGTACTGATTAGTATGTGTTTGTTATGAAATAATCTTGTATAACATCTATGACTTGTATTTTTAATATGAATCACTTATCTTTAAAGACTACTTTTCAAACAAATTAAATACTACTCTTACACTACTTTTCAGACAAATATAAGACCTTTATTCATGAGCAAACTTCAACATGAAACATCAACTTAAAAACAGGAAACAACAACATAGAAACAGAATATGAATGAAACAACAACACACAACTGGAAAGTACAAAACAACAACACAGAAGCAACAAAGTACGAAAGCAACACTCGTAGCACGACCTAAGGATAAATTGCCTTACATTGATCAATCCAGGATTGCTTCTCGGTTACCTTCGCTTGAAGAATTGCGAAGTCTTGCATAATGTGGTGAGTTTCTAAGCTTTCCCGACGAATACGGGACTCCTTATCTTTTATCTCCCCCTTCATCCTTTTGATCTCCTTTTCTTCCTGTTCGATCCTTTGCAGGTGTGCATCCTTCCTGGCCATCATTTGATTCCACTCTTTTGTCAATTGCGCTATCTCTGCTTCCCTTTCTTGTATCGCTAGTTTGAGTCGAACGGGCATTTCTTGTGTAGACGATGAGTTAGAAGATGATGCCATTTTTTAGCTGAGAGACGATACTATTATGATATCAAAATGTTGTATGGATGTTGTGACTTTTACAGTTGGAACTAACAGGGGTATTTAAAGCCACAAGGAGCAAATGGCTCAACAGAGACCTTCTACTTTTCAGACGAATCTTGCAGGCTACCTTTTCAGAAAAATCTTGCAGGCTACCTTTTTAGACGAAACTTGCAGACTACTTTTCCAGACGAATCTTTCAGTTACTTTTTAGTCGAATCTTGCAGTGAACTATACAGATGAATCATGTAGGAAACTTTTCAGACGAAATCTTTGACCATATCCACTTCCGTGATCAAGAACCTACATTTTCACGGCTATAAGTAGATAGCTAGATGAAGTAGTAATTTACAACTTGCTATCGATCTTTTCTACCTTCTACACCGTTTACAAACATTCTTTCGCTTTTCTTAACACTATGGATGGAGGTTCAAGATCAAAGGGGAAAAGGTCGACGAATGGGGTTGGCACTTCACGTTCTGCAACGTACCAACCACTGAATGATGGAGCTCGATGGGGTACCTGGAAGGTACCGGAAACAGACGAGGAGTGGAGAAACCATGGGCGAACTGTGGCCGATGATCCATTCACGGCTGAGGAGCAAGAAGACTGGGAGATGGCATGGGAGCAATACTACCTCGATAATGCCTGGAAAAGCCCACCAAGGTATCATTATACCCAGTCGGAGGGTCTTCCAGAAACACAACGAATTCCTCCTGAAGTGGAAGTGTCCATTGATGAGGCGAACACCGATATCGAAAAGGTAAAGGTTATGTGGAAACATAACAGGGAGCTTCAGCAGGGGAAAATGGAGTATCTAGAGGAGAAGAAACGAGAACTGGCCATGACTAGGGCTCACGTTCGGGAGGTGCAACGACAGATTAAGGAAGTAGAAGAGGAACTAATAGAAATCGAAGAAGACTACACGGGAATGGAGGACGTGATCAAGGAAAAGGTTAACTGGATCACTGGCGTCAAGGACGCCTACCCGTAATAGATTTCTCTGTTTAGATGCACTGTATCCATTTCAGTGGGGAAGATGAATTCAAATAATTGATCTTTTAATTAATTTCCCTATTAAATAACTTAAAATGGAAAAAATTACTTTAAATAAATACTTGAAACAACTGAGACAATAAGTGTGAAAAAAACAGTAAAAACATGCAAAAACACGTGAAAAAACCCCAAATACATGAAATGATAGCCTAAAAACTAGAGGGACCAAAAGTGAAAATCGCGACAAGGACCAAAAGTGTCAAACTGCCCATTTTTGGCTCCATCGCGGGGCCTTTACGGCCCACCGCGGGCTCCCAACACAGGCCATTTGGGCCGGGTCTGCGATCGCGGGCCCAATCGCGAGAAAACGGGGTATTTCTGCAAAACCAAAGATATTTTGGGCATTTGGGTAAACGAGTTTTCAACTTTGGGCATTTTAATTAATTTCCCTATAAATAATGTAGATAATTATAATAAATTAATTATAAAATATAGATAACTAAAATTTCACTTTTTGCTTTCTTTATTTAAAATAAATTCAGTGAATTACGGATTTGGTCACGTGGTTTGTAAAAAAATATGACTAGCATCCCTAAACTCGATTAGTTATGGAAATGGTCCTGTGGTTTTCATTTTTGCATTACTAGGGTCCCTGAACCAAACGGCCATCCAACACCCTCCGTTAACTTAAGGGCAAAATCGTCCACTCACTATTCACATATTTCAATATTAAACTTTATATTTTTTTCTTTTTCTTGTTATCTTTTTTGTCTTCTTCTAATCCCACAAGGACCAGAAACGTCATTCACTCTTATATATCTATATATATATTGTAAGTATACAAACACACTCAAACACATACATGATACATATATAATACACACACACACATATATATATATATACTAGTTATGCACCCGCTGCAATGCAGCGAAATCTTAAATTTTACTGTAAATTACAAAAAAGGAAATAATTTCCAACAATTTGCTAAGAATGTGATGGTATATATTTTTCAAAAAAGATGATAACGCACGGATCACCAAGAAAGCTGGGTACAATGTTCTACACATTAAATTACAACAAAAACAACACAATGCAGATGCACCCTTGTCTTTAAGGATTCAATGGGGAATCTTAAAGGCAACACCTTTGAAGAATACTTAACTTGCTCGATATATAGAACATTGGATTCAATGGGAACAATAGTGTTTGACAGCCTGGTAGCTTTTTTAGATGTCAAACAAATATAAATCTTGTCCAACTTCGCAGACATACTTTCACAAACTTCACATTTGATCTATTTCGATGACCACCAATGACGTTATGCACCAAGATATGAGTCCTACAAAAACAAATGTCGATGGTTGTGTGTCTATAGACAAATGGGACTTAAATTTAGAAAACGATATTTTGCCAACATTTTCTAGTGAAGCCAAGGAAAAAATTGTAATCAGCTTAATCCCCTTTCCTCTCAATCTCTCAATCTCTTGACTTGTTGCTTTGCCTACATTATAATTACTTCAAGCCAACTCAGAATACTAATCGTTATTCAACCATAAAAAAATAACAACATGCAATAAATTAACAATTTCACATAGACGAGGAAGTTGATCTAGAATCAGATATCTCAATTCCAAGTCATCAACATAGGGAAACCATCATTACCGGGGTTGCTTATCAATTTTAATACCATAAATCAAACCATTGTTAGTTAAATAAAATCTACTGGCATTAAACCGCTTGCATGATAATATATGGTCTTTACTTCTCGCATCTATGAACCAAAGAAAGAACATATTGCAAGTACAAAAGATACAATAAAAAGAACCTAGAAACATTTGTCTAAAATACCAGAGGACTCTGAAAGCTGTTGAGGATAAAAATATGGCCTAACCAACAGCTTTAAAATCGGAATTACTCAATGTCGTAACAAGTAGCTTTCAAATTGACACCCCAAATATTGAATTGAAAGAGGCCATTGATAATGTTTGTCAAGGTTACAAAAAGGAGTACTGACGGTTGTTAAGCAGACTGGTCTAACAAACGACTTCCAAATCAAATCATCATCAATGGCACAACAATCGCACTAAATGATTGATGACACTAAAACCACCAATAAAATTTAGGCGACAAAACAACAGTATCAGTAAGGTTTATGAGTGAATGAACAAACTACTATTGTTATTGTTGTTATCGTCACCATTGTTCTTATTGTTGCCATGATCAACATCATTTTAGACTATTTGAAAAAAAAATCACAAGTTATACCTTGAAGCTCTTGTTATGATCTCGCCTGTTTTGCAATCACGAAGCAACCAATCACATCGCTTGTCGTTTTTCCCAGATCAAGCTACCCATGCATCTACTTGAACAACATCACCCTGCAATAGATCTGAGAATGTCAAAATCCCGCGGGGTCAAAGTGTCAACCTTGCAACATAATTATACAAAAGGTCTTTCACAGAGCTATTATATTTCTAAAACCGTAACTTTCGGATTTTAAAATGCCCCGTGCTTCTTAATTGCAACCAAGTACTTTTGTAGTCCATTACCATTGAAATTTGTCACCTTCATTTAGTTTTATTTGACTTTTTAGGACCTAATTTAATCGGTCGTTAACTTGGAAAATTCCGACTGTTCGTTTTCTGGGTCCAACTCGGTCCTAGCCCTAAAAACAAGTTCTTTTCTGATCGATATCTATCCACTAATTCGTTTGTGCATCTCTAGGCATAACGATGAAAAAAAATTGAAACAAAAAGTTGTTGATAATTCTCATACTTACGTTACAGATTCATATTAAAAGTTACATAAGGACAGACGAGCTATATTTTGACATAAATGTTAAAATTTACATCACACAAAATGTTCAAGATAAAACTTATATATTGTTTGTAATACATAAGTTAAAATATAGTTACATATTGATTTAAGATCCGGGATAAACAAATAAAATAATAAACATTAGTATGTATATATATATATATATATATATATATTTGTGTGTGTGTGTGTTGGATCTTGCTAGCTTAGCATTTTTAAACGTGTCTCCGAAAAAGTCTCCAGTTCAATAAAGGTGCAATGAATTTTAGTAACCCAATTTCTATGTGATTTTAGGATTCTACGTACTATGCCCAATGTACTTCCAAACCATGTATGCAACATACTTGGAGTAGATTCCAAGGTTTTTTTTAACACCAAGCTCCATTAGAAATGAAGGTATAATTCATGTTCAAAGTAGAACACGAAAAGAAATTTCCTAAAACCCATGTACAAGAAAGGGGAGAGGCTTTATCCATTCAGCTACATCTTTCTGTGGCTCAATAAAAGAATAAAACATAACAGAACAAATAGAAACCTGAATTATGAACTTTGCATACTAAATGCGGATGTTATGAGTTCCTATTATCAACCATAATTGTCTAATAAAGATAACCGAGACAAGTGACTTACGATGTTGGATAACGGTCTACCATGACCTGCATCTTTGTCACCACGCAGAATAAATATTAAAATTTTCTTGCAAATTTCTGGTGTTGAGCCAAGGCCATCACCCAATAGTCCATCAGTCTTTACATGATTAAGGGCAGTTTCCTGGAAAATCAGCACAAATTTTTATAAATTTGAGCTTCCGATATGATACTTAAAACACTAAGATCTATGAAAAATTCATTATATGAAAGATCACCAGATCTGCAAATGATTCATTTGCATCTCTATCGATGCAGTTCGATCAGCCCCTATTTCATATGATCTAATAGAGAAATTTTGACGGAATGAATACAAGCCCATCCTCCACAATTCTCCCTAAAGCAAAAGGATCCAAATCAGCAAGCATGTCGGGCCACTTGGTTTTCCAATCCAGCATCATCCATTGCTTCTCTACAGCCAAAAAGATTGTTATGATTGCAGCAAGAAGCATGCTCGAATCGGCAACTGGTTGATAAAGGTTCTTGGAACATGTGATGTAGAATTATCATCAGTCTTGATGATGGTATGTACTCTAGTCCCGTATTTTACCTCTGCAGGAGCCTGTGTATTAGCCTTAACTTGCAAACCCCCTGAATTTCATGGACATTCCATAAAAGATTATGTCTTGACCCCAACAGAAAACCTACCAAAAACCACCATCCAAATGTTCCATAAAATCATATAAAAAATTTCACAACAATTTAACAATGGAATATAATGCAACCAATATAATATAAGCTTTATATAACTAAAATAAAATGTGAAATGCTATTACTAATAATCTTCCTTGAAGAGATTTCAAAGTGTGAATCTGCATATCCAAACCCATCAAACTTTTCTAAACAATAACAACTTATGTGCCTACCTGTTGTAGTGTTTTTGCTGTATTCCTTTTACACACTTTGTTTCATGGACTGTTTGGATAAACATGAACCTGTTGATGTTTCGTTTTCTATGACTTGTATTTTTAATATGAATCACTTATCTTTAAAGACTACTTTTCAAACAAATTAAATACTACTCTTACACTACTTTTCAGACAAATATAAGACCTTTATTTATGAGCAAACTTCAACATGAAACATCAACTTAAAAACAGGAAACAACAACATAGAAACAGAAAATGAATGAAACAACAACACACAACTGGAAAGTACAAAACAACAACACAGAAGCAACAAAGTACGAAAGCAACACTCGTAGCACGACCTAAGGATAAATTGCCTTACATTGATCAATCCAGGATTGCTTCTCGGTTACCTTCGCTTGAAGAATTGCGAAGTCTTGCATAATGTGGTGAATTTCTAAGCTTTCCCGACGAATACGGGACTCCTTATCTTTTATCTCCCCCTTCATCCTTTTGATCTCCTTTTCTTCCTGTTCGATCCTTTGCAGGTGTGCAGCCTTCCTGGCCATCATTTGATTCCACTCTTCTGTCAATTGCGCTATCTCCGCTTCCCTTTCTTGTATCCCTAGTTTGAGTCGAACGTGCATTTCTTGTGTAGACGATGAGTTAGAAGATGACGCCATTTTTTAGCTGAGAGACGATACTATTATGATATCAAAATGTTGTATGGATGTTGTGACTTTTACAGTTGGAACTAACAGGGGTATTTAAAGCCACAAGGAGCAAATGGCTCAACAGAGACCTTCTACTTTTCAGACGAATCTTGCATCAACTTTTCAGACGAATCTTGCAGGCTACCTTTTCAGAAAAATCTTGCAGGCTACCTTTTTAGATGAAACTTGCAGACTACTTTTCCAGACGAATCTTTCAGTTACTTTTTCAGTCGAATTTTGCAGTGAACTATACAGACGAATCATGCAGGAAACTTTTCAGACGAAATCTTTGACCATATCCACATCCATGATCAAGAACCTACATTTTCACGGCTATAAGTAGAAAGCTAGATGAAGTAGTAATTCACAACTTGCTATCGATCTTTTCTACCTTCTACACCGTTTACAAACATTCTTTCGCTTTTCTTAACACTATGGATGGAGGTTCAAGATCAAAGGGGAAAAGGTCGACGAATGGGGTTGGCACTTCACGTTCTGCAACGTACCAACCACTGAATGATGGAGCTCGATGGGGTACCTGGAAGGTACCGGAAACAGACGAGGAGTGGAGAAACCATGGGCGAACTGTGGCCGATGATCCATTCACGGCTGAGGAGCAAGAAGACTGGGAGATGGCATGGGAGCAATACTACCTCGATAATGCCTGGAAAAGCCCACCAAGGAATCATTATACCCAGTCGGAGGGTCTTCCAGAAACACAACGAATTCCTCCTGAAGTGGAAGTGTCCATTGATGAGGCGAACACCGATATCGAAAAGGTAAAGGTTATGTGGAACCATAACAGGGAGCTTCAGCAGGGGAAAATGGAGTATCTAGAGGAGAAGAAACGAGAACTGGCCATGACTAGGGCTCACGTTCGGGAGGTGCAACGACAGATTAAGGAAGTAGAAGAGGAACTAATAGAAATCGAAGAAGACTACACGGGAATGGAGGACGTGATCAAGGAAAAGGTTAACTGGATCACTGGCGTCAAGGACGCCTACCCGTAATAGATTTCTCTGTTTAGATGCACTGTATCCATTTCAGTGGGGAAGATGAATTCAAATAATTGATCTTTTAATTAATTTCCCTATTAAATAACTTAAAATGGAAAAAATTACTTTAAATAAATACTTGAAACAACTGAGACAATAAGTGTGAAAAAAAACAGTAAAAACATGCAAAAACACGTGAAAAAACCCCAAATACATGAAATGATAGCCTAAAAACTAGAGGGACCAAAAGTGAAAATCGCGGACAAGGACCAAAAGTGTCAAACTGCCCATTTTAGGCTCCATCGCGGGGCCTTTACGGCCCACCGCGGGCTCCCAACGCAGGCCATTTGGGCCGGGTCTGCGATCGCGGGCCCAATCGCAAGAAAACGGGGTATTTCTGCAAAACCAAAGATATTTTGGGCATTTGGGTAAACGAGTTTTCAACTTTGGGCATTTTAATTAATTTCCCTATAAATAATGTAGATAATTATAATATAAATAATAAATTAATTATAAAATATAGATAACTAAAATTTCACTTTTTGCTTTCTTTATTTAAAATAAATTCAGTGAATTACGAATTTGGTCATGTGGTTTGTAAAAAATATGACTAGCATCCCTAAACTCGATTAATTATGGAAATGGTCCTGTGGTTTTCATTTTTGCATTACTAGGGTCCCTGAACCAAACGGCCATCCAACACCCTCCATTAACTTAAGGGCAAAATCGTCCACTCACTATTCACATATTTCAATATTAAACTTTATCTTTTTTTCTTTTTCTTGTTATCTTTTTTGTCTTCTTCTAATCCCACAAGGACCATAAACGTCATTCACTCTTATATATCTATATATCTATATATATATTGTAAGTATACAAACACACTCAAACACATACATGATACATATATAATACACACACACACACACACACATATATATATACTAGTTATGCACCCGCTGCAATGCAGCGAAATCTTAAATTTTACTGTAAATTACAAAAAAGGAAATAATTTCCAACAATTTGCTAAGAATGTGATGGTATATATTTTTCAAAAATGATGATAACGCACGGATCACCAAGAAAGCTGAGTACAATGTTCTACACATTAAATTACACCAAAAACAACACAATGCAGATGCACCCTTGTCTTTAAGGATTCAATGGGGAATCTTAAAGGCAACACCTTTGAAGAATACTTAACTTGCTCGATATATAGAACATTGGATTCAATGGGAACATTAGTATTTGACAGCCTGGTAGCTTTTTTAGATGTCAAACAAATATAAATCTTGTCCAACTTCGCAGACATACTTTCACAAACTTCACATTTGATCTATTTCGATGACCACCAATGACGTTATGCACCAAGATATGAGTCCTACAAAAACAAATGTCGATGGTTGTGTGTCTATAGACAAATGGGACTTAAATTTAGAAAACGATATTTTGCCAACATTTTCTAGTGAAGCCAAGGAAAAAATTGTAATCAGCTTAATCCCCTTTCCTCTCAATCTCTCAATCTCTTGACTTGTTGCTTTGCCTACATTATAATTACTTCAAGCCAACTCAGAATACTAATCGTTATTCAACCATAAAAAAATAACAACATGCAATAAATTAACAATTTCACATAGACGAGGAAGTTGATCTAGAATCAGATATCTCAATTCCAAGTCATCAACATAGGGAAACCATCATTACCGGGGTTGCTTATCAATTTTAATACCATAAATCAAACCATTGTTAGTTAAATAAAATCTACTGGCATTAAACCGCTTGCATGATAATATATGGTCTTTACTTCTCGCATCTATGAACCAAAGAAAGAACATATTGCAAGTACAAAAGATACAATAAAAAGAACCTAGAAACATTTGTCTAAAATACCAGAGGACTCTGAAAGCTGTTGAGGATAAAAATATGGCCTAACCAACAGCTTTAAAATCGGAATTACTCAATGTCGTAACAAGTAGCTTTCAAATTGACACCCCAAATATTGAATTGAAAGAGGCCATTGATAATGTTTGTCAAGGTTACAAAAAGGAGTACTGACGGTTGTTAAGCAGACTGGTCTAACAAACGACTTCCAAATCAAATCATCATCAATGGCACAACAATCGCACTAAATGATTGATGACACTAAAACCACCAATAAAATTTAGGCGACAAAACAACAGTATCAGTAAGGTTTATGAGTGAATGAACAAACTACTATTGTTATTGTTGTTATCGTCACCATTGTTCTTATTGTTGCCATGATCAACATCATTTTAGACTATTTGAAAAAAAAATCACAAGTTATACCTTGAAGCTCTTGTTATGATCTCGCCTGTTTTGCAATCACGAAGCAACCAATCACATCGCTTGTCGTTTTTCCCAGATCAAGCTACCCATGCATCTACTTGAACAACATCACCCTGCAATAGATCTGAGAATGTCAAAATCCCGCGGGGTCAAAGTGTCAACCTTGCAACATAATTATACAAAAGGTCTTTCACAGAGCTATTATATTTCTAAAACCGTAACTTTCGGATTTTAAAATGCCCCGTGCTTCTTAATTGCAACCAAGTACTTTTGTAGTCCATTACCATTGAAATTTGTCACCTTCATTTAGTTTTATTTGACTTTTTAGGACCTAATTTAATCGGTCGTTAACTTGGAAAATTCCGACTGTTCGTTTTCTGGGTCCAACTCGGTCCTAGCCCTAAAAACAAGTTCTTTTCTGATCGATATCTATCCACTAATTCGTTTGTGCATCTCTAGGCATAACGATGAAAAAAAATTGAAACAAAAAGTTGTTGATAATTCTCATACTTACGTTACAGATTCATATTAAAAGTTACATAAGGACAGACGAGCTATATTTTGACATAAATGTTAAAATTTACATCACACAAAATGTTCAAGATAAAACTTATATATTGTTTGTAATACATAAGTTAAAATATAGTTACATATTGATTTAAGATCCGGGATAAACAAATAAAATAATAAACATTAGTATGTATATATATATATATATATATATATATATATATATTTGTGTGTGTGTGTGTTGGATCTTGCTAGCTTAGCATTTTTAAACGTGTCTCCGAAAAAGTCTCCTAGTTCAATAAAGGTGCAATGAATTTTAGTAACCCAATTTCTATGTGATTTTAGGATTCTACGTACTATGCCCAATGTACTTCCAAACCATGTATGCAACATACTTGGAGTAGATTCCAAGGTTTTTTTTAACACCAAGCTCCATTAGAAATGAAGGTATAATTCATGTTCAAAGTAGAACACGAAAAGAAATTTCCTAAAACCCATGTACAAGAAAGGGGAGAGGCTTTATCCATTCAGCTACATCTTTCTGTGGCTCAATAAAAGAATAAAACATAACAGAACAAATAGAAACCTGAATTATGAACTTTGCATACTAAATGCGGATGTTATGAGTTCCTATTATCAACCATAATTGTCTAATAAAGATAACCGAGACAAGTGACTTACGATGTTGGATAACGGTCTACCATGACCTGCATCTTTGTCACCACGCAGAATAAATATTAAAATTTTCTTGCAAATTTCTGGTGTTGAGCCAAGGCCATCACCCAATAGTCCATCAGTCTTTACATGATTAAGGGCAGTTTCCTGGAAAATCAGCACAAATTTTTATAAATTTGAGCTTCCGATATGATACTTAAAACACTAAGATCTATGAAAAATTCATTATATGAAAGATCACCAGATCTGCAAATGATTCATTTGCATCTCTATCGATGCAGTTCGATCAGCCCCTATTTCATATGATCTAATAGAGAAATTTTGACGGAATGAATACAAGCCCATCCTCCACAATTCTCCCTAAAGCAAAAGGATCCAAATCAGCAAGCATGTCGGGCCACTTGGTTTTCCAATCCAGCATCATCCATTGCTTCTCTACAGCCAAAAAGATTGTTATGATTGCAGCAAGAAGCATGCTCGAATCGGAAACTGGTTGATAAAGGTTCTTGGAACATGTGATGTAGAATTATCATCAGTCTTGATGATGGTATGTACTCTAGTCCCGTATTTTACCTCTGCAGGAGCCTGTGTATTAGCCTTAACTTGCAAACCCCCTGAATTTCATGGACATTCCATAAAAGATTATGTCTTGACCCCAACAGAAAACCTACCAAAAACCACCATCCAAATGTTCCATAAAATCATATAAAAAATTTCACAACAATTTAACAATGGAATATAATGCAACCAATATAATATAAGCTTTATATAACTAAAATAAAATGTGAAATGCTATTACTAATAATCTTCCTTGAAGAGATTTCAAAGTGTGAATCTGCATATCCAAACCCATCAAACTTTTCTAAACAATAACAACTTATGTGCCTACCTGTTGTAGTGTTTTTGCTGTATTCCTTTTACACACTTTGTTTCATGGACTGTTTGGATAAACATGAACCTGTTGATGTTTCGTTTTCTATGACTTGTATTTTTAATATGAATCACTTATCTTTAAAGACTACTTTTCAAACAAATTAAATACTACTCTTACACTACTTTTCAGACAAATATAAGACCTTTATTTATGAGCAAACTTCAACATGAAACATCAACTTAAAAACAGGAAACAACAACATAGAAACAGAAAATGAATGAAACAACAACACACAACTGGAAAGTACAAAACAACAACACAGAAGCAACAAAGTACGAAAGCAACACTCGTAGCACGACCTAAGGATAAATTGCCTTACATTGATCAATCCAGGATTGCTTCTCGGTTACCTTCGCTTGAAGAATTGCGAAGTCTTGCATAATGTGGTGAATTTCTAAGCTTTCCCGACGAATACGGGACTCCTTATCTTTTATCTCCCCCTTCATCCTTTTGATCTCCTTTTCTTCCTGTTCGATCCTTTGCAGGTGTGCAGCCTTCCTGGCCATCATTTGATTCCACTCTTCTGTCAATTGCGCTATCTCCGCTTCCCTTTCTTGTATCCCTAGTTTGAGTCGAACGAGCATTTCTTGTGTAGACGATGAGTTAGAAGATGATGCCATTTTTTAGCTGAGAGACGATACTATTATGATATCAAAATGTTGTATGGATGTTGTGACTTTTACAGTTGGAACTAACAGGGGTATTTAAAGCCACAAGGAGCAAATGGCTCAACAGAGACCTTCTACTTTTCAGACGAATCTTGCATCAACTTTTCAGACGAATCTTGCAGGCTACCTTTTCAGAAAAATCTTGCAGGCTACCTTTTTAGATGAAACTTGCAGACTACTTTTCCAGACGAATCTTTCAGTTACTTTTTCAGTCGAATTTTGCAGTGAACTATACAGACGAATCATGCAGGAAACTTTTCAGACGAAATCTTTGACCATATCCACATCCATGATCAAGAACCTACATTTTCACGGCTATAAGTAGAAAGCTAGATGAAGTAGTAATTCACAACTTGCTATCGATCTTTTCTACCTTCTACACCGTTTACAAACATTCTTTCGCTTTTCTTAACACTATGGATGGAGGTTCAAGATCAAAGGGGAAAAGGTCGACGAATGGGGTTGGCACTTCACGTTCTGCAACGTACCAACCACTGAATGATGGAGCTCGATGGGGTACCTGGAAGGTACCGGAAACAGACGAGGAGTGGAGAAACCATGGGCGAACTGTGGCCGATGATCCATTCACGGCTGAGGAGCAAGAAGACTGGGAGATGGCATGGGAGCAATACTACCTCGATAATGCCTGGAAAAGCCCACCAAGGTATCATTATACCCAGTCGGAGGGTCTTCCAGAAACACAACGAATTCCTCCTGAAGTGGAAGTGTCCATTGATGAGGCGAACACCGATATCGAAAAGGTAAAGGTTATGTGGAACCATAACAGGGAGCTTCAGCAGGGGAAAATGGAGTATCTAGAGGAGAAGAAACGAGAACTGGCCATGACTAGGGCTCACGTTCGGGAGGTGCAACGACAGATTAAGGAAGTAGAAGAGGAACTAATAGAAATCGAAGAAGACTACACGGGAATGGAGGACGTGATCAAGGAAAAGGTTAACTGGATCACTGGCGTCCAGGACGCCTACCCGTAATAGATTTCTCTGTTTAGATGCACTGTATCCATTTCAGTGGGGAAGATGAATTCAAATAATTGATCTTTTAATTAATTTCCCTATTAAATAACTTAAAATGGAAAAAATTACTTTAAATAAATACTTGAAACAACTGAGACAATAAGTGTGAAAAAAAACAGTAAAAACATGCAAAAACACGTGAAAAAACCCCAAATACATGAAATGATAGCCTAAAAACTAGAGGGACCAAAAGTGAAAATCGCGGACAAGGACCAAAAGTGTCAAAGTGCCCATTTTAGGCTCCATCGCGGGGCCATTGCGGCCCACCGCGGGCTCCCAACGCAGGCCATTTGGGCCGGGTCTGCGATCGCGGGCCCAATCGCGAGAAAACGGGGTATTTCTGCAAAACCAAAGATATTTTGGGCATTTGGGTAAACGAGTTTTCAACTTTGGGCATTTTAATTAATTTCCCTATAAATAATGTAGATAATTATAATATAAATAATAAATTAATTATAAATATAGATAACTAAAATTTCACTTTTTGCTTTCTTTATTTAAAATAAATTCAGTGAATTACGGATTTGGTCCCTGTGGTTTGTAAAAAAATATGACTAGCATCCCTAAACTCGATTAATTATGGAAATGGTCCTGTGGTTTTCATTTTTGCATTACTAGGGTCCCTGAACCAAACGGCCATCCAACACCCTCCGTTAACTTAAGGGCAAAATCGCCCACTCACTATTCACATATTTCAATATTAAACTTTATCTTTTTTTATTTTTCTTGTTATCTTTTTTGTCTTCTTCTAATCCCACAAGGACCAGAAACGTCATTCACTCTTATATATCTATATATCTATATATATATTGTAAGTATACAAACACACTCAAACACATACATGATACATATATAATACACACACACACACATATATATATATACTAGTTATGCACCCGCTGCAATGCAGCGAAATCTTAAATTTTACTGTAAATTACAAAAAAGGAAATAATTTCCAACAATTTGCTAAGAATGTGATGGTATATATTTTTCAAAAAAGATGATAACGCACGGATCACCAAGAAAGCTGAGTACAATGTTCTACACATTAAATTACACCAAAAACAACACAATGCAGATGCACCCTTGTTGTTAGCTTCAATCTTCCTAATCAAAGAAGTATTTAGAAGTAGTGAAAAATAGGCTAAGTGAAGAAAGTCTCTTACAGAGGCTCTGTCAGACTTACCGAGAGATCAAGATCAAGAATCTACAGAAGCTAAAGAGGCGCGCTACAGAAGCTATGTCATACGCGCAAAGAAGATCAATAACTCGGAATCCGGGGAAGACTCCTCCACAGAGGACCAGACCGCAGAACCTCTATAACTCATTACAGAGCCTCTGTGGTCCTCACAATACGACTTGAAGATATTTACAATATCTTGCTACTGTTACAGGACCTGTTCATCAACTTGCATGGTAGCATGCCCTGTCCAACGTCGACGTGTCAAATTCTGATTGGATTCAATAGGGCTTAGTACATAATAGACGTCTGCTGCATTAAATGCAATACAGCACGTCTGACTGTTCATGCCACACTTGCAACTGTTCACGACATCCGTTCAACTATTCATCAGTACCGTCTGAATAGTAGCATATGCTTTATGGTCCCCTTTAGAGTAGTATATAAGGAAGACTCATGTTGAGTTCTTCCTTATCACATATAAATCGAACATCACAAGAACACAAAAGTTTATTCACCTTAAAAGTCATATCTATTTTGAA
Organism: Saussurea involucrata; assembly: GCA_033807775.1. Classification (NCBI taxonomy): domain Eukaryota; kingdom Viridiplantae; phylum Streptophyta; class Magnoliopsida; order Asterales; family Asteraceae; genus Saussurea; species Saussurea involucrata. The sequence continues at coordinate 509,747 of JAWVWS010001006.1, read as the reverse complement.
GCTTTTCTTACTCATAGTTCTTAAACCTGTTCTTATTTTATATATTCAGTAAACTTTGAGATATAATATTCTGTTCACTGTTTATTTATATTTTGGTCTAAATCTATCAAACTTGTCTGTTAGTTCTTCAAATACGCTTCCGCATCAAACATTAACTTGAACTAATAGATCTGATAATCTTGTTTAAAGCAAAACGGGAACCAACAATTGGTATCAGAGCAAAGCTTGATTTTCAATATCAAGTGATCCTCGCTTTACAACTTTTATCTGATAGATTATTTTCTCTCTTCATCACCATATTTCTGGATATTAGTTGTACCCAGAAAAACTTTCAGATCTTCATACTCATAAATCCTCCATCAGATTATCCTTCTCTCAAAATGACAAATACCAATAACGTTTTTACTGCCGGCTCATTAACTAAACCTCCTACTCTTCTAAGAGATGAATATCCTCAATGGAAAATAAGAATGGTTCATTTTTTTGAGGGTACTGAAAAAAATCTCAAACAATATCTTTATAATCTTCCTCCGGTTCCTATGATAACTATGCCACATGTACCAGCTACTAATGAATCTCTTGAAATCCCTGAACATAAAAAACCTAAGCCAAAAGTAGACTGGTCAGATGAAGATAAGGCAGAAGATGAAGTTGCACAGAAAACGAAAAGAATATTAATCATGGCTATCCCCAACGAAATATTTCAATCTTTAGATGCATGCGAAACAGCGCACGATCTTTGGAAAGAATTAGAAAGACAACTGGAAGGGGGTGCTAAAACACAGAAGAACCGAAGAGCACAATACATAAACGAGTATCATGCCTTCAGAGCCTCTGCAACAGAATCTCTGCAAACAACATACGATCGGTTCAACTCTCTCATAAACAAATGCAGAAAGTCTGGTATTCACAGAACCACGGAAGAAAATAACGTCATGTTTCTAAAGATCCTGAACAACGAGTGGCTTCAGTTGTCTATGTCTTTACAAACAAATCAAGATCTAGACTCCTGGACACTCTCTGATCTCTATGGAACACTAGCCGCACAAGAGCCTCAAATAGCTCAAGCTAAAACACTAACCATTGTACCATACGCATTGGTTAGTAAATCAATAGAGGCTACGGACAGACCAAGAAATGAGAGATCTACAGAGGAGAAAAAGAAGGAGAAAAAGAAGATGGTAATGATTGATAGCGAAGAAGACGAGCTGATAGAAGAAGAAATAACTCTTGCATCATTAGCTAAATCAATGGCTCTATTGACAAGAGAGTTTAGAAATAACCAAAGGAATTCTGGTAGAAGAGATGATGGAAGAAGAGATGATGGAAGAAGAGAAGAATCAAGTAACCAACAGAGGTCAGACTACAGAAATGATGACCAACAGAGGTTGAGCGACATAAGCTATAGAGGAAATGACCGACAGAGATCAGATGACAAGGTAGGCCACACACAAGAATGCTACAAATGTGGTAAGCCTGGTCATTACGCAAACGAATGCCGGACAGAGAAAGGTGGAGACCAACAGAAGTCCGAAGATCGAACTGGAAACACCTCCCAAGGTTGTTTCAACTGCGGCAAGCCAGGTCATTTCGCAAAAGAATGCAGAAGTAGACAAAATCGCCCACAGAAGGACTCAGCTTTTTACAAAAAGAAGGCTGAGTATTATGCGCAAAAATCCCTAATGGCGAACAAAGGGCATTCTGAGGCAAACAAGGAGGACTTCGAGTCAGACTCTACCTCTGACGATGAATTCCCCACCAATGCCCTGTTCTGTGGCATGGCAGAAGTTGACTCCGGCATTGACACTGAGGTATCCATTTCAAACTCTACCTCAAGTATTAATACTGTAGATGATGATTTATTTAAACTTAACATTGAATTGAAAGAAGTAAATAAAAGCATTCAGAAAAGACTAACCTTTAATGAGAGAGAAGTAAGGCTTCTCACTCAAGAAAAAGCCAAAATCTTTGAAGAAAAAGAAAAAAACGAAAAATATTGGAGCAAAAATATAGATCCTTTAAAAAGGCAAATTTCTGATCTAACCTATGCTTTAAAAATCAAAACAAAAGAACTTTCAGTTTCAAGAAGTGAAACAACAGACATAAGAGCTCTTAAAGAATACTTTTAAAAAGAAAGAGAGGTACTTTGGCAAGATCTTTTAAGAAGAGAAGTCTTACTTAAAAACTATAAAGATGCACAGAAGGTGTATGAAAAGGTAAACTCTCAAATAGCAAGACGAGGTATAGGGTACAGTGATATTACCTTAGGAGTTGAAAATAAACAACTAAAACCTCTGTCTTCTCTATTTGTTTTGGGAAAAACTAACAAACCAAACTTTCCAAACTTACTCTCTGTAAGTAACAGGGTTAAAATCTCTGCAGAACCTCACTTGAGGAAACATATAAAGATGATCAATGTATGGTTTGAAAATACAGATTCATCATCTTCAACCTCTGTCAATAGAGGAATCAAACCAAAGAAATATCTGAAAACACAAGATCAGATTGGTATCTTTAAGTTTGGTAAACCAGAGACTCAAACACAGGTCGCTTTTGTCTGCATGATAAACGATGAAAAGAAATTATCAGAAGAAGCTCCTGAGTTTAAACCCATCTTTTCAGAAGAAAAACTTGAAAAATCTATTGAAAAGGAAATTTTGGAAGTTTTGAAATCAAATGTTTTAGAAAATCTCAGTACATCTTCTATAGATCAAATTCTCGCTGAAAAGATCTCATCAGATACCTCTGCCATCTATGAAAGTCATTCTACAGAGGAAGAAATCTCTTACGATACTTGCTCAGAAAATCCAACCTCTGTCGAAAGAGATGACTCAACCTCTGTATATGAGGACGATTCAACCTCTGACGACTCAGAGACTGATTCTGAATCAGGGATAGTTCACTATGACATAGAGGATGTTAAAATCTCCTCTGAAGTTCTTAACAGAACTATTTCTCCAAAAGAGAAAATCACAGAGATACCTATCTGCCCAGATTTTCTGAACATGTATTTAAAAGTCAAAACCTCTGCTGAACTTGATATATTAAAGAAGACCTCTATAGATCCTAAAAGTTCAAAATTTTCAAAACCTTTAAGGAAAATTAAAGAGAATCCCACTTGGCAACAAAAGGGAAAATGGCCTGAAGCTAACAATTACTTTTCCTCTGTGACAGTGAAGAAAGATGTTCACCACAGAACAGAGTCACAGAAGGCAGGAACTAAACAAGACTTTTGCAAACAACATTCTAGTATTCATAGATCTTCTTGTAATAGGAAATCTAATGTAAAGAAAGAGTGTAATGCCTATGTGGCTCAGTTCAATGAATTCAATGAAAAGTTTAAACGAATCACGTCTCATATTCAATACTGTCATTGTTTTGATCTTATGTTCAAATTGAATAAACACTTCTCAAGTCCAGATTGCTTACTCTCCACTAAAACTCCCAAGTCAAAACCTAGAGAGAAACAATCTGATCTTTCTACAAAGGATAAAATGTATTTCAAGAATGCTAAGGCAAACTTGAAAAATTCTAACAATATTGGACCCATATGGATATGGGTACCTAAGTCTCTGTGATTGTCTTACAGAAGCAACATGTGCCAATTTGGTATCTTGACTCCGGATGCTCAAGGCACATGACTGGCGACAGAAGATTACTATCCACATACAAAGAAACACACGATGGTGGATCTGTAACTTTTGGAGACAACAAGAAGGGACACATCAAAGGCTATGGAGTCATAAAGAAAGAAAATATCTCTGTATACAAAGTTGCATATGTGAATGGCCTCAAACACAACCTACTAAGTGTAAGTCAACTCTGTGATACAGGATTCGATGTGTTATTCAAAAGAACTTTCTGCTCTCTACAAAGTGAAAACACAGGAATGGAACTTCTGCGAGCTGAAATAAGAGGTGATCTATATCTAATCAACTTTACTTCAAAATCCAAGGACAAAGTTTGCCTAGTAGCCTGCAAAAGTGAAGAAGCTTGGTTTGGCACAACAGGTTCTGTCACTTAAACTTTCACACCTTGGATAAACTAGTAAAACTCGATCTAGTTAAAGGTCTGCCAAATGTTAAATTCAATAAGGATCACTTATGTTCGGCCTGTGAAATGGGAAAACACAGAAGGGCTTCCCACAAAGGCAAAACAGACGTATCTTGCACTAGGCCTCTGTACATGCTTTATGTCGACCTCTGCGGTCCCATTGCTATACAGAGCCTAGGTGGCAAGAAATACATACTTGTCCTAATTGATGAGTATTCACGTTTCACATGGGTTGAATTTATTAGAAAGAAATCAGATGTTCCAATTATATTGATAAATCTAATGAAAAGAATCCAAGTTCTTTATGACTGCAGAATACAGAAGTTAAGAAGTGACAATGGCACAGAATTTAAAAACTGTGTCATTGAAGCCTATCTTTCTACAGAAGGAATATCACAGAACTTCTCTGCCGCTCGCACTCCACAACAGAACGGTGTAGTCGAAAGAAAGAATCGAACACTTGTGGAGGCCGCAAGAACTATGCTATCAGCATGCGGATTATCAATGAACTTTTGGGCATATGCAATTTCTACTGCATGTTATACACAGAATCGTTCAACCATTGTGAAAAGACACCTCAAGACGCCTTACGAATTGCTTCACAAAAGACGACCAAACATCAAGTTTTTCCATGTATTCGGATGCAAATGCTTTGTTTTAAACGACAGAGATTCGAGAGGAAAGTTTGAAGTAAAAGCTGATCAAGGCAAATTCATTGGATACTCTGCCACTTCCAAAGCCTACAGAACCTTCCTTACAAAGTCTCGCAAGATTGTAGAAAGCATTAATGTTTCTTTTGATGATTCATTCCAGATGACTTCTGAGCAAATCAGTTCAGAACTCGGAATTAAAGGGAAATCCTCTGACATCTCAAAAACAAAAGAAGATTTGGATCTTCTATTTTTAGAGATGTTCCAAAATGACATTGATCCTTCTGTTGGAACCATCAGAGTTTCTGAAGAACCATCCTCTGTCGGACAAAATCCTACAGGTATGACTCTAACTGGTCCAAATAATGCTTCATCTTCTTCTACAAATACTACAGAAGCAAATGCCGAAGAAGAAAATGCAGAAGATGAAACATCAAGAAAAACGACCACAGAAGCTGCTGAAAAACAAACTCCACAATCCACAGAAGAACCAATTACAGAGGAAATCGAGGACCAAGACTATACGTCCTCAGAGGAACAAACTCCACCACCACTCATACCAATCATTCCACAAACGGTAGAATCAACTACCAAGGCACAAAGAACGACAGAGGCTACACAAGAAGCCTCTGAAGAAAGGTTCGATGACATTGATGATCATCTTCCACGCACAACTCAGTGGACAAAAAGCCATCCTCCAAGCCAAATAATCGGAGAACCTTCTGACTCAGTAAAAACCAGGTCTGCCACTGCTAATTTTTGTTTCTTTGCTAACTTTATCAGTGTGATAGAACCAAAGAAGATTTCTGAAGCCCTAGATGACCCAAACTGGGTAGACGCCATGCAAGAAGAACTTCTGCAGTTTGAGCGTAACAAAGTATGGACTTTAGTACCTCTGCCACGAGGGAAACAGGCCATTGGAACTAAGTGGGTCTACAGAAACAAGAAGGATGAAGATAGAGTGGTCATCAGAAACAAAGCACGATTGGTAGCCAATGGTTATAGACAAGAAGAAGGCATAGACTACGATGAGACTTTTGCCCCTGTCGCACGGCTCGAAGCAATAAGAATATTCTTAGCCTTCGCAGCCCACAGAGGTTTTAAAGTCTATCAGATGGACGTAAAATCAGCTTTTCTTAACGGTGAAATCCAAGAAGAGGTTTACGTAAATCAGCCACCAGGGTTTGAAAGCTCAAAGTTTCCAAGGCATGTATACTACCTTGAAAAGGCTCTATACGGACTGAAACAGGCTCCAAGAGCATGGTACGAACGACTTTCTACCTTACTTCTAGTCAATGGCTACAACAGAGGTACAACAGATACTACCTTATTCTATAAACATAAAAGGGTAAGATAATGCTAGTACAAATCTATGTGGATGACATAATTTTCGGGTCTACTAATTCAGAAGAGTGTAAAAGTTTTGAAAAACTCATGCAGAGTGAGTTTGAAATGAGTATGATGGGAGAATTAACATTCTTCCTCGGACTTCAAGTCAAACAAACTTCAGAGGGAATTTTTATAAATCAAGCCAAATATGTCTCTGACATTCTGTCAAAATATAACCTCTCTGATACCTCTGCAATGAAAAGTCCAATGGCCACTGGAAATAAGTTATTCTTAGATCCAAATGGTATTTCTGTAGAATGCACTCTCTATAGAGGCATGATTGGATCTCTGTTATACTTAACAGCGAGCAGACCTGACATCATGCATGCCACATGTCTTTGTGCACGTTATCAAGCTAATCCAAAGAAATCACATTATGATGTTGTGAAGAGAATCTTTAGATACCTAAAGGGGACCAAAAATCTCGGTCTCTGGTATCCACAGAACTCTGGTTTTAGTCTTAAGGCTTATACAGATTCAGACTATGGAGGATGCATGCTCGACAGAAAGAGTACCTCTGGAAGTTGTCAATTCCTAGGTGGTAAACTAGTCAGTTGGACCTCCAAGAAGCAGAATTGTGTCTCAACATCCACTGCAGAAGCTGAATACGTTGCTGCTGCTAGCTGTTGTTCTCAGGTTCTATGGATGAAAACTCAGCTAAAAGACTACGGCCACATCCTATTCAAAATACCCATCTTCTGTGATTCCAAAAGTGCCATTGCTATCTCTGCCAATCCTGTGCAACACTCAAAAACCAAGCATATCGATATAAGGTACCATTTCTTGAAACATCATGTTGAATACGGTACAATCGAGATGCATTTCGTGCCCACAGAATACCAACTCGCGGACTTATTCACCAAAGCTTTAGACGAGAAAAGATTCAATTTCTTGGTGGGTAAGTTAGGAATGATCAATATGACGTAAAAATCCTCTGTAAGTATAGCTTTATATTCTGTAAATATGTACAAATTTCCTTTATTTTTGCTTTAAATTAATTTATTTCTGTATGTAAGTTCTCAATCTTAAATAGTTCTTAAAATCACAGAGCTTCTGTAAGTCAACTCAGAACCTCTGACGACCCCTACAGAACCTCTGGAAAACATGACCTATGCTCTATGCAAAACTTATCATTCTTTGATCCAAGCATAGGTCAAGGGGGAGCAAAAGGAAATTACCTGATCTACAGAGGTGATTAGATCAAGGGGGAGCAAAAGGGGACCCTGAAATGATCTAAAGAGATAAAAGTTTCAAGGGAAAGCCAAAGAAGAATGTCGATGACTCCATATCGACAGAAGTCAAACATCACTGCCAAGAAAAGAAGAACCAAAAGGTATGTCTCTCGCACAAAAGGTATTATAAAACAGTTTTCTAGGGCAAGAATTGTCAAATATGTCCTAAATATACTGTGAATAACATTTCAAAAATCAAAAGCTCAAAAAGTTACACAAAATTCGAATTAGGAGAAATTTAAGGTCATAGAGCTTCTGCTGAGCTCAACAGAGGTTCTGCAAGAAATATGCTCTGTAATCGCAAATTAACCCTCTGTCGATCTTTTGGAATGTTATCTCGGAAACCGAAAACACAAATCATGACCTTCTCGAACAAACCGTTCTTTCATAACAGTTTTCTCGGACACAAACTTTCAAATATGCCCGAAAAACATCTCTTAAACCAAATCAAAAATTGGATGATCAGAAAATTTGATAAAATTTTTGTTATGAGATATTTTCCCTCGTAGAGCTTCTGCTGGTCCTCACAGAACTTCTGCAAGTTCCAACAGAGCCACAAAACCTCTGCGAGCAAATTTCTTGACTAAAAATCCTATTTGATCCTCTCCAATATCTTTACAAACGTTTTGGTTAAAGAAGAACCCCACAGAAGTCATGATAACAATGAGATATATGAAAAAGGGATAAACATCAAAGATTTTCAAGATCACAGAGCCTCTGTAAACTACAGAAGCTATGTCAATCTGTTACTTGGGCATCTCTGTAGTAATAACGGTTACTTTTACTGAGAGTGAATTACATGTGGCTAAGAATAAACCCACGCGCCTAGCATTAATGGGGCACGCACGACGTCCTGTCATCCCCTGACATGACCTACGTGTCCTATTTTCATTGGGCGTACATGAAACGTTTTCTGTGGACAGTTGAACCCGCCGTTCTAACTTGAGTACGGATTCCAAATTTTAATCCATTGCCATATATTTTACTCTTTCGAATTCTACCGTTTTACCCTCATATAAAAACCAAGCTTACCCTCTCATAAACCTTTTACAAACTCTCATTCTTCTCCGGAGACACCCTGCAAAAACCTGCAAGTTTCTTATTCTCAGTACCAAATGGCTTCATCTTCTCAAGCTATCTCCCCTGCACAATCTCCGCCGACCTCACCAGAACATTCACCGGCTCATTCTGAACATTCAGAAAACCCCAACCCTGCCCAAAACATTGAACTAGAAGATTCCGGCGACTCAGCAGACTTTGCTCCGACAACACATGTGCAAAACTTCATAGTAAAGGATCACTTCGAAAAGGTACTACCAATCAAATCCAACAACTACTATTTGGTCCCCTCACCCACTGCTTTCGGCGAAGCCCATGCCATTCTTCTGAACATAATGAAAAATCACATCCTCTTCCCTCTACTCTCAAGAACCCCAAACAAAATACCAGTCAGATATCTGAACCAGTTTTGGCAAAGTTGCCGATTTGATAAAGATGATTCTCTTATCAAAGGGTACATTTCAAGACCCGACAAATCTGAGCATCTGGAAATCAAGTTCAATAGAACAATGTTCTCACTTGAATTCAACCTACCAACAGGGGGTCTTCTTGGTTTGAAGAAATATGCAGAGCAACCAACAGACGACGAGCTCTGTCGCTTCGTAGAAATGCTTGGGTATAACACACAACTACGGAAGAGAAATGACTTCCGCAGAGGAAGATTACCACCTCTGTGGAACACTTTGTTCTCTATTCTTAACAGATGCCTGACAGGGAAGATAGGCAGTATTGACTAGAGCTCACATCAGATATTAACCATCATGTATGGGGTTTACTATGATCTACCATTGGATTACGCGACCATAATGATGCAAGAGATCATCAACACCATCGATAGAAAGAACAACACCAGAAGGGTGAAAGAAAAGGATCCAAAGTTTTTACCACCTCTGCAATTCCAACGAATACTGGGAGTCTTGTTCGAACCTCTGTTGCTGATACAGAAATGGCCAATGGAAGGGCAAATTCCCAAACAGTTCCCAATGAGCAAAAATATCCCCACTGATCATATAGATGGTTACACGCACTGCAGACCTCTGTCAAAGAAACTTCTGAAGTATGCCTCGAATAAAACCCTTAAGAAAGAGTATATACACGATCATAGAACTCCTAAACCGAGTCCTATGACACCCCCGCGTTTAGGTGTCCCCCTAGGAACAATGATTGCAGAACCTCTTTCCACTCAAGAGGAAAAAGATAACAAATTAGCAAAACACATGGCTATTCAACTCAGCTTCATAGCCAAACGTGCAGAGCTCATGGGAAAGAAGTCCTCTTCAAAAACCTCTGCATCTACTCCAAAAGCAAAGAAGAGAAAAACTGCAGAAGGCACCTCTATAGGTGCTGCAGAAGATCAACCTTCACCTCCTCATGCCACAGAAATTGGCTCCTCTGCTCCTCCATCTTCCCCAAAACAGAGGAAGAAAAGAAAATCGAAAATCACAGAGGAAGGGGCACCAAAACCCAAGAGGAGGAAAACCAAAAAGGAGCATGGTAAATCACTTAAAAAGTTGGTTACCATTGCAGAAGAAGAAGAAATTGCAGAAGAAAGAACTGCAGAAGAAGATGCAGAAGAAGGGATGGCAACAGAAGAATATCAATCACCCTATCAATCTCCAAATAGATTTGCTCACCAAGGAGACCTGAACGACTTCCTACAGAACCCTGACATTGCCAACACCCTAAATACAGCAGGGTGGACGGCACAACCTCTCGACCACCACTCCGCAGAAGAACAATACTTCTCTATTTCTGGCATTGACACACATCTGCAAGAAGATGATCAAACACCCAGAGATCAATCAGCTGAGACACCTGTTATTTTACAGAACCCTTTCATTCAACAAGGATTGGACGTCCACAGAAGGAGTCCAAGCCCAGCTTCAGAAGAAAGAGAACAAACAGAAGCTCAGTGGAATAGAGATGAAGTAACAGAGACAAGAATGGAGGTCTCAGAGGTAGATTCAGACGAAGAAGAAGCTGTCTGGATACGAAAAGGTCTCTATCATCCACATGTCATGAAGTTATACGGCTCTCATCAAATGTGTGACTTCTTAGGCACAGAGCAAAGAACTTCAACAGAGGATAGGGTAGAAACATCTGGAGGAAAAGAAAATGTAAGAGAAAAAGATGTCGAAGATGAAGAAGGCACACATCCCTCACCTCCTCCCAGTGCAACCCACACATCTAACTCCGCAGGTCTAGCTGCAGAAGGAGTTATTGAAATAGAGCAGCACAGCTCGATCCAAACCCAACCTAACCAGCCAGAAGTCACTTTTTCAACTTCTGCGCCCACAAAAACCGGGGAATCCATTCCTAGGGAGTCTCCTCAAAGAGACTCACCTATAGTTCGTGATCAATCGCCCCAGATCACACTAGAACACCCTATAGAGGAATTCGTTTCCTCTGCCACGCACGAAATAGGGCCAACCCTTCTTTCAGAGAGAAGTAGTGAGCACAACGACGAAGAGACTCTAGACAAGTCTCCGAGTCAACAGAAGGATAATCTAGTACCCACCTCTGAAGTGGATCTAGACAATGTCATTCACAGAACTTCTGTAGAGTCTGAAGCACTAGATGCTTCTGCTCAAGGATCAGATGGAAATCCTTCCACCCCCATCGTACAAATAAGGGTGAACGAAGGTGTCCCAGGAACAGGGACTCACTTTGGAGACGAATGTGTTCCTCCAGAGGTTACACAAGGAACACACGTATCAAGGGATGAGTTCCAAACCCTTGTCACCTCTGTGAACCAAACAATGAAAGAGTTGCAAAGCTCTTTCAAATCTTTTGCAGAGACAACATCGACGGCTATCCTGAAACTAAACACCAAAATGGACAATCTGTCCACAGAGGTGAAATCTGCCATCTCAGCGATAAAGTCTTCTGCCGAAACTACTGCCAAAGCAACAGCCACTTCTGCCGCTCAAGAATTCGGAACAACTGCAACTTCTGCGTTCAAGGACTCTGTCAAAAACTTCCTTGAACAAATGAATACGCAACTCAACAGAGCAGAGGGCATTACTCCTGCAGATCTACAGAATGCCCTAAAACAAGTACAAGCAGAGGCAATGCGCAACACGACAATGATGCAACCAAAAGACTACATGACCAGAGCACAGCTAACAGAGCTAGGACAGAACGTCATAAACCAGGTCACAGAATTCATTGTCTCCTTCACAACAGCAAATGCCAACTTTGTCAAGGATTTCAGAAGAAGTGTTGGCAGAATGCGTTTTAAAACAGAGGCAGAGCTTGCGACTCTACTTGGCCTCTGTGACGACGTCTGTGAAAAGTTGATAGCAGCAGGAGCAGAATTACAGAAGAAAACCAAAGCTTCTTGCAGAGCAGAGGGTAGTTCTGATAAGAGTCAGGATGATTCTGATGATGACCATCCTGGTCCATCAGATAATCCTGAGGGGGAGAATACAAGGGAGAAAGCTACGGGCAAGGGAATACAAACTCCACCAATCGCAGCAGAACCAATCAGTCAAGCTCCTCCAGAACAAACCCAAGATCAACAACAAACTCAACAGCCCACAGAGACAACACCCATCTCTGTGGAATCAAGTCCTGAAGAAACAAATATTCCAGAAGCTGATCAGCAACCCACAGAGGCAACAACCACCCCTGTGGTAATCATTTTGGAAGAAAGTCCTTCAACAAAATCAACAGAAAAACCCCCAACCATACCAAGAAGAAAGTCAATTGCCACCAAACCAAAAAGACCAACGATCTCTGCTTCTGATATTCTGAAAAAGATGCACAATACAATGACTGATCGAATGTCACAGAGAGAAGAAGAAAGGCACAGGTTCACACTAGCTTTCAAAATGGCAAGAAAATTCGACATACATCAATCCACAGAAACCGAGCTTACAGAAGAAGTCACCAAAGAACCTCCTACAGAGGTTACAGAGCAAAGAAAGCCAACAGAACCAACGCCACAAAAGTCCTCTAAAAAACAAGTGTCAAAACCTACATGGCAACCCCCATCAAGCCAACAGAAGCACCAACCTCCAAACCTACAGAAGAAACAGGTTCTACACCTCCAAAAGCCAAAGATAAGGGCAAAGCAATACTGACAGAAGAGCACAAGAAAAAGAAATCATTACCCAAGCCTACAGAGAAATTGATGAAGAGCGCCTTTGATGCCTTCCAAACTCCAAAGCCTGAAGAAGAGGACTGGGCATATGGATTGAAGCCTCTGTCAGACATTCTTCTAACTGATAGAACTGCAGAAGTTGTTCAAAAAATGGAGAGTCTCAGAAGACAAATACCACAACCTAATCCAACACATGAAGAGATGGAAGAAGTGGTATACAAATACCTCTATAAACAATCCTTTCAGACCAATCATCCTACAGATCATGTGACAGATCCAAGGATCAGAGAAGAATTTGAGAACATCTTCACAAGGACAAAGCCAAGAACCAAAGCAAATGTCTTCTCAATTCACAAGATCAAAAAGGTAATCTTCTGCAGGTTCTCCTTTACAAGAACCTATCCAAGGGTCAGGTACAATCTTTACAAAGTCAGAAGAGAGAACAATTCAGAAACCACCTTCGCTGATGCTGACCTACGAAATATCAATCCTTATGATCTACCTGACCTTCTGCAATGGACAAAAGACAACTACAACACAGAGCCAAACACCAGAGCCTATCAAGTGTTGAGAAAAGCGATGAGGGAAAAGCTTCTGCACTACAGCATGATAGATTTCCAGCTGGGAAAGGAACTTGGTCTCAAACATCTGGATTTACGACCACCAGAGGATCGCTGCCCACCGGACGCCGTACCTAACTCAATCATCACAAAACCACAGTTTGGGTTAGTATTTCAAAACCCACAAGGCGAAGTTAAACTGTTTTTGTGCATGGACTGTCAGAAGTACACAACTAGTACTCTGAACAAGTTCAGAACAAGCCTTGTAAAATACAGAGGTACAGAGAAAATGGATAGAGATGCTGCAGATACTTTCATCAGAAAGATTGATGCCACAATCCGCCTAAGAGAACTCTGCATCAGTTTCTACAAAGAGATCAGAAGAGTCGGAAGAGACAACAGAAGCTACAACGATTTCAAAGATGCCAAAATCTGATTATCAGACCTCCAATCTCTGCAAACCAAGTCAAAGTTTATCTTTCATTGTACTCAAATGTAAAATGCCTCTGGCATATTTCTAAATGAAAGAACTTTCGAGGTATTGTTTAACCTCTGTCTTATCTAACATAGCCTAACTAAACTCAAGTTCAATTTTTTTTATTTTTCACTACTTAGGGGGAGATTGTTAGCTTCAATCTTCCTAATCAAAGAAGTATTTAGAAGTAGTGAAAAATAGGCTAAGTGAAGAAAGTCTCTTACAGAAGCTCTGCCAGACTTACCGAGAGATCAAGATCAAGAATCTACAGAAGCTAAAGAGGCGCGCTACAGAAGCTATGTCATACGCGCAAAGAAGATCAATAACTCGGAATCCGGGGAAGACTGCTCCACAGAGGACCAGACCGCAGAACCTCTGTAACTCATTACAGAGCCTCTGTGGTCCTCACAATACGACTTGAAGATATTTACAATATCTTGCTACTGTTACAGGACATGTTCATCAACTTGCATGGTAGCATGCCATGTCCAACGTCGACGTGTCAAATTCTGATTGGATTCAATAGGGCTTAGTACATAATAGACGTCTGCTGCATTAAATGCAATACAGCACGTCTGACTGTTCATGCCACACTTGCAACTGTTCACGACATCCGTTCAACTATTCATCAGTATCGTCTGAATAGTAGCATATGCTTTATGGTCCCCTTTAGAGTAGTATATAAGGAAGACTCATGTTGAGTTCTTCCTTATCACATATAAATCGAACATCACAAGAACACAAAAGCTTATTCACCTTAAAAGTCATATCTGTTTTGAAGCTTTTCTTACTCATAGTTCTTAAACCTGTTCTTATTTTATATATTCAGTAAACTTTGAGATATAATATTCTGTTCACTGTTTATTTATATTTTGGTCTAAATCTATCAAACTTGTCTGTTAGTTCTTCAAATACGCTTCCGCATCAAACATTAACTTGAACTAATAGATCTGATAATCTTGTTTAAAGCAAAACGGGAACCAACACTTGTCTTTAAGGATTCAAAGGTGAATCTGAAAGGCAACACCTTTGAAGAATACTTAACTTGCTCGATATATAGAACATTGGATTCAATGGGAACAATAGTATTTGACAGCCTGGTAGCTTTTTTAGATGTCAAACAAATATAAATCTTGTCCAACTTCGCAGACATACTTTCACAAACTTCACATTTGATCTATTTCGATGACCACCAATGACGTTATGCACCAAGATATGAGTCCTACAAAAACAAATGTCGATGGTTGTGTGTCTATAGACAAATGGGACTTAAATTTAGAAAACGATATTTTGCCAACATTTTCTAGTGAAGCCAAGGAAAAAATTGTAATCAGCTTAATCCCATTTCCTCTCAATCTCTCAATCTCCTGACTTGTTGCTTTGCCTACATTATAATTACTTCAAGCCAACTCAGAATACTAATCGTTATTCAACCATAAAAAAATAACAACATGCAATAAATTAACAATTTCACATAGACGAGGAAGTTGATCTAGAATCAGATATCTCAATTCCAAGTCATCAACATAGGGAAACCATCATTACCGGGGTTGGTTATCAATTTTAATACCATAAATCAAACAATTGTTAGTTAAATAAAATCTACTGGCATTAAACCGCTTGCATGATAATATATGGTCTTTACTTCTCGCATCTATGAACCAAAGAAAGAACATATTGCAAGTACAAAAGATACAATAAAAAGAACCTAGAAACATTTGTCTAAAATACCAGAGGACTCTGAAAGCTGTTGAGGATAAAAATATGGCCTAACCAACAACTTTAAAATCGGAATTACTCAATGTCGTAACAAGTAGCTTTCAAATTGACACCCCAAATATTGAATTGAAAGAGGCCATTGATAATGTTTGTCCAGGTTACAAAAAGGAGTACTGACGGTTGTTAAGCAGACTCCCAAGTCTGGTCTAACAAACGACTTCCAAATCAAATCATTATCAATGGCACAACAACCGCAGTAAATGATTGATGACACTAAAACCACCTATAAAATTTAGGCGACAAAACAACAGTATCAGTAAGGTTTATGAGTGAATGAACAAACTACTATTGTTATTGTTGTTATCGTCACCATTGTTCTTATTGTTGCCATGATCAACATCATTTTAGACTATTTGAAAAAAAAATCACAAGTTATACCTTGAAGCTCTTGTTATGATCTCGCCTGTTTTGCAATCACGAAGCAACCAATCACATCGCTTGTCGTTTTTCCCAGATCAAGCTACCCATGCATCTACTTGAACAACATCACCCTGCAATAGATCTGAGAATGTCAAAATCCCGCGGGGTCAAAGTGTCAACCTACTTGCAACATAATTATACAAAAGGTCTTTCACAGAGCTATTATATTTCTAAAACCGTAACTTTCGGATTTTAAAATGCCCCATGCTTCTTAATTGCAACCAAGTACTTCTGTAGTCCATTACCATTGAAATTTGTCACCTTCATTTAGTTTTATTTGACTTTTTAGGACCTAATTTAATCGGTCGTTAACTTGGAAAATTCCGACTGTTCGTTTTCTGGGTCCAACTCGGTCCTAGCCCCAACAACGAGTTCTTTTCTGATCGATATCTATCCACTAATTCGTTTGTGCATCTCTAGGCATAACGATGAAAAAAAATTGAAACAAAAAGTTGTTGATAATTCTCATACTTACGTTACAGATTCATATTAAAAGTTACATAATGACAGACGAGCTATATTTTGACATAAATGTTAAAATTTACATCACACAAAATGTTCAAGATAAAACTTATATATTGTTTGTAATACATAAGTTAAAATATAGTTACATATTGATTTAAGATCCGGGATAAACAAATAAAATAATAAACATTAGTATAAATATATATATATATATATTTGTGTGTGTGTTGGATCTTGCTAGCTTAGCATTTTTAAACGTGTCTCCGAAAAAGTCTCCTTGTTCAATAAAGGTGCAATGAATTTTAGTAACCCAATTTCTATGTGATTTTAGGATTCTACGTACTATGCCCAATGTACTTCCAAACCATGTATGCAACATACTTGGAGTAGATTCCAAGGTTTTTTTTTAACACCAAGCTCCATTAGAAATGAAGGTATAATTCATGTTCAAAGTAGAACACGAAAAGAAATTTCCTAAAACCCATGTACAAGAAAGGGGAGAGGCTTTATCCATTCAGCTACATCTTTCTGTGGCTCAATAAAAGAATAAAACATAACAGAACAAATAGAAACCTGAATTATGAACTTTGCATACTAAATGCGGATGTTATGAGTTCCTATTATCAACCATAATTGTCTAATAAAGATAACCGAGACAAGTGACTTACGATGTTGGATAACGGTCTACCATGACCTGCATCTTTGTCACCACGCAGAATAAATATTAAAATTTTCTTGCAAATTTCTGGTGTTGAGCCAAGGCCATCACCCAATAGTCCATCAGTCTTTACATGATTAAGGGCAGTTTCCTGGAAAATCAGCACAAATTTTTATAAATTTGAGCTTCCGATATGATACTTAAAACACTAAGATCTATGAAAAATTCATTATATGAAAGATCACCAGATCTGCAAATGATTCATTTGCATCTCTATCGATGCAGTTCGATCAGCCCCTATTTCATATGATCTAATAGAGAAATTTTGACGGAATGAATACAAGGCCATCCTCCACAATTCTCCCTAAAGCAAAAGGATCCAAATCAGCAAGCATGTCGGGCCACTTGGTTTTCCAATCCAGCATCATCCATTGCTTCTCTACATCCAAAAAGATTGTTATGATTGCAGCAAGAAGCATGCTCGAATCGGCAACTGGTTGATAAAGGTTCTTGGAACATGTGATGTAGAATTATCATCAGTCTTGATGATGGTATGTACTCTAGTCCCGTATTTTACCTCTGCAGGAGCCTGTGTATTAGCCTTAACTTGCAAACCCCCTGAATTTCATGGACATTCCATAAAAGATTATGTCTTGTCCCCAACAGAAAACCTACCAAAAACCACCATCCAAATGTTCCATAAAATCATATAAAAAATTTCACAACAATTTAACAATGGAATATAATGCAACCAATATAATATAAGCTTTATATAACTAAAATAAAATGTGAAATGCTATTACTAATAATCTTCCTTGAAGAGATTTCAAAGTGTGAATCTGCATATCCAAACCCATCAAACTTTTCTAAACAATAACAACTTATGTGCCTACCTGTTGTAGTGTTTTTGCTGTATTCCTTTTACACACTTTGTTTCATGGACTGTTTGGATAAACATGAACCTGTTGATGTTTCGTTTTCTATGGCCTTGTTTTAAATTGGCTTGCTTGGTCTTAGTCTTGATGATTCTTCTTGTGAAACACATCTGGAAATTATTCCTGCTTGTCCTTCACTTAATAAGTCGTCCCTGTATAACAAAATAGTCTATTTGCATATGTTAGACATTCTCAGTAACCCCAAGATTTAAGATTGAATGCATGAAATACTTTAAACATATCTTGATAAGTGTCTTCAAATCAATGCCATGAAAATGCCAACTTTATATAAATATATTTTTTCCCATGAAACTTGTTTATAGGGTGGAGGTCTTCCATCTGCTGGTATTTTTGCAACAATTAACGGACTACATAGTGATTTATCATTTATGGATGCTATCCTTAAACCTCTTTATGAATAAGTCACATGGTAATGATATTTTTTTCCTTTAGGATGATTTATAAGAATGTGGCTTTCATCATAAACTATAACTAGCTGTGTACCCGCGCAATGCAGCGGGATGCAAAATTTTTGTGTAGCTACGTAATGCAGCGGGATGCAAAAACTTTGTGTAGCCACACAATGGAACATGATGAAAAAAATGTGACGGTTCTTTGATTGCTTTATCATGTTTTTATTTGTGGCATAATGTCAAGTACCAAGTGCATCATAGTTCATACTTTAAATTAAAGGTGATACAGTCATGTATTATCCTCATATTTACATAATTAATCTTTTTTTGATGGCCTCTATTCTTAATTGTTAGCAACTTATCATTTAAATTACAAAATTAATCCTTTAGAAAAATTTATTGCTTCTTAGATAGATTGATTATAAAGAATCATAAAAAAGCACATATGATAACATTTACCTCACGACCATTATCAAGCACATAGGATAACATTTGATTGTTAGTGTTGATCCGGTGCCGCGTCTCACGTCTCATTATTGTTGATCTTCAATCAGGATTGATCCAAAATTTCATTCTCACCAGAAATCAACCTTGTCAAACTATTGGTGGTATATGAATGTCATGTTTTATGTGTTTCTCTTTGTTTTGTTTTTTATATCATTTTGCCCCTATATATGTTGTGTATTTGGCCCAACTCCAACAACAACTCATTTCCACTCATCAAAGCCCCTGTTTTCAGCCAAAAACATGAGATAATCTTTTTTAAAAAGAACATGTAATTACGGATTTGGTTGAACTGCTTCTACTAAAGGTAAGCAAGCATGTAACTCCGTACTCTACCATTTTTATGCATAATTGCCTGTTACCATAAAAATAATAACACTCTCATTGAAAGCTTCAACTTACTTGCAACACTAATTCATTGTTTCTAATCTTTGGTTTCGGTTGATCCTGGGCCTGCTGTTACATAAAAAGAGGTCGCAAAAAACGACATACAAATCTGAAAAAAGGCTGTGAATTCCTTTTTCCTCCCAAACTTAATACCATAAAACATTTTAAAATCCAAAATATAAGGACAAGCAGATGTATAGTAACATAATCATATTATGATTCACTAACTTCAATTAGTTTCTCAAACTTATAGTATGATTACATTAAAGTAACATAATTATAATAGCATGATTACATTCAAGATTACAATCGAAATCACAATAAGAGAACTACACTAACCTAATCAAATAAGAGGCAAAAAGATATTTGTGTAGGGATCCCACCGATTGGATTATCACACACAGGGCATCAAAATTCGTCTGTTTTAACATACTTTCTGGTTCTATAGAAATTTGATACTACCTTAGGAACATAAGACCCAACACCCAAAGTGAATAGCCTCCTGCTGCAGTCCTAGTGCTTTTCCTTTTAGTCCAACTTGTGATGTACCCATAGATGTCAACACATTAGAACTTCCTTTTTAACTCTCTTTTGAACTCTTCTGTGCACCTGGAGGGCATCAAATGCTCAATTCGTTGATTCTGTTGTCAATCAGTATTAACATACATACATTTTGTCATATGTCATTTTAGATCAAACGTACGAGTTACGACCATTTGTCAAAAGAAAATAACAATCATGGAGATTTGGGATTGGGAACACAATAACAATTAACAATTGTCCTGAACACAATAACAGGTTGTAGTGGACAATTAACAATGCAACCCATAATCGAAATCTGCTAAATGAGGAAAACAAATGACATATGTTTGCCAAGTGAACAAAAAGGTTGGTCATGGCAATCAATATACATATCATAAAGAATCCAAAACCGATTAACCAACATTTAATAATAAAACACAACCCACACATAACATTCTTCCACAACTCCAATCAAATAAAATTTACTAAATCAACAGAAAATGAAAAATCAGCTATCATCAACTAAAGAAGAATCCAATTGCATACGCCAACTACAATAAACTAAAGTGGTTATCAAAAACTACAACACCAAAATGAGTAAAAACAGTAAATAGGGACGCGTCCTTGACAAAAAATGAAACCATACCAGCAAGGCAGCAACCCTCTCTTCAGGGTTCACTTGTTTCATATCTAGACAACATATCAAACAGCCAGAAAGACACTGTTCTTGAAAGTAGCAACTGCCGCTTGAAACCAGCACATACTCTGTTGTCTAGTGATAAAACCTACAAAAAAACATATCAGTTAAAATTAGACAAGTAAATATTTAATGGATTAGTTAGCCGTTTACTATTCTCGTTCACAGGTATATAGAATTGGTATCTTTTAAACAGCGAGTACCATGCTTACCCATGTTTCGGAAAGAAAGCACTTACCCAGTCAGCGCTTGATAAACGGACTCTAAAGAACCGAGTAACGGAGTAAGCATTTACCAGGTGCCACTAACCGTACCACGTGAGCATGAAAAGAACCGAGAATCCTACATGGTAAAATGGGTAGCAAGGATCAAGAGATTAACCTTGGTAAATGATGTAGAAGACTCTCACCCTGTAAGTTTAGTTGGTTTCTTGGGAACAGACTCTTCAACTCATTATACTTTGCAAATCTTTTGCACATGTGTTGACTACAATTTAAAAATTGAACTACTCAAGCAACCTAAAAACTAAAACAAAAAATTGACATCAAGCATAGTTGAATGACAGAGATCGTAATGAATTTAAAGCAAGCCATAAGATAGAAAAAAGTATAAAATGATCACACATCCCCTTAAAAAATCACAAACAAAGATGATCAAAACAAAGAAACTGTACGAACTTGATGAGACTTTTCCTCATCAAAACCAGGAAGAATAAATAAACACATATTTTTCATTTTCTTTTCCAAAATTCTACAATTTCAGCATTTTGTGTAATTTTGGGTTGTATACTAACAAGAGCAGTCCTCTTTTTGCTGAGGGGATTAGCAGAGAATTTATCTCAACCACTTCAAAGCTCGTTTTGGGTTTCTACCTTTAAGAGGGTAGCATGAAAACCACAGATAACAAAAATCGATTTTGGGTTTCTAACTTTAAGAGGGTAGCATGAAAACCACAGATAACAAAAATCGATTTTGGGTTTCGAATTTTAACAGGGTAGCATGAAACCAAAATCGAAGAAACATCGAAAGCAATCGATCAGAAACCAAAATCGAAGAAACATCGAACCACATCCACAAAAAAATTTGAAAAATCGTGAACCCTAAAATCAAACGTACCTGAAACTTTGCTTGAGAAGAAACCCTAAGCTGTTACATGATTGTATCCGATTTGAATGAGCATAAAAGGCGTGCGTGTGTGGAGGGAGGGCGCCATGAAGAGTCGTCTTGAAATTTGAATGGCCTTCTTGATAAAAGTGTTGCACGCCTTCTTGATAAAAGTGTTGCAGACCTTTAAAACATAATTGTACCGGGTTTGAAAGTTCTCTCTCTAAAAATTAAGTAATTATGCATTAAAGGATGGTACATATGGCTTGAGAGGTTGTTTTTAAGAGTTTGGGGGTTAAGTGTATTATAAGATAGTATAGATACACATTTTTCTTGGGGACAAGATATGCTACCCATCTCTAATACAGTTTATTTGAGACCTATAAATATTGTCGAAATTAGAGAACCAATCTTAGTAGTCCAACACGTTTAATCTAAGGCTCATATCTTTAGATAGAGTTGAATATGGACTATCTTATCAACTTGCTGCTTCAACATGAACATTATCAGCTTCCATTTTCGTTGCCCAACTTCAACGTAAAAAATTGGAGCAATCATAACTTCTGGAGTTGGTGCAATTTGAACATCAACTTGCATGACATTATACAAATTCAAGATCCCCGTGTATGCAAGTGTGTATGCAAAATCATGTATGTTGTTGCACGACATGTTGTTAGAAATCATAAGTTAAACTTTAGAGGTTTATGTTGTAATTAAAGTTTAGGGTGTGTTATGTAATTAGTTTAGAGTTTGTGTGTCAAGTTGTAAATTATGGGTCGGTTATATCCCAACCGATGTGTTGGTTAATAGTGACTTTTCAAGTAGTATATATACTTATGTATGTGTCAGTTTTAGTTGTTGAATAGAAGATCATATTTTCAGTATATATATATATATATATATTGTTTTAGCTTCTATTTCTTCCAACATGTGGTATCAGAGCCTCAGGCTTTGATGATTCTGGGGCATTGAAATCAAACAGAAAGATAAAAGTTATGCAGTGATTTTGTTTTCTGTTTGCTGTTGGTGTTCGAAGAAGGCAGAAAACAGGAAAACAGGGTTGTTTTTCTGTTGAAGTATTCAAACAATCAGAGCCACAATATTCTGTGGATCTTGAAGGAAAAGAGAAAACAAGAATTGTGGGTTCTGTGGGTTACGGGTTGCAAGAACAGAAGGTAGAAGATAAAAGATACAAAGTCTGTATTGCTGTAAAGATTTGCGAATACCAGGGAAATAGATTGAATGATGGATAATATTGGATTGGATTCAATTAAAAGGATGAGAAGTCCTGGGATGAACAAAAGTGTTGGATGGATCAAGTCACCAAGAATTCAAGAAAAAATTAAGAAAGGGCTATGGAATGATATTGAAGATAAAATCTTGAATGAACACGTAAGGGTTCATGGACCAAGAAAGTGGAACCTTCTTCTCTCCCAAGGATTGTTAAATCGATCAGGAAAGTCTTGCCGGTTACGATGGGTTAATGGACTTCAACCCAATTTGAAGAAGGGAATTTTATTCTCCAAAGAGGAAGAACGAGCGGTGATTTGGTTACAAAAACATCTCGGAAATAAGTGGGCAAAGATAGCAAAATGGTTGCCCGGGAGAAACGATAGTGATGTGAAGAATTTGTGGCATCGAAGATTGAAAAAAATGTTTTATGGTTTTACGTCCAAAAGTGATGAAACTCAACATGTTGGAAAAGAGGTTGAGTCAAGTTGTTTTTCGAGAAAGATTCGGTCTCCAAAGGAAAAGAATTTGGAGATGTGTTTGTTGAAGGATGAAAGTGAAGCTTCAAAAGGTGTTTGGTTTGATTTTATGAATGTGGGTGATGCCGTCTCCATTGATAAGATTTGGGACGATGATGTTTTAGAGATTGATTTTCTGCAGAAATTCGAAAAGTGAAGATGGAATTACACAAAAGTTTAACTTAATTACGGGGGAATGTTAGAAATCATAAGTTAAACTTTAGAGGTTTATGTTGTAATTAAAGTTTAGGGTGTGTTATGTAATTAGTTTAGAGTTTGTGTGTCAAGTTGTAAATTATGGGTCGGTTATATCCCAACCGATGTGTTGGTTAATAGTGACTTTTCAAGTAGTATATATACTTATGTATGTGTCAGTTTTAGTTGTTGAATAGAAGATCATATTTTCAGTATATATATATATATATATATATATATATATATATATATATATATATATATATATATATATATATATATATATATTGTTTTATCTTCTATTTCTTCCAACACATGTATGCATTACAACCTTAACTAATGTACATTATATATACAAATATGCATGCTGATCTACAGCGTCCTCAATGTCATAAGTTGATAAAACATGTAGAAAAACATGTGAATAACATATATTGATACATATGCAAAAGTGTGTTTAGTCCTTGAAATAAAGCAGAAAATGCCTTCAAAAAAATGTCCAGATTTGTGCAAAATAAATTGATGCAAGTTTTATCTTTTTCTTCAAAACAAATTTTCATGTTTATATAGAATTCGGAAATTTACCCTAATGGTGAGTAATCAAAAGATCAGTGCCTCAAGTTGTGTTGTATGATTTGAAATGATGATTACCAATACACAATATTAGGCAATGTTCAACATTCGGCTTAATCTACGTATTCCATTTGCTCTTTTTTGTTGGTTCTTCCTGTGAGTCATTTATAATGAGTGTAAACCAAAAGTTATGATGAATTCAGGGAAGGCTTCAATTTATGGATTTTTTAAAACAAAACTAATCCATTTTATAAAAGCTGTAAATGTGAAGGGAAAAAATTATGTTAGTCCTCTGTTAACATAAGTGTCTAAGCACATTGACTTGCCTGGTTTCACAGCTCAATGGACATGCAAATCAGTTCCATACATGCCCCCAACCTACTTGATTAGTCAATCCTTCTGAAATCATAACACTTGAAAACTATTGAAGAACGAAAAATCCCACTTACCTACACAAAGTTCCAATAACAAAATCCATTAGCGACAGAAACAACTTCATTTCTATTCTAAATAGTTATTGTAAAGGACACAAAAATACCAGCTGAATTTATAGCCGTCGTGCTGCAATCAACTGCACGTAGGTTATCCCGACACGCCTGTGGACCCCAAGAAACAACCACAGTCTTGCGCGCGATGCAGAAAAAAGTCGAGAAATGCAACCCATCTGGTTGAGAAATGCAACTCATGTTGAGACGGTGCATAACAATAAAACCCTTCAAACATAGCCTCTATGAACCACGAGACATATCAAAGAAACAACATTTGTTGCTCTTTTTAGCCTCTATTTATGACATCATAAGTAGATGATGAGGGTGCGCTTCAATTTTCGATACATTGGCATCCTACACCAAAGAATCCACATTTTTTACACAAAATAATCACATCAAAGACTCTTTCAAACACCGTAAAAATGCAACAATCGTCTTGAGAAGAAAAATAACACAACCAATAAATGAACATTTGTAATGTAAACCAGATATTTTTATAGGATATAACACAGTTGATTTTGGGGTGGTAACTTCTATTTCCTAAATAAAATTGAAGAAAAGAAGAAAGGACAATTACTGTTAGGGATAATTAATGTTGAATAGAAGTTAAAAGGTTTATTATGTAAATGTTGTTATTTGGGCTTAAATGTTTATATGGGCCATGAGCTTGATAGTTTAGGCCCTAAGTTTAAATAGCTTATTTTGTTTAGAAAATAGGTTAATCTTTACAATCGTCATTATCGTCTTTATCACACATATTGTAATTCTCTGAAGATTAATCAAAGTGATATGGATGACTAGTTGAGATCATATTGATTTGTTATTATTCTATTGATCTCTCGATTGTATGCACTAATCTGGAACTCACAATTGGTATCAGAGCATACAGACGATTCGATTCAAGGTGATTCAAAGGTTTCTGGTAAGATTTATCAAACTTTAGTCGACTGTGTTCTTGGCATAAAACTTCATATTTTGATTCTGTCAAAATTGCTAGTTTCTGTTTTTTGCATTCTATTAGCATCATCATTATAAGCGTTTCTGCAAATTTTCTGCTTCTAATTCGATCATTTGAATAGATTTTAAGCAAAATCAAATATACAAGTTTTTGGTCTATGTTTATTGAAAACATCAAAATTTTCATCCAAATCTTGTTGTTTTGCTTCAAAATCGATTAGGGTAGTGTTATTTCGTTGTTTTGGAAGGTTTCTAATCTTTCAGGAGTCACTTTGGGCAACCCTAATCGCATTCCAATCGAACCTTTTAGTCACAACCGCTGTTTCCGGATACCACAACAGCAGTTTCCGGAACATCTCATTACTTCCCGGGTAAGTCTTATTTTCTCGCTACTTTCCGGATAAAATCGATCCGGTAACTAAACGTTCTCGGTAAATCAAATTTATCCGGGTAACCAAAAGTTTCCGATTGATTTTTCTTTCCGGACACAATTCCATCCGGATACTATTTCTTCCCGGACACTCAGCTATCCGGTAAGTACATTCATCCGGTACGTGTCTTCAATTTCATTCGGAAAGTTTGTGTTTTATCTTATCCGGTAACCAAGTTATCCGGTATCTATTATCTATCCGGTAAGCTAATTTCTATCCGGTAACTCCCTGTTATCCGGTAACCTTAGCTTGTCCGGAAACTTCTGCTATCTGAACAATTCACACACATCTGATCCAGACACTTCCAGATCAGACACTATTTCATCCGGATTCCTATCCGGTAAGTTCTGTTTAGATAGTATCTTACCAGTCTTAGTCTACATCACTCTTAGAACCCGCGTTAGGACATCACTCTTAGTGCCTTGCGTTAGGATACCACTTTGAATCGAACAAACGTCTGAAGATCACATTAGTGCAACTACCAAAGATGTCTCGTGACGCTCTTGCTATCGGCACCGATTCCAAGCCACCGAGCCTCTACCAGGAAGAATACAGCCAATGGCGGGACAGATTCCTCATATTCATCGAGTCGAAGGATAACTACGAGTACATCTGGCGTGCTCTAACTGATGGTCCACAACCTGAACCCGTGAATATCATTCCAGCACAAGAAGAAGGTGGTTAAGCTCGAAGGGAGCCCAAGAAATACTTGGATATGAGCGACGAGGAAAAGGGCGTGATATCTGGTTCAGGATCTACCAAATTCGATCTACACAGCCATTGACAACTACAAGTACACATCAAAGGGCATGTGGGATCAGGTAGCAAAGATGATGAGTGGGAGCAAAGTCGGCAACTAACTGAAGATCAACAGCTGCATAACCAAGTTTGATGGCTTTAAGCAGCGCGCCGGCGAATCACTCTCCCAGACTTATGAACGTTTTTGCTTCCTACTGAACGAGCTCCAAAAGAACAAGATCAATCGATCAAATACGGAGAATGCACTCAAGTTTCTAAACAACCTCTTGCCTGAATGGAAAGTGTTCGCTTCTCACATCAAACACAACCACCTGATGGAGAACATTGCAATCCATGAGCTCTACGAGATGCTTCTTCAGGACGAGGATGAAGTCATGGAGATTCTGAGCAACAAGAAGTCCGCTTCCAAGTCACCTGTTGATCCACTCGCTCTTGTTTCTTCAAAACGTGGCAAATCTTCCGGACATCGATCCAAACGAGTCCAAGAGCCGAGTGAATCCGAACCAGAATCCGAAGAAGAAGAAAGCGATTCTGATCCTGAATTGACTGTTGTGAAGAAAGCAATGGCCCTGCTCTCCAGATCCTTCCAGCAGAAGAAATTATTCAAGAAGCCTTCATCCAATAATCAACACTATTCCACTTCTTCCAACAAGCGCCATGATTATCAGGATAAGTATGAAGGAAAGAAAAGGGCAGATGAACACAAGCAGCCTGACAAGAAGGAGAAGAATGAGAAAGAAGATCGCAAGCCCGAGACAAAGAAGAAGGACGAACCTGTCACTTGCTACAACTGCGGGAAATTGGGTCACTTCGCCAAGGATTGTAGAAAGCCCATTGTGAAGAACGCACACTACTACAAGGCCAAACTCCTGCTAGCAGAACAGAAAGAGGCAGGAGAAGCACTATTTGTTGAAGATGACCACTGGCTGGCTCATTCTGAAGATGCTGATGCTTTCATGGGCTACCATTATCCTCCGTCAGAAAAGGCAAGACTGTGTCAGGTATGTGAACCTATTCATCAAGGCTTAATCGAACAGTTGGAACCTCTTGTTGAACGAATAGATTCTTACAAGGCCACCGCTAATGAACAACTGCTTCAAATTAACTCGTTAACAGAAAAGCTAGATGTTCAAAAGCGGATAACTGAAAAATACAAGTCCGAAAATGCTAATTTAAAAGAAAAATGTACCAATCTTTCAATAGCACCTAAGGACTTAAGGGCCAAGATATCTGAATTAACCGTTAAGTTTGATCAGTGTGAGAATGAGAAAGCAGAGATTGTCTATCAATGCTCTTCTCTCCAAACCAAACACAAGGAGTTTGTTGCTAAAATAATTGATCTTGAAACCAAACTCCACAAAAGAGGTCAAACTGATCAGACCATTCACATGAATAAACCCAAGGAATTCACATACTTCAGCAAGGAATGGGGAATCGGATACGATAACCCTCAGTATTTGAAAAAGATTTTGACCAAAAGATCGACACTTTATCACTTTGGTTTTCTCGGTCTAGACAAAAAGTATCCTGCATATAAGATAAAATGGACTGGTCCTCTTGAACCTGAGAAAAAAAGAGGAAACTGAGGAATATAAGCGTGCACACACCACCAAAATGCAACTTCCTTTTGCGTATGAGCGTATGAACTACTCATACAAGAAAAACCCAAAGAAATACCTCTCGAATGACTACTATGACGGCTATAAAGTAGCGACGCCCAATGATTCATCCAAAAAGGATGAGGCCAATGCATCTGAACCCAAAACTGAGACGGACGAGTTTAAACCCTATGTCCCTCCTCTCATTTTGGAAGCAAAAATAGTCGAGTTAGAGGAGTCACTCGAGAAGGAAAGAACCAATTTTCAAAAGGAAAAGCAAGCGCTTAAAACAGAACTTGAGAATCTTAAATCCGTAAAAAACGAATCTGTGTCGGATGAGGGACAGGAAATCCTTCAGAACGAAACCAATCGGCTCACATCAAAACTGTCTGCTTTAGCAACATAAGCGATGAAGGAGCACGTGAGAAACGGTCAACTTCAAGAGAAGTTTGACCTACTCCAAGACGAAAAGATGATTTCACCCGAAGCTTCCTCGGACTCGTCTGATACATCTTCGTGTAAAGCTTTCATTGGTAAAACTTCTTCACGAAACGGCAATGAGACTCAAGATGAGTGTGTTTTAAAGAATCTAAAACTCTGATATTTTCTTAGCTTCTGCACCAGATTCTCCTAAAAACACAGACACCAAGTGTTCCTCACCTCCCTCGATCAATCCTAGTCCATCGATTCCGGATATCGATTTTTCTAAATTCATGAATTCCGAGGGTAGTTCAGATGAAGAGTTTGAATCG
This sequence comes from Saussurea involucrata, assembly GCA_033807775.1. Lineage (NCBI taxonomy): Eukaryota > Viridiplantae > Streptophyta > Magnoliopsida > Asterales > Asteraceae > Saussurea > Saussurea involucrata. Next base: position 480,840 of record JAWVWS010001006.1, on the reverse strand, counting down.
TTTCCATCTGACAAACCCCTTCCGAGTCATACCGACTTTCTTTCAACATCGGTAAATCGCTCGGTCAATTTTCAAAAAGGCGAATGTTCTACAAAACCTAAGACCCCGGCTGTGATCAAGGTTCCTAAAATTGATTCTTGTTCTAAAAAACAATCACAACCGCGGAAAAAGACCGGTCGATCAACTGATAAAAATCCTGTCTACTCAAACTCTGCTGACCATGCCGTTAATGCTGTTTCAGATAAAAATGGTCGGGCTAAACAAGACAAACCAAAGTGGGTAGCCAAGAAATCTATCGAGAACAATGCGGCATCGAAGCCATTTAATACTGTTTTCTATCCTAGAATGAACATGAATGATTGTGCTTTGAATCACAAGAATGATTTTGTTGAACAAGATGTTAATTTTCTGATTAAACTTTATTCAATTCAACAATTGATTCAATTATCGCATGATTGCTTATGTTGTTCTAGTTGTGGTTGGAATGACTTTGATGACATTAGAAATTCAACTGATTGGTTTGGTTCTTATCATGTCTATAATTCTAAACCAACACGCAAACCCCGTAAAAAAAAAGAAGCCCATTTCAAAACGGGGTCCCCAATCAGAGGTTAAACCTAAACACGAAAGGAAACCCATTTCAAAACGGGTTCCTCAAACAGAGGTTAAACCTACACCCAAGAGAAAACCTGCTTCAAAACAGGCTCCTCAGCCAGGTGTTAAACCTAACCCTCCAGGACCCATTTTCAAATGGGTACCTAAAATCCATTAATCTTGTTTTTGCAGGACGGTCATGTGTGGTACTTAGACTCAGGATCCTCCAAGCACATGACCGGGAGAAGGGAGCTGCTCACGAACTACATCGAGAAATACTGCGGCGACGTGAGATTTGGGAATGATGACAAGGCGCCAATTTTGGGCTTCGACGACATTGTCCAAGACAAGATCACAATAAAGAAGGTATCATACGTCGCGGGATTGGGATACAACTTGTTCAGCATCGGCCAATTCTGCGATAAAGATCTAGAGGTCAGATTCAAAGCTAAACAATGTAGCGTCTGCACTGACGACGGAATGGAGCTTCTGGTTGGAACGCGAAAGACCAACCTCTACACCATCGACCTCTCTGCCCTGAAGACCGATGATTCAGTCTGCCTGATGTCCAAGGCCAACTCACAGCAAGCGTGGATTTGGCACCGACGTCTCTCGCACCTCAATTTCAAGAACATCAACAAGCTGGTGCTAGGCGGACTCGTAAAAGGCATGCCCGAGCTTCAATTCTTAAAGGACAAACTCTGCGGGGCATGCGAGATGGGGAAGATGAAACGAGCGACACAAAAGCCGAAGGCCGCTCCAAGCACGTCCCAGTCCCTCGAACTCATCCATATGGATCTGTGCGGATCGATGCGTGTTCAAAGCATCAACAAAAGAAAGTATGTCCTGGTGATGGTTGATGACTTCTCTCGCTACACCTGGGTAAAGTTTCTCCGCTCGAAGGACGAAACCCCAGAACTGATAATCATCCATCTGAAGACCATTCAGCTGAACCTCCGACAACAAGTTCAGGCCATCAGGACGGACAACGGGACGAAGTTTAAGAATCAAACGGTAAACGAATACCTGACATCCGTCAGTATCTCGGAAACCTTCTCTGCCGCACGCACTCCTCAGCAAAACGGAGTGGTGGAAAGACGCAACCGTACCCTTGTCGAAGCCGCTCGCACAATGCTGTCGCAATCAAAGCTGCTCCTATTTCTCTGAGCTGAAGCGGTGTCAACTGCTTGCTACACGCAAAACCGCTCCATCATCAACAAGCGGTTCAACAAGACACCGTACAAGATCATCAACAATCGCATCCCAAACATCAAATACTTCCACGCGTTCGGATGTACACGCTACGTCTTAAACGACAAGGATGATCTCGGCAAATTCAGTCCAAAGGCAGACGAAGGAGTCTTCATAGGATACTCCATGCAGGCTAAGGCGTATAGCGTTTACAACAAACGGACAAAATCCGTCATCGAGAGTGTAAACGTGACAATCGACGAAGCCACAGAATTGGCTTCTGAACAACTCAGTTCAGAACCCGGTTTAACTGGCGTGTTAGCTTTCGAGCTTTCATGTTCGGGATCTACACAAACCTAAGTAGATCCAAAGCATGCATCTACGTCGAATGCTCATCTTTCTGATTTAGATTTACTATTTCAACATTTTTATGATGATTTCTTTAATGTATCTACCCCTCGTGTCTCAGTGCAACCCAGAATTGAAGCTGCTCAAATCGAGGACTCAGCGAATCTTTCTGGTCCGCCGCCTTCGACGAGCACTCTAACGATCTCTATGGAGACACCTCACCCCGTATCAGACAAATCATCGACTGATACAACAATTCCCTCGGAGGAACCTGTACAAAACCCGGAGATCGCTCCTGAAGATTCGTCCTCCACAACACTCAATGATCAACCTATGAATTCTCTGGAATCAGAAGTTGCTCAACCTTCGACGAATCCTGCCAAGTCTCCTCCAAGAAACCGAACAGCAACACTTGAAGATGTTCAAGACCTTCCAACTGGTGGTTATGTGGATCCGAACACATCTCACTCTACTCAACAACCGCTTCCACACACCACCAAATAGACCAAGGCTCATCCCCTGCACCAAATTATCAGTGATCCCTCTACTCCAGTACGAACGCGAGGTGCATCGGCCAACTTCTGCCTATTCTCTGGATTTCTCAGCAAGATCGAGCCAACAACCGTCTCCGAAGAATTAGAAGATCCGGACTGGGTCATGGCCATGCAAGAGGAACTCAATCAATTTGAGGCCATCAAGGTATGACGACTTGTCCCACGTCCGTCTCACAAGACGGTGATCGGCATAAAATGGATCTTCAAGAATAAGAAACACGAAGATGGTATCGTCGTGCGGAACAAGGCACGTCTCGTGGCCAAGGGATACCGCCAACAAGAAGGGATAGACTACGACGAGACATACGCTCCGGTTTCCAGAATCAAAGCCATACGTATGTTCCTTGCATACGCCGCGCACAAAAACTTCACGGTTTTCCAGATGGATGTGAAGACCGCTTTCCTCAACGACGAGATCAAGGAAGAGTTGTACGTATCGCAACTAGACGGGTTCGTGGACGACAAGAAGCCTAATCATGTCTACATTCTAGACAAGTTATATGGTTTGAAGCAAGCTCCATGGCCCTGGTATGATGCTTTGTCTACGTTTTTAATAAAATCGGGTTTTTCAGAATGTAAAATCGATACAACCCTATTTATTAAAAATGAAGATGGTCACATTGTTTTAGTTCAAGTGTATGTTGACGACATAATTTTTGGTTCTACTAATCCACTGTTTTGTAAGAACTTTTCCAAATTAATGGGACACTATTTTCAAATGAGTATATTGTGTGAGATGAATTTTTTCCTTGGTCTTCAAGTTAAACAACCGTCGACAGGGATATTCATAAATCAGGCTAAGTACATCCGGGACATTCTTCGAAAGTTTCAGATGGAACAGTCCTCACCAATGAAAACTCCCATGGCACCCGGTACAAAGTTACACGCCGATCCTAACGGAAAGGATGTGGACACAAAAACGTACCGGGAAATGATTGGTTCTTTAAAGTACTTAACGGCTAGTAGACCGGACATCATGTTTTCAACCTTTCTTTGCGCCCGTTTTCAGTCAAAACCTAAAGAGACTCATTTAATTGATGTTAAATGAATTTTTCGTTACTTGAGAGGTACTGCTGATCTTGGCTTGTGGTACCCGAAAGAGACAGGTTTTGAGCTTTTAGCATATTCTGACGCGGACCACGCGTGTAGCATGATGGATCGGAAGAGAACATCGGGACATGTGCAGTTCTTGGGCAACAGTTTGGTGAGTTGGGCATCCAAGAAGCAGCAGTGCGTTTCTACATCGACTGCTGAGGCGGAATACGTCGCCGCCGCGAGCTGCTGTTCGCAAGTAATCTGGATGCGCACCCAACTCAAAGATTACGGTTTCACATACACCAAGGTGCCCATCTACTGCGACTCGAAGAGCGCAATTGCCATATCCAGCAATCCGGTCCAGCATACGAAGACGAAGCACATAGACGTTCGGTACCACTTTATCAAGGATCACGTCGAAAGAGGTACAGTCGAACTCTATTTTGTTAATACACAACATCAGTTAGCAGACCTGTTTACTAAACCCCTGGACGAAAAACGATTTAATTATCTTGTGTCCAGGTTAGGTATGCTAAATCTGAAGATTTGATCAGATCGTGCGTCCGATACTAGTTCCATACATCTACGAGAAATTGTCTATTCATCATCTGTTGTTTATAATCCAGATGACTGAGTACACACTTTCTCGCATCTGTATTCTACTTGTATCGTATACACTTTTCGGTTAAATCTCTGTATTAATTAGGTAGAATTCGTCTGTTGGCTTTCTTTTAACGTGTGTTTCCTTTCATGTTCATTTACTGTCGTCTGCTTTATGTTTGTTTATATCTGTGCTTTCACAAGTTGTTCATGTGTTCAGGGGGAGCACATCAGAGTATCAGGTAAGTATGTTCTATTTTCGAGGGGGAGTGTCACACAAATGTTTTTCACTTCCAAAAGTTTTTGTGTGTGTGGCATCTCACAAATGTTCTTCATATCACACTACTTGCACATTTCGAGGGGAAGCAAGTTCCTTTATGTTCATTAGTTGAGGGGGAGCGTCACACTCAAGTTTTTTTACTTATCAGTCCATTTTTTATTGGGTGTGTATGCAACATTCGAGGGGGAGCAGAGAAATCCCCAGACTAAGTTCGAGGGGGAGCAGGAAAATTTTCTTTCCACGCTAAAAGGATATCTTTTTAAGAAATTTGAAAGAACAGGAGCATTTTTGTCAGAATTCCAAAACAATCCGGATGGGGTACCCGGAAACCCATCTATCCGAATAGGTTTCCGGACCGGACACCTATCTGGACCGGATAGGTATCCGGATGAGCCACCCAGAAAGTCCTCCCCTATTTAAGTCATCCGGACCCATAACTTAAATCTTTTTTCGGATACCACAAAAACACCTAAACCCTCTCGTTTTTCTCTCTCGACCGGAAACCCTCAAATCACATCATTTTCATAGATTTCGACCTCCAATCACAAGTATGTTCCTCCTTTATATATCTCGATCTCGATTATGCATGTTTTACACCATCTCAAGCATAAATCGGCCGTCTGCAAGTCGAGAAAGGGTTTTCGAACCCCAATTTACGTCGATTCATCTTCGAACACCACTAAGGGGGGTTTCAACCCAATCGTCAGTAGTATTACATGCTCTACATCGATTAGAACCTGCTAGAGTACATCTATTTATGCTTGGGATTGGTTCTAGGCAGATTGATTGAAACCGGATGTCGTCCGGATAGTTTTCAAACTATCCGGACACATTCAAGACTTATCCGGAAAGCATTCATATTTTAGATATTTTCTCCGGAAAGTCATGTCACCCACGAAACCCGTCCAACGCCCAACCCATGCCTTTACCTGAAGCCATACTGGCACATGCGGACCCCAATGCACCGAGTGTGTTAGCGTATAGACAAACAATAGGCATAGGTGCTCCTGTGGTCCAGCCAGAGCCGGAGGGACCCCCCCAGGGAGATAGACGTGAGAGGCGTGAGGGTCCTAGAACTCGTGGAGGTAGAGTCCGGGTAGTTGGGGCTCCCGGATGGGGTGTGTTGAGAGTACATCATGGGAGGGGAATAGGTGCGAGCGGTGCATTGGATACGCATGTCAGTACTACCCATTCCAGCCGACCCGGATCTAGCCAATAACCCCGCATTCACACCACCCAAACCACGACTGAAGTCAGACCGTCGACTAGCTTACACGAGGTCCCGGATGTCACTGCCCCATTACGAGAAGAGGATCCCGGCACGGACACAACTGAACCGATCTCACCATTCACCCAGGCCGAAACTGTCGAATCCGACAACACTGACACCGATACGGATCAAACCATCCGTGCATCACTGATTCCACCCCGTATCGGCTGTCAACCTCCGATGACCGACGGATCTCCTTCTGACTCACCCACACCGTCTAACATCCCAACATCCGAGCCTATTACGGGAGACACAAGGGGAGAGGAGGGAGTATTAGTTGAAAATCTTGAACAGGCGAGTCAGAGAGAATGTAGATCGAAAAAGAATCAAGAGAGAACGAGCATAAGAACTAGAGAGGCCCGTGAGCGAACCCAAACCAGCGTCAGCCAGGTAGCCACATCTGCTATCTCGTCTCATCCGTTGGGACGAGGTATTGAAGAAGCCGTCGTGGACCTAGCGGCGCAATCGCACACCCTCCCTAGCCACTCACCCATCTCTCAACAGATGGGTGTTTCATCTTCTCACGGGGACTTAGCACTTAATCTACCATTCTCTCACTCGAAGAGTCTAGGTATTGAAACAAGAGACCAGCCTCCCCCGGTCTCGACTTCTTTCGATGCACTTTCGAGTCTAGAGCCACTTGCTTCGGCTAGGACACAAGACGAGACTCCACATATCGGTGCTCTTAGTGACTCGATCGGAACTTCCGTAGTATCTCTGCCTTTGAGCGAAATACGAGGATCGGAAGGAAATCCTACCACGGCCACCCAGTTGCCATCCGTGAACGTAGGTGGTACTAACTCTATGGTAGATACCTCAACGGGTAATCTAAGTGATCCCGGAGTTACTTTACACGACATTTTGTCAAGGGAATATTTGGACGGCGCCCTAAAGACTGTCCGCGAGGCACTGGAACAGCAGTTCACCGTAGAGCTCGACAAAGTAAAGAGCTTGATCAAAGGGAAGGAGAAGATAGTCGAAATCGAAACCGCACCAAAACCTCCACCGACTCCCGTTCAGCCATCTTACTCGGTGGACACTCTCAAGACTATGCTTCTGGCTAAACTGCTCCAACACACTGACACTGACACCGACGCCTCAACTGAAGCAGACCTGGTATCAGTTCTACGCTCCCAGGTTTCTGCTCCTACCTCATACATTACAAGCCGATTGGACCAGCTTGACGTGACTCTTAAGGATGTTCAGAAAGCCATAACCATTCTGTCCGAAAGAGTCACCTCACTCGAAGACACATGCAAGAGTCAAGTTGGCGGACTCAAGAGACGACACGATGACCAGGACGATCCTGATCACCGTGAGGGGGAGAACAAAAGACAAAGACTGTCTGAGTTCGAGCCAATCCTTACCGAAACAACAACGGTTCAACCGAAACCATCAACTGTGGCACAAACCGAAACTGAAGACCAACCTGAAGCCCAGTTGAGCTTAGCTGAGATGGAAATCGACATGGATATCTCAGACGACGAAGACCCAACGGTTGAAAAGCCCGAGGGAGATTCATAGGCGCTGATCGTATATACTGCACCGGAAGGGGATGCTCTTAACCTGATAGATCTCGACTTAGAGATTGACCCGGAGACTGAGAACGCATGGTACCAAATAGCCACCAGTGCGATGAAATTCGAGGTAAATCTGCTATTTCCCACCGATGCCGATGACGAAATCGACTACAACCAGTTCCTGCTGCAAAATCTTTACGGTACACCTGCCCACACTTCACAGATCCCCGAGACTTCTACTGCTATACCTCTGACATCTCCTCAGCAACCGTCTGCTTCTGATCAACCTCCACCTCTACCGCAACAAATCCAAGGGGAGAAGATCATGATCCTTATTCCTCATCTGGAGGAATCTCTGAAGAAGCTATATGTTCACAGTTTACGCCTTATCAAGCCGACTTTCTGCCTTGGGATTTCCAAATTTGACAAGGAATACCAAAGCCAGTATGTTAAGGTAATGAAGCGGTGTCTTCTAGTCAGCCAAGTCCGAACAAAGCACAAAATCACTGAAGTGCTTAACATCCAAACCGGTCGAATCCTTAGAGTTCTGTTTCCAGTATTCATCGTCAGACGCGAAGATGGAAATGAATGGAGATTCTCCGAAGCAGACTTTAAGAATCTCAGACTGATTGACTTCCATGCTCTACTGAAAGATCTTCGAACCCGAACCATCAGACCGCTACATGTTACTAAAGCGCTCGAGGCTGTCAGACGATTCTTGCACTACAAAGTTCTGATTTCTTACATCACAGACTTCCAGATAGGAATCGAGCACAGATCAAAGAAGATAAACCTGTTGAAACCGAACCTGAAAGCACCCGAGCTGAAGATGTACCCCGAAAACTCACTACTCCTTGAACCAGAGTTTGGGATTGTATACCTCAACGAACAGAAAGAAAAGAGGTTTCTCCGCTTCAGCCAGGTTGACAGATTCTGCGATGGTACGCTACTGAAAGTCAGAGATGCACTTCGAAACATCATCACTAAAGAATCCGAACTTCGAAAGTCGTCGTTTATCTCCAACTCAAACGAGATAAACGCTCGAGAAGCCTTAGAATTGGTTGAAGACCGCTTCGACTACCGCAGAGCCATCCGAATCTTCGAGATCTACTTTGCGCTCCAAAAGAGATACGTTGAAAACTGGCGCGAACTCGATCTTCAATTCAAAGGGGGAGATTGTTAGGGATAACTAATGTTGAATAGAAGTTAAAGGGTTTATTATGTAAATGTTGTTATTTGGGCTTAAATGTTTATATGGGCCATGGGCTTGATAGTTTAGGCCCTAAGTTTAAATAGCTAATTTTGTTTAGAAAATAGGTTAATCGTTTCAATCGTCATTATCGTCTTTATCACACATATTGTAATTCTCTGAAGATTAATCAAAGTGATATGGATGACCAGTTGAGATCATATTGATTTGTTATTATTCTCGATTGTATGCACTAATCTGGAACTCACAATTACTAATAGTGGAGCCAAAATCTTAAATTTGCTTTTCCTACTCCATGCTTTTTTTATAGTTCTAAAACACCTGAGAACATTATATAGTTACCCAAGAATCAACCTGCAACCTGTCATCAAAACCTCAATTCTACATTTCCTAATACATGCTTCTCTACAGCTTGTTCTATCGATAAGATTGATCACCAAGACTTGGGTTAAAAAAAGACTTAACAAGAATAAAAATGCAATTACTATTTTAAAAATAACAAAAAAAAGTAGCAAAACAAAAAGTGTATATAGTCTGTATACTTTTGAAAGTGATAAAAGCAAACTTTCAGGGATAAATATGCAAAAAAGGAAGGTATCAAGTCTTACTTTTGAGATTCATAAGAGCACAAACCTCCTCTTCAAACCCCTCTCAAACCTGTCAATGCACACAAACTTTCAAGAAAAAGAAAAAAAATCAATTTACATAATGAAACAATAAGATTGTAGCATAAAATATGAAGAATGTGTGTGCACCTTCTAAGAGCCTTTAATGGTGTAGAGAAATTTACACCGAAAACGAATTAGTTCAATGCACTGTACAACACAACAATGCAGTGTTAATTAAACTCACAAAACTCAAGTTAAATAGAAGAATACATACTTATTAAAATTAAATTCACAACCAAAAGGTATGGACAATGATAACAAAATGAAAAGAATGAAATAAAAAACCAAAAAGATTAGTAGTAATTGGAATTTGATTCGATTGAGAGGGTTGGTATATGCACTAAATGGAATAATTTCTTAATAAATGGTGGTTGTAATTGGAATTTGATTCACTTGTACCTACTATATTAATGCAAAAACATCTTGAAAACCCAAAATTGATATAGGCATGAATTAGTAAAAGGAATTCTTCAACACCCATCATATGATTCTGAGTAATAACCACAAAGTATATATATACAACTTCATAACTCCATCATCTTGAAATTATGTTTCCCCACATAAAATTAGTCAATCTAGAGGCTGGCAAATAGAATTATTCGTGCAAAAAATGAAATGGATATCTATTAACAAGTCTTGAGGGAAAGCTCCTTGTAAATATGCAAAACATATCTTTGTATTATATGATCAAGTTTCCTCCTAAATTCTCTTATGACAAAAAAATAACAACTACTACATAAAAATATGTTGGAGTTTGCTGAGATATGAGAATGTCAACAGATTCAACATCTGATGTGTGTTATGGTTTGTGTTTTATTGGTGTTTCCTTCTAGTTGCTGGAAAAGTAGAAGAGCGAAACATAGCAGTAAACAAGTAAAAGAAAACAGAGAAAGAAGTAAAAGACGTTGGGAATGAACAAAGATCCATTAAAAAAACACCAAAACACAATCAAGACTTAACTTTCACATAACTGCATGAAGCTCACCCGTATTAGACGCTGTATGAAGCTCAAATACAGGCAAATGAATAAGGGTCAACAGCTAACATCACCCATGACATTGCAAAAACTCTAATTTCAACTATGCTTTATATGAAAACACAAAGAATCAAATAATTTCAACTTATTTGGAACCCAAACTTGAGGAAAATTAGGTCAAACTGATTTGTTATTATTTGCAAAAACTTAATATGAGAAAGTTTGAGTAAAACTCACTCCATTTTGAGTACTATCGGAGATGTAGACAAACATATTATTAGAACCCAATCGAAATGTTGAAAATGAACAAATTCATAACTTGAAATCAGAAACGAAGACATATGAGAAACAATCGAACCTGGATTTTGATTTGAAGAGAAAAAGCTAGAGATAGAACCTTGTACCTGATCGATCGGCATACCAAATATAAAGGCTTTGAGTAGCATCGTACAAGGCCGAATCAAAAGAGAGAAATCATCAGGCACAGCGGCACAAAAATAGAACGTGAATCTACTGGCGAGGCTTTTAGAGACAAGTTTATGGTGGTTTCTAGGACGTGATTCATGTTTCAGAAGAATCGGAGGAGAAGAGGGGAGGGACGTGGAGAAAACTGTGTGCGTGGGGAGAAGATTTTGGATACAGTGCTTCCAAACATGTACGCTCTGTAAAAAAATCAGTACTACTTAATTTTCAACAATAACTGCTACTTCATGCTTATATAGTATATATATATATATATATATATATATATATATATATATATATATTCCCACAAAGAAACCTCACGACCTCATCTCCCTGCTAGCTCTCCCCATCGTCGTAATCCAGTCTCCAACTCGTCATGTTCGAGAGGAGATGAAGGTGGGTGGGAGGGTTCGAGTCTCTGTGGGAGTAGCAGATTGTGCAGGTCAAGTGAGAAGAAAGAGATAGTTGAGAGGAGATATATGGGAAGTATGTGAGTTATGTTGCAGTGGTCTTCGATAGAGAAAGGGGGGAAGGAAAGAAGTACGGTGGTGATCACCGGTGATATATAGAGAGAGATTCGAGAGGCGAGATGTCACACATTCACAGGGGGATCTCGCTGGTGATGTCACCACCTCCATTCACCCATATCTGCAATTAATGCGTGCATCCGAGGGAAACCTTACGCCCTCACTACCTTCCTCTCCTCGCCCATCCCTACGCCGACTTCCATCTCTGGACTTCCCCTCTGCCACCTTCAAACTTCTCTCTTTCTCTCTCCCTCCGTCGATGCCGTATCCACCAAACATTGATACCCTCCCCACTCTCTTTTTTACAATTTGGTTTCCTTCACTACAGGAAGGGGGAAGGGGATTGTGGTCAATAGGGGTGTGGTCAGTGGTTGAAAAATCCAACAAGGTACATCAGGAGGTTGTTCTAGTAGGGGTGGAGGCGAATGTGAATATTGCAAGGGGAGGAAGCCGGTGGTCAGCGAGAAGGGTGTCGGTGGTGTGGTGTAGCATGGCCACGTGCAGTTGCAGGCTCCCCACACACACTATCTTTTATATATTATATTATTTCAAGAAAAAGTCAAAACAAGGGTATTTTGGTCTTTTTAGCCTTGAGTTAACTTAGTTAACAAAATTTGTTAGTTAGAGGGACCCTAGTAATGCAAAAATGAAAACCACAGGGACCATATCCATAATTAATCGAGTTTAGGGATGCTAGTCAAAAATTTTTACAAACCACAGAGACCAAATCCGTAATTCACTCAAAAAATAATGTTTAAATAAATTAATAAATGAATTAAATTTAATAAAAATATTAATATTAATGTTTAAACAATTTAATAAATTAATAAAATAAAATAAAGAGTAAACTGCAATTTTGGTCCCTGTGGTATGTTGTTTTTCTCACCTTTGGTCCCTAGAAAATTTTTATTGCAAGAAAACCATGTGGTATGCAAAAGTGCTCAGTTTTGGTCCCTGAGAAGTAACACTGTTAAGTTGCCTCCGTTAAAACCCTCCATGTGACTTGCACATGAGGGCATATTTGTCCTTTTACATACACCAAACCATAGGGACCAAAATTGCAGTTTACTTATACCATTTATTTAAAATATAATAATTATGTTATATAATTAATAAATAAATATCACATGATTTAAAAATAACATATTTAGTAAAATGAATTTTTTTTAATTAAGCAATAATTTGTTTACGTGTCCGTCAACCAAAACTAATAAAATTGTTACTCTAAAATAATTAATTGATAATTTGTTTACTCTAAAATAACTATTAATTAATTAATAATTTGTTTACTTTCAAGTAATAGTAATTAATTAATTGCAAATTTATTCTAAAATAATTTATATTTTCTGTTGGTCCCGAAGGGGTTATACAAGTAAACAGTTTGTAGAGGGGGGGGGGGGGGGGGTTGAATACAAACACAAGATTTTGGTTTTATAAATTGTTTATTGATAAATTGTAACACCCTCGAATTGGGAAGAGCAACTAAATAAAATTTCGATAAAATAACCACTTAGGCCATGAGTACTGCCTACCCACGAACCCAATGAACCCGAATGCCACATCAGCTTTTCTCTTTCCTACCCTCCTTACCCTAAAATGGAGTACCGCCAACCCACGAACCCACCGAACCCACTCCTACCCGCTTCCCACAAATCTGCAACAAAACCTGCAACAAAAACCATGAACCCGAATGGTGCTAATCTAGTTCACGAACCCGCCCTACCCGCTACCCCCTACCCGATCGGAACCCGCCCACCCCCGTACCACGAACCCACCCTACCCGCTGCTACCCTCATTCGAACCCGGCCGTGGTACCCGATGGCGGTACGCACGGCCTTAAGGGATAAAATTCCTTCTACAAACCATTCATGGAATAACGTCAAGATAAAATGTAACGACTCTCACAATTAACAACTCTTTATCATATTATGTGACCACATACAATCGGTGTTACTTAACACAAATACAAGTGGCTAATCCCAAATAAGTGCGGAAAACTTCACTAAACAAATCACTTCTCGTGCACCCTACTAGCATTCATCACTTCACAGTGTAGCTAAAGCTATTCCCAACCTGAACCTGTTGCACATGCCGACAAATAAAAAGGGTTAGGCTAACGCCTAGTGAGTTCAAGAGTTTTATCATGATCATATATTTCATAAGACGAGGGAGATGCAATTTAAGTCACGAGTCAAAAAGAATTTACTTTAAATGCAAACCACCCATTTTTCCAACGCACACAAATCCTGTGCTGAAAGATTTAATATAAAATGATTCTCAAAATGGACTCGTCCCAAAACACACTTGAAAAGTGAAATAGTATTTGATTTCCAAAATGATTGAAATCGTGAATAAATCGCTATTATTCAAAATATCCCAAACACGGGTGAGGCATAAACCACAACTCATATATCATGGAAAACAATCCATATAAATATAATATGTCACCGAAACACGGATAAAATAAATACCCAAAGCAACACCTTTCGGTGACGGGGGAGGCCCGTTTACATCGCACGTGACAGAACACAAAAGTGGGTCACATAACTATGTAATAAAACAACATGTGGACTATTCTCATAATATAACGAACTCAATCACTCCAGATCTATTGCCCGTGGAGACTAGGGAGCCCCCAACTTCAACCACTCCAGGTCTAATCATTGGGTCCCTCTAAGTCCACAAAACAAGCACATTGGGATTACACCTTACTGCCCATGGGACGCTGCCCGACCATATAGGCCCACACCTTACTTACCATGGAACCCGATGCCTATCCCGTGCCAAGCACATCTGGAATTACACCTTACTGCCCATAGGACGATGCCCGACCATATAGGCCCACACCTTACTTACCATGGAACCCGATGCCTATTCCGTGCTACAATAAGAGAAGCTGGCGTCTCATCATTGAACGTAAAACTCAAGTGCCTATGGCTCCATAGCAAATAAGGTCTAAAACATTACACGACCCCAAACGAATGAACAAACGCATTCAAAACATGTAATTCATCAATAACCATAAATCACGTCCAAAACTTGACTTTAAGCTATTAAAACTGGACAAATGTCCCCAAGACTTGACAAAATCCAATACCGAGCTATAAGCTCGACTAACTCAAAGGATCAATCGTGAAAAGTCATAAAATGAAATTAAACACACGCTTTTGTAAATAAATAATTCGAATCCATGAAAACCCGAAACAAGACGCTGGGTTGGGACAACCCTCTTTTCCAAGAAACTCATACCGTTACATTTCCAAATCGTTCCATAACGAACTATATGCATATTTCCAAAATATACACTAAAATGCATTTTCGTATAAAGTAGACACTATTTACAATATAAATCATCTAAACATTTTCATTTATGATGTATCTATCAAATTTCCCAAAAATCCCAAATATGAGTGTTTTACAATATTTACAAAGTAAAATACTTCAAAAGGTCAAAACCCACCAAGTAACTCAACAATTAGTAATTTTCATGTAAAACACATAAGTACTTGGAAAAATAACATTTTGGCATGTACAACGTTTTCACAAATCAACTTGAACTCACCTTGCTAGATTTAGGCTAAATCTAGATTTTCCCCAAACGTAAGCTCCTTTGAAGAAACACAACTCTTCAAGCCTAAATCTTCCAAAAACCTAGATCCATAAGTTTCCAACCATCAATATCCAGATCCAAATATGTAGAATCATTCCCCAAGCATTTTACATCAAAATCCCAACTTATACCAAAACCCTAATTTCATAGATGAAGAAGGAGAAGGTTACTGTAGGTTCCCAGATTCACGTTGTATCACATTAATGGTAGTAATATAGACAGCGGAAGCATTTAAATATAAAGCCATTAACGTGAGTGATTGTGTAAATGATATTGTAATAGTGAGAATCAATTATAGAACATGATAATGATAACAAGATCAAATAAGAAACGCTGCTCGTATATTGATAATGGATAACACCAAGAACAAGATCAATGGTGTATCCTGAAATCTCACAGGGAACAATATCGTACGGAGGCAGTGCTCGGGATTGCTGCAGTGTGTGCTTAAACAATTGTGGAAAACTATTCTTCCCAAAGCTTACAATTGTTTGTTCTACTACCTCTCTATTTATAGCCTTGATAAAGTGAAGACAGTGTACTATCGTACCCTAGAATGACACGTGGAAAGTGTGTCTCCTAATTTTAGGGCATACGTGGAAAGTATGGACACTTGTCTAACACTTGGGATTTCTTACGAGACTTAGGCATCACAGAGGTCTTCACTACAACAGAGCTCATAGACCAGAGCTCTGTTGGTCTTCGAGTTGTGAACAGTTCTTCTGTTGATCTTCTGACAGAGCTCTGTTGAGCTCTGTTAGTTCCACCAGAACTATGTTGAGTTCTGTTGATCTTCTTGAAGCTTTTTCTTCTAAGTCTTCTGCTGCATCTCTGATGGTTTTCTGACTTGCTAATATTTTCAATACTTTTACATTACAGATACTTGGGGCTAACAATCTCCCCCTAAGTATTGAAAATAAAAAATTTGAAACAGAGATGTAAACAAAAAGAACAGAGAATATTTACCTCTGTTAGCCTTTGTACTATTCTTCTAAGATATTACAATGCATGGTAAGAAGTAGTACATTTATGCATAGTTATCTCCCCTAAGAATTCTGTCGAATATTCTGATTAGAGTACGGAAGTCCAGCATCAGATCAATCTGGTCGATGAAGAGTTTCTGCTGTTCTTCTGGACACTTGCTTCTTGGGAGATCTTGGATTATGTTCTTGAGGTATACTAGCGACTCACTCGAGTACTTGTGGGCTTCAGCTGCTCTGATGGCCTTCTTTGTGCCTTTCTGTCGGCAGACAAAGACTGGAGGATCTTCTACTACGGTTCCAGTTCTGTGATGGCCATAACCCTCAAGGTTTTCATTTGGTGGTGCAATCGCTAGTTTCTCTACTTCAAACTCTATGCCTAGCTGATAATCAATCTGTATTCTGAGATAGATGTGCTCTTGCATAGCGAATCTGACTTCTGGTAGCGCAGTTCTGGCCGGCGTGTATCTTTATAAGAAGTTCAAGCAATATGCGTGGAGTAAGATCAGGTCATATGGGCTCAGAAGGACGAGATCATTATCATTGAAGATTTCATTTCTGCCTTCTGTTGATTCCACAGTATACTCATGGTATGTGACTCTGTCATATTGAAACTTCTTGTGCTTGATGTCCAGAATTCTGCGGATACCGAAGTTTATATTGATGGCTCTGTTCTGATTTGACTTGGTTTGGATGAACTTTAGCCTTGCATCAGAAATGGTGTTTATTCTGATTGGGTTAAGGTATGGGTTAATGGGTACGACATTTACAGGGATGATGTCTCTGTTAGCATATAGAAATGCAAATACCGTTTCTAAGGCGGGTTTTTCGGTATGAATGGTAGAGGTTTCTGGGTTCTGTTCTGGTACCGTTGGGCTTGGATCATCATGGGTTTCTGCCATAAGAGTGTCGATGTGAGCATATTTTTGAGTAGCTTGAGGTTAGGCTCGACTTGTTTGTCCTTCAGCAGAGGATGGGTCTGTCCTCTCTGGTTCTTTTCTTGGAGAAGTAGGAGGGGTATCTAGGCAGATGATCTCTGGTGGTTCTTGTGTTGACTCTTCTGTTGGTTTGATGAATCTGTTCTTGAACATGTAGTCAAATGTCACTTCAGTCATATCTGTCATGATTTCCTCTGTTATCCCCTTTTCTCCTTCTGTAGCCTCTGCCTCAGTTGCTTCTGTGATTTTCCCTTTACCCTTGGCTTCTCTCTCTTTTTCAACCTCTTTCTCTTTCTCTGCCTCTGTCTCCTTCTTTTTCTCCTTCTCCTTCTCCTTTTCTTTCTCCTTCTCCCCCTTTTGTTGTTCTGAGGACTCACCCAATTGATCGTCTGATTGACCTTCTTGAGCATCTTCGAAATCATCATCATCGCCAGAATCATCAATTCGAGCTGCTGGTGAGGACAGAACAACAAATCTCAGATCAGCTTTGTGTCTCTTTCTTGAAGGTTCATCTGTAGGTGCTTCTTCTGCAGGTCTTTTCGATGTAGAGGTAGCCTGTAAAATAATATTAGTAAAGTTTGAGGCAGCCTTCGTCATTACATCTTCTACCTCTGTTGCAGCACCTCTGATCTCTACTTGAGCCTCAAAGTTGACCTTGTGAGTATCAAGAGACGCTTTCACATGTTGTTCTGTCGCCTTAGCTTTCATTACAAATTTTGATGAAATCGTCATCATTCGGCTAAGAATTGATTTTTTGAAGTCTCCCATTTGGCCAACTGTCATGGGTAGGTCATTTGGGTTAGGGCTGGAGATGTTGAGTGGAGTAGTAGATGAGGTGGTTGCTTCTTTTATGGATTCCTTAACAGAGTTGGTAATTATCTCTGTCAAGGTTCTGACGTTAGATTCTGAAAGAATAACTGTGGGGATGGGAAGGGTTCTGTTCATCTACGCTGCGTGGTTCTCTGTTATGAGTCGCTTTAGCTCTGCAAGATCTGTCGAAGTCTTTTTAGCTTCCTCTGTTCTGACTATTCTTAGCTCGACTATTTCTGTTGTCAGCTTTGCAGTCTCTTCTCCTCTGACTCGTTCAGACTCTGTTCTGAGTGCTTCAGCCTCGACATATTTCTGAGTTATCTCTGCATGTTTGTTAGAGATGTTCAGCAGTTCTTCCTTAAGAGAAGCATTTTCCTTGCGGATTAGCTCCTCCTTCCGTTCTTTGATAAGTTTATACTCATTCAAAGAGTTGTTGATACTGTCACAAAAGCTTTCGAACTCTGCTCTTGTGACAGTGTCAACGGGGGTATCCTTGGTTCCAACACATGGATCCAATTCAGCCTCGAGTTCAGAGGCGCCTCCGTCAAGAGTTGTATTGATGTTGGCTCTTGGAGGACTTCCACCTGATCCTTGATGTTCCCTTTGAGGGGAAACAACTACAGGTGTTCTGACCAAAGTTTCCTCTTCCAGCTCAGGTTCTGAAGAAGGAAATCTGGTGTGATGAGAAGCATTTGGATCAAGCAATGTCTTCCCTTGTTCTACTATGGTCTCCCATTGTCCCTGAGTCGGACAGATGCTACGTGAGATTACAAAGATCTCTGGTCTATTTTGTGTCGCGTGTAAATGAGCCACAGAGGCATCATTGTGTGGAGGTGACCTATTGATGTTCTGGGGCGAATGAACATCACTACCAAAGATAGGTTCCCCATGTTCGTGCATACCAGAAGCATGAAGAGTTGCTTCTGGTGGTTCTTGCTGGTTGGGGTTCGAGGTGTGCACCTCTGTTTCAATAATCCTTTGGTCTTGATCACCAGGATTAGATTGTGTGGAAGCACTGGGATTTTGGTTAAGGATACGCTCAGATGTGCTCTGTTGAGCATCTTTTTCTATTGTCACATTTTCCTCGGCTCCTATGGCTGTAGAACTCTCTGGATTCTCTCTGTTATTTCCCTCTTGCTCACCACTATCAGAGGAGATATTTTCTACCTCTGGTGTTTCCTATACTTCCTCATGGACAACCTCTCTAGGAGATGCTCTGTCCTCTACTTCCTCTCTTCTAGAGGAAGACCCCACTTCGGGTACTCTTGCCTCTGGTCTGTTAACTTCCTCACCTATCTCCTCACTCGAGCTCTCGAAGGAAGGCTCAAATCCTAAGTATGCTGGGGTTCTCACCCCAGGTTCTTGAGGTTGAGTAGCACTCTGATAGTTCTGGATAGAGATATGGTCAGGGGCGATAAGGGCAAGCATTGTACCTAGAATTCTTCTTATGAAGGGGTATTCGCCTGATGTGGTGGGGAGGAATTTGGACATCGTCCAAACAGGTGTGGAGCGACCCTGATGAGTTAGTTCCAGTCTGTCGAAGGCTCTTCTGATCACCAGACTGATGAAGCGTGGAAACTTGATCATCTTCAAGAACTTGTGGGATCCAACGACTCCTCCTCTTGCGATGGATGAGGTTTTTGTGTTAACAGCCGTAAGAAGATCGTTGTAGAGAATGCTGGCGTAGTCAAAGTTTCGATTGAAGAACAATCCATACATGATTTGTAGGATTTCTGTTGTGGCTTGGTCTTGACTGCCAGATTTGCTGGTAAGGGTTCTGTTTAAGGTGGAGAACATGAAATTCCACATAGTGGGTAGATTCTGTCGCTTGAACTCTCCTATCCTATTCAGATCCTTGTTGTAAGCCAGAAACTTCATGAAATCAAGAAGGACGGCTGTTTTTGGTGGTTTCTCATAGGCGTCTATTCCTAGCTGTCGTTTGGTTTTCATTCTGAAGATTCTTCTTAAGGTACTTGCTCTAATGCGGATTGTTCCCGCTCCTCCATTACTTGCATTGACGCTCCCAACTATCCCGTCTTGTTCTTCGATGTATTGGCATGTGGTCCACCATTGTTGGACATAGATCGCAGGAAGATGGTCATCGAACTCTGTTAGGGCTCTAAAGATATCAGAGTTTCTAAAGAACTCAATGAAGACATGATACAGGGGTAGATAGAGTCCTGGAGTGGGATCGAATCTGTAGTTGTTGTCAGCAAACTCGTATGGAAGAACAATGATATCATCAGTGGGTTCTATTCGGCTAGAATCAGCAGAGTTTTGGGGTTCCGCCATTGTTGCAGGTTTGGGGTTTTCTTGAAGAACACTGAGGATTTGAATAAAAGAGGGAAAGGTGAAAGGTTTAGGAGGTTTAGAAATGAAATGGGTCAAGGTTATGGATATTTATAGTCAGAACTTGTGGCTGGGTAATCGTCGTAGGTACTGTAGGTACTCGAGTGTCAGATGGTGGAGTGGCCTGAATTGTGTATCGTGGGGACAACTAGTGGTTTAGCTTTCAATTAGAGAGTGCCACGTGGATTTGTTCTGACCACTTTTGTGCAAGTAAACCGTCGCGGTTAGAGATGTGTGGGTGACAAGTGGTTGACACTTAGAAATAACCCGCACCTCTGATGACGTTACTTTTGATGACGTGGCATAAAACCGACAGAGCTCTGTTGGAGCTTTGCCTCTGACGAGTGACCCTTTTTCTTTCTTTTCAAGTACTCCTTTGGTGTTTCACCTTTACCCAAAATCATTTAAAATTATGTATCTGATGAGGAAATGGCCAAAGAACGAGAACATAACTGACTTTAGAAATTTCACAGAGTTCTGGTGAGAATCAACAGAGGCTCTGGTGAAATATCAGAGTTCTGGTAGGTTCTTGACGTTATCAAATGATTTTCATCAGAACAGGTTTTCCCTCTTTCTTCAAAAAGATTTTTTTTTTCAGAACAGAAAGCGAAGTCATTTTTGATTTGAAAATCAGATTTGACTCGCTCCCCCTAAAACCATGCGCAAAATCTTATAAACTCCCCCTCGAAATATGAGCAAAACAAAAAAAACTTTTTTTTTACAAAAAGAACTTTACAAAAAGGTATATACAAACAGATTCACTAAGCTTGTTGAAAAAGTATGCTTGACAGAGTTCTGGTGAATAGCAGAGACTCTGTTGAACTATCCTTCCTAACTTTTTGACAGAGCTGTGTTGGAACATCAGAGGCTCTGTTGAGTTTGAACAGAGTTAGGAGGACATGTTCAACATACCCAGTTTGCCGATTAAGAAGTTAAATCTCCTTTCAGTAAGGGGTTTTGTAAACAAGTCAGCAAGCTGGAAGTCGGTTGAAACAAAGTACATTTCAATCGTCCCTTTTTCAACATGATCCTTTATGAAGTGGTACCTTATATCGATATGCTTTGTCTTGGAGTGCTGAACTGGGTTAGCTGTGATTGCTATGGCACTCTTGAAGTCACACAGAATTGGAATTTTTCCATATTCTAGGCCATAGTCTTTGAGCTGGGTTTTCATCCATATCACTTGAGAGCAACAACTAGCAGCAGCAACATACTCTGCTTCTGCTGTAGAAGTTGATACGCAATTCTGTTTCTTGGATGTCCAACTCACCAATTTTTCACCAAGTAATTGGCAGCTACCAGACGTACTCTTTCTGTCATTCTTGCATCCTCCGTAATCTGAGTCTGTATATGCTACAAGCTCGAAACCAGAATTAAGAGGATACCAGAGACCCAAAAATTGAGTCCCTTTCAGATATTTAAATATGCGCTTGACAGCAGACAAATGAGATTCTTTAGGATTTGCTTGAAATCTGGCACAAAGACAAGTTGCAAACATTATATCAGGTCTGCTGGCAGTTAAGTACATAAGTGATCCTATCATGCCTCTGTAGTTCTTGACATCTGTTGGTTCACCCTTAAGGTCAGAGTCAAGTTTAACTCCAGTGGCAATAGGAGTTTTCATTGGATTTGAATTGTTGAGCTTGTATTTTTTCAAAATATCAGAGATGTATTTTGATTGACTTATAAAAGTCCCTCTGATGTATTGTTTTACTTGTAAACCAAGGAAGAATGAAAGTTCTCCCATCATGCTCATTTTGAATTCACTTTTCATCAAATCCTCAAACCTATCACAGTACTCTTGTTGTGTAGACCCAAAAATAATGTCATCAACATATATTTGTACCAGAAGTATATCATTCCTGTATCTTCTAAAGAATAGAGTTTTATCGACATTACCTTTCTCGAAGTGATTTGTCAACAGAAAATTGGACAGAGTTTCATACCAGGCTCTGGGAGCTTGTTTAAGGCCGTATAGAGCTGTAAAGCCCGTGTCCCGGTACGCTTTTTATTTTATTTTTATTTATTATTATTATTATTATTTTAAGCGAATTTTAGTTAACGAGGTTTGGCGGCTAGGACCTTAACTGTTAAAGGTTTGGTTATGAGGTTAATTTGGGAAAAAACTCCAATCTGCAGGGACCTCTATTGGCTTTTCTCCAAACTGGTGCATGGGTTCGGCCCATGAGAGAGGACCGACCCCCCTCCCCTTAACCTTTCACGTTTCCTCCTCCTTTACTTGCGAAGCACACAAAGAAAGTCACAACAAACCCTATTCCTCTCTCTCTATTGCGTACAGCCGACCCCCCCCCCCCCCCCCCCCATTGCCGCCGCTACTGCCGCCGGGAACCGCCGCCACCGCCGTCGATCACCTGCTGCCGGAGTAAGTGAGAGAGAGAGAGAGCACCGGGAAGGGGAGAAGGAGCCTTCGAGCCTTTTTGGGTTGCTGCTGCGTTTTCTCAAGAGGTAAGACATCCTTCCCTTCTCGTTTCTTTCTTGCGTCGTTGTCACAACCGCGGTACCGCCACCGCTGCCGCTAGTGGCTGCCGGCATGGTGCCGCCGCCGTGCACCACCAGGTCGGTGGTTGTAACGGCGGGTTTATGGCTGTATGGTCGAGCATGTTTGGGTGTGATCGATTTAGAATGGTGGGATCATTCCCGTTGGTCTCGCCGGTTTGCTTTATCGAACCACCACCATCGCCGGTGGTGGCTACCGCCCCTATGCCGCCGTCGACCACCACTGCCGGAGATGGCAGTGGGTGGTGATAGTAGTAGTCCAGCCTTAGTATCCTATCGCGTAACCCGAATCGTTCAAACCGTTTTTTTTTATAAATCGTGACTTTATGAAAATTCTAGTGTGCTGTCCAGTTTTCGCGCAACCATAACTTTTCCGTAGTAACTCCGATTGAGCCGAAACTGGCGCCCACGCTTCGAGCTCGGGACCGGGCACGTTTTCTGTGTTTTGGCGGAAAACTGGTTCGGCCTCGAGTTGGGAGAAAAAGTGGTCGCAAGTTCTGTGGTTCGTCATTTTATGTGAAATTCCTGGAATCTGCCACTGTTTTGCGTGGACCGTAACTTTTTACTCGTAAGTCGTTTTAACTTGAGGTCAGTGGCCATTTTTCCTAATTTGAGTTAGGCACGTCTTTCGTGTTTCGCCGAAAGGCTGAATCGGCCCAGAACCGGGCTGTTCGGAGCTGTTAGTGCGAACTGGTCCGGAAACGGACAGTTCCGGTAGGCGAACTTAATAAATTCATAATTAATTATAGAAAAATCATTAGGAGGCGTGTAATATATCCTCGGAAAGGTATTTCAGGGCACTTTTCAACCGTGTAATAAATCTGAGTTTTTTCTGGAGTTTTAGTGGTCAAATCAGGTCCCGAACAGACCTGTTCGGTATGACCGAAAGTTAGTTTTAGTGACAGTTTGGGGTGTGTCGCGTCGTGGGGTCCGGGTCTCGCATTGACGTATTTTATCGTACGTTTAGGTGCCGGAAAGTGATCGTCGTTGTGAGGAGCTACTTACTATTTTTTGCTAGGCGCGCACCTGAGGTGAGTTCTCTCACTACAATTAATTAATAGTTGTTTATTATTACTGTAGCACGTGTGTGAAAATTATATGCGGGATTGTTGGGGGCTAGATAGTGGGACGTCTAGTTAACATTATGTGCTACATTATTCGGCGGGGCCGAGTCCCGACGGGGACGGAGGTGTTTTACGCAGTAGGCGTAAAAGGGGCGTTTACGCAGTAGGCGTAAAAAGGATGTCACACGCAGTAGGCGTAAAACGGGTGTTTCCCGCAGTAGGCGGAAACGTGCGGCGGGGCCGTAGACCCGACATCCGCCCGGGAGTTTTGTTATGTGGTGGTTATTATACTTGTTTATGATTTGTTCGTAGACTTGTATGTGGTGGTGTGATCCTCTTTGCTTTAGGGGTAATATGAGATAACCATTGTTAATTGTTGTGTTTGAATTCACTAAGCTTCGTGCTTACCCCTCCCAATTTGCAGTGGCTGCAGGTACAAGTGGTACGAAGGCATGACTGGCACACACTGACGCGCAAGATGGATGGGTCGAAGGATTTGCTTATTAAACATTTTCCCGTTATTGAATAAACAATTTAATTTCCGCTGTTGACTTATGGTTTAATAACGCTCGTGATTGGAATTATTATTTTGGGTTTAATAAATGGAGACTTATTATTAAATATGCGCGTTTAAAAATTTTTAAATTTTCTTGAAATTTTGGGGCGTTACAACTTGGTATCAGAGCACAGCTTGAGTGAATCAAACGCACCTCGGTGTGTTGGGTCTCAAGTTGCGGCTGGGAAATTTTCAAATACTTTATTAAATCTTGTTAGAAATAAAAGGAAAAGTAAAAACCCGTTCGAGGAACGGTGGTCGAGGGCGCAGTGTGTACAGTCAGCCGGAGCCAAGGGAAAGGTACAATGCTTAGTGTTTTCTCATCTTATCGCTTTCTAGATCATAGGGTATGCATGCTAGATTGCCTGAGGTTGACACTATGCGATACGTTGGATTGCTTGCTATTATGATTTTCTTGCTAATTATAGTAGGTTTCTAAGTAGGTGCCCTTTAAATCGTATGCGGTAAGAGGCTAATAGCCTTAGAATATTCGATTTAGTTCTATTGCGCAGCTCTTGTTTGAGTCCAACCGTTCTAGGATAGAATCTAGTATTTGAATGTCTATTTGTCTTGCACTGCATATGATTGGGTATTTGCGCGGCCACTCATTATGATTAGCAGGGTTTTTATAGTAGCGAGGGTAGTGGGTGGAATATAATTCCTAGGGAGCTAGGAAGGGTGAGTGCATATACCGGTGCGGGCATATGTGCGGAGTTGCGGCGAGAACTACTTGGACCCTCGGGAAGGGACACGAAACGGGTAATGATAGGTGTGGAAGGTAGTAGTAGAGCTCCTACTACCGGAAGCACAGGATCAGTACTCGGGTCGGGAAAGTCACGAGGAATTCAAGGAGTTGAGCGTATGTGCTGATAGTGTGAGTTATTAGCTGATAATAACTCTTTGAATTTCTCCTTCTTATAGAATGGTCAACACTAGGAGACGCGGTGAGGCTGAGCCGAGGGCTGAAGCCGGGATCACTGAGGAGCGGATCCAAGAGATGATTGCAAATGAGGTTGCACGAGCTGTTGGGGATGCAATTCCCGAGATTATCACCGCGATTCAGAATCAACTGGTGACTCTAGTGGAGGAGCGGTTTGCAGCGATGCCGCCGCCTGTTGGGGGACAGCCCCGTGCCCGAGACTTCCAGTATCGGGACCTTTCTGCCTGCTCTCCACCAGAATTCAAGGGTGACTCTAACCCTATCGTTAGCATGCGCTGGATATCCGACATGGAGTGCGCTTTTCTGACAAGCGGCTGTCCGGATAACTTGAAGGTTCGATTTGCAGTGAATCTACTTCGCGAGGGAGCGAAAGACTGGTGCGCCACGGCATTGACTCTGGCCGAGCGTACCACTCTTACTTGGGACGAGTTCGTTGTTCGTTTCCGTGCTGAGTACGTGCCGCCGATAGAGATGGAAAGAATAGCGAGGGAGTTCTTGGAGCTGAACCAGACTACGGAGACCATAAAGGAGATGAACAAGAAGTTTACCGAAATGGCGCTATTCTGTCCCCAATATGCGGCCTCAGAAGAAATGAAGATGGCGAGGTACAAGGACATGCTTCGGACCGAGATCCGGGAAATTGTGAGCGCAGTGCAACATCCTTCGCTGTCGGCTATGATGGATGCAGCGCGGAGAAGAGAGTTAGAGTTGGAGACCCAAGCGAAGAAGAGGAAGGCGGCACAGGCGGTGACGCCTATCTCTGCAGTGCCAAAGAAATCGAAGTTTGTTGATTCTCGTGGGCACACGAAGAGTAGCGGTTCTAAGGCCCGGGATGCGAGTGGTAGAAGATCTGATGCATGTTACAAGTGTGGGCAGCCTGGCCATCTCAGTAGAGATTGTAAGTCGCCACTGATGTTATGTTTCGGCTGTAAACAGGCTGGCCATGTGAAGGCCAACTGCCCGAATGCTAGGGCAACTGATGGGGGTGGTGCACAGAGGGCTCCTGCGAATGCCCCGCTGCGCATCACCGACGGCCGTACGGGTCAGCCCGGGACGGAGGCGGCCCGAGGGAGAGTCCACCAGCTGAAGGTGGAGGAGGCGCAGGCGACGCCTAAGGTGGTGACAGGTATGTTTCATCACTCTTTTCTTTTGTCTTTCCTTTTCATGCCCTGTGTTTATGTATTGTTATTCTTTATATATTAGGTACGTTTCTAGTCAATTCTGTACCTGCGGTGGTAATGTTTGATAGCGGGGCTACTCATTCATTCGTGTCTCGCACTTTTAGCGAGAGGTTGGGTCGAGTGGTGGGACGTCTAGGATGTCCTTTATTGGTCGAGGTCGCCGATGATAGGACCTTGACGGTTACGGACGTGTACCGGGGATGCACGTTGGAAATCTCGGGTGTGAGGTTTCCTATCGATTTGATCCCTATAGCGATGCGAGAGCTTTGCGTGATAGTGGGCATGGATTGGATGGACGCGTTCGATGCAGAGATTGTTTGCCGTCGCAAACAAGTACGGGTTCGAGCCCCAAGCGGGGGAGAACTGTTGATTCAGGGAGACTCGCCTAGTCGGGTTACGGCTATTTGTTCTGCGGCGAGGGCTCGGAGATACCTTCAGCATAGTGGGCAGGGGTTCTTGGCGTATGTGGTGGATACGCGTGTCGATGAGACGAAGATTAGTGCCGAGGATGTGCCAGTCGTGAGGGAATTCGCCGATGTATTCCCCGATGAGTTGCCAGGGATACCTCCCGCGCGACAGGTGGAGTTTCGAATCGACCTGATTCCAGGTGCTGCTCCGGTGGCCAAGGCACCTTATCGCTTGGCTCCACCAGAAATGAAGGAGCTTTATGAACAGCTGCAGGAGCTTCTGGAGAAGGAGTTCATCAAACCGAGTTGTTCACCGTGGGGAGCCCCGATCTTGTTCGTGAAAAAGAAAGATGGATCTCAGCGGATGTGCATTGACTACCGGGAGCTGAATAAGCTTACGGTGAAGAATCGTTATCCTTTGCCAAGGATTGATGATTTGTTTGATCAGTTGCAGGGAGCCTCGTGGTTCTCTAAGATTGACTTGAGATCCGGGTACCATCAGATGCGGGTGCGTAGCGAAGATACGGAGAAGACGGCTTTTCGCACGCGTTACGGCCATTACGAGTTCGTGGTGATGCCTTTCGGGCTCACCAATGCACCAGCAGCGTTCATGGACCTCATGAACAGGGTGTGTAGCCCGATGTTGGATCGTTCGGTGATCGTGTTCATCGACGACATTCTTGTATTTTCCAAGACGAAGGAAGAGCACGAGGTGCATTTGCGGGAAGTGTTAGAAGTTTTGAGACGGGAGAAGCTTTATGCTAAGTTCTCCAAGTGTGAATTCTGGTTACGAGAGGTCCAATTCTTAGGACATGTCGTGAATCAGAATGGTATCATGGTCGATCCGGCCAAGATTTCGGCAGTTATGCGGTGGGAGGTGCCGAAAACTCCTACCGAGGTGCGAAGTTTTCTCGGTTTAGCAGGGTATTATCGGAGATTTATCCAAGATTTCTCCAAAATCGCCTTGCCTATGACGAAACTGACGAAGAAAACTGCAGCCTTCAGTTGGGGTGAAGAGCAACAGAAGGCGTTTGAGGAGCTACGCAGGCGTTTATGTGAGGCTCCTGTGTTAACCTTGCCTGAGGGCATGGAAGATTTGGTGGTTTACTGTGATGCTTCGTACCAAGGGTTGGGTGCCGTGCTTATGCAACGCGGCAAGGTCATCGCTTACGCGTCGAGGCAGTTGAAGCCTCATGAGGCGAACTACCCGACTCATGATTTGGAGCTGGGAGCGGTGGTGTTTGCTTTAAAAATATGGAGACACTATCTTTATGGTGTCAAGTGCACGATCTATACCGATCACAAGAGCCTTAAATACCTGATGGACCAGCAAAATCTTAATATGCGTCAGCGGAGGTGGCTTGATGTGGTCAAGGATTACGACTGCGAGATACTTTACCACCCCGGTAAGGCGAATGTAGTCGCGGATGCACTTAGTCGACATCCGGTCGGGGGATCTTTGAAGGGTTTTTGTCAGCGATTAACGGTAGTTGCACCACTCTTGGAGTCGATCGGTATCGCTCAAGAGGTGGCCGTGTTGGAGGAAAATGCTAAACGAGAGAGAGTTTCGGGAGAAATTCCGAAGTTAGTACGGGATAGTCGGGGACTGTTAACCCGTTATGGTAGAATTTGGGTTCCATACACTGGTGGGAATCGCCAGACACTATTGGACGAGGCGCATAAGTCCAAGTTTTCGATTCATCCCGGAGCTACCAAGATGTACAGAGACCTGCGTGAAGACTATTGGTGGCCCGGCATGAAGCGGGATGTAGCCAAATGTGTGGAAGTATGTTTGACCTGTCGGAAGGTCAAAGCGGAACACCAACGACCGCATGGGAAATTGCAGCCGTTGGAGGTTCCGGTGTGGAAGTGGGAGCAAATCACAATGGATTTCATCACTAAGCTTCCCAAGACTCAGCGAGGAAATGATACTATCTGGGTGATCGTGGATCGCCTGACGAAGAGCGCTCACTTCTTGGCGATTAAAGAGAGCTTTTCGGCGGATAAGCTTGCGGAGGTTTTCATTCGGGAAATTGTAACTCGGCACGGGGTGCCAGTCTCAATTGTCTCGGATCGGGATACTCGTTTCACCTCCCGATTTTGGGAGAAGTTTCAGAATGAGATGGGTACGCGGTTGCATTTCAGTACAGCATTTCATCCTCAGACGGACGTGCAGAGTGAGCGTACTATTCAGACACTTGAGGACATGCTGCGAGCATGTGTAATTGACTTTGGTGGTAGTTGGGATCAGAACCTTCCACTAGCTGAGTTCTCCTACAATAACAGCTATCACGCTAGCATCGGTAGAGCGCCGTACGAAGTGTTGTATGGCAGGAAGTGTCGGACGCCCATTTGCTGGGGCGAGGTTGGTCACAGAGTGCTGGGGAGCACCGATGTTGTGCTAAAGACGACGAAGATGATTCAGATGGTGCGAGATCGGTTAGTCACTGCGCAGAGTCGACAAAAGAGTTACGCCGATAAGAGACGATCGGACTTGGAGTTCCAAGTCGGGGATTACGTTCTTTTGAAAGTGTCACCCTGGAAAGGGGTAATCCGTTTTCGCAAGCGGGGAAAGTTGGGTCCCCGATATATCGGACCGTACAAGGTCATCGCGCGTGTGGGGAAAGTATCTTACCGATTGGAGCTACCAGAGGAGCTGAGCCTGATCCACAACACGTTCCATGTCTCTCAGTTGCGGAAGTGTGTGATGGATGAGTCTGCGGTAGTTCCGCTCGAAGATATTCAAATTGACGAGCGACTCAATTATGTGGAGGAGCCGGTTGCCATTCTCGACAGGAGGACGAGAACTTCGCGCAACAAAGTGGTTGGGTTGGTTAAGGTCCAGTGGAAGCACCGAAAGGGTTCAGAATGGACGTGGGAACCAGAAGCCGAGATGCGGGAGAATTACCCGGAGCTGTTTGCGAACGTAGACTTCGAGGACGAAGTCTAATTCAAGCGGGGGAGAGTTGTAAAGCCCGTGTCCCGGTACGCTTTTTATTTTATTTTTATTTATTATTATTATTATTATTTTAAGCGAATTTTAGTTAACGAGGTTAGGCGGCTAGGACCTTAACTGTTAAAGGTTTGGTTATGAGGTTAATTTGGGAAAAAACTCCAATCTGCAGGGACCTCTATTGGCTTTTCTCCAAACTGGTGCATGGGTTCGGCCCATGAGAGAGGACCGACCCCCCTCCCCTTAACCTTTCACGTTTCCTCCTCCTTTACTTGCGAAGCACACAAAGAAAGTCACAACAAACCCTATTCCTCTCTCTCTATTGCGTACAGCCGACCCCCCCCCCCCCCCCCCCCCCCCATTGCCGCCGCTACTGCCGCCGGGAACCGCCGCCACCGCCGTCGATCACCTGCTGCCGGAGTAAGTGAGAGAGAGAGAGAGCACCGGGAAGGGGAGAAGGAGCCTTCGAGCCTTTTTGGGTTGCTGCTACGTTTTCTCAAGAGGTAAGACATCCTTCCCTTCTCGTTTCTTTCTTGCGTCGTTGTCACAACCGCGGTACCGCCACCGCTGCCGCTAGTGGCTGCCGGCATGGTGCCGCCGCCGTGCACCACCAGGTCGGTGGTTGTAACGGCGGGTTTATGGCTGTATGGTCGAGCGTGTTTGGGTGTGATCGATTTAGAATGGTGGGATCATTCCCGTTGGTCTCGCCGGTTTGCTTTATCGAACCACCACCATCGCCGGTGGTGGCTACCGCCCCTATGCCGCCGTCGACCACCACTGCCGGAGATGGCAGTGGGTGGTGATAGTAGTAGTCCAGCCTTAGTATCCTATCGCGTAACCCGAATCGTTCAAACCGTTTTTTTTATAAATCGTGACTTTATGAAAATTCTAGTGTGCTGTCCAGTTTTCGCGCAACCATAACTTTTCCGTAGTAACTCCGATTGAGCCGAAACTGGCGCCCACGCTTCGAGCTCGGGACCGGGCACGTTTTCTGTGTTTTGGCGGAAAACTGGTTCGGCCTCGAGTTGGGAGAAAAAGTGGTCGCAAGTTCTGTGGTTCGTCATTTTATGTGAAATTCCTGGAATCTGCCACTGTTTTGCGTGGACCGTAACTTTTTACTCGTAAGTCGTTTTAACTTGAGGTCAGTGGCCATTTTTCCTAATTTGAATTAGTCACGTCTTTCGTGTTTCGCAAAAAGGCTGAATCGGCCCAGAACCGGGCTGTTCGGAGCTGTTAGTGCGAACTGGTCCGGAAACGGACAGTTCCGGTAGGCGAACTTAATAAATTCATAATTAATTATAGAAAAATCGTTAGGAGGCGTGTAATATATCCTCGGAAAGGTATTTCAGGGCACTTTTCAACCGTGTAATAAATCTGAGTTTTTTCTGGAGTTTTAGTGGTCAAATCAGGTCCCGAACAGACCTGTTCGGTATGACCGAAAGTTAGTTTTAGTGACAGTTTGGGGTGTGTCGCGTCGTGGGGTCCGGGTCTCGTATTGACGTATTTTATCGTACGTTTAGGTGCCGGAAAGTGATCGTCGTTGTGAGGAGCTACTTACTATTTTTTGCTAGGCGCGCACCTGAGGTGAGTTCTCTCACTACAATTAATTAATAGTTGTTTATTATTACTGTAGCACGTGTGTGAAAATTATATGCGGGATTGTTGGGGGCTAGATAGTGGGACGTCTAGTTAACATTATGTGCTACATTATTCGGCGGGGCCGAGTCCCGACGGGGACGGAGGTGTTTTACGCAGTAGGCGTAAAAGGGGCGTTTACGCAGTAGGCGTAAAAAGGATGTCACACGCAGTAGGCGTAAAACGGGTGTTTCCCGCAGTAGGCGGAAACGTGCGGCGGGGCCGTAGACCCGACATCCGCCCGGGAATTTTGTTATGTGGTGGTTATTATACTTGTTTATGATTTGTTCGTAGACTTGTATGTGGTGGTGTGATCCTCTTTGCTTTAGGGGTAATATGAGATAACCATTGTTAATTGTTGTGTTTGAATTCACTAAGCTTCGTGCTTACCCCTCCCAATTTGCAGTGGCTGCAGGTACAAGTGGTACGAAGGCATGACTGGCACACACTGACGCGCAAGATGGATGGGTCGAAGGATTTGCTTATTAAACATTTTCCCGTTATTGAATAAACAATTTAATTTCCGCTGTTGACTTATGGTTTAATAACGCTCGTGATTGGAATTATTATTTTGGGTTTAATAAATGGAGACTTATTATTAAATATGCGCGTTTAAAAATTTTTAAATTTTCTTGAAATTTTGGGGCGTTACAAGAGCTTTGTCTAACTTGTAAACGTGGTCTGGAAACTCCGAACTTTCAAAACCAGGCGGTTGCTGGACATAAACTTCCTCTTGTAATTTTCCATTCAGAAAGGCAGACTTTACATCCATCTGATAGACCTTAAAACCTTTGTGAGCAGCATAGGCTAAGAAGATTCTTATGGCTTCTAGTCTAGCTACAGGGGCAAAGGTTTCGTCATAGTCGATACCTTCTTCTTGGCAGTATCCTTTTGCAACCAGACGGGCTTTGTTTCTGATGATTATCCCATCTTCATCCTTTTTATTCCTAAACACCCACTTGGTTCCAATGGCCGCTTTGCCTTTAGGGAGTGGAACCAAGGACCAAACTTTGTTTCTTTCGAATTCCAGAAGCTCTTCTTGCATAGTTTCGATCCAGTTTGGGTCTTCAAGGGCTTCAGAAATTTTATTTGGCTCAATCATGCTTAAAAAGTTTACAAAGAAAGCTTCATTGATTGTGGCCGATCTCGTCTTCACACCATCTTCAGCAGCACCGATAATTTAATGATGGGGATGATCCTTTATCCATCTTGTCATGGGAGCATGGACAATAGGAGGGATTTGTGCTTCTGATGGGAAAGGATGAATTTCAGCATCAGAGCTCTGTGGGTTGGCACCAGGACTCTGTGGCACACAACTCTGGAGAGTGGCCTCATTGCTCTGTGAATTGCCAACAGGGCTCTGTGAAGGTGAGCTTTCGAATAGGGAATCTCTCCCAACATTGGTCAGCAAGGGTGATGATGGCTCATTTTCAGGTTCTCTTGTATTTGATTGTGGTTCCTCATTTCTCTGAATTACACCTGTAGACAGAGAAGTAGATGGTGAAGTATTGGAGGGACCAGTAAGAGTTGTACCTGTCAGATTCTGTTCTGTTGAATTTTGAGCTTGGTCGCCTCTGTTGATGTTGACAGAGGAGATATCATCATCGAAGAAATCATCGAACACAAGATTGATGTCTTCTTCCCTTGTCTTTGAAGAACTTGGCTTCTTCTGATCTGTCTGTGTCCCCTCTGTTGATTTGCGATCAGAGACACTTGATGTACTTTCATCAAAGGACACGTTAACGCTCTCTTGAATGACACGAGTTCTGGTGTTGTAGACTCTGTAGGCCTTAGAGGTTAAGGAATAACTAATAAAGATTCCTTCGTCCGCCTTTTTGTCGAATTTACCCAGCTGTTCTCTGTCGTTCAAGATGTAGCACTTGCAGCCAAAAACATGAAAGAACTTTATGTTTGGTCTTATGTTGTTGATGAGTTCATAGGGAGTCTTTTTAAATCTTTTTACAATGACAACTCTGTTTTGGGTGAAACAGGCTGTTGAGACTGCCTCTGCCCAGAAGTTGATGGGAAGGACAGAGCCGGCCAACATGGTTCTGGCGGCTTCTACCAGAGTTCTGTTCTTCCTTTCCACTACACCATTCTGTTGTGGAGTTCTGGCAGCTGAGAAGTTCTAGGAGATTCCTTCTTCTGAAAGATAGGCATCTATTATTGTATTCTTGAATTCTGTCCCATTATCACTTCTCAACTTTTGCACTTTTAATCCTAACAGAACCTGTATCCTTCTCAGCAAACTTATTAGAATTTCAGGGACATCAGATTTTACTCTGATGAACTCAATCCAAGTGTATCTAGAAAATTCATCAATAAGTACTAGAATATACTTTTTGCCCGACAGACTTTGCACAGAAATAGGACCACAGAGATCCACATGAAGCATATGCAAAGGTCTGAGACAACTATGATCACTCTTAGTTCTGTGTGAAGATCTTTTCATCTTTCCCAATTCACAGGCAGAACAGAGATGGTCTTTGTCAAATTTCAGTGGAGGAAGTCCTTTTACTAGATTTAATTTCACGAGCTTGTCAAGATTTGAAAAATTCAAATGGGCAAATCTTTTGCTCATCTACCTCAGAGTCAGAGTCACTGTCAGAGCACAGAAAGTCTCTGATGGCTCTGGTAGAGGTGTTAGACTCATTGGGTATCTTAGAGTTATCAGCTCTGGTGGATTTAAACTTTCTTATCTTTGGTTTTAAAGCATCACAAGCAGCATTCTCTTCAATTACTTTCAAAATATCCTCTTCAAAAGTTGTTCGTAAGGTTTCAGAGGATGGAGAGAAGACTGGGATTCCAGGATTAAGTTCTCTCTGTATTGTAGTACAAGAGGGTTCTGTAATGGAAGAAACAGACTTCTCCTCCTTGAAAGAATTGAAGTTAAAGATTTCTTTTGGATCAAGACTTTTGATGGAATCAGTAAGCTTTATTTCAGCTCTTCCCTGATCAAGAATAAACTTTTCAGATTGTTTTGTAACCTTTCTTGATTCAAGGAGTCATAGCTGACATTCCTTAAGCTTAGTCTTTTTGCTTTTGTAAAATCTGATATTCTGGCTCTTTTGAAAACATCAGTTCCAGAGATCACATCCTCTTACATTTTTCCAATAGAGAAGGCAAAGGGATAAGATGCCTTTAACCTTCTTTTGTAAGGAACAATGTCATTAAAACCTAGACCTTGCTTGTCTTCTTGAGAATTGATTTTGGTATACACATTCTGTGCATCCTGGTACTTTTTGATTAAAATCTCCTTTTTCTGTAGGGATTGATGTAAAATTTCCCTTTCTCTCTGAAAATAGTCTTTTAGAGCAACAGAGTTTAAACGTTCATTTTCAGATTTAGCAACTTCTTCAGCTTTTTGTTTCAAAATTTCTTGAAACTCTTTAACCCTTTTTGAAAACGTGCTTTCTTTCTTTTGTTGTAAGACTTCTAGCTCAGATTTTTCTTTGGATATTTCTTCCTTTTCCTGTTCCAAGAGAGTTTTCTCTCTCTTGTAGAAGGACATATCCTTCTGAGTTAGCTTTCTTAACTCTTTTTCCTCAGAAAGCTTTTGTTTTAAGAGTTGAAACTCTTCAGTAAGTAATGATACATGCATCTCAAGTTCTGAGTCAGACTTGGATTCAGAGAAATGTACCTTGGCACTGGGTTTGGTTGTCTCCAGCGCTCTGTTGTCTGGCTCTGTTACGGTCAGGGCAAATGCATGAGCCACATCTTCTTTTTCGGACTTTTCTATTCTTCCTCCGGTCATCCAATCAACTTCCAAACTTCCATCATCCACAGCAACAATGGCTTGCTCTGGTTCATCGTCAGAAGATGAATTAGAGATCCAGTTCTCTATCTCAGCAACATAGCTTCTTTCTCTGTAGTTGTACTTGTATTTATTCTTGTAATAATCTTGATCTTTCACAAGTTTTCCTTTACAGTTAGCAGAGAAATGGCCAGGTTTGCCGCATCTAAAGCAACGTCCATCATTATGATTGATGGGTTGGGCAGCATCAGCCTTCTGTGGAGCAGGAGTATTGAACTTCTGTTGCTGTTTCTGTTCTGTCGGAGCTATGTTGTGATGGTTCTATTGTGGGGGTGCAGCATAAGTTCTCTTCTCATCTTTCTCATATCTACCTCTTCTGTCGAATGCTCTGTTGCCAAATCTCTTGTTGAATTGTTGAGTGATTAATGCAAGAGATTTAGCAAACGCATTTATATCGTCATCTTCATCTGACGAGTTTTCTTCTGTATCACTTTCAGCTACCAAACTCTTACTTTTCTTCTTATTTCCTCTGCTGGAACTTTCTCTGTTGGTCTTTCCTTCTGTGGATTTCTTTGATTCAGAGACTAACGCAATAGGTCCTGCAATGGTGGATTTGCCCTTTTGTTTGACAACATCCTTCTCTTGTGCGGCCAGAGTGCCATACACATCGGTAAGAGACCATGCATCTAGATCTTGGTTAGCTTGTAAAGACATGGACATATTTAACCATTCATCATTCAGACTTTTCAGGAACAAAACATTGTTATCTTCCTTCGACCTAACAACCCCACACTTTTTACATTTGTTTATCAAAACATTGAATCTGTTGTAGGTTTGTTGTAAGGTTTCCTCAGAAAGTGCCTTGAAATCGTTGTATTCATTTATACATTGGGTCCTTCTATTCTTTTGGGTTTTGATGCCACCCTCAAGCTGATTAAGAAGTTGATCCCAGATTTCTTTGGCAGTAACACATGAATCTAGTTCTTGAAATATTTCATTAGGAATGGCCATAATCAGAAGTCTAACTGCTTTTAGATCATTTTCCATTCTTAATGTCTCTTCATCAGTGAATCCGGTGGTTTTGGGTTCAAGGTGAGTAGGAATCTCAGCAGTAGTTTGTGTTGCGGGTACACGTGGAACCAAAACCATGGGTTTGAACGCATTAAATCTCTGTCCATCCCCTCAAGGAAGTTAACCATCCTAATCTTCCATTGAGGATATTCATCTCTCAGAAGAGTAGGAGGCTTAGTCAGAGAACCAGCAGTATAAATAGCGTAGATATGGTTATTTGCCATTTTTCAGAAAAACAGGGTATAACAGTTTCAAATGGATTTGAAAGAGTGTAAACTGAGAGTAAGTGAACAGTAACCAATGGAACAGTAATGAACAGTAGATAATATCTTTAATCTAGACTGGAAAGCTTAAAACAGTGGTATATTAACTTTTAAACTTTAAACTGTAAAACAGAGTATACTAGGAAGCTTTGAAATGCACACACAATCAACAACAATGAATCAACCTTGGTAGATTGGATTGTTTGATTTAAGAAAATCAAGCAAGCTCTGATACCAATTGTAGGTTCCCAGATTCACGTTGTATCACATTAATGGTAGTAATATAGACAACGGAAGCATTTAAATATAAAGCCATTAACGTGAGTGATTGTGTAAATGATATTGTAATAGTGAGAATCAATTATAGAACAGGATAATGATAACAAGATCAAATAAGAAACGTTGCTCGTATATTGATAATGGATAACACCAAGAACAAGATCAATGGTGTATCCTGAAATCTCACAGGGAACAATATCGTACGGAGGTAGTGCTCGGGATTGCTGCAGTGTGTGCTTAAACAATTGTGGAAAACTATTCTTCCCAAAGCTTACAATTGTTTGTTCCACTACCTCTCTATTTATAGCCCTGATAAAGTGAAGACAGTGTACTATCGTACCCTAGAATGACACGTGGAAAGTGTGTCTCCTAATTTTAGGGCATACGTGGAAAGTATGGACACTTGTCTAACACTTGGGATTTCTTACGAGACTTAGGCATCACAGAGGTCTTCACTACAACAGAACTCATAGACCAGAGCTCTGTTGGTCTTCCGGTTGTGAACAGTTCTTCTGTTGATCTTCTGACAGAGCTCTGTTGATCTCTGTTAGTTCCACCAGAACTCTGTTGAGTTCTGTTGATCTTCTTGAAGCTTTTTCTTCTAAGTCTTCTGCTGCATCTCTGATGGTCTTCTGACTTGATAATATTTTCAATACTTTTAAATTACAGATACTTGGGGCTAACAGTTACCTTAACCAAGCATAACCAAAATCACCCAATAATACCCCAAAATGGAAGAGAAGGTGAAAACAACAACAATCTAGCTTTTGGTAGAGAGAGAGATTACCTTCATCACTTGAATCCTCGAAGCAAGGCTCCTAATCTCCCACAAAAGCTTCAAGCTTCCATATCTTCAACAATGGTGGAAATGGGTTTGATTTGAGTGGAGAAGATGAAGAAGAGGAGGAAGGGTTTAGGGTTTTCTTGAGAGAAAATCGGTTTAGAGAGAGAGAGGAAACTGAGTTATGGGTTTGAAATGAGGTAAGGGAGAGAGAAAGAATGACTTCTTAAAAGAAAACAAGAAATATCTCACCAGACATCGTGCGGATGTCCGGCCTTTCCTGAACGAATCCCAACCCTTTCTCTGCTGCTTTCGATGACGACCCGCGGACATCCGCAATTCCTAAAAGTCAATATTTCCAATTTTTGGGGTGTTACAATCCTCCCAACCTTAGAATGATTTCGTCCTCGAAATCTAGATCCCTTACAACCAAAGGCTAACTAACTCAACACCTTTCATGTTCCATTAGCTCCCAACTGAAAACCAAATTCCCCCATGCAGACACAACCTCAAGGAAACCCTTACCAACGATGCCCTCTCAGGTACATTATACTTATGTCCGGGTGAACGCTCCATCTACCGGAGTAACTCCCAACCAGACGACTTCGGTTGTCTCCCAACCTTAGGTGTTCCATACTTCCCCAACGGCAGATTCGAACTCCCAATCAATCCACATCCACATGTTCTTAAATTTTCTCTCCAAACCAGCCCAACGTTTAATCACTACCGAAATCAACCAAAACCTTTGAATCCCAAATGTTCCCACTACTGAACTAGGATTTACTCCTAACGAATTTCATTAAACTCCAACGCCGACGGTCATCACTAACCCATCAATTACACAACTCTAAAATACATCTAAGTACCAATCATCCAATCGACAGATTCTTTTATCACACAAGGAAGGTCATCCAGCTAGATCTATTTGTCACAATCGCTACCACAATTTATTAAAACTTGGCTACACCTTCCAAATACACTAAAAATCCTTGACTTTGAAGCCAAAAAGTTGACACCTAGTCATACCACCAAGCTTTGAACCCCATTAGAACTCCACCCACGAGTCCATTCGTCGATCATTTTCACAAAACTAGGGTTATCAATATGGTGTCTAAAGGGTCCCTCATGCGAAAATTGACCAACACCCAACAAGAACGGTTACCAACAAGAACGGTTACCGCCAACCTCAATATAAGATACCGCGAATCTAACCCTTCAGTTACAACAATTACAACGACTCTACAACCGGTACCATTCGGCCTACCGTACCATCACGCGTCGAATTACCCAACCTTCCACTGCCGAAGCTCTATACTTATTTTACTCTTAACCGGGGTTACTTAGCCTTTCCAAAGTTCTAATGAGTTCAAGGTTTTTCAAGTGAAGTACTTAACAAATATGGCAATCGAAAACTTTTATAGAAATTTTCAACACAAAGGTTTTCATATCAAATTAATCGTACACATAAAAGCTACTACTATCTACTCGATAGTTGCGCAAAAATGGACACGCTCGCCCCACATATGAAAATCGTATTGAAAACCATTTCCTCGTAATTTAGGTTATTAACAAAACGCAAAAGCGTGATTTCAAAATGTACCGTATCGTGAACCGTGCATGAACCCCACAATCCTAAAACACATTTTGACCAAATGATATTCATTTATGCAATGAATTAATAAAACATTTTCATTCACGATTCATTTATCAAAATGTCGAGAATTAGTGGCTACCAAGTTATGCATATCCCTAAATCAATATAATGCATTTGCGTGAAGTGGTAACAAAATAATCAATTAACCGAAAGCGCAATAAGCAAATCGTTATGAAATACTATCATGATGCTCTTTAATGCATTACTTACGCCACGTATAAATCAATCCGTACATTAAACAAGTTGCAACGAAATGTGCTATTACAAATCTTCAAAAAAATAAAATATGCGACACCAAAGTTCTAAAAACATTCGTTTTGGTCGCCTTATGGCATAAAATAACACTTCTCAACAAAACCCGAATGAGACAAAATGCCCAATATAACTCATAAATTAGCTCACATAATAAACAAAGTAGGCACATAACAAAATTGCACTCACGCGACACAAAACGTCGTAAAGCAAAATTCCGTAAAACTCTATGGGCTCAATGACCTCAAATCAACCAAATGGTGCCAAACCTTCACCTCCAGAAATCAGATTGCATAAAGCAAAATCATGACTAAAATGTCAAAACTCCGAAAATTCCTTTTTGTTGTAATACCATATAAACAACATTGCTCAACAAACTCGCATTAAATAAATTTTCCAAAATAGCTTTACATAGACATAATGGAAGATAACTTTCCGTCCAAACCTTAACATATGTGGAGGAGATCCAATGTTAAAGTCATAAGCCGTAGTTACTCGCCCAACATCTTAAACATCATTAAAATATGGATATCACTGTATCCGAAGGTAACTTTGGACAACAACAAAATAAAACAAGTCCCGACGAAGTTTGCAACTCCCGCAATAAAATAATTTCATGCATGTTCAAAACCATGATTTAAAATCTTGTGTGTGCTAAACGTTTTCATAGATTTTGTAACACATTCCACAGGAGGATTTGAAACACAAGAAATAACTGATGCAATTTATTTTAAAAATAAATTTTGTACATAAATTTAGTCGGCACTCAACGTCTCAAACCACACTCCTCCAAATTCCTCCGGTCACACTATCGTTATCCGGATGCTCGAACACCTTAAGGCAAAAGTGGAAGTTACATCGATTTACCTTACGATTTCTCCTCGAAATAAGGTCGATTCAATAAGCCCATGGTTCTAATCCAACCATCAACTTTGACCCGAAATGGTCAACTTAATACAATTATCATGCTTATTGTCACTCCAAGTGACTAATGCTAAAATCGTCCATCTACTCCAACGACTACTCGCTTAAAAACTTCTTCACTACCCCAACGGTCATCACATTAAAGTAGTTCAAGTATGCACACATAACTAGTAGGTTCACCATAACACTGGCCAGGTGTAATTATGAACGTACCGTACATGATTATCCTTGCTACTCTTGACGCGATTCTCGTTTCTAACGACTCCATCGACCTCAAAACATCATATCTTAATGTGC
The DNA here is from genome assembly GCA_033807775.1 of Saussurea involucrata. NCBI lineage: Eukaryota > Viridiplantae > Streptophyta > Magnoliopsida > Asterales > Asteraceae > Saussurea > Saussurea involucrata. The sequence continues at coordinate 440,387 of JAWVWS010001006.1, read as the reverse complement.
TTAATGGTGAAATTTCACTCTCATTTACTTAAAAGAACGCTAGTTTGAGTCTAGGTATCCAAAATCAACACCTAATTCTCTCACACTTATGCTCTGATACCAACTTGTAACACCCTCGAATTGGGAAGAGCAACTAAATAAAATTTTGATAAAATAACCAGTTAAGGGATAAAATTCCTTCTACAAACCATTCATGGAATAACCGCAAGATAAAATGTAACGAATCTCACAATTAACAACTCTTTATCATACTATGTGACCACATACAGTCGGGTGTTACTTAACACAAATACAAGTCGCTAATCCTAAATAAGTGCGGAAGACTTCACTAAACAAATCACTTCCCGTGCACCCTACTAGCACTCATCACTTCACCGTGTAGCTAAAACTATTCCCAACCTGAACCTGTTGCACATGCCGACAAATAAAAAGGGTTAGGCTAACGCCTAGTGAGTTCAAGTGTTTTATCATGATCATATAATTCATAAGACGAGGGAGATGCAATTTAAGTCATGAGTCAAAATGAATTTACTTTAAATGCAAACCACCCATTTTTCCAACACACACAAATCCCGTGCTGAAAGCTTTAATATACAATGATTCTCAAAATGGACTCGTCCCAAAACACACTTGAAAAGTGAAATAGTATTTGATTTGAAATCGTGAATAAATCGCTATTATTCAAAAACATCCCAAACACGGGTGAGGCATAAACCACAACTCATATATCATGGAAAACAATCCATATAAATATAATACGTCACCGAAACACGGATAAAATAAATACCCAAAGCAACACCTTTAGGTGACGGGGGAGGCCCGTTTACATCGCACGTGACGGAACACAAAAGTGGGCACATAACTATGTAATAAAACAACATGTGGACTATTCTCATAATATAACGAGCTCAATCACTCTAGATCTATTGCCCGTGGAGACTAGGGGGCCCCCAACTTCAACCACTCCAGGTCTATACATTGGGTCACTCAAAGACCACAAAATAAGCACATTGGGATTACACCTTACTGCCCATGGGACGCTGCCCGACCATATAGGCCCACACCTTACTTACCATGGAACCCGATGCCTATCCCGTGCCAAGCACATCCTGTGCCAAGCACATCTGGAATTACACCTTACTACCCATAGGACGATGCCCGACCATATAGGCCCACACCTTACTTACCATTTAACCCGATGCCTATTCCTTGCTACAATAAGAGAAACTAGCGTCTCATCATTGAACGTAAAACTCAAGTGCCTATGGATCCATAGCAAATAAGGTCTAAAACATTACACGACCCCAAACGAATGAACAAACGCATTCAAAACATGTAATTCCCCAATAACCATAAATCACTTCCAAAACATGACTTTAAGCTACTAAAACTTGACAAATGTCCCCAAGACTTGACAAAATTCATTATCGAGCCATAAGCTCGACTAACTCAAAAGATCAATCGTGAAAAGTCATAAAATGAAATTAAACGTAGCAACACATGCTTTTGAAAATAAATAATTCGAATCCATGAAAACCCGAATCAAGACGTTGGGTTGGGACAACCCTCTTTTCCAAGAAACTCATACCGTTACATTTCCAAATCGTCCCATAACGGACTATATGCATATTTCCAAAATATACACTAAAATGCATTTTCCTATCAAGTAGACTCCATTTACAATATAAATCATCTAAACATTTTCATTTACGATGTATCTATCAAATTTCCCAAAAATCCCAAATATGGGTGTTTTACAATATTTACAAAGTAAAATACTTCAAAAGGTCAAAACCCACCAAGTAACTCAACAATTAGTAATTTTCATGTAAAACACATAAGTACTTGGAAAAATAACATTTTGGCATGTACAACGTTTTCACAAGAAACACAACTCTTCAAGCCCAAATCTTCCAAAAACCTAGATCTATAAGTTTCCAACCATCATTATCAAGATCCAAATATGTAGAATCATTCCCCAAGCATTTTACATCAAAATCCCAACTTATACCAAAACCCTAATTTCATAGATGAAGAAGGGGAAGGTTACCTTAACCAAGCATAACCAAAATCATCCAATAATACCCCAAAATGGAAGAGAAGGTGAAAACAACAACAATATAGCTTTTGGTAGAGAGAGAGAGAGAGATTACCTTCATCACTTGAATCCTCAAAGCAAGGATCCTAGTCTCCCACAAAAGCTTCAAGCTTCCATATGGTGGAAATGGGTTTGATTTGAGTGGAGAAGATGAAGAGGAGGAGGAAGGGTTTAGGGTTTTCTTGAGAGAAAATTGGTTTAGAGAGAGAGAGAGAGAGGAAACTGAGTTATGGGTTTGAAATGAGGTAAGGGAGAGAGAGAGAGAGAGAATGACTTCTTAAAAGCAAACAAGAAATATCTCATCAGACATCGCACGGACGTCCGGCTGGAAGCCTATGCGGACGTTTGGCCTTTACTGAATGAATCCCAACCCTTTCTCTGCTCCTTCTGTGGACGACCGCGGACATCCAGCTGGACACGGACGTCCGGCCTGGTCCCCATGCAGACGTCCGCAATTCCCAAAAGTCAATATTTCCAATTTTTGGGGTGTTACATAAATCAAATACAATTTACAGTTTATTGCGGAATAAGATTAAGTAGAACCTAATCTAAACGAACTTGAGAATCACTAAGAGTTATTGCACAAGAAATAGAGAGAAAATGAGGTATAGAAAATAAGAGATATTTTTCTAAGCACTAAGTAGATGAGGGAGGGACCACCTTCAAACTGAAGGAGCATTCCTTCTATTTATACTCGATGCATTAAATGCATGGCAGGAGGAATTTACACGTGTCTTTATATGGTTGGATGAATGCTTCTGACTTTTTGCACAACATGCTTTGGGTCGTATGGTGAACAATGTAGTGGCAGAGTGGTTGTACGATCCTGGACAAAGGCATGTCCCTTATGACAAATCGTACAGAGTGTGCAAGTAGATAAGACAAACATTTCTTGAAGTAGAAGCTTCATGATCAACGATCGCTGAATAGATCTTTCATCAGAGAAGTCCTGATGTAAGTCAGCTATCGCTGAAGTTTTCTTCTTGAAATGTCGCGCGTATGGACTTGTCTTGGTTTCACTGATGTCTGCATCAGATCATTAGTATACTTGTCACTTGTTCATGATCTTTGTCTTCGATGTCAGCGATGAACTCTTTGTCGCGAAACTTGTCTTCAGGGATTACAAACAACATTACTTACATATTAAACTATCAGCTATCATTAGTGATAAGTGAACAGGCTCATGTTATCACTGATGGACATTCACCGCTAAACTTATGAAGTTAAAACAATGAGCACCATCAGCGATACTGAACAGGCTTAGTATATTATTGTTGATGGCAAAACACTAATACATACAAATGCTATTTGTAATTTTTACTAAGTAATTCTAAGGGTCATCATCAAATCACTAAGAGAGTTTGGATCAACAATCACCCCTATTTGATGATGATAAAGCAAGAAAGGAAAACTGCTAAGTATTACAAACATAAGGATAAATGTGACTCATAAATGGAGTAAAGTACTTCACTGAAATTTTCAGGGGTCTTTTCTAGCACTGAATGGAGTAAAGTACTTCACTGAAATTTTCATTTAACTTCGTAATAAGTTTACAAGGGAAGTTTGAAAAATGACAAGTGAAGTAAAAATTACAAGTACAAAAAGTAACTACTGATAAATAACAAGAGATTACAAAAATAGGAAAGCTATCAGCTATAGAGGTTCGTCTTTGAAGAGCATCTCGTCAAATGAGTCAGTTTCATGGATCATCCAGTTAGATACCACTTCGCCTTGTTCCTTTCTGAGTTTAGCTTCGTTGAGTATGTGGGTTTTGAGGAAGAGGCCTGGTCGTGATTGATTACACCGGTGGATGAGATCCTTGAGTTGTTGGACTGGGCAGATAGGCAATTCTGAGAATCGTTGAAAGCAAATATTTCCAATTCCAGTCAGGGAATATGATTCCATAAGGGTCACTTATCACTTGGCCAAGTTTGAATGGTCCACCTGGTGGCAGTGATAAGTTTAAAGCTAAAAGATCAGATGGAGGTCCGAGCACTGCTTCTCTTGAGAATCTATTCCGGTTTCATTTTTTATAGCAGGCTATCCAGAGGCCGATGATCGCTTTTTCTTGGCTGGAGCAGGTCTTCGATTTTGAAGAAGAGCTGGAGGAGGAGGCAACTCCATTTTGGATGTGACTTTGTTGATGTGCAGGTTCAAGAACTTTTCCACATGGGATTTGAACTTGACTTGGACTTTTGAATTGCACTCCTGACTTCAAGCCATTAATCGAGACCAAAGAGTTCCAACTTTGACATGTAGAATCTTTGCGAGGACTCGTTCTCTCTGAATATTGTGAGTTCCACCATCACTGACTTCTATACTGTTTTTCCCTTTAGTTTCACATTTATGATTCGACTTGGATGGAATCTGCGATCTACCTTGTCTCTGCACCATTCCATCATGGGATCACTGACTTCTCTTTTCCGGGTTTCCTTCTCAATGTCTTTCAGAAGTTGTTCCTGAACCCTGATCTGATGCTTTTTTAGTTTCTTATCAGAAACTGAACTTTGAGCTACCTTAAGGGCAAATATCTTGTCCTTTTGGCATTCAGCGAGGAGTTGCTTAGCCCTGATAGATTCTTCCAATTCTTTAGGTGTTAGGAACTCTAGACTAGGTTGAGGAGGGACCCGTAGACGTTGACTCTCTAGCTGTCGGATCACTGCTGTAATACCCCGGGTAAGTTCGTTAGTTACATTCTAGTTCCATTAAATTTATTTAACTCTATAATCGATGTTTAGAGTAAGTTTGGGTAAATTTATAAGTTTAGGGGTGTTTGGGTCTTTATTGAATAGTGCAAGGTCTAAAATGGTAAAGTTGGTTTGATATTACCCCTTTAAGCTTCAGATATTTTCATAAACAGAAAATATCCAGATTAGAGAGTGTGTGTGTGTGTTTTGGGAAGAAAGGAAGAAGAAGAAGAAAAGAAAGGTTAAGGCTTCAAATTGGATTGTTGGAAGTGAAATTGAGGTATGTTTCTTTGCATTTTATGTTGGTAATTGCTAGTAGATAGTTTCTATCGGATTAGAATCACCGATTTCATGTCTGGTATTAAAATCTGTCGATTCTGGGTAGAAAATAGGTAAACCGACAGAGGTTTCCAGACACAGTTGAATGTGTCCGGTAGTTTCTTTTGGTGGTGTCCGGTAGTTCTTCCTTGCAGGTATCCGGTAGATGAAGTGTCCGGGTAAGTCCCTCTTTCTATAGTTTCCGGATGATATTAGTTATCGGATGGTGTCCGGATTTCTTTGGTTTTCGGGTATCGTCCGAATTGTTTATGTCGTCCGGAAAGTGGTGTTGTCCGGATTGTTTGAGTTGTCCGGATAGTCTAGTGGTGTCCGGAAACTTTAGCTGTTTGGTCACTTTTGGGATTTCAGATACTTTTGGGTATCCGATGGCTTTGTGTTTTGTCGACTATTGGATAGAATATGAAAGAGGACTGGATATAAGTTCGGGTTTGGGGGAAACATCTAAGGATGAGAGTTAGGTAGATTATCTAGAATTGTTAGCCTAATAGTAAGTATTATGTGTTCCCTTAGGTAAAGGGATATTTTGTATCTAATTGTTTCAGATTCTGTGAATTTGGAGTGAAAGCGGAATCTGTTGGGAAAAGCTTGAAAGAGTTTTAATAAGCAATCAGGTGAGTTTTACTTTAAAAATGTTTTCAAACTGGAATACATATATGTGGATTGAGTTTGTGATAAGTAGTGTGATTATGTGCATATGTATGAAGTATATTATATTTGTACGAGTATTACACTACACGAGAGCACGTTGGCCGGGCTTAGGACCGGTGGAGTTGGCTTTACAGAGGGACAACGGTGTTGGCTGTAGTTTTAGTACAGTGGAGTAAATTTATTAGTTGGCTCGCAACCATCTAATATGGCCATGGAAATGAGACAGGAAAGTACACGATGCGTGAGTTATACTTGGTATTTATATTTGAAATGATGTATATGGTGTTTGTACAAATGGTTTTAAACTAACAGGGATTTTCTCACTTAGACCACTAGGTCTAACCCTCATTTTGTTTTAAAAATATGTATTCCAGGTCGTGGATCAAGTAAGAGCAAATGAGAAGGGTAATCTGTGCTTAGCTTGTGGAAGATGTATGTTTTGAAGACCATGATGTATTTTGTAGTTATAACTTCGTCTTTAGTTATAATGTAAATTAATTAGCAAAAAGTTTGTAATGGAATCCGTAATATAGTTGTAAAGACTAAGGGACCGAAGTTGTTATGTGATGTATCTTTTGATTATGTAACGATGTTATGCAATATATGTTATTTGTTGTATGTTTGGTAACCGGGTCGTTACAGATGGTATCAGAGCCCTAGTTTAAGGGATTTAGGAATTCGTATCTGTACCTAGACTTAAACTACATGTGAAGTAGGATGTCCCTATTATATTAGAACCTTGGGATGCTAAATATAAAAGGTAGAAGGAACATCATGTAAGGTAAATTGAAATTACATTTGTCCAGTGTAATCATGAACTTACAGGTACATGTTTGAACTGGAAAACCTTATTATATGGGGTATGTGCTTATGTGTATATTAACCTTGTTGAAATCTACAGAATGGCAAGTGGTACTCGACGTACAAACTGGGAGGAATAGGGAAACCCTAGTAGAACTAATCCAACAGTTGGGATAAGGGGAAGAGGGGGAGAAAGAGGCAGGGGCAGAACTGGAGGCAGAGTTCAGCTGCGGGGTAATGAATTTGTTACAAGAAATGACTTGATGCTGAAATGGGAAGACTGCAAGCAAGTATACCGGCTATGTTCGACCAAACTTGTAATACTGAAACTGAAATACCAGATCCTAATCTGGAAGACGAGATGCCCATTACACATACTGTCATACCGGTGCCAAGGAAGTGTGATTACAAGATGTTCTTAAGTTGCAAACCTCCAACCTATTCAGGGGAAAGAGATCTGGTGAAGGCTATGAGATGGCTAAAAGAAATAGAAGCTATCTTCAAGACCAGCAAATGTGCTGATGAAGATAGAGTATTATACGGAACATCGATGTTGAAGTCAGATGCTTTATATTGGTGGGAAGCACTTATTACGTCGAGAGGATCAGATGTGTATTCTACTTTTACTTGGGAAGAATTCACCATATCTTTCAAAAGACAGTTCTGTCCTCAAGCAGTAGTTAGACAACTGGAAGAGGAATTTATGAATCTGCAACAGGGTAGTTTATCGGTTAGGGATTATACTGCTCGTTTCCCGGAGAAGACTCATTTCACAGAGTACTATGTTGCCACGGAGGCACTGAAGATGGAAAGGTTTATCTTCGGGTTAAAGTTAGAAATCTAAAGTCTAGTGATTGCAAAGGGACCGGATACCTTCTTAGCTGCAGTAGATGCCGCGGAAAATGTGGAACGGGATAGAGGAAGAGATGTTGGTGATAAGAGTACTGGGAAAAGAAAATGGGAAGGACCACAGTATGATCCAAAGAAGTCCATATTTCAGAGATTTGATAGTCGTACACCTTTCAGACCAGCTGAAAGACCTTGTCCAAAGTGCAATCGTATTCATCAAGGAAATTGCCAAGTTGATCCTCGAGTTTGCTACAGGTGTGGAAAGACCGGCCATATTGCTAAAGACTGTCGGGTAACTAGATTTTGCTTCTCATGCAAAATCTCCTGATCACATTCAGTCTGATTGTCCATGGGGGAAAGTACAATAGGGTGGTACGTCAGTAAGACCAACGGGGGTTAGACCGGTAGTACCAAGGCCAGAGTTACCAATAGCTAGGGGTCGTGCCTTTCAGATGACAATACAAGAAGCAGAGGAAACTCCTGATGTGGTTACAGGTACATTCTTAATAAACTCTACGCGTGCTAAAGTGTTATTTGATTCCGGTGCAAGCCGATCGTTCGTGTCTCCTTCATTTGCTGCTTATATGCATTTAAAGCCTAAAGTGTTAGATCACGCTTTAATGGTAGATACTGCAAATGATAATCAAGTACCAGTTAAAGAGGTATTTGATAGTTGTGTGATAAATATAGATGGGTGTGGAGTACCTATCCAGTTGTTTCCTATAGCTCTAATTGAGTTTGATGTGGTAGTGGGAATGGATTGGTTAGCCGAGAATCAGCCTAGTATAGTTTGTGATAAGAAGTTGATTAATGTTGTCTTACCTGATAAGGGACAAGTAGTGATTTATGGTGACCGTAGAAATCATCAGTCTTGCCTTATCTCTATGATGAAAGCTCGTAAGTGTGTTAATAAAGGCTGCCCGAGTTACTTAGCTTATGTGATAGTTACTAAGCTAGAAAAGAATAAGTTGGAAGATATTCCTGTTGTTAGTGAATTTCCGGAAGTTTTCCCAGAAGATTTGAATAGTCTTCCGCCCGTTAGACAAGTAGAGTTTGGCATAGATCTGATTCCTGGAGCCGCTCCTGTTGCCCGTGCACCGTATCATTTGGCACCTCCAGAGATGAAAGAGATGATGACACAACTGCAAGATCTTTCGGATAAGGGCTTCATCAGACCCAGTTCTTCACCATGGGGTGTACCGGTTCTGTTTGTGAAAAAGAAGGATGGTTCGATGAGAATGTGCATTGATTATCGGGAACTGAATAAGTGCACGATCAAGAACAAGTATCCGCTTCCCAGAATTGATGACCTCTTCGATCAATTAGTTGGAGCTTGCTATTTCTCCAAGATTGATCTAAGATCTGGTTATCACCAACTGAAAGTCAAAGAAGAAGACGTTCTGAAAACTGCTTTCCGCACAAGGTATGGTCATTACGAATTCTTAGTGATGCCCTTCGGCCTGACGAATGCCCCAGCTGCCTTTATGGATTTAATGAATCGGGTATGTAAGCCATATCTCGATAAATTTGTTATTGTGTTTATCAATGATATCCTTATCTACTCCTGATCCAAAGAAGAACACGCACGACATCTTCGTTTGATTCTGGAGTTGTTGAAGAAGGAACAGGTGTATGCTAAATTTTCTAAATGTGAATTCTGGCTACGAGAAGTTCAATTTCTTGGGCATGTAGTTTCCGAGAAAGGCATTCAAGTTGATCCGATGAAAGTAGAAGCAATTGAAAAGTGGGAACCGCCGAAAACGCCAACAGAAGTACGAAGTTTTCTGGGTTTAACCGGCTACTATTGAAAGTTTGTACAAGACTTCTCTCGTATCACTACGCCTTTGACCAAGCTGACCCGAAAGAATATAAAGTTCGACTGGAAAACAGAACAGGATGTAGCATTCCGAATATTGAAAGAGAAACTCTGTAGCGTGCCGATACTGTCACTACCTGAAGGTTCCAATAACTTCGTTGTTTGCAGTGATGCTTCCAAACTAGGATTGGGATGTGTGTTAATGCAGCGTGGGAAAGTTATAGCTTATGCTTCTCGTCAACTGAAGGATCATGAACGGCAGTATCCTACACACGACATGGAACTTGCAGCAGTTGTTTTCCCGCTAAAGATTTGGAGACATTATCTCTACGGCTCTAAATGTCAAATTTATACCAATCATAAGAGTCTCCAGCATCTTTTCGATCATCAGGAATTGAATATGAGGCAAAGAAGATGGTTAGAACTGGTGAATGACTACGACTGTGAAATCCTCTATCATCTGGGAAAGGCAAATGTGGTAGCTGATGCACTGAGTCGTCAAGAAAGAAGTGGAACAATAAAAGCAATTGCATTACGAGCCGAACTTCTACCTAACATCTTTGACGAATTAAAGAAGTGTCAAGTAGAAGCCTTTCAAGAAGAACACTTGAAACCAGAACGGTTAGTGGGTATGTCAGCATCACTCGTAAAAGATGATCGTGGGTTATTGTGTCTGGAAAACAGAAATTGGGTGCCTCGTTTGGGCGGTCTACGTGATCGGGTACTACAAGAAGCTCACCAATCTCGTTTCTCTATTCATCTAGGTACTAATAAGATGTATAAAGATCTACGAAAATTTTACTGGTGGCCGGGAATGAAAAGAAGTATTGCTCAGCATGTGGAGGGTTGTTCTACGTGTAAAAAGGTAAAGATTGAACATCAAAAGCCTTTTGGTCAGTTACAACGTTTGGAAATACCTATGTGGAAGTGGGATCAGATTACTACAGATTTCATCACGAAGTTACCAAGGACTCCGAAAGGATTTGATGCCATTTGGGTGATCGTTGACAGGTTGACAAAGTCTGCTCACTTTCTACCGATAAAAGAAACCTATTCGTTGGAAATACTAGCCAAATTATACATCGATGAAATAGTAACTCGACATGGAGTTCCAATCTCGATAATTTCTGATCGTGATAGTCGTTTTACTTCAAGGTTCTGGAGGAGTTTTCAAAAAGAAATGTGAACGCAGATAAAGTTAAGTACAACGTATCATCCTCAAACTGACGGTCAGAGTGAACGGACAATTCAGACTTTGGAAGATATGCTATGGGCCTACATTGTTGATTTTGGGGGATCATGGGATAAGCATTTGCCATTGATTGAATTTTCCTACAATAACAGTTATCATTCCAGCATACAAGCGGCACCGTTTGATGTTCTGTATGGTAGAAAATGCAGAACGCCTCTGTGTTGGAATGAAGTGGGAGAGAAACAACTAGCGGGGCCGGATATAGTTCAGTTGACCGCAGATAAGATTACTCAGATTTGGGAAAGATTGAAAGTAGCTCAAGACAGACAGAAAAGCTACGCTGACCGACGCCGAAAACCGTTAGTATTTCAAGTTGGGGATTTCGTAATGTTAAAAGTCTCGCCTTGGAAAGGAGTCATTCGATTTGGGAAGCAAGGTAAACTGAGCCCAAGGTACATTGGACCGTTTGCAATCACAGAAAGGATCGGTGAAGTAGCTTACAGATTAGATCTTCCGTCAGAGTTAAGCAAGATTCACAACGCTTTTCACGTTTCAAATTTTCGAAAGTGTTTGGTTACACCAGATCAGGCAGTGTCTCTACCAGATATACAAGTTGATGAAAAGATGAATTACGTGGAGGAACCTGAAGCCATTGTAGACAGTAAAGCCAAAGTCTTACGGAATGGTAAGGAGATCAGACAAGTAAAAGTACAGTGGCGACATCACAAAGGGCAGGATGCTACTTGGGAATCAGAATCAGAGATGAGAACTAAGTACCCATAACTTTTTGCCTAACCGAATTCCGGGACGGAATTATTTTAAGGGGAGATGATGTAATACCCCGGGTAAGTTCGTTAGTTACATTCTAGTTCCGTTAAATTTATTTAACTCTATAATTGATGTTTAGAGTAAGTTTAGGTAAATTTATAAGTTTAGGGGTGTTTGGGTCTTTATTGAATAGTGCAAGGTCTAAAATGGTAAAGTTGGTTTGATATTACCCCTTTAAGCTTCAGATATTTTCATAAACAGAAAATATCCAGATTAGAGAGTGCGTGTGTGTGTGTTTTGGGAAGAAAGGAAGAAGAAGAAGAAAAGAAAGGTTAAGGCTTCAAATTGGATTGTTGGAAGTGAAATTGAGGTATGTTTCTTTGCATTTTATGTTGGTAATTGCTAGTAGATAGTTTCTATCGGATTAGAATCACCGATTTCATGTCTGGTATTAAAATATGTCGATTCTGGGTAGAAAATAGGTAAACCGACAGAGGTTTCCGGACACAGTTGAATGTGTCCGGTAGTTTCTTTTGGTGGTGTCCGGTAGTTCTTCCTTGCAGGTATCCGGTAGATGAAGTGTCCGGGTAAGTCCCTCTTTCTATAGTTTCCGGATGATATTAGTTACCGGATGGTGTCCAGATTTCTTTGGTTTCCGGGTATCGTCCGGATTGTTTATGTCGTCCGGAAAGTGGTGCTGTCCGGATTGTTTGAGTTGTCCGGATAGTCTTGTGGTGTCCGGAAACTTTAGCTGTTTGGTCACATTTGGGATTTTAGATACTTTTGGGTATCCGATGGCTTTGTTTTTTGTCGACTATTGGATAGAATATGAAAGAGGACTGGATATAAGTTCGGGTTTAGGAGAAACATCTGAGGATGAGAGTTAGGTAGATTATCTAGAATTTTTAGCCTAATAGTAAGTATTATGTGTTCCATTTGGTAAAGGGATATTTTGTATCTAATTGTTTCAGATTCTGTGAATTTGGAGTGAAAGCGGAATCTGTTGGAAAAAGCTTGAAAGAGTTTTAATAAGCAATCAGGTGAGTTTTACTTTAAAAATGTTTTCAAACTGGAATACATATATGTGGATTGAGTATGTGATAAGTAGTGTGATTATGTGCATATGTATGAAGTATATTATATTTGTACGAGTATTACACTACACGAGAGCACGTTGGCCGGGCTTAGGACCGGTGGAGTTGGCTGTACAGAGGGACAACGGTGTTGGATGTAGTTTTAGTACAGCGGAGTAAATTTATTAGTTGGCTCGCAACCATCTAATATGGCCATGGAAATGAGACAGGAAAGTACACGATGCATGAGTTATACTTGGTATTTATATTTGAAATGATGTATATGGTTTTTGTACAAATGGTTTTAAACTAACAGGGATTTTCTCACTTAGACCACTAGGTCTAACCCTCATTTTGTTTTAAAAATATGTATTCCAGGTCGTGGATCAAGTAAGAGCAAATGAGAAGGGTAATCTGTGCTTAGCTTGTGGAAGATGTATGTTTTGAAGACCATGATGTATTTTGTAGTTTTAACTCCGTCTTTAGTTATAATGTAAATTAATTAGCAAAAAGTTTGTAATAGAATCCGTAATATAGTTGTAAAGACTAAGGGACCGAAGTTGTTATGTGATGTATCTTTTGATTATGTAACGATGTTATGCAATATATGTTATTTGTTGTATGTTTGGGAACCGGGTCATTACAACTGCTGATCTTCTTTCTTTATATTCAAACTCAGAGTTTTGAGGAGGTCGTGAGGGTCTGTTTGGATGATTCAGCAGTTCTTCTTCTTGTTGTTGTTCTTCAATCTCCATTACTGAGACTGTGATTATTTGAAGGTCATTAGGAAATAGATGCTGGGATTATTTGTTGTTGGATAGGTTCTTCATCTCGTCCCGTAAGCAGGGGAGAGGACTAGCTGAATCAAAAGAAAGAAAAGTTATATTTATTTTGGGGAAGAATAGATAGAGAAATTTGGCTAAGTGTATAGGAGAGATTTGAGGTGAGACTGGATAGAAGCAGAGTAGGGTATAAGTGAAAGGCATACCTGAGAAGATTGCTCCTTCTCAGCGTTGAAGCAAATTTTCAAGTTCCCAGAGGCAGCAATACCTTTGTTCTTGCCTTGGGAGGACTTCTTTAAAGGAGACTTCTTAGTCTTCTCCCTTGCTTCAGTGATGACGACCCCATTCTGAGCAGGAACCCTGGTGGAGGAAGGTTTGAACCATAGGCCTTCTTCATCATCATCATCATCGTCATCATCATCATCTCTACGAGGGTTGGAGGGTTCATCGTCTTGAATTTCCAACTCCGCTTCCTCTTCTTCTTCTTCATCTTCCTTGTCAGAGGCAATTAATGTGACCGTTTCATTCCATGGAGAAGAAGGAGGAGTTGGATTTTTCTTCCCCTCAACATGAGGAGGGTCTTCAGCAATTTCCTCCCCGTCAACCTGAGGAAGGTCTTCTTTTTCTTTCTCCCCCTCTTTGTCATCATCAATGCGGGGGGAGAGATCAGCAACAACAACATCAGTAGCTGCATCGTCAGTGGGCTTGTCTTCTAGGCCAGAAGCCATTGAGGTGGAGGCTTTTGTGGCCTCAAGAGTTTCCACCCTGGCTTCTAGGCCAGGGATCGCTTCGGTGGCCTTTAGCAAGAAATCCGTGTTAGGACCATAAATGTCCTATAAAATATAAAGTGATATAGAGAAAAGATTAGTTCATTTATATTTGTAAAAGCTTATTGTGTTAAATGGGCTTTAGTGCGTTAATGGGCTTGGGTCTTGGTAATCATAGGCCTAGTTATAAATAGATAACTTAACCTTTAGTTTTAGGTTAGACATGAAAATAGATCGTTCATAACCCTTGTAACCGTACTGAAAAACTCTCTGAATGGTTTGCTATTTTGAATAAATGAAATATGGATGACGTATTGAAATCAACTATGTTTATTGCTATTAATTACTGATTTCTTCATTATTGCACTAATCTGGGATCCACAATCCGCCACAAACTCAAACTTCTGACGATCGTCATTTGTGAAGGAGGGTGTGGGAGTGACCATCGGTTCACTGAGCTTATTGAGGATGGAGGAGAGAAGGGTGTTGGTGTTGTCGACCTTGTTGTTGAGGTCGCTGACAGATCCTTGGAGTGAGACCACTACAGTGCTGAGTGAGGTGACGATTGAGGTCAGCAACTGCAGGGACGATGAGTTGTTCGCCACATCCTTCTTCAAATTTGTTACCTCTTCCTTCAAGGCGGAAAGCTGAGAGTTATCAGCCTTGGAGGAGAGGGAAGTGGAGATCTCCTTCAGTGAGTCACCGAATGTGTTCATGGCATTGGTATTGTTTGTAAGATATTTGCAGAGAGATTCCACATGATCCTTGACCTCCTTGAGAGAGGTAGAGATCGTGCCCTGATTAGGACCTGTAAGAAAAGAAGAATTTTGAGCAAAGGAAAACTTAAAATTTGGAATGGGTTGTGAAGAGAGAGGTAGGGAAGGGGTAATACCTGATGGTCGCGAGAAGTCGTCAAAATGACTACTCCCGCCATAATATTCCATGTCTTGCTCCAGATGAGACAAAGACACAGTGGGCATGCTCTGAGAGCCTCCGAGAGGGAGACCATCAGGTCTGTGATGTTGTTGCACATGAGGTTTTGCAGCAGTGGCTCTTGTACGTCAGTGGCCGTTGTCGCTGGTGCGGTAGATGTGTTGACAAAAGTGATGGTGGGAGAAGCAAGATTTGAGTAGGTCGTGTTGTGTTGAGGGATGGCACTAACGTTGCCAGAATCAAATTCTTCAGTGCTTTGAGGCACCGAGAATGGTAGGGTAGTTGTCAGTGATAATTCAACAGTCGAAGGCGCTGAAGTGGTTGATGAAGTAGCAGGTGTGCTGGAGTGTACACGAAAGTGTCTAGGGTCGCCTGTGAAGAGGCGAAACGTGATGATGTTGTAGCCGATTGTTGTTGGTGTTGTTTCTCCTTGGAAATTCTCTTGGTCTTTTTGGAAGGAACAAGAGTGGTTGTAGAAGGTTTCCTCTTCGCTGAGGATACAGAGGTGGCAACGTGGGAAGCTGTGAGGGGTTGAACCGCAGACATCGCCCCCTGAGAAGTAGAAGAAGAGGGTAGAGAGACGTACCTCGTTGGCAGTTGGCTCGACGTCTAGGATGCGGGCTCCCAGCTAAGGAAGTTAGTAATCTTCCTCTGAGGGATATTCTTCCTTGAGGAAGAAGGAGAGGAGCGCTGGGACGAATCTTACATAGGGTACCTTCAACTCCCTTTTCTCTTTCTCCACATTGACCATGAAATCGTCAAAGATCATCCTGGCGTAGTCTGTGTTTGTTAGGGTCAAAATTATGTTGAATAGAAGTTCAAGGGTGAAAAGTGTAAATACCTTAAAAGGTATAAATAGTTTCCTTTAAACCTTGTTTTTAGGTTAATCGTTCATTATTCCTAATTGTAAAACTCTCTGAACGGTGTTAAACCTTTTGAACAAAATAGATGAATGACAACTTGAAATCAAAGATTGTTCTTGCTATTGTTTGTTGATTTGTTTGTTATTGCACTAATTTGGGATCCACAAATGGTATCCGAGCAAACATACATCAATTGATTCAAAGTTTTAAATTTCCTGGTAAGTTTTAGTCGACTGCTGTTTTTTCTTGAAATTCCATTCTTGCGATTGTTGCTATATCGTTAGATTTCAATCATCAAAACTGCTTTCTACTAATCTCGTTAAGCTTTCTGCAAAGTTTTAGAGTGTGATTTGATCTTTAGAGTGATTTTATAGCAAAATTGTGTTCTTGAGTTTTTGGTCTCTGTTCTTGAAATTTTTTTCATAATTTTTGCATCAAAACCAGTTATTTTGCTTAGAAATTGATTAGGGGTTGTTTGTTTTTGTGTTTTGGTATTATTCCAATCTTCCAGGAGCAGAAACAAGAACCCTAATTCGTTCCTCAATCCGAATTACACGCACAGCCGCTCTATCCGGAAGTCAGCTTCTATCCAATAAGTTTTTCGCGTCCTATCTGGGTACCCTCAGTTCCCGGGTAATTCCTTTCTACCTGGATTGCATATTCATCAAGTAAGTAAAACTTCCCGATCACAAGAATCTGGAACACCTTATCTGGTAACCTCCTGCTTTCCGGACAAGATTTCGAACATTGTTTATCCGGTAAGTCCAACTTTTCGGATCCCCATCGGTTTGCTCACCTATTCGGACACCTTCTCCATCCGGTAAGTCTTTTCTTCCCGGTAACCTCTTTTATCCGATTACTTATTTATCCGGTCACTTGTTTATCCGGTAACCTTTGCTTTGTTCGGACACTTCACAATCACATCCGGATTCGGATACTTCCGATCCGGACACTACTATCCGGGTACTTTGCTGAGTTAGTCAAACTTACCTGTCAGTACCTGTCTGTGACAACTGTCAAAATTTACACCTCAGGTTAGAACTACTTTGGATAAGTTGTTTTCATGACATAGTTTACCCAGTGCAATTTTAGCAGTAAACACAGTACGATAGGAAAAATTCGAGAAATTTTGCCTAAGAAATCCTTAAATTAGGAAATTATCCATAAATCTCATAAAATGCCAACTTAATATACATTTATACTACAAGTATTTATGTAGTTGATAAGTTATATATTTCAATTTTATTATATATATAAATACTTTATTTTATATATATATACTTTGTATTTTAACTTTAAAGAGAATACTTGTATTTAATTTAATTTTTTAAGACATGAAGTGACTAAATACAAATGTCACACCACACCACACCACACCCCCTAGAAGAGGCCGCCCACCTCTCTCCCTCTCTCCATATGTATGCAACACTTCACCAATTTTTGAATCATTCTCTCATCTCACTCTCTCACTAGCCATCACTCTTTCTCTCTCCATCTTCAAGTCTTCAAGTGTTCATCTTCAAATCTTCAAATCTTCATCACAACTCCATCCCTTAAACTCTTTTTCTTCAAGAGTCCAAGGCAATCAAAGGTAAAAATAAGTGTGTTGGGTAAAATCCACACACACTCTTTTAAGTCTTTTTCATCATCTTGCATTTTAAAGTATGATCTTCATCTTTTCTACACTTTCTTCATGTTTTTAAAAACCATCTTTCATATGTCTTAATGTTTGTAGATTTACCATCATAACATCTTTTTGTTAGTAAAAGATGGTGAATCCAAAATCAAACCAATGTTAAGACCAAAGATGAACATTTTGAACACATGCATGTAGTTTTCTTGAGAAATCCATCATCTTTTATTCAAGAATTTTATGAGTAAGTCTTTGAAATCCACTAAAAACATACTTAAACAAACATGCATGAGCTAAAGATGCACAATTTTAAGTTGCATGTTGATGTTCTTGGCAAGAACATCAACCATTTCCAAAATGGGTCTTTTACAAGAATTTATAAAAGTTGAGTTGATAGGTAACTTGCATGCATTTTAATTGGATCAAAAATGTGTTTTGGGAACTGAAAATAAGTGTATGGAAGAGAGTCAAATCGGATTGTGCATGCAAAAGAATAAGAATTTTGGTTAATAAGTCAACATGTGAGCACATGCACAAAGTGTGGTTTGACAGATTTCTGCCAAATTCCACCCTCCACTTCAAAGGGTCATATCTTACTCAATATAACTCCAAATGGAGTGATTCGTTTTCTGGAAATCATTTTTATGTGTTACGATTCAAACCCAAGTGGTTTCACTCTAAAACTCATAGATTTCATCTACCAAACAGTCCTCACAAAATCAGTACGCAGACAGCAACATTTTCTGTCGGGTTTTATGTCGTATATTATTTCATGTACTTAGACTCTTCCAAAAATTATGAAACTTATGCCAAAAGTTTCCTAACTCATTGAACTACCTGGACATAAAATTTCATGACCAAATTGTACCTGGAAGTTACCCAAAGTTGGACACCAAGTGACATCAAATTCTGGACAGCAAAGGACAAATTATTATTATAATTAAGGACTAACTTCTAATCCCATTTCATCATTTTATGATGAAATAGTGGAATATATATGTATATATTATACTTACATTTTATTTACGCACATTATTTATTCTTTATCCCTTTTCATCATTTTTGATGAAATTGTGGAATATACATATATATAATATATTTATATATGTTTTTGCATTTCATATATTCTTGATCCCATTTCATCATTTTAAGATGAAATCGTGGAATATAAATATATACTATACCTATATATTTATGCACTTAAATATTGTCTTTACATTCAAAATCCTTCAAATCTTATCGTTCTTACGATAAAATTTCGGTTTATACATATATATGTACTATATATGTTTATGTTCTTTAAAACCCTTTTCGTTACTTCATGTGACGAAATTGCAGAAACTTTAATTCAACAAGAACAATGTATACGTTTATTACGTTATAATATTAAAACACAACAAGGCATTTTATGACGATTTGGATAGTTAGTACCGAACCTTCGAGATTGGGAACTCACTAGTGACCTTACGTTCATAGGTTTGAAGTAGGATCATCTCGGGGTACTTGTGGGAGATTCCCGGATTCTATCGCTTATCAAGTGAGTTCACAGCCCCTTTTTCAATGTTTTACATATTTTGGGGTGAAAAGCATGTCGTTACTACAACTATTTTACACATCGATTATTTCGTTTTCTTGGAAATACGAAACTTGCTATACTTGTTTATGCTCTATGGTATCTATGTTGTTGCAAATGTTGTAAATTTGAGTTTCTTTTGCTATCGTTCAAAAGTCCCCGTTTATTTTACGTTACCCGTTTAACTCACGAGCGTGAGCCGTTGGTAATTATGGATAACGTTATTTGGGTTGACATCTCACTCACAAGTAGCGCTTATTTGAGTGCATAATTATTGTTTATATTTGCGCATTGTTGGCGATAGAACATGCGTTGGGGCGATTCTGTCGGTATAGGTCGGGTAACGGGGGCTCAATAACTTAGCATTTTACATACGATTACCTTGAGCAAGTGGTTTTGATAACCGATTTATTTATCCCTTGTGTGGATTTAAACTATTTTGCGATGGCAAACAATGTTATACTCGTTAAACCTGTGATCTCAGCAACTAGTGCATTAGTTGACACTCTCATTTACATGCTTTTCAGGGGAACATCCTTAAGGTTGGAACTTAGGAAGGCTACACGTGATGAAGCTTTATTTACTATCTTTAATTTTATGTTCATTTCCCTTTTGTAAAAACAATTGTAAAAGACAAGGTTTTAACCTTTGAATGTATTTTGATGGTTGATGTGATCTTGTAACTTTTGCTATGAAACCTGAGCTGTACATTCCGTGTTTCCGCTTTAGCGGGGTGTTACAGATTTGGTATCAGAGCTAAAGGTTATAGAGAATACCGGTTTTCCTTTGGAAAACTGCAACTATAACCAAAAACGGGAAAGAACACTTAAATTACTAAACATGTTGCTAGTATAACTAATTCGGGTATTGCATCATCGGTCTTTAATTAAACAAAGCCTGATCACCTATGTTTAATTAAAGAAAGAGTAATGCGAGACCGAAAATGGATATACTAGGAATATGTGTGTTTTCACACTCGATGCTTCACGTTGTATGCCTAGTATGAGCGTAGTTATTGCCTATAGTATGCAATAGTGTAGTACGCTTAGCCTTTATATTGCGCGATAGTAATGTTATACACTTTTACTTCAGTATCACTATGTCAACATCCTCATCACATTCTTACTTCAGCAACACTATGTCGTCGTCATCATCATCAAGCTCACAACCTTCCTACACGCCATCAAGTGAGCGTACGTCTGACGTGGAACGAGACCCGTACGATGGGCCGAGGATACCTCCAACTGTGATTCCCCCATAACCCATCCCGGTAGTGATACAACCTAATCCTAGGGGTCCACGTACGAGGCAAACCGCTAGGAAGAGCGTGCCTATACCTAGACGAGTGTCTATTAGGTCCGATCAGCGAGATGCACCGGAACCCTCACGGGTGATCGAGGGAGTGCCGATTAGTCGAGCGCCTGCCATGACCTGGGCCGAAGAGCAACGCCTTAGGGCCGTGACAATGGATTTGCACGTATGTCAAATGAGGGTCAGTCACCAGAGTCAAGTCGTGACCGAGCTAGTGGAATTAAGTCACCTTTTGACCAACATGTCGTCCGATGCCGTGAACGGAGCGAAAATAGCTCGGAGGATAGCTTTACGAGCCGAGATAATGAGCATGGTAGTAGTGATGCTATTGACGCTATTGGTGTTGTGGGTTTCGATTGAAGTGTATCGGGGCGAATTTTGACGTGGATGGTGGAAAATTTAGAAAATGGAACTTTTTATTTCTAGTTGTTTCAGTCTTAAATTTCAGTTGTAATTCTATACTGATGTGCAATGCACATCAGAAATTTTGTATCAAACGGCTATTATTAATGACTTCAATGAAATGGCAATTTCGTGTTTTAATTATATATCTGTGGAACATGCAACAATTATTTATTTATTTCCAACGCTTCAAAATTTCAAATGTATTCTTTACAAAACATCCGACTTCATTTACTCAAAATTTTAACCAACTCGATATTTTCAATTGTGTTTTAGAAAAATGCCACCAAGAAGGTCCACACGTCACACAGGAGAAAATCCTGATGATCAAAATCCCGATATCGCCCAACTCATAGCTCAACGTATCCAAGAGGCGATACCTAACATCATAGCCCAAGTTACCGCGGGCATTAATGAGCGTCAAAGGAATGTCAATGTGGGAGGAGGAACTCCCAATGACACTCAAGACAATAGAGGATGTAGCTACAAGACATTCATGACTTGCAAACCCAAGGAGTTTCATGGAACGGAAGGTGCTATAGGATTACTCTCATGGTTCGATAGTATGGAGTCGGTACTTCATATCTGTAAGTGCTCAGAGGATCGCATGGTAGAGTATGCGTCCTGTCAGTTGCAAAAGCGAGCTCTAACTTGGTGGAACATTCAATTCCAAACCCGTGGAAGAGAAGATGCATACAAACTATCCTGGTCTGAGTTCAAGGAATTGCTCATGGAAGAATACTGTCCCAAGTGCGAAGTTCAGAAATTGGAGGCTGAACTTTGGGATCTTACCATGGTTGGTTCGGGGATAGATCGCTACACCGCTCGTTTTCACGAACTTGCGAAGTTAGTACCTCACATGGTTACCCTGGAGAGCAAACGGATTGACCGATATTTGTATGGATTAACCCCGGAGATCCGAGGGATGGTTAAGTCATCAAGTCCGACCACGATCCAAGCCGCAGTGGCATTAGCAACTAGTTTGACCCATGATGCGGTCAGGGCAGGAACTCTGACTCAGAAAGGTGTCGGTATCAAGCGAAGGCCGGAGAATCAGTCAGGAAAGGCGATTGGAAGTAGTTCAAGTAGGAACAAGAAAGTAGTGGGAAACTTTGGGATGATTGCTAAGGAAGTAGGGCATTACAATAGACCCCACCCAAAGTGCAACCAATGTAATTCGCATCATGAGGGAGCGTGTCTCATTTGTAGCATTTGTAAGCAAAAGGGTCATTTAGCCTGATTTTGCAAGACGGGAAAGAATGTGAAAGAGGAAGGAAGGGTATGCTTTGAGTGCGGAAGTCCGGATCACTTCCGAAGTGTGTGCCCAAGGCTGAAAAGGGGACCAATCAAGAACAACGCTGGGTATCAAGCAAGACAAGCCAATCAGGGAAATCAAGGATGACAAGCTCGAGGACGGGCATTTGTTTTAGGAGCAGAAGAAGCACGCCGAGACCCCAATGTAGTGACAGGTACGTTTCTTCTAAACGATTATTATGCATCCGTATTATTCGACACTGGTGCCGATAAGAGCTTTGTTTCGTTAGATTTTAGGCCTTTGATCAATCTAGAATCTAAGAAAATGCCGAACGCTTATATTGTTGAGGTTGCTAATGGATTTGAATTAGAAGCTAAGGATGTAATCTTAGGCTGTACCTTGAACTTAGCTGATAAACTATTTAGTGTTGATCTTATTCCAATTAAATTGGGGAGTTTTGATGTAGTAATAGGCATGGATTGGTTATCTAAGAACCGAGCTAAGGTTAGTTGTTTTGAAAAGACGGTTAGGTTACCATTACAAGGCGGAGAAACCCTTGTTGTCCAAGGAGATAGAGTTGGAAGGAATATGAAGATAGTATCATGTGTGAAGGTCCATAAGTATTTGAGGAAGAAGTATGTTCCATTCTTGGCGCAAGTAATTGAGAAGAAGTCTGAGGAGAGGCGAGTCCAAGATATTCCTGTGGTGAAGGATCATCCAGAAGTATTTCCAGACGATTTGCCTGGACTTCCACCGTTTAGACAAGTCGAATTTGAGATTGACCTATTACCCGGAGCGGCGCCTGTAGCCAAGGCCCCGTATCGCTTAGCACCTGCAGAAATGCAAGAGTTGTCGAATCAACTTCAAGAACTTCTGGATAAAGGATTCATTTGACCGAGTTCGTCACCCTGGGGAACCCTGATTCTCTTCGTCAAGAAGAAGGATGGATCGTTTCGAATGTGTATCGATTATAGGGAACTAAATAAGTTGACAATCAAGAACCGATATCCTCTCCCTCGAATAGACGATTTGTTCGACCAGTTGCAAGGTGCAACTTACTTCTCTAAGATTTATCTTCGATCGGGATATCATCAGTTGAGAGTCCGAGAGGAAGATATTCCTAAAACAACTTTTAGAACTCGCTATGGACACTACGAGTTTTTAGTTATGCCATTTGGTTTGACAAACGCGCCAGCTGTATTTATGGATCTAATGAATAGAGTATGTAGGCCATACCTTGATAAGTTTGTGATTGTATTCATCGATGATATACTAATCTATTCTCAGAGTAAGAAGGATCACGAGCAGCATCTAAAAGTGATTTTAGAGCTTCTCAAGGAACAGAAGCTATATGCCAAATTTACTAAGTGTGAATTTTGGATTCGGGAAGTACATTTCTTAGGTCACGTAATCGGGGAGAAAGGGATTCACGTGGACCCGGCTAAAGTGGAAGCCATTAAGAAATGGGAAGCCCCAAGGACTCCAACAGAAATTCGCCAATTTCTAGGCTTGGCAGGGTATTATCGACGTTTTATCGAGAATTTTTCTAAGATCGCTAAACCCCTTACCACATTAACCCAAAAGGAGAAGGAATTCGTTTGGGGAATTCCACAAGAAGAAGCATTTCAACTTCTGAAGAAAAAGTTGTGCAATGCACCGATTTTAGCTTTACCGGAAGGAACGGAAAATTTTGTAGTGTATTGTGACGCATCACATCAAGGATTAGGTTGCATTTTGATGTAAGACGATAAGGTGATAGCATATGCCTCGAGACAATTAAAAGTTCATGAGAAGAACTATACCACACACGATTTGGAACTCGGAGCTGTAGTATTCGCTCTGAAGATATGGAGACATTATTTATATGGTACCAAGTGCACTATTTTCACCGATCATAAAAGTCTTCAACACATCTTTGATCAAAAGATGCTTAATATGAGGCAAAGGAGATGGGTAGAACTACTCAGCGACTACGATTGTGAGACACGTTACCACCCAGGTAAGGCCAATGTGGTAGCCGATGCCCTGAGTAGGAAAGAAAGGATAAAACCTTCACGAGTCCGAGCGTTAGGAGCACTGGTTCAAACAAGTTTGAAAACCCGGATTTTTGAAGCTCAGATCGAAGCATTGAAGTCTGAAAACCTGAAGGAAGAGACTCTTCATGGTTTAGAGTCTAGTTTTGAAACTAAGATTGATGGAGTACGTTACTATAAGGGCAGAGTATGGATCCCAAAGGCTGACAACCTACGGGAAATGATTTTGGAGGAGGCTCATAAATCTATGTATTCAATCCATCCAGGAGCGGATAAGATGTACAAGGATTTAAGGGAATACTATTGGTGGCCAGGAATGAAGAAGGATATTGCCATATATGTAGGAAAATGCATAACGTGTGCAAAAGTCAAGGCTGTTCATCAAAAGCCATCGGGACTGTTACAACAACCAGAGATTCCCCAGTGGAAATGGGAGCAAATCACTATGGATTTTATAACCAAACTCCCAAGAACTGCCAAAGGACATGACTCAATTTGGGTTATAGTAGATCGATTTACGAAGTCTGCACACTTCTTACCTATTCGGGAAGATTATAAGATGGAAAAGCTTGCTCAGATCTACATCAAGGAAATCGTTACGCGACAAGGAGTCCCAGTTTCCATCATTTCTGATAGAGATAGTCGTTTTACCTCTCGATTTTGGCAGTCACTTCAAAAAGCGTTAGGTACGCAGTTAAACTTGAGCACGGCCTATCAACCTCAAACGGATGGTCAGAGTGAGCGAACCATTCAGACTTTGGAAGATATGCTTCGGGCACGCGTGATAGACTTTGGAGGAAGTTGGGATAACCACTTACCGTTAGTTGAGTTTTCTTACAACAATAGCTATCACACTAGTATTCAGTGTGCGCCATATGAAGCTCTGTATGGCCGCAAGTGTCGATCACCTCTTTGTTGGTTGGAAATTGGAGATAGACAACTATCTAGTCCGGACATTGTTCAAGAAACCACCGACAAGATCGCAATCATCAGGGATAGGCTTAAAGCAGCTCAAGATCGTCAAAAGAGCTATGCGGACAATCGAAGGAAGCCTTTAGAATTCCAAGTTGGTGACAGAGTCTTTTTAAAAGTATCCCCTTGGAAGGGAACAGTTCGTTTTGGGAAAAGAGGAAAATTGAGTCCACGGTATGTTGGACCATTTAAGATCACGAAAAGAATTGGACCAGTAGCTTATAAACTGGAATTACCAATGGAGTTAAGTGCTATCCACAACACGTTTCACGTGTCGAACCTAAAGAAGTGTTTAGCTGACGAAGCAGTAACCGTGCCCTTGGAAGAAGTCCAAATCAACGATAAACTGCACATCGTAGAGGAACCAATGGAAATACTCGATAGGGAAGTCAAGCGTCTTAAGCGAAGCAAAATCCCGATAGTAAAAGTCCATTGGAACACAAGGCGTGGGCCTGAATACACTTGGGAGTGGGAGGATTACATGTTACAAAAGTATCATCACCTCTTTGCAAGCAAACCTGTTAACACTAGTAACACTTGAATTTCGGGACGAAATTCTTCTAACCGGGGGAGACTGTGACAACTGTCAAAATTTACACCTCAGGTTAGAATTACGTTGGATAAGTTATTTTCATGACATAGTTTACCCAGTGCAATTTTAGCAGTAAACACGGTACGATAGGAAAAATTCGAGAAATTTTGCCTAAGAAATCCTTGAATTAGGAAATTATCCATAAATCTCATAAAATGCCAACTTAATATACATTTATACTACAAGTATTTAAGTAGTTGATAAGTTATATATTTCAATTTTATTATATATATAAATACTTTATTTTATATATATATACTTTGTATTTTAACTTTAAAGAGAATACTTGTATTTAATTTAATTTTTAAAGACATGAAGTGACTAAATACAATTGTCACACCACACCACACCCCACCCCCTAGAAGAGGCCGGCCACCTCTCTCCCTCTCTCCATATGTATGCAACACTTCACCAATTTTTGGATCAAAAATGTGTTTTGGGAACTGAAAATAAGTGTATGGAAGAGAGTCAAATCGGATTGTGCATGCAAAAGAATAAGAATTTTGGTTAATAAGTCAACATGTGAGCATATGCACAAAATGTGGTTTGACAGATTTCTGCCAAATTACACCCTCCACTTCAAAGGGTCATATCTTACTCAATATAACTCCAAATGGAGTGATTCTTTTTCTGGAAATCATTTTAATGTGTTAAGATTCAAACCCAAGTGGTTTTACTCAAAAAGACATAGATTGCATCTACCAAACAGTCCTCACAAAATCAGTACGCAAACATCAATATTTTCTGTCGGGTTTTATTTCATGTACTTAGACTCTTCCAAAAATTATGAAACTTATGCCAAAAGTTTCCTAACTCATTGAACTACCGGACATAAAAATTCATGACCAAATTGTACATAGAAGTTACCCAAAGTTGGACACCAAATGACATCAAATTCTGGACAGCAAAGGACAAA
Source organism: Saussurea involucrata (assembly GCA_033807775.1). Taxonomy (NCBI): domain Eukaryota; kingdom Viridiplantae; phylum Streptophyta; class Magnoliopsida; order Asterales; family Asteraceae; genus Saussurea; species Saussurea involucrata. The sequence goes on along the minus strand of JAWVWS010001006.1, from coordinate 414,084 downwards.
TTATTATTATTATTAAGGACTAACTTCTAATCCCATTTCATCATTTTATGATGAAATAGTGGAATATATATGTATATCTTATACTTACATTTTATTTATGCACATTATTTATTCTTTATCCCTTTTCATTATTTTTGATGAAATTGTGGAATATACATATATATAATATATTTATATATGTTTTTGCATTTCATATATATTCTTGATCCCATTTCATCATTTTATGATGAAATCGTGTAATATAAATATATACTATACCTATATATTTATGCACTTAAATATTGTCTTTACATTCAAAACCCTTCAAATCTTATCGTTCTTACGATAAAATTTCGGTTTATACATATATATGTACTATATATGTTTATGTTCTTTAAAACCCTTTTCGTTACTTAATGTGACGAAATTGCGGAAACTTTAATTCAACAAGAACAATGTATACGTTTATTACGTTATAATATTAAAACACAACAAGACATTTTATGACGATTTGGATAGTTAGTACCGAACCTTCGAGATTGGGAACTCACTAGTGACCTTACGTTCATAGGTTTGAAGTAGGATCATCTCGGAGTACTTGTGGGAGATTCCCGGATTCAATCGCTTATCAAGTGAGTTCACAACCCCTTTTTCAATGTTTTACATATTTTGGGGTGAAAAACATGTCGTTACTACAACTATTTTACGCATCGATTATTTCGTTTTCTTGGAAATACGAAACTTGCTATACTTGTCTATGCTCTATGGTATCTATGTTGTTGCAAATGTTGTAAGTTTGAGTTTCTTTTGCTATCGTTCAAAAGTCCCCGTTTATTTTACGTTACCCGTTTAACTCACGAGTGTGAGCCGTTGGTAATTATGGATAACGTTATTTGTGTTGACATCCCACTCACAAGTAGCGCTTGTTTGAGTGCATAATTATTGTTTATATTTGCGCATTGTTGGCGATAGAACATGCATTGGGGCGATTCTGTAGGTATAGGTCGGGTAACGGGCTCAATAACTTAGCATTTTACATACGATTACCTTGAGCAAGTGGTTTTGATAACCGATTTATTTATCCCTTGTGTGTATTTAAACTATTTTGCGATGGCAAACAATGTTATACTCGTTAAACATGTGATCTCACCAACTAGTGCATTAGTTGACACTCTCATTTACATGCTTTTCAGGGGAACATCCTTAAGGTTGGAACTTAGGAAGGCTACACGTGATGAAGCTTTCTGTTGATCCAAACCCTCAGTGATTTGATAATGACCCTTTCTTATACTTAGTGAAAATTGTAAGTAAACAATATGTATCAGAGTTTCACTACCGCTGATAAGTACTAAGATCTTCCAGTACCGCTGATAGGAACTCTCGCTCTTTTAAATTAAACATTCAGCGAAACTGTTCACCATTAATACTGAGTCTGTTCAGTCATTATGATGATCGCTGATAAGTTAGTTGTTTACTTATGATCCCTGAAGACAAGTTTCACGTCAACAAAGGTTCTACGCTGAAGTCGAAGATCAAGCTCAAGAACCAGCGACAAGTCTCCTAATGAAATGATGCGGATCAGCGAAGACTCAGATTTGTCCACTCAACGTGAAGTATCAAGTACAAGACTTCAGCTATCGCTGAACTTTATCATTTGCTGAATAGTAAATGATAATCGCTGAATCAACGAAAGCTGATCAAATCTTCCTCCGCAAGAAAGAATCCTCTGTTGCATTTGTGCTCTCAAAAACCTCAAGAACTGTTCATCATCTTCTTCATCAAACATCAAGGTTAATATGTTCTTATTTATTACCAAATGCGTATAACTTGTTTCTGATCTTCTCATTGTTTTAACAAGATCAAACAAAAGAACTTTGTAAAAATAAAATCATTTCTTTCATGGTTTTATGAACACAACCATTTCAAGGTTGTTCTTCAAGTTTAAATGCAAAAATCTTAAACATGTTCTTCATTCGTTTCCAGAATCTAATTTCTTCATAGAAAACTGGATAACAAGATTCAATGGGTTTTACTTTTCTGTCAAAAATCATAAAAAACCCTAATCTTCATTAAGACATTTATGTCTGAATGAAATGGACAAAATTCGAACCATCTTAATGGAAATTATTTCCATATCAAGACAATTCTTATTTGTTAACATCTTTGGTTGAACTGATAATACAGAGAAATGGCAACTTCAAAGATCAATGTTACCGCTGAGAACTTCTCCACTGACTCTGAGGAAGTGGAAATCATCAAAGCCCCTCAGGTTAAGTTCACGCTGGATCAACTAGATTGGACCAAGGTCAACAACCTCTCTGCGCTTCTCGAGTTTCCTCCTCGAAAGCAAGTCACACATCTGGATGATGCTGTGAGTTTCCTGAAAAACTGTTGCATTTCAACAGCCCTGACCATCACACCTCCTGCAAGTCAGCTACTACTATCCCAGTTCTGGTACTCTGCCAGACACACTCAGCTACCCTCCGCCAAAGATGCATCCAAAACCATCGATTGCATACTCAGCAATACTGAGTATGGCACAATTAAGATAACCCCCGCAATCATTCGAAAAGCCCTGAACTTTCCCAATGCTACCAAAGAAAAACTGTTTGTTGCATTCCCTGGCCATAGGAAGCATGCTGACAGAGAAGAAATCATTGCTTTCCTCGACGCAATGGGTTACATCTGGGAAACTGGAAGGGACAAGAAGCCCGAGAAGAAGCTGACGCTGATAAAGAAGTCCAAAATGCCCAGTGAGATGAATTTCATCTTCGCACACCTGATCAGCTGCATGACAGCGAAGACCGGCTCCTCTGATCAAACCGCTCAACCTCAGCAGGCTATGGGATACGCACTGCTGAAAGGTCTACATATTGACTGGGCATCTATTATTTATGATGACCTAGTACAAAGAGTAGATTCTGCTGCTGACAGACCTGCATGGGTTCCATACCCAAGATTCATCAGCGCCATCTTTCAATATGGCCTGAAGGACAGCTACCCGAAAGAGGGTGACCTGAAACTCTCTCTGGTTGGCCCTAAGGTGCTTGATTTCAAACCTGTCGAAAATGAGGTACGTCTTTCTACCCTTCTTACTCTTCTCAACCCTACTTCTTCGACTTTTGTGGCTCCTTCAGCGACCATACCCATCGCTGATACCCCGGCCACACAATCATCTCCTTCTAAGAAAAGGAAACACTCTTCAATCCAACTTGGTTCCAAAAGGATCAAGAAAACCAAGGAGCAGCCCCAGCAATCTCTTGCTGAAGACTCCTCAGCTCTTTCTGCAGAGCTGAAGGAAAGTTTTGTGGTACGCTCTGCCACACCAATTCAAACCATCCCTTCAATCCCGGATTCAGCGTCCCTAAACGCTGAGGTTAGAAACTTGGAACATACCCAACCTCCTTCAGTCTCTCCAAAGACTGATGAAGTGTTTTTCAGCGAATCCAACGCTGAACTCAGTACCCGAACCCAATTCTTATCCTTCGCTTCTCCCTCTACTCACTTGGACTCTCCTCCAAAGAAATCTGGAGATGCCATCATTCCAGAAGCCTCCGCTGACGCTTCTCAAAGAATGATGAAGACCGGACCTGCAAATATCATCATTCCTCACCGAACTTTTGAGGAAGATATGGAACATTTTACAGGAATCCCCAACTTTGACGAGTTCGTCAATCCTCCTGCAGGTACAAATCAACCCATATACACTGTAACTAAACCTGATACTTCTGAGCTTTCCTTTGTTCACAAGTACTTATGTGTTACAGGTCCTAATTTGGGAGACATCAACGCTTCTCTGAAGTTCGTGGAAACAAAGCTGACAGATCTCACCACCACACTCTCCAACAACTCTACAGATGTAACCACCGCTGGAGAAAATTTGATAAAGCTGACAACGGTGGTGGAGAAGAAGGCTTCCTCAGATGACTTGAAGCAAGTTGATAAGACTCTCAGCGATTTCGCTAAAGTGCTCGCTGATATCTACACAGACTACACCTCACTCAAAAACTCAGTTTCCTCCATGTCCGGCGAACTAACAACGCTGAAGACATCTGTTGGGACACTCGAGGGAGATATGTCTGATGTGAAGACAAATGTCCAAACTCTGACAACTGAGTTAGGCTCTGTAAAGACCGATGTTAGTTCGATAAAGACAATGGTCGAGCAGCTGTTGAACAAAGCCAAATATCCTGATCCTGCTCCTGCACCCGTCCCTGAAACTGAAAACTTCACAGCGGCGGATCGCACAGAGCTGAAGAAGATCAATCCTGCTATTTCTGGCCTTGAAGACAGATTAGCTAAGATTGAAGTTCGCGTAGGTTTCTCTGGCCAAGAAGACAGAGAACCTACCCATGCTGCTGAATCTACCCATTCCTCCCCCAGTCATCATGAAAAAGAGGGGGAGAAGAGCGCTGAAAACTCGAGCGCTGAAGACCTTTCCCATGATGAATCTATCAGGGGAGAGAAGAACGAAGACCTCACCTTCGCTGAAGAGGGTGAGAAGACTATTGAAGTGGAAGCAGCCGCTGGACCTCAGGGAGATGAAAACCCTGAGGGAACCGAGAAGCTCGCCTCTGTATCTGAGGGGGAGCAACTCGAAGAAGAAGCTGAAGAATCCGAAGCAGAAGATGATGAAGCCGTCGACATCCCTGATAATGAACCATCCTCCTCTCCAAGGAATGATGATGATGATGACGAAGATGACGATGATTTCTTTATCGTCAAACCTGCCCCAAGGATCAAAGCTCTTAAGGGAATCTCAATAAATGAACCGACAGGGGAGCGGACAAAGACAAAGCCCTCAGCCTCTGGAGCTGAGAAAGGCAAAGGCAAAAGCGTCGCTGAAGATGACAATTTGACGATCTTGCTTGAAAAGACGGTTTGTCAGGTACACTAACCATCTCTTACTCCATCCCTCCTCTATCATACACTATCAGTTCCTCTACCCAAGCCTATAAACTTAAACCAATTCTCTCTATCTGTTTCTACCCAAGTTCTTACTTGTAAGATCGTTGTGTTTCAGCTAGTCCTCTCCGCTGTTTGAGGATATCGCTGAAGGGTTTGCGACTTCACCAAAAATACCAGCTGCCGCTGACCAAATAATCCCAGTCTTGGATTTAATCTCTGAGACTGATGAACCTGAAGAACAGACTCTCTCTCACAGACGCAGACCTTCCTTAGCTCCTCAAAAGCTAAGTGAAGAGGTACAAAAGAAAAGAGAGGAAATAATAAAGCGATTCGAGGATCAGCGAATCATTCTAAGGCGTGATCAACTTCCGTCAGTTCCTCCAAAGTTCAGAATCTCAAAAGCTGAATACAAGGAACACCTCAGAGCTGAACGCCTAATCGCTGAAAGAAAGGAAGCTGAAGAAAAAGACAGAGAATACGCCATCAAGCTTACTCAAGAATATGTCAAAGACCCCAAGCTGAAACGTGTTCCCATTCAAATCCAACGAAAGCTTTGGGAAGAAGCCCAGAAGATCGTGGAAAAGAAAACTGAAGTTTCTCAGACCACCCTGATCTGGTGTAAAGAGAAAATACACTTCAGATATCGTCCAGCGAAGATCAACAAGGTATTCATCTTTGGAAGAACCTCTATCGGAGTACCTATTGTTGACATCAAACTTTTCAGAGAAAATGGCCAAACTGAAACCTTTCGCGCTGACACTGTAAAAAGGTATGGTCTCTCTGAATGGCTGGAGATGAGGTTAGCTATCCAATCGTCACAATCTAAGTACAAGGATCATTTCGAAAAGCTGATAAACAGACAGATCGACTTGATATCTTCTTGTGTGGACATTCCTCCTCTTCCTGATCTTAAGCTGAAAAGAAAAAGGGCCTCTCCAAAGAAGAAATGTCAAGATTCAAACTCAGGTCCTGTCATACGAAATGAAACTGGAATTGGTTTCTCTCGCGCTGAAGTTCTTGGTCCTGACCCTGATCTATCTGCCCTTGACATTTCTTTGCCACCATGTGAACTTTTCGTCCCTGGTAAAGTCATCAGTAATCCTTATGGAATATTCTTTCTCGACTACGACGAACGTAAATGTTTTCAACGGATCGCTGAGCTTCCAATCACTCCAATCGAACAGCTCAGACATCTCATCTACTGGTGTGACTTCAGAAAAGACATTCAGGCACGACACCTAAAACCCTTGATCTTTGAAGAAGCGCTGAACAAAAGAAAACGAGGTGTAACGGTTCCTGACTGGATGATCCCCACTGAAAAGACCCTTGATGAACTTCTCATTAAGGAAGAACCTCTGTAAGCTGATAAAATCGCGTCTTTCATCTATTTTATCAGTTATCCTTTTGTACTTGTAATTTATTTCGCTCGTACTTGTAATCTTTCCATTTCTCTTTGTAACCTGATTCAAAGTTTTAAAGAAAGATTTCAGCGAATGTACTTTACTCCATCAGTACTGAAAAGATCCCAGAAAACAGTAAAAGGGACAAATATTTTATGAGTTCTTTTTATCCGTATGTTTTCATTAAATAGCAATTTTCTTTGTTGCTATGTCATAATCAAATAGGGGGAGATTGTTGATCCAAACCCTCAGTGATTTGATAATGACCTTTTCTTATACTTAGTGAAAATTGTAAGTAAACAATATGTATCAGAGTTTCACTATCGCTGATAAGTACTAAGATCTTACAGTACCGCTGATAGGAACTCTCGCTCTTTTAAATTAAACATTCAGCGAAACTGTTCACCATTAATACTGAGTCTGTTCAGTCATTATGATGATCGCTGATAAGTTAGTTGTTTACTTATGATCCCTGAAGACAAGTTTCACGTCAACAAAGGTTCTACGCTGAAGTCGAAGATCAAGCTCAAGAACCAGCGACAAGTCTCCTAATGAACTGATGCGGATCAGCGAAGACTCAGATTTGTCCACTCAACGTGAAGTATCAAGTACAAGACTTCAGCTATCGCTGAACTTTATCATCTGCTGAATAGTAAATGATAATCGCTGAATCAACGAAAGCTGATCATGAAGTCCTCCGTACAAAGTACTTTTGTCTTAACCACCCTTGCACGCCTCCGTACGAAATGTCAGAAAAGAACCTCCGAAAATCTGAAATCGTACAACCACTCTGATACTACACTGTTCATCCTTACGGCTACTAAGGTTGTCAACAAAAGTCAATGACATGCAACCAACCAGCTGATGACACGTGTAAAGTATATACTGACTTGCATTAAATGCATGCAGTATATAAAGAGATGAACTCACTTCTTTTGAAGTAACTTGCTAACTCTGGACAAGTTCAAATTTCTTATCTCAGATAGGTTATTATTAGTAATTTCCTTATCTCTCTTAGTGCAAGAAACCTTAGTGTTCCAACTTGTTTAGATTTAGGTTTATCCTTAATCTTGTTTCCGCAACAAGCTGTAAATTGTTAATGATTTATCAATAAACAATTTAGAAAAGTAAAATCTGTGTGTTTGTATTCAACCCCCCCCCCTTCTACAAACTTGTACAGGCCTTCGGGACCAACACTTTCTTTACTATCTTTAATTTTATGTTCATTCCCCTTTTGTAAAAACAATTGTAAAAGACAAGGTTTTAACCTTTGAATGTATTTTGATGGTTGATGTGATCTTGTAACTTTTGCTATGAAACTTGAGCTGTACATTCCGTGTTTCCGCTTTAGCGGGGTGTTACACTGTCACTCTTAGATTTTGCGTTAGGATACTCACTCTTAGTTCCTTGTGTTAAGTCACTACCTTGAATCGAACCTACACTGTCTGAAGATCACCTTAGTGCACATCACTATGTCTCGCGACGCTCTTGCAATCGGTACCGACTCCAAGCCTCTGATTCTCTATCGAGGCTAATACGCACAATGGCGAGACAAATTCCTAATCTTCATCGAGTCCAAGGACAACTATGAGTTCATCTGACAAGCCCTTACCGAAGGTCCTCAGGAGACTCCAATGCATGTTGTTCCAGCTCAAGCCGATGGTACTCAAGAACTACCAACACCAAAACTTTATGCCCAAATGACCGACGATGAGAAGAACATGTACAATGGGGAGAAGCACGCCAAGAGATATCTGGTTCAGAGTCCGCCGAATGAGATATAAACTGCAATTGATTGCTACAAAGACACTTCTAAAGGCATGTGGGATCAAGTTGCAAAGATGATGAGCGACAGTAAAGTTGGGAATCAGTTGAAGGTAAACAACTGCATCACTCGCTATGACGGTTTCAAGCAGCAAAAGAAGTGGCATACGAACGATTCTGCCTTTTACTGAACGATCTCCAAAAGAACCAAATCTTGAGGTCTAATACCGAAAACTGTCTCAAGTTTCTGAACAACCTTCTGCCCGAGTGGAAAACCTTCGCATCTCATATCAGACACAACCACCTCATAGAGAAAGTTCCCATCAACGAGCTGTACGAAATGCTCATGCAAGACGAGGATGAAGTTCTGGAGTTGATGGGCACTCAGAAGTCAACCACAAAGCATCAAGCTGATCCCTCACCGTCGTATCTGATAAACGAGGTAAGTCATCTAGCTGCAGCTCCAAATGAACCCAAGTGTCTAGTGAGTCTGAACCTGAAGAGGAAGAATCAGAGGAAAGTGATTTAGACCCATAGCTGACTGAAATTAAGAAAGCCATGGCCTTTATTTCTAAGTCCTTTCAGAAGAAAACGTTCTTCAAGAAACCGTCTTCCAACAATCAACGCTACTCAACCACTCCTAACAAGTGGCATGATTACAAAGCTAGGTACAAAGGAAAAAGAAGATCTGACGATGCCAAACAGTCTGATCACAAGGAAAAGTACGAGCGCAAGCCCGAAGCAAAGAACAAAGACGAGCCAGTCAAGTGCTACAACTGTGGCAAACTGGGCCATTTTACCAAAGAGTGCCGAAAGCCTGTCGTTCGCAACGCTGAATACTACAAGGCCAAGTTGCTATTAGCACAACAGAAAGAAGCTAGAAAAGCACTAATGGTTGAAGATGGCCATTAGCTGACTCGATCTGACGATGAAAGTGATGTTGAAGATGCTGATGCCCATCTGTGCTTCATGGGCAACCACACCACTCCTCCTGATCTCGGAGATTCATGCCAGGTATGTATTCCTATCCATCAAGCTTTAATGGATTAGATGCATCTGCTTGTTCAAAAAGTAGATTCCAGTAAGAAAACCACAAATGAATACTTGCTTGAAATAACCACTCTAAAAGAAAAGATAGATGTTCAAATAAAGGTCACCGAAAAGCTTAAGTCTGATAACGCCAGCCTAAAAGAAAAGTGTGCAAACCTTTCCTTAGCACCCAAAGACTTTCGGGCCAAAATATCTGATTTAAACGCAAAACTTGATCAGTGTGAGAATGAGAAAGCTGAGATTGTCTATCAATGCTCCTCTCCTCAAATAGACAACAAAGAGCTTGTTTAAAAAATAACAGACCTTGAGCTCAAACTTTATAAATGAGGTCAAACAGATCAAACGATCCATCTGAACAAACCTAAGGATTTCTAGTACTTTAACTCAGAATGGGGAATTGGGTACGACAACCCACATTATTTGAAAAATATTTTATCAATGAGGCCTACTTTATACGAGTTTAATTTTCTAGGCCTTGATAAAAGATTTCTCCAATATAAAATCAAATGGATAGAACCTCTCAATGAGAAGGATGAGGAACGTGAGGAATATAAACGCAAGAATACAACTAAAATGCAATTACCTTTTGCGTACGAAGTTATTAACACACTTATGAGAAAAGGAAATCCAAGTACCTATCAAATGACTACTTTGATGGCTACAAAGTTGCAAAGCCCAAATATTCCTCGAAAAAGGATTCGGTACCAACAACTGAAACTAAAACAGAGATGGGCGAGTTTAAACGCTATGTTGCACCTCTTGTTTTAGAAATGAAAATAGTTCAGTTAGAGGAGTCATTTGAACAGGAAATGATTAAATTTCAAAAAGAAAAACAAGAACTTTTATCCAAACTTAAGGGTGTCAATTCCACAAAAACAGAATCTGTATCTGTTGAGGAAAAGGAAGCTCTTAAGGCAGAAATCAAACGGCTCACATCCAAACTGTCTGCCTTGGCAACAGAAGTGATGCAAGAGCAAGTGAGTAAGGGCAAACTTCAAGAGAAGTTTGACCGACTTCAAAACGAGAAAGTCACTCTGCCTAAACCTTCCTCAAACTCATCGGATACATCTTCTTGTAAGGCTTTTATAGGAAAAATTTCTTCAATAAAAGGAAAAGAACCTCAAGTGATATGTTTGCCAAAGAATCTCAATTGTGATTTTCAAAAAGCTTCCGCAACTGATTCTTCGCAAAACACAGTTCCAAAATGTTCCTCACATCCTTCACCTAATGATGTTCCATCCGAAAGTGAACTTGATTTTTCAGCGTTTATGAATTCCAACATTTGTTCAGATGAGGAGTTTTCGAAGTTTGAATTCGATAAACCTCTTCCAAGCCATACCGATTTTCTCTCAAAAGCGGTTGATCGACCGGTAAAATTTCAAAAGGGTGAATGTTCTACATCCACACCTAAAACCCGATCTGTGAACGATGTTTCTAAAAACAATACTAAATCCAAAAGACGTTCACAGAAACGGAAACAGACCGGTCAACCCCCAAGATAGACATCCTTACTAGGGGTGTGCAGAAAACCAACCGGTCCAATCTGAACCGACCGATCCAATTAGAACCGACCGACTTTGATTGGATATCTAATTGCAATTGGATAGGATCGGATCGAAAATTTCAAAATCCAATTGGATCGGTTCGGTTGTTGGATGGCCAGTCCAGAACCGAATAAAACCGAACCGATTAGCCAACCGACCGAATCATCCAATTTCCATCCAATTTACATCCAATTAATATAATATATTAATATTATATAATATTGTTAATATATTTACTTAATAAAATTAATATTTTTGAAAAACCTTCCCTCTTTCTGACATCACGCACGCCTCCAAAATCATCCAAAACTTCAAAAAAGTAAACCCTCTCATTCTCTCAACTCTGAACTCTCACGCCTCACCCACACCAAAACTTCAAAACCCTAGACGACTCCGACCTTCTTCTCAGGCGATTTACCGGCGGCCTCTCGAGTCTCGACTCTCTCTGCCGCTGCTCTCGTCTCTTTCCTTTCGTTGCTCTCGTCTTTTTCTGCTGCTCTCTCTACCTCCATCACGGCTTCTACTTCAAGCTCGGTATGTTTAATACTTCTCTACTTCTGTTTCTATTTAATACTTCTCTAATTTGAGTATTTTACTTCTAAAATTCCAAAAGGCATTTTGTTCTTGAAGCTTAAATCCTTAAACATTTTTGTGTTTTTTCAGTTATAAACTTATAATGTATGTTTTAGCTATTTGGGGACAGCTGTTTTTTGCTTATAGTAGGTTCTCACATGTTGGTTACTGTTAAATGTTGGTTAATCTTGGCTTTAAATGTTTTTGTTCCACATATGGTTAATCTTGGCTTTAAATGTTTTTTGTTCCACATAATGTTAATCTTGGCTTAAATCTTGTGAGTTGTTACTGTTTAAACTTTAAACATATGGTTAATCTTGGCTTTAATCTTGTTATTTGTTACTGTTTAAACATATATTTATATGGTTAGTGACTTAGTGTTTAAAGTTTACTAGTTTACTACTTACTACTTTACCGTTTATATGTTTATATGGTTACTGTTAAATGTTAGTGTCTTAGTGACTTAGTGTTTATAATTATATGACTTACTATTAAATGTTAATAACTTAATATATTTATATGGTTAGTGACTTAGTGTTTAAAGTCTAATATATTTATTGTTTATTAACAGATGGCTTCCACTGCAAACGTCATAAAACCCATATCTCTAGTTGATGAGGAAGATCCCGGAATTGCTAACGAAGAAAATACACCCACTAATGTTGATGAAAGTCCAACACCACTATCGAGTATGCCTACCGAGGACACCCAAGGAACTCAAAATCCAAGGTCAACTAGGGCTACATCTATGGTTTGGAACCATTTTACAAAGGTATGTGATGCTAAAGGTGCCGAAAAAGCTAAATGTAATTATTGCGGTAGTCAATATGCTTGCGGTAGTAAAAAGAATGGTACAAGTAATTTATTAAATCACATAAATATCCAATGTAAGAGGTTCCCAGGAAGAGGTGAAAAGAACCAAGCAAAGGTGTCTTTTGAAAAGTTGAAAGGGGAGGGAGCTAACTTAGTCGTGAAAAAGTACGATCCCGAAAGACTTAGAGAATTTGTTGCTAGGATGATCGTGAAAGATGAGCTTCCATTTTCTTTTGTACAAGGGGAAGGGTTTAGAGAATTGTTTTACGAAGTAGAGTCTAGGTTTGTAATGTCTTCTCGCACTACAGTTACAAGGGATGTCTTGAACCTTTATCTTAGAGAGAAAAAGAGTTTAAGAGAAATGTTTATGAAGAAAAAACAAAGAGTGAGTCTTACCACCGATACATGGAAGTCTTGCCAAAATTTGAATTATATGTGTTTAACTGCTCATTATGTTGATGATTCTTGGGTTTTACAAAAAAAATATTGTTTCGGGCAAAAAACATCAAACAAAAGTGGGTAGCTAAAGGATCGAAAGAGAACAAATCGCATTCAAAGTCATTTAATTCCATTTTCAATTCTAGGAAAAACATTAATAATCGTGGTTTGAATGATTCAAATAACGTTGTTGAACAAAGTATTGCTTTTCCGTTAAGACTTTATTCGATTCAACAACTGATTCAGTTATCTCATGATTGCTTATGTTGTTCAAATTATGGATTGAATGATTTTGTTGATCACCAGTATGCATCTGATTGGTTTGGCTCATATCATGTTTTTAATTCTCGTACTAAGCGTAAATCACGTAAACCCAAACGGAAGCCCAATTCAAAATGGGTTCCCAAAATAGGTGCTAAACCTAACCCTCCAGGACCCATTTTCAAATGGGTACCTAAAAATGCTTAATGCGTTTTTGCAGAACGATCATGTGTGATACTTTGATTCAGGATGCTCCAAGAACATGACCGGAAGGAGGGAGCTTCTCACGAACTTCACTGAGAAATATTGTGGCAACGTGAGGTTTGGAAACGACGATAAAGCATCTATCATGGGTTATGGCGACATCGTTCAAGAAAACATAACCATCAAGAAAGTTCCGTATGTCGCCGGGTTAGGACATAATCTGTTCAGCATCGGGAAATTCTGCGACAAAGATTTAGAGGTCAACTTCAAAGCCAAAAGGTGTAGTATCCGCACTGGAGACGGAAAGGAACTACTGGTTGGAACTCGCAAAACCAACCTCTACACCATCGACCTCTCATCTCTGAAAACCGATGAGTCCGTATGCCTTATGTCAAAGGCCAACACTCAACAAGCCTGGATTTGGCATCGACGGCTATCGTACCTGAATTTTAAGAACATCAACAAACTGGTGCTAGGCGGACACGTGAAGGGCATGCCCAAACTAAAATTCGAGAAAGATCGACTATGTGGAGCATGCGAAATGGTAAAGATAAAGCGAGCATCTCACAAGCCAAATGTCGCTCCGAGCACGTCAAGGTCCCTCGAACTCATCCACATGGATCTGTGTGGACCAATGCACATTCAGAGCATCAACCACAAGAAGTATGTCATGGTCATGGTCGACGACTATTCGCGCTACACATGGGTGAAGTTTCTGCACTCCAAGGACGAGACCCCGAAGTTGATCATCACCCACCTGAAGACCATTCAGCTGAATCTACAACAGCTTGTACAGACCATCCGGACAGACAACGGGACGAAATTAAAAAATCACATGTTGGATGATTACCTCACCTCGGTAGGCATCACCCACATATTTTCCGCCGCACGTACCCCTCAGCAGAACGGAGTCGCGGAAAGGCGCAATCATACCCTCGTGGAAGCCGCTCGCACAATGTTGTCCTAGTCAAAATTGCTGTTATTTCTATGGGCTGAAGCAGTTGTAACCGGCTGCTACACGCAGAACCGTTCAATCCTCAACAAGCGGTTCAACAAGACCCCGTACGAGATCATCAACAACCGCATTCCGAACATCAAGTACTTCCACGCGTTCGGGTGCACGTGCTACATCATGAACGACAAGGATGACCTCAAAAAGTTCAGCCCCAAGGCAGATGAAGGAGTATTCATCGGATACTCGATGCAGGCTTAAGCGTTCCGCGTTTACAACAAGCGAACTAAAACCGTTATCGAGAGTGTAAACGTGACGTTTGGCGAAGCGACTGATTGGGCTTCTAAACAACTCAATTCAGAACCCGTTTTAACTGGTGCGTTAGCTTCCGAACACTCTCGTTCGGGATCTGCACAAATCCCAGTAGATCTAAATCATGCTTCTACGTTAAAATCACATCTTTATGATTTAGATTTAATATTTGAACACTTTTACGATCAGTTTTTTAATCAACCTAATCCACGTGTTACTGTGCATAATAGGGTTGGAGCCGCTCAACTCGAAAACTCAGCGAACCTAACAGGTCCGCCGCCATCTACAAACGCTCCAACGATTTCTATGGAGAACCCCCAAAGCTCAAGTGATACTACTTCCAAAGATGCTATCGCACAGGAGACTGCTATGCCTATTCCAGCAATCGCTGCAGAAGATTCGTCCACAACGACTCGAATGGATCAACCACCCTCTTCACCGGAGGTTGCCCAACCAGTCATGAATCTGGCACCATCTTCTCCACGTAACGGACCTTCATCACTTGAAGCCGTACAAGATCTTACCTCTAGTGAGTATGTGGACTGTTAATGCCAAAAATCACACCAAAGTACAACTTAAGGTCGATGTGGACTTTAACAACTAAAGAAAGGAATCGTTCGACAAAAGCGTGCGTTTAAGACAGAAATATAAATGAGACAGAGATTTTGGTTACGCGGGAAAAACCTCAACGAGGAAAAAACCCACAGACGACAGTGGAAGTCGTCGCTGCACTATGGTCGCCAATCAAGGGAGATGTCCTTGTGTTTCTGGTGTCAATCGTACAGAGATTACAATACAAATGAAGGAAAGACTTCGAAAATGTAAAGTAACAAGTGTTTTCTAATGTAAAACAGTATGCGTCGTGTGTGATTGTCGTGCGTCGAGAGCGATTCTTCTACGAGTGATTTATGTGCTTCAAGTGTTCTTCAGAGTTTGAGTGATGTGTCTATATTCTATGTTGTATCTGTGTTCCGTCCCCTGAAATGATGATTGTTCTTTGATATTTATAGTCTTCGGGCACATTAATTGGATCATTAAGGACTTTGATAATTGTCGTAACGGTCGCCATCTTTAATGCGGGGTTAGATGTTCTTAACTGACTTCGTCGGTTATAGCCGTTGTCTATAAATGGTGTTGACTCCTGCATTAAACACTGAACAAACATAACAGTCTGAAAGTACAGGATCTAATCTTACAATCAATATAGAAAGCAGTAATTGAGAAATTGTATGATCAAGCCCAATTGTATTCAATGATGAACAGGATTACAAATCTAAGAGAGAGAGAATCTCAAAGATTACAAAGAATGAATACAAAGATATACGGGAAAATCAATCAGTTAGCTACGTAGTGCTAACCACTCTATTTATACTGCAACGGACATGTTAAAGCTACAGTACAAATAAGAAAGACTAATAAGAACATAACACGTGTCCTAATTAGTTTACTAAATACTAAGTAAAGTATGTAGTCATAAGTTCTGAACAGGTAGTTCAGAACTTCTGAACATTCTTCTAATAACGCTTCTCAGAGCTTCTGACTCTTTCTCTCAGAACTCTGACTTCTCTTCTCAGATATCTGACTCCTCTACTCAGACCATCTGAGTCTTCTTATCAGATCTTTAGCACTTGGTTTATTGACAAAACTTCAGATCTAACAATCTCCCCCTTTTTGTCAAATAAACTTGAATTTTGCATCATCCAGTTCTTTCAGAGCAGGAACAATTTTCTGAAGTAGCACATTCCTCAGATTAAGCCTCTTATCAATTTTGACAATGATTTCCTGAATAATTTCAACTTGCTGATTGATTACTTCTTGAGTTATGTTTGCTTCCTTCACTTTCAGCATCTTTTTCTCCAAATTGTGCTTTATGATTCTTAAAGTTCCAGAACAGTATTTTGCAGTTTCCTTTGCTCTGAAGAAGATATTTCCACTTTTGTTTTTCAAAAATACTCCCAAATCTGGATATTTGTGAACACTTCCAGTCTTTAACATCCTTTTCTGTTCATGATCTGTATTGGGATTTGCCAGATAAACACATGACTTTTGTAAATACAGAGCTATTTGGAAATCTGTATAACAGTGCCACCATAAGATATAGAACATGGCCTCAATCACCACACTTCTTGCCTTCCTTTCATTTTTGTCTTTGCTTGACTCTTTGAAGCATAGAAAGCTGTGTAATCTGTAGAAGTCAACCACTGATAGTTTCTCAAAATCTGCATCAGTAAAGTAATAAACCTTGCCATCTTCTCTCAGAACTTCAAAGGATAAGTACTCCATCTTTCTGAAATTCTTAACCTTCAATTCTCTGATTCCAGTGATTAGAAAATCTGAGTAAACAGCTTGCTTTGTTTTGCCAAGACATCTTGATTTTTTAGCCAACCAGATCTGAGTCTCCTTAGGTCTATCATAATACACGTCCAAGAATTGTACTTCTTTTGGTTTGAAGAACTCAGGCAAATCAAATTCAAGAAAGTATCCATTTAGATCAATGGATATTTCATCTTCTTTGGGTTCAGACTGTTCAGCTTGATCAAAACTAGTTATCTGCACATTCTGAGGTGTTGTGTCCTGGACTTCTTCAACTTCATCTGACAGAATTTCATTCACTTCATACTCAGCAGGAAACACAAAATCACTATGTAACATCTTCTTGGGATTAACTTCAGATAGTAACCATTCATCACAACTTCTGATCTTTCTTCTGGGATTCAACCTTCTTTTCATAGAGTTTACACACCTTTTCTTTAAATTCTTTCTTTCAGTTTTAGCACTTACTTCCATTTCAATCAGTAACCAACTCAGAGTTGCATCACTATATTTTACCAGTTCTTTCAGTTTGAACATTTCAAGTCTCTCTTGAACTTTATATGCAAACCCTTCAGATTCCATTCCTTCATTTACAAATCCCTTTATACACACATCAAATCCTGCAATATTTGTTGGACACCTCAGATTGCACTTCTCTTTTCTTCCTTCAATGGCTAGTTGAAAATCAGATTTGCACCCCAGAAGTCTTCTGCATTCAATTTCCATCAAGGCTTCTTCAGTACTAGAGAAGAACTTGACTAGAAAGATCTGATCATCAAGTGTTAGTCTGTGGAAATCAAAAATGGACATGAAAACCTTTGTATTCCTTTCTTTCAGCACTTCCATTCTTACAAATATCAAACCATTGAATTCTTCTTGTTGGAACATTAGAACTTTCTCTATTCTTTTCTGGATATGCAGTCTTGAGTCAGGAATTCTGAATCTGGTTGAGGCTTCTGTATAAATCATCTGAGCTCTTTCATCCATGAAACCATCAACATTGCTCTCTAAAAGCTCATATTCTCCTTCTGTGTGGTAGAGGTTTTCATACATTTCTTCAGGAAAAATGTCATCATGAAATTGTCTGGCCAAAGGTACATCACTTAATTCCAGGATAAAATCACATATGGGTTCTTCTAAAATCTGTAAGTTAATCTTGGGAATCTCAATTGGTTTTCTGAATACATACTCAGTGGGCATGAAGTAATCTTCTAGTTTCTCATATTCTTCTTCTGTGTTCATCTCATCAGCATAGTTATATATGAACTCATGCTTTAAATTCTGAGAATAACCAACAGTTCTATCTTCTTCTCCCAACAAATCAATAGGCCTTATCAGTTTTAACCCTTGTTGAATTTCCTGAACATTAAGTGCTTTGACTACCTCACTTTGCATTCTTCTGATCAATTCTTCACTCAGCCTCCTTTCTTCTGAGTCAGAATTCATCACATTTTCTTTGTTATACACCACAATATCTGTACACATGTTGACCACTTCACTTTCCACTGTCTTTTCTGATCTCAATACAGATTCCTCAATAGCTTCAGTTTCATCTGAGTTTCCTTCCATCTCTGTGTCTAAGTTTAATTCCTCTGTTTTATCTGAATCACCACCATCTGTACTTTCCAACTCCATTTCCTCTGTATCTGAGCTATCAATCTGACCTATCTGAGTTATTTCCTTTAAATTTTCCTGTGTTTGATCTTCTGAACTTTTTGTACTGGCTAAGTGCATATCTGCTATCTCAAAATTTTCTATGCCAATATCATCATCAGAACTTAACCTCTGTCTTTTCTCCCCCTTTTGATGATCATGAGGCTCATTATCATCAAACTTTCTCTTTAAGTTCTGATTAGAAGTACCTTCAGGTTCAGCTTCTGCAATAGGAATAGGATCAAGAGGCTTTGAAGTAGAAGCCAGTGATACACTCAGTGCTTTCAGTATAGATTCCTGCATACCTTGCATTTGGTTTAACATATCTTTTTGAAAACCAGACATTATATCCATGATCTCCTTTTTGTGAGAATCCAAGGATTTCTTTACATCATCTACTTTGGTTTCAACAGAAATCAACTTTTTCTCCCACACAACTTTCAAATCTGACATTTCATCATTCAAATCCTCTACTTTCTTCTCCAAATTTTCTACTTTTTCCCCCATCTCCTTGTTTTGTTTCTGAATCTTTTCAAATTCAGAAGTTTCTAACAGTGAACCTGAACCAACAGATGGTCCAGTTTTCATGTGCCCAGAGGGCTTATGGCCTGTAGATAACACAAAGTCATCTTGCACAACAGATGCACATTTGAATGAGGCTTTTGTAATGTTCACCTCACCAGGACTTCCATCCAATCCTCGACATCCAGCATTAGGTATGTCTATGAATGTTGTTTCAGGAATAGAAATTCCTGATTTGTGCAAGTGTCAGAAGGAATTTCAGGCTCAATATGAATAGGACTGTGATATTCAGACTCAATGTGTTGAAAAATAGATTGGAATTTATCACCTCTCTCCAAATGAGTTTGGGATGGTTTCCCTGATTTGTGTGAAACAGTAGCATGTTAAAATGCTTCTGAGTGGGTATGGATGGGTTGTTCAGGATCCACCACTAGGTCCATGGTGTTTGTTTCAATATTGGACACCAAGAGATGTGAACCAATAGCATTTGTGGTTACCTGGCCAAGATTAGCTGGTTCAGAGGCATCTCTTTCTGTTTGAACCTCTGTTGACAATCTCTCATCCTCACCACTCTCATTCTGTTTTTCCTCACTGAGTCTAACCAAGCTTTCAGAATTTTCCCCCTCAAGTCTCTAGAATGTTCACCCATCTGAACATCCTCCCCCTCTCTAATTCGACTAGACCCCTCACCTCTTTTCTCAGGTTGGTCCTCTTGGGTAGGGATTTGAGGTAATTCAATTCCCATAGAGGTGCAATACGCTTTTAAAATCTCACTCTCCCTTGGAATATAATTCCTAAGTGATTTTGGCAATAGTTTATGATTGGGATAGTTTTCAAGTCTTGTTACTGAGGTCATCTTACCCAAATAAAATGTGGGACCATGCTCTTCATTTGTTCTTCTTGAGATTGTTCTGTTTTCCTGCATGGCATACCAAATAACAATTTGCCAGTACCTTATATAAGGAATGTATGTCAGTGGTGCATCCTTTGTTTTCCTCTGAATTGCTTTCTGATTCTTCTCAAATGTATTCTTCATGTCTTCCCAAAGTATTAAAGTATAGTCATAATGCCTATTCTTCACTAAGCCCTGAAAGATCTGAAGAATTTGTTTAGAACCTTGATCAGCAGAACTATTCTTCCCTGACAAACATTTATTTACCACATGAAAGAAGCAAGCCCAAATAGGTGGTAATTTGTTTCTTCTGAACAAACTGAGAGTCCTCAATCTTTCATTATATCCCAATTTCATAAATTCAGCTATTAATTCCTCTGTTAGGGGTGAATCTTCAAAATCTGTCCTTCTTTGTACATCATCTTTCTCTGGTAGATTCAGCATTTCTCTTAGTGCAGAGATAGAGAAGGCAAATGTCACTCCTCCAATTTCAGACACAAACTTATTATCTTCTAACCTAAGATGTTTCCACCATTGTTGTATGTACTGAACAGGAACATTTTTGCTTCTTGTAAACCATTTTCTATAAGGATGATGTTTGAATAACTCCATGATAATTCTGTGTTCAGGTTTAAATCGACTTTCCTCAAACAATATAACACAGTTATATTCAGATAATTTCAACCATTCACTCTCAGGAACAGCCCTTTCCACGAAAATAGGTCTATCTGACATAATCGACCCTGCAGCACTCTGTTCATGTTCAATATTAATGTTTACCTCATCTGCATTTCCTTCTGATTCATCCATTTGTTCATCTTCTTCATCATTTCTTATTGCCTCTTCCTCTACAGCTCTATTCTGTACTTCATCATTATTCGAATCAGATGAATCCATTATCGATTTTGTAGAATGTAGCGAAATTGGACCACTCCTTCGTATTCCAAACATGATTTAAGAAGAAAACAAACTCAAAGAACTCTGGATTTGATTCGTATCTCACTTTTCGCTCTGGAATTTGAAAAGATTTGAAATTGGGATTTTAAGACCTATTTAAAATCCGCGAAGTTGAAAGGTTTAACGGAAAAGCGAAATCAATGTTATAACGGAGTCAACACATTTGAGATGCCACAAAGGATTTAAATGAAATGCGTGGCAGTGTCAAACAAATATGAAGCTGACACGTGTTAGTGGATAGAATTTTGACTCAAGTCAAAGATCTGAATAACACGCTCAGATGTTCTGATTCCATAACTCAGAAGACTTTTTCCTTGTAACCAAAATGTCATTTAGAATCAACTTCTGACAAATATAAAACATTTTGATTATTCAGAAGAGGTTTGAACAGTTAGAAGCACTTTTTATCATCAAAATTCTGTTCATATTATGATGATTTAAAAAAAAATCATTTAAAATCTTATATCTGAATATGAAATTTTTTAATTCAGATATAGTTTGAATAACAAAAAAAATTTATCATTAAAAGCTTGTTCTTCTTAGAATGATCAGAGATAAGAAATGAAAACAAACCTTTTAAGCATCACAAAATGATTTCCAAACAAAAAATTTTGATGCTCCCCCTTGACTTGAGCATGCATTTGACTATTTATGATACATAAAGATGAGATAAAAAGATAATAGAAGAAGCATAATCCACATAGTTGAAGTATTTGTATTTCTCAAAAATAAATTTTTGAAAGTTAGATTGCTGAAGTATCGACTCAGAATCTCTGACCTTAAGACTCAGAGGTTCTGAACTTAAGACTCAGAAGTTCGGAACTCAAGACTCAGAAGTTCTGAACTTAAGACTCATAAGTTATGAACTCAAGACTCAGAAGTTCTGATCTTAGTACTCAGAAGTTCTGAATCTTAAGACTCAGAGTTCTGAGTACACTACTCAGACAATTTTACTTAGAAAAATTTAGCATTTTTAAGAAAAACAAATATTTTCAATTAGGCAGATTAAGCATTCCTATTTTACATATGAGAAAAGAAAACCTTTTGTGATCAAGAGGCTTTGTGAACAAGTCAGCCAATTGATACTTTGTATGCACAAAGTGCATCTCTATAGTTCCTTTTTCCACATAGTCCTTTATAAAATGATACCTCACATCTATATGCTTAGTCTTTGAATATTGAACAGGGTTCTGAGTAATGGCAATTGCACTTTCTGAGTCACAATAGATGGGAATCTTGTTAAGCTGATATCCATAGTCCATGAGTTGTGTTCTCATCCACAATGTTTGAGAGCATGAAGCAGCAGCAGCAACATACTCTGCTTCAGCAGTTGAAGTGGACACACAATTCTGCTTCTTTGATGCCCAGCTCACTATTTTATCTCCCAAAAAGTGACAAGCACCAGATGTACTCTTTCTGTCCAACCTACTTCCTGCATGATCAGCATCAGTGAAAGCAGTCAATTTGAAGTCAGTTTCTTTTGGATACCATAAACCTAGATCAGGTGTTCCTTTGAGATATCTTAAAATCCTTTTGACAGACAACATATGTGATTCTTTTGGGTTAGATTGAAATCTAGCACAGAAACATGTAGAAAACATGATATCTGGTCTACTTGCAGTCAGATAAAGTAATGATCCAATCATGCCTCTTAGAGTTTGATATCTGCTGAAACACCTTTGAGATCAGCATCTAATTTTATGTTAGTTGCCATAGGTGTTCTCATAGAAGCACAATCAGACATTTTGAACTTTTTCAGAATGTCTCTGACATATTTTCCTTGATTTGTAAAAATACCTTTTGGTAATTGTTTGACTTGAAGACCAAGGAAAAAATTCAGCTCACCCATCATGCTCATTTCAAATTCAGATGACATGATTTTTGAAAAATTATCACATAACTCTGGACTGGTAGAACCAAATATTATGTCATCAACATAAATCTGAATCAGAATTAAATCATCACCCTGTTTCTTTAAAAACAAAGTTGTGTCAATCTTACCTTTCTTGAACCCTGAACCTAACAAGTGTTTAGTAAGAGTGTCATACCAGGCTCGTGGTGCTTGTTTTAGACCATATAAAGCTTTGTCTAAAATATAAACATGATCAGGGAATTCTGGATCAACAAAACCTTCAGGTTGATGAACATACACCTCTTCATTAAGTTTGCCATTTAGAAAGGCTGATTTGACATCCATCTGATACACCTTGAAGTTTTTGTGTGCAGCATAGGCCAAAAATATTCTGATTGCCTCTATTCTTGCCACTGGTGCAAATGTATCATCATAATCAATTCCCTCTTGTTGACAGTATCCCTTAGCAACCAATCTTGCCTTGTTTCTGATGACAACACCTGATTCATCCTTTTTGTTTCTGAACACCCATTTAGTTCCAATAATAGATTTACCTTCAGGCTTTGGAATGAGTCTCCAAACTTTATTTCTTTCAAATTGAAGCAATTCCTCTTGCATTGCTGAAATCAAGTCTGGATCCTCTAGAGCTTCATTAGCTTTCTTTGGTTCAATCATACTTAAGAAACCAGCAAACATTGCTTCATTTGCTGTAGCTGATCTGGTCTTTACTCCTGCTGATGGATCACCTATTACTTGATGAATAGGATGATTTTTAGTCCATTTATTTGCACTAGGGAGTACATCAATCTCTGAATAATTGTTGTTTGCATCATTCTCATCAATGATTGCTTGTAATTCTGAACTATCCCCTTGTTCTGATATATGTGTAGGAGTTCCATGTGTGTTTGTATTCTGAGTAATGAAGTCAGACTTCTGAATAACTTGAACAAAGTTCTGACTACAAGATTCAGAATTCTGATTACAAGGTTCAGAATTCTGACTACATGGTTCAGAATTCTCACTACTTGTATTTATCAGATTTGGACATTCCTCGGATGGACCTTTATCAGAAATTATAGTTGATTGAACTATTTCTGGAGTCTTATTTATCATCTCTTTGACCATCTTTGGGTTTTCATATTCTGCATAAGAATCAGAAATTAGTTCAATAAAAACATCCTTAAAAAGTAAATTGAGTTCTGAACAAATAGGATTAAAATTTGTATCAGAAGTCATTTTTGTCTTGTTCAGCATGAGTTCTGAACTGCCTTGTTCAGAAGTCCTTATTCTGGCTTCATCAAAAGTTACATTTATGCTCTCTATCATCCTCTTGGTTCTTCTATTGTAGATTCTGAATGCTATGGAAGTTAAAGAATAACCCACAAAGTATCCTTCATCTGCCTTTTTATCGAATTTGGCAAGATTTTCTCTGTCTCTAAGAACATAGCACCTGCAACCAAAAACATGAAAGAATTTGATTAATGGTTTTCTTTTATTTATCAGTTCATAAGCAGTCTTATTTAATCTCTTATTGATTAAAGTTCTATTCTGTGTAAAACAAGCAGTTGCAATTGCTTCAGCCCATAGGAAAGTAGGAAGATTTGCATAAGCCAGCATTGTTCTCGCAGCTTCAACTAGAGTTCTATTTTTCCTTTCAACAACACCATTTTGTTGAGGAGTTCTGACAGCAGAAAAATTGTGAGAAATCCCAGAACTTTCTAAAAAATTCTGAAGAGTCTCATTTCTGAACTCTGTTCCATTATCACTTCTGATTTTCTAAACTGGAGGTTGTAAGAGAACTTGAATCCTTTTGATAAAATTTATCAATGTAGTAGCAGCTTCTGACTTAGCTCTTAGGAACTCAACCCATGTGTATCTGGAGAATTCATCAACAATCACAAGCATATATTTCTTTCCTCCCATAGATTGAACTGAAATTGGACCACAAAGATCAGTATGAATCATTTCTAAGGGTGCTTTGCAAGATGAGTTCATTTTTAATTTGTGAGAACTCTTTTTCATCTTGCCCATTTCACAAGCTGAGCATAATGATTCTTTTTCAAATTTAAGCTTTGGTAAGCCTTTAACCAGATGTTTTGCAACAAGATTATTAAGATCTTTGAAATTTAGATGAGAACATCTTCTGTGCCAAAGCCAGCATTCATTTGCAGTTGACTTTGATAAAAGACAAACTGTATTTAATGTTTTCAATTTTGAAAAATTAACTACAAATAAGTCCATATGTCTTTTGGCCCAGAAGACTTTAACATCATTTTCAGTTAAAATCATGCAACCTGTTATTTGAAACTTGATTTGACAAAGCCTGTCTAAAAACTGACTTATGCTGAAAAGATTATGCTGTAATCCTTCAACATAGAAAACTTTTTGGATAGTCAGATCCCCTTTAGTTAAATCCCCATAACCTTTGACTTGTCCTTTGCTGTTATTTCCAAAGTTTACTGCTCCTCCAGCCTTTTCTGTGAAGTTTGATAGAAAAGACTTCTGATCTGTCATGTGTCTTGAAGCTCCTGAATCTAAAAACCACACATGACAGCCCTGCAAAAGGATCAGTTAGTTTTAGGTACCCATTTTGGAATGGGTCCATCTTTGTTAGCTTTGTCATTGGATTTAACATTAGTACCTTTTACTCTCCACTCAAAATCTTTCTTCAAACACCACTTTCCTTGAACTTTTATGAAGTCAGAACATTTTCTGCTTACAAACTTGTTTAAATTCTTTTTGAAAGTTGTAACTTTTGGTTTTGCAATATTTTCAACTTTCTTTTCTTTTATCTTTTCTTTCTTCTGAGTCTGAGGAACAGAAACTTTCTTCTTTTCTGTATTCTGAGGAACAGAAACATTCTTCTTTTCTGTTTTCTGAATATCTTTTCTTATAAAAGAAACAGATGTTATTGTGATTGGACATTTCTGAGAATATTGAAAAGAGTTACTTTTACAACGAACACAACTAAGATTTTTCTTTGCAAGTAACAACAGATCTGTACCATAAGCTTTTTCATTTTTATTGCTGTTTTTCAAAGTACAAGTACATTTATCACAATAACTATGTGCTTTTGGTACAGTTGCAGAACCTCTTCATTCATCTCAGAAGTTCTTTTCACACCATCTTTCCTTTTGCTTTCTTCTTTTTCTGAAAAATTCAACTCCTTTTTGTTAGAAGAATTAGATGATTCACCTTTTTCATATGTACTTGATTCATTGAAGAATTTATCATTTTCTTTTAGAGCATTAATTTTAAAAAGATCATACTCAGTCTTTAGTTTTTCAAGCTCTGTTATTTTCTGAATAAAAATATTCTTTTCTGAATAAAAATATTCTTTTCTTTCAAAGCTTCTTCAAGTTTAATATCCACCTCACAGAAATCATTTTCAAGTTCATCATAAGCTTTCCTTAAGTCCTCAAGTTCTTGACTCACAAGATTAAATCTCTTTTCAAGTTGTAAAAATTCATCTGACTTTGTTTCAGAAAATCCAGTTGAATCAGACTTCTGACTACCTGAGTCAGAGTTCTGATTTACAGACTCAGATGTCTGATCTTTAGAATCAGAGTTCTGACTACAAAGTTCAGAATCCTGACTAGAAGTTTCAGACTTCTGATTGACTGTTTCAGAATTTTTACTTGTGTCAAATATGCTCTCAATGTCATGATATGAAAAACTTGGTTGTTTATTTTTGTAGCTGACATTTAAAGAATCATTCTTGAATTTAGTATCATTGTATTTTGGCTTCTCATCTGTTGGTTTAGAAACTTCGTTCTTAACCTTTTCTTCTGAAACAACTGACTTTTCTGTTTTAGACTCAGAAATTTTCTCATCTGACTTTTTAGAGTTTGGTCTTTGCAAATTGTCAGAACTTGTTATAGAACTAGCAGGTCTTATGAAAACTTCAACAATTTCTGGGATTTTTGGCTTAGAAACTTGAAGTTTTTCATACAAGTTGATTGGAGCTCTTTTTAAAGTGACATTTTCTTCCAATCCCAATCCCTTCTTTGGGTTGTAAAATCTTGTATCTTTAACATTGCTTAATAAAAGATTTAATGTTTGCTGAGTCTGACCCCTTTTCAAATTCAGATCTTCCAATTCTTTGATTTTGGTGTATAAATTCTTTCTTTCCTCAAATAACATATCAAATTTTATTTGTAAATCACCTTTTTCATCCTTTATTTTTGAAAACTCAACTTTTAGTTCAGAGATCTTTTTCAATAATTCAGAATTTCATCTTTAACTTTCTGTTTCTCAGCCTCAGATTGTTCATATTGTTCTTTTATTACTTCTTTTTCAATTCTGAATTTGTTAACCAAATTTCTTTCTCCTTTTATCTGTTTTCTTAGATTAGCAAATTCAGTTTTCATTTCACCAATCTGTGTCATTAACTCTATTTCAAGTGAAGAATGTACCTCAGCAGATGACTCAGAATCAACATCTTCAAAATCAGAATCATCCTCATTCCTCATTTTTGCCATATAGCTTTGCATCTGTGGAAAGTTGATATGATCATCTTCATCAGAAGTGTAGTACAACCAATTCTCCTGTTCAGCCAATAAAGCAATTTTATCCTCTCTCTCTTCTTTGCAAGCTGAGCCTTCTTGGTGTAGTACTCACAGTCTTTCACAATTTTAACTATGCAATCCTTAGCGTAGTGGCCAGATTTTCCACACTTGAAACACAGATTCTTTTCTTTTCTCTCATCCTTCTCTTCTTTGTTTTCTTCACTTCTCTCTACTCTCTTTTCAAATTTATTTTCTTCTTTGTCTTCTTTCTTCTTATAATCTGAACTCCCAACTCTCTTATAATTTCCTTGAAATCTACCCTTCCCATACCTTTTGTTGAAAGTATTTGTCAACAAAGCTAGTTTCTCAGCCATTATCTTGATATCTTCATCATCTTCTGATCCTTCTTCCTTGTCAGATTCTTCCAGATTAGGTATCTCTGATAGATATGCAGTCTTTTTGGGTGCTTTGATTGCTTTGGACTTTGATAAGAACGCTAACTGATCAGCAATTTTTCTTCTCTTCCACAACTAACTTGACAGAGTCTTCATGTTGATTAAGAACACAGAACAGATCATTTAAGTCTTCTTCACACATATCCTTGTTCATTTGCAGACTTATGGCAAATGATGACCATTCTAAATTTAGACTGTTCAGAAATTTGTAATTTATTTCTGACTTCGTTTTCTTCAGTCCATTTCTTCTCAAATCGTTTAGAATAGTACAAAATTTACTGTATGCCTGTGTCAAACTTTCTGACTCTTTTGCTTTGAACCTTTCATAGGCATTTATGCTTTGATTTAACTTTGCCTGAATAGATCTCACAGTTCCTAACATCTGCCTTTCCAATTCGTCCCACATTTCTTTAGCTGATGATCCACTGTCAATCCTGTTAAGAACCTCATTTGGGACATCCAAAGTCATCAATGTAATTGCTCTTTTGTCGATAGCATGCCTATTCTTCTGTTCAGCTGTGTATTGGGAATAATTCTTCTTCACTCTGGTCGCTGGAATTTCTGGAGTTGTCTCTGTAGCAGGGGTTGCGGCAACATC
The DNA here is from genome assembly GCA_033807775.1 of Saussurea involucrata. Lineage (NCBI taxonomy): Eukaryota > Viridiplantae > Streptophyta > Magnoliopsida > Asterales > Asteraceae > Saussurea > Saussurea involucrata. Next base: position 386,136 of record JAWVWS010001006.1, on the reverse strand, counting down.
GATATACACTTCAATTGGACCTTCTCGAATAGAGACCATAAGATTTTCATCAATGTTGTCTAGGAATTGGATCATACGAATTTTCCATTGCTGATACTCTTCTGGTATAAGAACAGGCGGTTTGGTTTCAGATCCCATGGCTAGATATTCTTTAGAAGACTTGATTGTAAGAAAATTCAACAGAAAGACAAATTCGAGTTTCTTGATCGAAATGTAACAGGTAATTCAAGAATTGTCAAGAATTCAAGAACTAGCCCTAGCAGCGGAATCGATTTTTGAATTAATCAAGAAATCTTCAAGAAATTGATCAATCGATCTTCGCAATCACAATCTTGAATTGTAACGTCCCTTATCCCATATACATGACGTATTACACAATATAACACAATTAAATATAAGAAACAAACTTCACTTTACATGTATGGTCCGGTAGTCTTTTACAAATAGAAAGAAAACATTTGAAATACAATCCTTGTGCTATTTGCATCCATAACACTTAACATTCCATTACAACTACTAAATAAGTCAAAAGCTTCGTCTTAGTCTTCCTTACTAGCCATCCATCTCATACTCTACTTACTTGCCCTTACTTGATCTGCCACCTGGAATACATATTTTTAAAACAAAATGAGGGTTAGACCTGTTGGTCTAAGTGAGAAACCCCTGTTAGTAAAAAAAAACCATTTATATAAACTTCATTCATATAAATCACGCCACATAATTACATATATCCAATTAAGCTCACTCCTCGTGCACCTTTCCTTCTCATTTCCTCCTGGCCATATTAGTGGTAGCAAGCCAACTAATAATATACAACGCTGTACAACATCTACAGCCAAACAACGCTATACAAGTTCTATAGCCAATCACACCGGTCTTAAACCCGGCCAACGTATTATAACACGTTTATAATACACATGTAAATACAATATCTCACTATATTGTAATTCGCATATACCATATATATACACATAATCACTAATTATCACATTCTCAAACCATACGTATGTATTCCAGTTGAAATTACTTTTAAAGTAAAACTCACCTCGTTGCTTTATCCAAAACCTCCGGATCCTTTATCTATCAATTCGATCTTTCTCCCAAAGTTCACAAAATCTGTAATCAATTAATTACGGAACATTTAACAGTCGAGAATACTAAATGAATCTAAATAGTCTAAAAATCCCATTTTGCTATCTCGGCCAACACTCTCTCGCAACTCTCTCTCTCTCTCTCTCCTCGCAACACACTCTCTCTCGCCACCTTCTCTGTCTCTTCCTCGCAACACACTCTCTCCTCGCAAGCATGGCTTGCGAGCCCTAACTCCCTCGCAGCTAAAGGCTGCGAGCCCTAACTCCCTCGCAGCTAAAGGCTGCGAGCCAAAAATCCCATCGCAACCAAGGCTTGCGATTCTTATGAATATTCATAAACCTCTCAATTCACTGAGTTCATCTTTTAACCAGATTTACAGATATGTTTCATACTACCATAGAACACTATCCCAAACCCAAAATACACATATCTTATCAAAACACCAAAACCCACCTACATACCTATTTATCAACTTATAAATATAAAAGGGATAGGTTATAAATGATTGTTACCTTTACTTCCTTGAACTGATCCTTAATAATCCAGCTGAAACTCCACATCTTCCTTCTTCTTCTTAAATTTCCTCTCAATCCTCTCTTCTCTCTTTTCTCTCCTTTCTCTCTGTCGTGAACCAATAACACACACACACTTTGTTTTCCTTTTTGCCAAGTCTTTAAAATGAGACACCTCATCTCAATAAAAATAAAAAGAGGCGGTGGATGAAGATAAATATCTTCATAGTTACCAAACAAACCCCATACTTTCATCAAATGGCAAAACACACCCTTAAACATCCAAATTAACCAAACTTTTACCCTAAATATATTATTATAAACTTATTCAATTTAACGATAAGAGGGTTTTAAATAACGACTTTACCCGGGGTATTACATCATCTCCCCCTTAAAAGAATTCCGTCCCGGAATTCAGTTAAGCAAAAAGGTGAGGGTATTTGGCTCTCATGTCCGATTCGGTTTCCCACGTGGCATCCTGACCTCTATGATGCCTCCACTGAACCTTCACTTGCCTGATCTCCTTATTCCGCAGCACTTTGACTTTATGATCAACTATTGCTTCCGGTTCTTCCACATAATTCAGTCTTTCGTCGACTTGTATCTCTGGTAGGGAGACTGCCTGATCTTGAGTAACTAAACACTTTCGGAAGTTTGACACGTGAAATGCATTATGAATTCTGCTCAACTCTGGTGGAAGATCTAATCTGTAAGCTACGTCCCCGATCCTTTCAGTGATTGCAAATGGTCCAATATACCTTGGGCTAAGCTTACCCTGCCGACCGAATCTGATGACTCCTTTCCACGGCGAAACCTTTAACATTACATAATCCCCCATTTGAAATTCCAACGGCTTTCGACGGCGATCCGCGTAACTCTTCTGTCTATCTTGAGCCACTTTCAATCTTTCTCGGATCTGTGTAACCTTATCGGCGGTTAACTGAACTATTTCCGGCCCCGCTAACTGTTTCTCTCCCACTTCGTTCCAACACAGAGGCGTTCGACATTTCCTACCATACAGTACTTCAAACGGTGCCGCTTGTATGCTGGAATGATAACTGTTGTTGTAAGCGAATTCGATTAACGACAAATGCTTATCCCACGATCCCCCAAAATCAACAATACAAGCCCGGAGCATATCTTCTAAGGTCTGAATTGTTCGTTCTCTCTGTCCATCTGTTTGAGGATGATACGTCGTACTTAACTTTATCTGAGTCCCCATTTCCCTTTGAAAGCTTCTCCAAAATCTTGAAGTAAAACGACTATCACGATCAGAAATGATCGAGATTGGAACTCCATGTCGAGTTACTATTTCATTAATGTATAACTTAGCTAATCGCTCCAATGAATCGGTTTCCTTTATTGGTAGGAAGTGTGCAGACTTTGACAACCTGTCGACGATCACCCAAATAGAATCGAACCCCTTCGGAGTTCTTGGTAGCTTTGTGATAAAGTCCGTGGTAATCTGCTCCCACTTCCACATAGGTATTTCTAGTCGTTGTAGTTGACCAAATGGCTTTTGATGTTCGATCTTTACCTTCTTACAAGTATCACACCGTTTTACATACTGAGCAATCCCTCTTTTTATCCCCGGCCACCAATAGAATTGCTTTAGGTCTTTATACATCTTGTTTGTACCTGGGTGAATAGAGAAACGGGATTGATGAGCTTCTTGTAAAACACGATCACGTAACCCACCCAAATGAGGTACCCACACTCTGTTTCCCAGACACAATAACCCCCGATCATCTTTTACTAGCAATGCTGACATCCCCGCTAACCGTTCTGATTTCAGATGTTCATCCTGATAAGCCTCCACTTGACACTTCTGCAATTCGTCAAATATGTTGGGTAGGAGTTCAGTTCGTATTGAAACAACTTTTATTGTTCCACTCCTTTCTTGACGACTGAGCGCATCTGCCACTACATTCGCCTTTCCCGGGTGATAAAGGATTTCACAGTCGTAATCATTCAGCAATTCCAACCATCTCCTTTGTCTCATATTTAGTTCCTTCTGATCAAAGAGATGTTGAAGACTCTTGTGGTCAGTATAAATCTGACATTTGGAACCATACAGATAATGTCTCCAAATTTTTAACGCGAAAACGACTACAGCAAGCTCCATATCGTGCGTAGGATACTGCCGTTCATGATCCTTCAGTTGGCGAGAAGCATAAGCTATAACCTTTCCACGCTGCATAAGCACACAACCCAATCCCAATTTAGACGCATCACTGTAAACGACAAAGTCTTCAGAACCTTCAGGTAGTGATAGAATCGGTGCGCTGCATAGTTTCTCTTTCAATATCCGGAAGGCCTCGTCTTGTTCTGCTTTCCACTCAAACTTTAGGTTCTTCCGGGTCAGCTTAGTCATTGGCGTTGCGATTCGAGAGAAGTCTTTTATAAATTTTCGATAGTAACCGGCTAAACCCAGAAAACTGCGTACCTCTGTTGCTGTCTTAGGCTGTTCCCACTTTTCAACTGCTTCTACTTTCATCGGATCGACTTGTATACCTTTCTCAGAAACCACGTGCCCCAGAGATTGTACTTTCCGTAACCAGAACTCACATTTTGAAAATTTTGCATACAACCTTTCCTTCTTCAGCAGCTCTAGAATCAAACGAAGATGTTGCGCGTGCTCTTCCTTGGATCGAGAATAGATAAGAATATCATCGATAAAAACAATTACAAATTTATCGAGATACGGCTTACATACCCGATTCATCAAATCCATAAAGGCAGCTGGAGCGTTCGTCAATCCAAATGGCATTACTAAAAATTCATGATGACCATACCTCGTTCGAAAAGCAGTCTTTAAAACGTCTTCTTCTTTAACCTTCAGCTGGTGATAACCGGACCTTAGATCAATCTTGGAGAAATAGCAAGCTCCAACTAACTGATCAAAGAGATCATCAATTCGGGGTAGCGGATACTTGTTCTTTATCGTGCGCTTATTCAATTCTCGGTAGTCAATACACATTCTCATCGACCCATCTTTCTTTTTCACAAATAACACTGGTGCTCCCCACGGCGAAGAACTAGGTCTGATGAAACCCTTATCGGATAGATCTTGTAGTTGTGCCATCATCTCTTTCATCTCTGGAGGTGCCAAACGGTACGGTGCACGGGCTACAGGAGTGGCTCCAGGAATTAAGTCTATACCGAACTCGACTTGTCTAACTGGCGGAAGACTGTTCAAGTCTTCAGGGAATACTTCAGGGAATTCACTAACGATAGGAATATCTTCCATCCTAATCTTTTCCGGCTTAACATCTATCACGTAAGCCAAGTAACTCTGACAACCCTTATTCACACACTTACGTGCCTTTACTAGTGATATAAGACAGGACTGATGATTCCTACGATCACCATAAATCACTACCGGTCCTTTCTCAGGCAATACAACATTTATTATCTTCTTGTCACACACTATATTAGCCTGATTCTCAGCCCACCAGTCCATTCCCACTACTACATCAAATTCTATCAAAGTTATAGGAAACAATTGTATAGGCACTCCACACCCTTCGATATTAATCACACAACCATCAAATACTTCGCTAACTGACACTTGGTTATCATTTGCAGTATCTACTAATAGAGAATGATCTAACAATTTAGGTTTCAAACACAAACAAGCAGCAAATGCAGGAGACACAAACGATCGGTTTGCACCGGAATCAAATAACACCTTAGCACGTGTAGAGTTTATCAAAAATGTACCTGTGACCACATCTGGAGTTTCCTCCGCTTCTTTCTCAGTCATCTGAAATGCGCGACCTCTGGTTACTGGCGGTTCCAGTCTTGGCACTACTGGTTTAACATTTGCTGGCCTGCCTAATGACCCACCTTGCTGCATCCTCCCTCGCGGACAGTTTGATTGGAAATGATCCGGAGAATTGCATAAGAAACATAGCCGCGTTACCTTACAATCCTTAATGACGTGCCCAGTCTTCCCACACTTATAACATGCTCGCAAATCACCTTGGCAGTTTCCTTGATGGACACGGTTGCACTTCGGACATGGTCTTTCCGCTAGTCGAAACGGCGGACGGCTATCATACCTCTGAAATCGGGACCTCTTCGGATCATATTGCGGTCCTTCCCACTTTCTCTTTCCGATACTCTTATCTCCCGTATCCCTTCTCATATCTCGTTCAACATTTTCCGCTGCATCAACTGCAGCTGAAAAGGTATCGGGTCCCTTTGCAGTCACTAACCTTCTAATCTCTGAGTTCAACCCAAAGATAACCCTTTCTATCTTCATCGCTTCTGTAGCGACATAGTATTCTGCAAATCGAGATTTTTCCAGAAAGCTAGCAGTATAATCTCGAACGGATAAGCTTCCTTGTTGCAAATTCATGAATTCTCCTTCCAGTTGTTTGACGGCTGCTTGGGGACAAAATGCGTTCCTGTAGGCTATCACAAATTCTTCCCAAGATAGGGTAGAATAAACATCGGATCCTTTTGAATGAATAAACGATTCCCACCAATACAACGCATCTCCTTTCAACATGGCTGCCCCGTACAATACTCTATCTCCGTCCGCACACTTACTCGTTTTAAAAATGGCTTCAATTTCCTTCATCCACCTCATTGCTTTCACCGGATCCCGATCCCCTGAGAATGTCGGAGGCTTGCAGCTAAGAAACATTTTGTAATCACATTTTCTCATTACCGGTAAGACCGTTGGGGTAATTGGCATCTCCTCTTCAAGAGTAGGGTCTGGTCTTTCTGTTTTAGTATTATGAGCGTGGTTGAGCATAGCTTGAATATTGTCTTGTAATCTCCCCATTTCTGTCATTAAATCAGCTCTGGTAATGAAATCCGTACTATTTTGTTGAGTTCTACCTCCGGTTCTACCTCCAGCTCCACCTCGAAGCCTACCTCCAGTTATGCCCCCTGTTCTGCCTCCCCTGTCCCCTGTTCCTACTGGCGGATTAGTTCTGTTTGGATTTCTTCCTCCTCCTCGATTCGAATTTCTTGTACCACTTGCCATTCTGTAGATTTAAACAAGATTAATATACACATAAGCACATACCCCATATAACAAGGTATTCCAGTTCAAACATGTACCTGAAAAAATCACAATTACACTGGCCAGGTGTAATATGAAATTACCTTACATGATGTTCCTTCTACCTTTTATACTTCATCATCCCAAGGTTCTATAATGATAGGGACATCCTACTTCACATGCAGTTTAAGTCTAGGTACAGATACAAATACCTAAATCCCTTAAACTAAGTCTCTGATACCATTTGTAACGTCCCTTATCCCATATACATGACGTATTACACAATATAACACAATTAAATATAAGAAACAAACTTCACTTTACATGTATGGTCCGGTAGTCTTTTACAAATAGAAAGAAAACATTTGAAATACAATCCTTGTGCTATTTGCATCCATAACACTTAACATTCCATTACAACTACTAAATAAGTCAAAAGCTTCGTCTTAGTCTTCCTTACTAGCCATCCATCTCATACTCTACTTACTTTCCCTTACTTGATACGCCACCTGGAATACATATTTTTAAAACAAAATGAGGGTTAGACCTGTTGGTCTAAGTGAGAAACCCCTGTTAGTAAAAAAAAAACCATTTATATAAACTTCATTCATATAAATCACGCCACATAATTACATATATCCAATTAAGCTCACTCCTCGTGCACCTTTCCTTCTCATTTCCTCCTGGCCATATTAGTGGTAGCAAGCCAACTAATAATATACAACGCTGTACAACATCTACAGCCAAACAACGCTATACAAGTTCTATAGCCAATCACACCGGTCTTAAACCCGGCCAACGTATTATAACACGTTTATAATACACATGTAAATACAATATCTCACTATATTGTAATTCGCATATACCATATATATACACATAATCACTAATTATCACATTCTCAAACCATACGTATGTATTCCAGTTGAAATTACTTTTAAAGTAAAACTCACCTCGTTGCTTTATCCAAAACCTCCGGATCCTTTATCTATCAATTCGATCTTTCTCCCAAAGTTCACAAAATCTGTAATCAATTAATTACGGAACATTTAACAGTCGAGAATACTAAATGAATCTAAATAGTCTAAAAATCCCATTTTGCTATCTCGGCCAACACTCTCTCGCAACTCTCTCTCTCTCTCCTCGCAACACACTCTCTCTCGCCACCTTCTCTGTCTCTTCCTCGAGACACACTCTCTCCTCGCAAGCATGGCTTGCGAGCCCTAACTCCCTCGCAGCTAAAGGCTGCGAGCCCTAACTCCCTCGCAGCTAAAGGCTGCGAGCCAAAAATCCCATCGCAACCAAGGCTTGCGATTCTTATGAACATTCATAAACCTCTCAATTCACTGAGTTCATCTTTTACCCAGATTTACAGATATGTTTCATACTACCATAGAACACTATCCCAAACCCAAAATACACATATCTTATCAAAACACCAAAACCCACCTACATACCTATTTATCAACTTATAAATATAAAAGGGATAGGTTATAAATGATTGTTACCTTTACTTCCTTGAACTGATCCTTAATAATCCAGCTGAAACTCCACAGCTTCCTTCTTCTTCTTAAATTTCCTCTCAATCCTCTCTTCTCTCTTTTCTCTCCTTTCTCTCTGTCGTGAACCAATAACACACACACACTTTGTTTTCCTTTTTGCCAAGTCTCTAAAATGAGACACCTCATCTCAATAAAAATAAAAAGAGGCGGTGGATGAAGATAAATATCTTCATAGTTACCAAACAAACCCCATACTTTCATCAAATGGCAAAACATACCCTTAAACTTCCAAATTAACCAAACTTTTACCCTAAATATATTATTATAAACTTATTCAATTTAACGATAAGAGGGTTTTAAATAACGACTTTACCCGGGGTATTACATGAATGAATTTGTTTGTTGATTGGCTCTGATACCAATTGAAAGAACAGGATCTAATCTTACAATCAATATAGAAAGCAGTAATTGAGAAATTGTATGATCAAGCCCAATTGTATTCAATGATGAACAGGATTACAAATCTAAGAGAGAGAGAATCTCAAAGATTACAAAGAATGAATACAAAGATATACGGGAAAATCAATCAGTTAGCTACGTAGTGCTAACCACTCTATTTATACTGCAACGGACATGTTAAAGCTACAGTACAAATAAGAAAGACTAATAAGAACATAACACGTGTCCTAATTAGCTTACTAAATACTAAGTAAAGTATGTAGTCATAAGTTCTGAACAGGTAGTTCAGAACTTCTGAACATTCTTCTGATAACGCTTCTCAGAGCTTCTGACTCTTTCTCTCAGAACTCTGACTTCTCTTCTCAGATATCTGACTCCTCTACTCAGACCATCTGAGTCTTCTTATCAGATCTTCAGCACTTGGTTTATTGACAAAACTTCAGATCTAACACAGTCGTATAGCGGGTTAGTCGGTCGAGGTCGCATGGTTTTATGCGACGGTCGTGTGAACTAGGAGACGTCGAGGTCGAGTGTCGTGAGGTAAGAGATTTTCGATTTTATCTTTAATCATGAGAGAAAGTACTATGATTTTACCTTCGTTATGGAAAAAGGGAATAGGTGTTTTCCTTACCTTGGTCGTGGTCGAGACTGGTGAAATTTTGCCCAAACAGTTTGCCCCCAAAATTTGAAAGTAGGATGGCAAATTTGAATTTTAAATTTTGTCAGTCGGATGTATAGAATTATGACACGTGTTGAAAAGTTACCTCGGTTGTCTTGGGACTGGATCGATCTGATTTTAACTGAACGAGAAGTTGGAACAAAAACGGGATCGTGACGTCATACTGACGCACGATGGTGCTTATCAGCTGTCGCTGCCAGGTGTCGATGATCCGTGTGGTCATTTGAAAAGACTGGGATGCATGTCGGTCATCAAGAGACTCGACCGGACCCGATTTCTTGCATAAATAGAGACCTTGACGGATCATTTCCTCGTTACGCTTTCAAAGAGTTTATTCAGAGAGAGATTTTGCCTTGATTTCCTTACCATTCTTCGTCCAATATTTCCTGAACCCGTGAGAATCTTCGACTTGGTTAAGATTGTTCAAGGTCTAGAGCGCTTATATAAGGTACGATTTCTGTTGATTTCTTTAAGTCTGTTAGAAATGTCAATAGATCCTGAAAGCACTATTCAAGAACAATCGGGTCTTGATGAGTTTAGAAACATAGCAAAAATCCCTGCGTGGGTTGAATTGATCTGCCCAGGTCAGATTCGATCGAACGAATGCCCCAAGGGGTATATTGTGATATACGAATACCCCTTTAAGATAGGTTTCGAATGGCCTTACTCGCCACTCTCTAAGGCTTTTATGCTAGAATTCAATTTAGCACCAGGTCAGCTAATGCCCCAATTCTGGCGAGTCGCACAAGTGATTGAGCGTGTTACTAAGAAATGGGATACTCCCATGAATGTACGCGATCTCCTCTTGGCTTATCAAGCCAAGAAGGACGGGTGTCATCGTTGTAGCTTATATTCTAGGTATAGGGGCGATTGTGCTTTGGTCCTACAGACCGCTGTGAACGATCGCAAATGGAAGACTCGGTATGTCTTTGTGCATAAGTCGACCCTTGATTCCGAGAGTGATTGGATTAGGACCGGATGGAATACGTCGGATGAGCTTTGCAATTTCCTTGTCGTACGTCGTTTGTGATTTTTACCTGATTTTTAACTTGCTTTTTGTATGTTAACAACCATTAAGTTTGAGGACGTGAAGCCTTACGCTAATTCTCAAGCAAAGATCGACGCGTTCTTAGAGTTCAGCACTGGGGAACGGTCGTTTGTCGTACGACAATTGGTGGACGACGACGAGGATTTAGTATACTTAGGAGAAAATCAGGGGGAGAAACGTGAGGAAGAAGAGGAGTCGAAAGAAGAAAGAGAGATGACTGTTAAGCGTACCTTTTTATTTTTTTCTGTGTTAATTCAAATCTTCTTCCCTTGTGATTTTCATAATTTTTACTCTCCTGTGGTTTCCAGGGGAGTCTCAACTACGGAGGCAGAAGCTTATGTCCACTGGTCCAACTGTTCCGAAGAAGACGAGGACGACGATCCCGAAGGAACCGTCTTCGGGAGTTCATGACTCTTCTAGAGTCGTTACGCCTGAGAAGGCGAAGGTCGCATCGCCCAGGAAGTCGTCTTCCGATGCGATTGTTGCGACACCTATTAGTTCTGCGCCTCCGATGGAAACAACGAAGTCCCCGTCAGCCAGGTCAGATCCTTTATCGGCTGGCAAGGGCAAGGATCAGCCGACGGGAGGGGCTAAGGTCACGACGGTTAATTTTACATTGCCGTCGGACTTTATGGCCAGCAGTGTCTTGGATGGGACGAACCTATTTCCTCACTTGGGGAAATATTTGCTCCCTTCTTTCAAGGAGCGTTTCGTGGGGTTTCCTATCGAGGAGACGGGAGCTCATGTCGTCGGGCTGGCTTTCATGGTAAGTCTTTCTTTCAAGACTTGGTTCGTTTGTCGCTGTCATTGTCGTGTTCGGTGTCGTTGTTCGTTGTCGTATGTTTATTTACAATATTTGTTTTATGATTTTACAGGCGTTCTAGGCTTCCCTAGCTTTGTGGGGTGAGACAATGAAGATAAAGGATCTAATGTCTGCTGCGCACGAGAGGGAGAACGCAGCGTTGGATAGGGCAAAGGTCGCCGTAGAGCGTGAAGAGGCTCTGTCAAAACGTATCGATGACGCCTTGAAACATCTATAGGCCATCGGACGTGCAAAGGATGAGGCCAATCATCGCTTGACACAGACCCTGTCCATGGTTGCCGATCAGAGGGAGGAGATGGACAAAGTTAAGGAATCCTTGGCTGCGATTACAAAGGAAGCCGAGGATTCTAAGTCCAAGGTGGAGAGTCTGGAGAAAGAGGTGCAAGCTGCTAAGGACGAGGGTACGTCTGTTTTTGCTATAGCTTGCCTGACTGCTAGGGCGACAATCATGAGGCGACATCTGTTGGGGAAGGAACCTCTTGCTTCGGAGTCGAAAGAGCTCGATATTTACTTGAAGGGCGTCGGGACTGCGAGAGACCTTGATTTGGATGACGAGAAGGACGTCGAGTAGGAGGTGGTAGACGAAGGTGTTCAGGGCGGGACCTCAGGCAAGGATGCGACTGATGCCCCTCCTCAAATCTAACCGCAAAAATTCTTTACTTTTGTTTTTACCGATCGACCGTTGGTGGTCGAGTTCCTTTTAATGTAATCGACAGTTTATTCATTGAATGAAATTTAGACTTTCTGTCGAACTTGCGATTTTATGAATAAATACAACGTTAATTGTAAGATTCACTAAGTAAAGAATAACCAAGAAATCACACGACTTAAGCATTATTGCAACACAATAACTGGAACGTAAGCCATAAGACTTTTAAATCGTGTATATAAACATAAGCACACACGACTAGAGCATACATTCAGAGTATGAAATTTTTCTAAGTCAAGAAACTTAGATCATGAGATCGCTAGACTTTGCGATCGTACGACTAAGTCGTGCGATGAACTTGAATCGTGTGTCCCTGTAGAAGGATAATCAAGTCATAGACCTGATCGTTTTTGTCGTGCGACCTTGCGAAACTAGAGTCGTAAGATTAATGTCGTGCGATTCTGCGAAAAAACGATGTTAGAGGTTGGTCGTTGGCTAACCAACGACCCTCCGATGCTTAAGTCGGTAACTGTTCGCGATGAGAAATCGTATGAAGGGAGAGAAAAGAAATTAGGGAACGTACCTTCTCAGATTTTCCCTCTTTTTTTTTGAATTTGAATGGGGTATTTGTCCCCTGTCCTTTATTATCCTATTCCTTTCAAGAGAAAATAGGATTTCAATGACGAATCGACACATAGATCTTGGGAAATATCATCAATGTCTGCGTCGACCGTGTTTTCGCGCGACAGGGCAAGATAGCCGTTTTATTCCTGTAAGAAAAGCATGAGTTTATCTTTAAGGTTAGAAATAGAAGGACGAACCTATCGAGACCTTATGGTCGGGTCGTGACTGCTAGACGGCTTACTTTCACGGCTTCAGAGTGGTCTTATAGCAGTCACGGGCGACTTTCGGCTCACTTTTGATTTCTTGGACTCCCCACGGCGTAGGGAACTTCAGGGTCTGATGATACGTCGAGGGAACGGATTTCATTTCCTGGATACATGGTCGACCTAGAATGATGTTATAGGCTGACGCGCAATCGATGATGCTGAACTTGGTCTGCTTGTTGATTCCTCCAGCATAGACTGGCAAGATGATATCTCCATAGGTGCTCGTCGCTTCTCCATTGAAACCGACCAAAGTTGTCGAACGTCGGGTGATTTCCGAGCGATCAATTCCCATAGCCTTGATGGTGTCAAGGAAAATGACGTTCGCTGAGCTACCCCCATCGATCAAGACTCGTTGGGTTAAACAATTACCAATCGTAAGTTGAATGATCAACCCGTCATGGTGCTTCTGATATGAGTCACCGAGGTCGTCTTGATCGAACACAATCTTCATAGCTTCCAACTCCAGATCTCCTTTTGGCCTCATTGAACGCGGAATAGGCCGATCGTCGGGTGCTTGACTGGCGTGACGCTTGGCTGCGGAATATGTCAGACCACACACGTCCGAACCACCGGTGATGCTGTTGACGACCTTTGCATGCTCGGGGGTTGACGGCCGATGGTCGCTAGTTGAAGTAACGACGTCATCGATGATATTTTTGAGATTGCCCTTCGGGACATGATATGCTAGCTCCTTTTTGAGGGCTATACAATCATCTGTCGCATGACCATGGTCGACTTGAAAGTCGCACCACTTAGATTTATCTTTCTTAGCGTCGTCCTGATCGGACTTCTTGGGCTACCGGATGGTTGCCTGGGTGGTCTTCAGAGCTTTGACCAAATCCTTAGTGGACCCTTTGAACCCGTAAGAGAATATCTTGGGGTACTGAGGAAATTTGGTCGCAATCTTGGCCTCTGCTTTTGTCTTGAATCAGACGTTCAAAATCTGGCGCGCGGGCACTATTTTGGAAATTGCTTTCGTCTTGAACTCTGGCTTCTTTACACCTAACGACCTCTTGTCGTCGGTATGCTTGCGACGAAAGGCAGCGTCGTCCTCTACCCTCATATATGCTAGGGTTCGAGCTCGGACGTCTTCGAAATTCTCCGGAGGATACTTGGTCAAATCAGTATACAACCCTGAACTGTCGTCCAGACCACGCTTATAAGCTTCAATTGAGGTCTTGACGTGCAATTGCGAATACTGACCATCTCCGCATTGAATCTATTGAAATAACTCCGAATAGACTCATTGGTCTTCTGCACGACATAATACAGGTCACTGGTCTGCTTCTCCATCTTGCGACTGCTGGCGAACTGCTGAGAGAATTGGTTGACCAATTCAGCGAACGACCCGATGGACTTGGGTTTGAGATTGATCAACCATTGGAGAGCAGGACCAGTGAGAGTCGCACCGAAGCTCTTGCACATACAAACCTCCTGATACATGTATGGGCTCGAGATCTTCCACACGAGCTGGTTGTATTTGCGCGACGTGTTCTGTCGGATCAGTCACTCTCGAATACTTGGGCGTGAAGGCAGGGACGTTGTACTTCTTCGGGACCACGACGGTCGCAATCTCATTGATGAATGGCAACGCCTGAAACCCTGATCGAGGCTCGACATCGACGGGCACGGCTGTCCCAGGTAGCTTGGCGAGCAAAGATAGGAAGCGCTCGTTCTGATCTTCTAACATTTTTAATCGCTGGGCGACGGGGTCATTAGGATCGAGATTCGCCTCTGTTTGCGGATTGACTCCTGAACTGGTGCCATTGCCATGTGACGATCCATTGGCATTCCCGTTGAAAGGAACAAAATATGGCTGTGGCCCATTCTGAAACGGCTGCGACCCATTCGGAAATGGCTGCGATCCATTCTGAAATGGCTGCGATCCATTCGGAAATGGCTGTGATCCATTCGGAAATGGTTGCGATCCATTCTGCATTGGTGGTGGCCTTATATGCTGAGGAGGAACCGTCCCAAACTGGGGATTTGGGTTGAACGGTCCCGGCTACTGGTTCTGCATGAACGGACCTGGATGCTGATTCTGAGCGAACGGACCTGATCCTGGAACTGGATTATGCGCGAATGGTCTAGGACCAGTCTGACCGAACGATCCTTGGCCTGGATTTTGAACGAATGGCCTAGGACCATTCTGTGGTCCAGAGGAATTCCTTAACCGTGCGATCTCCTCAGCTTCTCTGCGACTCTGCTCTGCCATGGCATTGATTTGATTTCGAGCGACTTCAAGCTCCTGGTACATCTGGGCAATGACGTGCTACTGATTTCCAGGGGCTGCCATTTTTCTGAAACAGAGAACAAAGGGGCAATGACACGTTCGTCGAAGAATTTCTCTAGATGAGGTCCCACGGATGGCGCCAAACTGTTAATGCCAAAAATCGCACCAAAGTACAACTTAAGGTTGATGTGGACTTTAACAACTAAAGAAAGGAATCGTTCGACAAAAGCGTGCGTTTAAGACAGAAATATAAATGAGACAGAGATTTTGGTGACGCATGAAAAACCTCAACGAGGAAAAAACCCGCGGACGACAGTAGAAGTCGTCGCTGCACTATGGTCACCAATCAGGGGCGATGTCCTTGTGTTTCTGGTGTCGATCGTACAGAGATTACAATACAAATGAAGGAAAGACTTCGAAAATGTAAAGTAACAAGTGTTTTCTAATGTAAAACAGTATGCGTCGTGTGTGATTATCGTGCGTCGAGAGCAATTCTTCTACGAGCGATTTCTGTGCTTCAAGTGTTCTTCGGAGTTCGAGTGCTTGTGTCTGTATTCTATGTTTTATCTGTGTTCCGTCCCCTGAAATGATGATTGTTCTTTGATATTTATAGTCTTCGGGCACTTTAATTGGATCATTAAGGACTTTGATAACTGCCGTAACGGTCGCCGTCTTTAATGCGGGATTCGATGTTCTTAACTGACTTCGTCGGTTATAGCCGTTGTCCATAAATGGTGTTGACTCCTGCATTAAACACTGAACAAACATAACAGTCGTATAGCGCGTTAGTTGGTCGAGGTCGCATGGTTTTATGCAACGGTCGTGTGAACTAGGCGACGTCGAGGTCGAGTGTCGTGAGGTAAGAGATTTTCGATTTTATCTTTAATCCTGAGAGAAAGTACTATGATTTTACCTTCGTTATGGAAAAAGGGAATAGGTGTTTTCCTTACCTTGGTCGTGGTCGAGACTGGTGAAATTTTGCCCAAACATGGACCCAGACACATCACACGCGACTAATCATCCACTTCCACACACCACCAAATGGACACGCGGGCATCCTCTACACCAAATCATTGGCGATCCCTCTACACATGTTCGCACGCGAGGTGCCTCTGCCAACTTCTGCCTCTTCTCCGGGTTCCTCGGCCGAATCGAGCCCACAACCGTCTCTGAAGCACTCAGTGATCCAGACTGGGTGATCGCAATGCAAGAGGAACTCAACCAGTTCGAGAGCCTCCAGGTATGGAGACTTGTTCCACGCCCTGCGAACAAGACGGTGATTGGTATGAAGTGGGTATTCAAGAACAAAAAGGATGAAGATGGTATCGTCGTTCGCAACAAGGCACGACTCGTGGCCAAGGGCTATCGCCAACAAGAAGGCATTGACTACGACGAGACATATGCCCCTGTTGCTCACATCGAATCAATCCGAATGTTCCTCACTTATGCTGCTCACAAGAACTTCACGATCTTCTAGATGGATGTGAAGACCGCTTTTCTAAACGGCGTGCTAAAGGAGAAGGTATACGTCTTGCAGCCTGAAGGGTTCCTGGACGATTCGAAGCCTAACCACGTCTACATCTTAGACAAGGCCCTCTATGGCCTTAAGCAAACTCCGCGAGCCTGGTACGATGCATTCTCTACTTTCTTGGTAAAGTCAGGTTTTTCCAAAGGTAAGATTGACACAACCTTATTTATTAAAAAGGAAAATAATGACATCATTCTCGTGCAAGTGTACGTTTATGACATAATCTTTGGCTCAACAAACCATTAGTACTGTCATAACTTCTTAGTCCTATTGAGGAGACATTTTCAAATGAGTATGATGGAGCAAATGAATTTTTTCCTTGGTCTTCAAGTTAAACAACTGCCGACCGGGGTTTCATAGTCAGGCCAAGTACATCCGGGATATTATTCGGAAATACCAGATGGAACAGTCTGCGCCGATGTAAACTCCAATGTCTCTGAGTTCGAGGTTACATGCCGATCCCAACAGAAAGGATGTGGACACCAAGACCTATAGAGGGATGATTGGTTCATTGATGTACTTGATGACAAGTAGGCCAGACAATATGTTTTCGACTTTTCTATGTGCCCGCTTTCATTCAAAACATAAGGAATCTCATTTAATAGTTAAATACATATTTAGATATTTGAAAGGTACTGCTGATCTTGACTTGTGGTACCCGAAAGAGACAGGTTTTGAGCTAACGGCATACTCGGACGCTGACCACGCTGGTAGCATGTTGGACCGGAAGAGCACGTCAGGTTACGTGCAGTTCCTGGGCGACAGTCTCGTTAGCTGGGCATCTAAGAAGCAGCAATGTGTCTCCACATCTACTGCTGATGCAGAGTACGTGGCCGCCGCAAGTTGCTTCTCTCAGGTTATTTGGATGTGCACCCAGCTTAAGGACTACAAATTCTCATACTCGAAAGTGCCCATCTACTGTGACTCGAAGAGCGCGATCGCTATATCCAGCAATCCAGTGCAACACACAAAGACGAAGCATATAGACGTTCGGTATCATTTCATTAAGGATCATGTCGAAAGAGGTACAATTGAACTCTACTTTGTTAATACTGAGCATCAAATAGCAGACCTGTTTACAAAACCCTTGGACGAAAAATGTTTCAATTATCTGGTGTCCAAGCTCGGTATGCTTAATCGGAAAGTTTAACATGTCTGTGAGCTCGATACGATTTCCATACACTAACGTCAGATTGTCTCTTCATCATCCAGTGATCTATCTCTGGATTATCAAGTACACAATTCGTCGATTCTGTATTTCACTTGTATCGATCTCATTCCTTGTTGAACCTCTGTATTAATTAGTTAGATTTCGTTTGTTTTTTTCTATTTCGTTTGTGGTTTCCTTTATTTTTTCGTTCTTTATGTCTTTGCATGCCACGCGTACGTTTCACTAGTTTGTTCATGTGTTCAGGGGGAGCACAATCAAAAGACAACGCGTAAGTAAGTATGTTCACGTTTTGAGGGGGAGTGTCACACAAATTTTTTTCCTATGAAAGTTTTTTTAGGTGTGTCAAAATGTTTCAGTGTGCAAATCTTATCTTCTTTCACATTTCGAGGGGGAACACCCTTTTCAGTAAGCACATCTCCAGGGGGAGCAATTTTAAGTTACATAAAAGTTTTAGGGTGGAAAAAGTAAATTTCTTGAGTCAAAGGCCCAAGTTGGACATTTTTCAAAAGTTACCGGATGGTACCCGGACAAGTGTCCGGATGATGTACCCGGTATGTGGCGGAATCCGGATAAGGCATCTGGTTATTTAGAGTATTCGAACACCCCATCCGGATACCGGTTCGATGCTATATATAATCGGAGACCCCATCACTTTCATTCTTTCCCAGAAAACTTCGACTCTAAACCCTCTTTCTCCAAAACCCTCGGTGCGCACACACTCACGCTCGATTTGCCACGATTTCGAATCCATTTCACGGTAAGTTACTCGATTCCTTATCATCATTGCATTTCGATCACATTCGCATACGATCTCGTCGACAATCGATCGATTTCTCGACCGATTTCCCGGATCTCTCGACCGAACCCCTGTCGGTTCGACTTCCAATTGTTTTTCACCGATTTCTTGTCATTGCTCTTAGATTATAGTCCCTATGCATTTCATTGTTACTATTAGTTACTTGTTGGACTAAATTGATAGTTGGATTTTTTATTAGATTGTGATTGGACTTCGTCCGGATAGTTTCAAACTATCCGGATAGTTCTCCTGGAAACTCTAAGTTTGCGTGTCCGGTAAGTGTCACTGTACCCGGTAACCTCATTGAATCCGGAAACCTATGGTATCCGGACACCTCTCTATCCAGTAAGTTTAATGTCTCCGGAAACCTCATGTGTACCGGACACCCACCCAGATTCTATGATATCCGGACACCCCATTTTATCCGGAAACCCCATTTCATCTGGTAACCTTACGCAATCCGGATACTATGCCTCACTGCCAATTTTTTTGATTTTCCGCGATTGAGTTGGTTAACGCCATGGTACGTACTATCTTGATTCTCGCCACTATGTCTAACACTCTGTCTATCAGGTACTACAATGGCTGATCAACAACAACTACCGCTCCATGGTGATGCTCATCCCGAAGATTTCATTAACGAGGAGGCCGACAATGCTCTCATCCCTTCCGACAATATCCTGGAGATCGAGGGGAATAACCACCACCTCGACGTCACTGAATTCCGACATCAACATCGAGTGGTCGTGGACATTCTGACGGGCCATCCGCTCCACTATGCTATGACAGCCACAACAGACGTCCCGGTTCTCTACCTACACCAAGTATGGCACACCATCCGTGTGGTCACCGACGACAACACTTAGAGAATCTAGGCCACTTTGGACCACTATCCGTTTGTGCTTACACCCGAGTCCTTCCGCCAGCTACTTCAGCTACAGGAAGCCAACGCCAATGGACTAGCCGACTATGATCCTTCTATCGACGACGACACACTTTGTGCCGACATCCGCTCTTTGGGATACAATCACGCCCTGAACCAACCTTCCGCTTTCAACCGCAAGTACCTAGCACCTCTGTGGTACACCATGTTTACTATCATCAATCGATGCCTTTCATCCAAATGGAAGGGCATCGACAAATGCAGCGGGAACTTTCTTCGCGTCTTCCATTCCGTTGCCTACGATCGTCATGTCAACTATGCAACTCTAATATGGCATGAACTGGTGAAGAACGTTCGGGACAATGGAGGAACGAAGGAACGCATGTTCATCCTGTTGATCCAAACCCTCAGTGATTTGATAATGACCCTCTTTTATATACTTAGTGAAAATTGTAAGTAAAACAATATGTATCAGAGTTTCACTATCGCTGATAAGTACTAAGATCTTACAGTACCGCTGATAGGAACTCTTTCTCTTTAAATTAAACATTCAGCGAACATTGTTCATCATTAATGCTCTGAGTCTGTTCAGTCATTATGATGATCGCTGATAAGTTAGTTGTTTACTTATGATCCCTGAAGACAAGTTTCACGACAACAAAGGTTCTACGCTGAAGTCGAAGATGAAGCTCAAGAACCAGCGACAAGTCTCCTAATGAACTGATGCGGATCAGCGAAGACTCAGATTTGTCCACTCAACGTGAAGTATCAAGTACAAGACTTCAGCTATTGCTGAACTTTATCATTTGCTGAATAGTAAATGATAATCGCTGAATCAACGAAAGCTGATCATGAAGTCCTCCGTACAAAGTACTTTTGTCTTAACCTCCCTTGCACGACTCCGTACGAAGTGTTAGAAAAGAACCTCCGACTGTCTGAAATCGTACAACCACTCTATTACTACACTGTTCATCCATGCGGCTACTAAGGTTGTCAACCAAGGTCAATGACATGCAACCAACCAGCTGATGACACGTGTAAAGTGTATACTGACATGCATTAAATGCATGCAGTATATAAAGAGATGAACCCACTTCATTTGAAGTAACTTGCTAACTCTGGACAAGTTCAATCTCTTATCTCAAGATAGGTTATTATTAGTAATTTCCTTATCTCTCTTAGTGCAAGAAACCTTAGTGTTCCAACTTGTTTAGATTTAGGTTTATCCTTAATCTTGTTTCCGCAACAAGCTGTAAATTGTTAATGATTTATCAATAAAAAATTTAGAAAAGTAAAATCTGTGTGTTTGTATTCAACCCCCCCTTCTACAAACTTGTATAGACCTTCGGGACCAACAAGTGGTATCAGAGCGGATTTGTTTAATCTCATAAACAAGATCTAATCTAAGATATTTCTCTTCCTTGCTATTATCTGAAAATGGCCACCAACACAAACACAAATTATATAGACAATGGTTCTCTTGCTAAACCCCCTAGATTTTCCAAAGATAACTTCAACTTATGGAAAAATAGGATGACACTCTTCTTTGAAGGTGTAGACCCTACTATGCCTTACTATCTAGAAAATGGTCCATTCATCCCTGTAAGAATTGATGCTGCTGTTCCAGCCGTTGAGAATAGACCTGCTATTCCAGAAAGGCTGGTACCTAAGGAAATCTTTCAATGGACTGACGAAGATAAGAAGAAAGTGGCTATAGATACAAAAGCCAGATCCATACTATCCATGGCTCTTCCTGACGAAGTCTACCATTCCGTCATGAATCTGAAAACATCAAAGGCCATGTGGGACACAATATGTGTTAAGTATGAAGGAACGTCTGAAGTCCAGGATTCAAGAAAGATCAACCTGGTAAGACAATACGAAAGCTTCATTTCTGGTAAGAAAGAATCTCTCTCTGAAGTTCACCAACGTTTTAATTGTTTAATTATAGATCTGAAAACTGTTGGTAAGGAATATTCTAACTTTGAAGTGCTGACAAAGTTTCTAGAATGTTTACCTGAAAGCTGGGACAATTATGCTATGTGTCTCAAACTATCAAAGGATCTAAAATCAATGACCCTTTCAACCGTATATGGCACGTTGCTGAATCATGAGCAATCGAGCCATCTTAAGAAGAATCTTGTTAAAGATTCCAGAAGCACCCCTGTTGCTTTAATCTCAGAGGAACCTTCTACTCAGCGACCCTCGGTCACTATCACTGAGTTAGAAAATAACTCTGAAAGGTCATCAGATTCTGATTTTTCAGATGATGAATCTTTGGCTCTCCTAACTAAGAAGTTCAGGAGATTTGCAAAAAAGAAAATGTTTAGAAAGAACAAACCTCTTTCCATAACTGACAAGCCTAGATCATCAGCTTTTGTTGATAAGGCTACTGCTACTTGTTTTAACTGCGAAAAGACAGGACATTTCGCTAACGAGTGCAGGTCAAAGAAAGTTTCTAGACCCTTAGCTTTTACAAAGAAACCCTTTGTTCCAAGAAATAAAGATGACAAATATTCAAAGCTGAAAGAAAAATATGCAAAGCTGAAAAGCTTTAAGAAGAAGAATAAAGGCCTGATGGCTGACTATGATTGGGCTGCTTCTGATGAAGAAGCATCATCATCTGACTCTGAAGATGATGAAGCAAATCTATGTCTTATGGCCAAGATTGAAGAAGAGGAAGAAAGTTCAGACATTCCCTCCACTTCAACATCTGCTATTCAGGTATCACCTTCTTTCTTTACCAATATTGCAAATATTGATGAAGCTGATAGTCTCCGTAAGATCGATCTCTTGACTAGAAGTTTATACGAAGCCATGAACGGCAAAACTGTGGTTGAAAACCAAAATCTTGATCTCGCTGAAAAGCTTAAAAACTGCCACCTTCAAATAGAAAAGCTTTCTAAAATTGAAGAAGATTTTAAAGATCAAGTATATTTAAATCAGCTAGTCAAAATCGAACGAGCAGAAGCTATCGCTGCATTAAAGGCAGAAAAAGCTACTGTTGAAGGATGGTGTAATTCTTCAACAAAGATCACTGAGATAATAAAGTCTCAGATTCCCCTGAGTGATAAACGTGGTTTGGGTTACAAATATGAAACTCCAAAACCAACCACTGAGCGTTCAATGCTTAAATTTGGAACGTTCGTATCCTCAGTCGCTGATACTTCATCTTCTCAGTGCTCCTCGTCCGTTACACCAATCCCTGAGGAAAGTCCTACCTCCTCAAAAGGCAAGGAGAAAATGGTTTATTCAAAACCTACCTCTGTCTCTAAAGACAAAGGTAAAGGAATTGTTATTTACCATAATCCTCAGAAGGGTACCTTAGTACCAAAGCTGAATGCTTCTAAAGCTTCAGTGGCTCATCCCTCTGGATCAAGGAAGCAGATATCTGGATTTATTCAGCGATCTACTCCTAGACTCAGATTGGATGTCCTTGGTAAGAAATCTGAAGAACTGAATGTTCGTCCCATTTCTAAAGCCAATAGTTTACTTGGTGCTGGCACTTCTAATTTCAAATTAAAAGCTCAGCATTCAAATGGTCCTAGAACTACTTTTAGCTATAGGAAATGTTATCACTGTGGACTCACTGATCATATTGCTAGTAAGTGCCCCACAGCCACCAAAGCTGAAAAGATAGCTAAGGTGAAGATTGCCCTCAAGGCAAAGAAGACCAACCCTGGTGCAAATCAGGTCAAGGTGAATTCTACCACTGAGGTTAAGAAATTAACCAAAGTGAAGAAAGACAAAGCTGAATCTTCAAATGCTGCGAAGACTGCTGAACCTTCCATTCCAACTACTTCCATTGACAAACGTGTATACATGGTTAAGTGGGTACCTAAGAAAAACTAATCTTCCTTTGTATTGCAGGTTAAGAAGGGTATCTGGTATCTCGATAGCGGATGCTCTAGACACATGACTGGAAAGAAAAACCTGCTCGCTGAATACAAGGAAGAGAAAGGTCCCTCTGTGACTTTCGGTGGAAATGGAAAAGGACATACCCGAGGGTATGGTGTACTTTCAAATGGTACAACCTCCTTCAGAAGAGTCGCATATGTTGAAGGGCTGAAGCATAATCTTCTAAGCATTAGTCAGCTTTGCGACATGGATAACAAAGTAATCTTTAATAAGGAATCCTGCTTTGTCACTGACAAAAAGGAGAAGATAGCTCTCAGCGGTTATCGTTTCGAAAATGTTTATGTAATAAACATGGACTCAACAACCACTGAGAACTCCTGTTTCTTCTCAAAGGCCTCATCTGATGTCAACTGGCTATGGCATAAGAGGCTCTCTCATCTAAATTTCAAGACACTGAATACTCTTTCTTCAAAAGAGTTAGTCACTGGTCTACCTCAGCATTCATACGCCAAAGAGTCGTTATGTTCAGCGTGTGAAAAAGGGAAGCAGACCAAAGCAAGTTTCTTCAGTGTCATCTCCTCTACAACTACTCCATATGGATTTGTTTGGCCCTGTTAACAAACAATCCATCGCTGGAAAGAAATATACGCTGGTCATAGTTGATGAATTCTCTCGCTTCACATGGGTAATGTTTATCCGTTCTAAGAGTGACACCCCTGAAGAACTCATCACCTTTGTTCGGAAGATGGAAACCCTGAACAATTTGACCGTTCGCTCAATAAGGAGTGATCATGGGACTGAATTCAAAAACAGTTCTCTTGATTCCTTCTTTGAGAGTAAGGGTATTTCTCACAACTTTTCTTCAGTGAGAACACCGCAATAAAATGGAGTCGCTGATAGAAGAAATAGAACAATTATTGAAGCTGCACGTTCAATGCTCAGCGATTCTCACCTGCCTACTCAGTTTTGGGCAGAAGCTGTCAACACTGCTTGTTTTACGCAAAACAGGTCGCTGATAGTTAAAAGATTCAAAAAGACAGCCTATGAACTTTTTCATGGGAGAAAGCCTTCAATCAGCTTTCTTCACATCTTTGGATGTCAGTGTTTTATACTGAACAACAGAGATGTTCTTGGAAAGTTTGATCCTAAGGCTGATGATGGAATCTTTCTTGGATACTCCTCAGTTTCCAAAGCCTTCAGAGTCTTCAATCGTAGAAGACAAACTGTAGAAGAAACTATTCACGTCACGTTTGACGAATCCCGTTCAGCGAACTCTAAACCGTCCGCTGATACAGAAGAACTGAATCAATGGATGTTTTCTCATCTTGGTGATTCAGAAGTTATTCCCACTACTCATGCTTATCCAGTAGAAGATGATAGTCCTATCATTCCAAATATGCAGAATAGTGAAGCTGAAACTTCTTGGGTCTCAGATGTTCCTATAAACACTATACCTAACGCTGAATCAAATGTCTCAGACATTCCATCTACTTCTCAGCAATCAGTGAATATAACGACAATTGCATCCATTCCTCTCTTGGCTGATACTCCTGACGTCGCTGAAGCTTCATCTTCAGCTCCTCCAGTTCAAGTTGAGTCAGCATCTCACGCTCCGGCTCAGCGATGGACTATAAATCACCCAATTGATCAAACTATTGGTGATCCAAACGCTGGGATTCAGACTCGACGAAGTGCAGGTAATATTTGTTTATTTGTAAATTTTATTTCACTAACTGAACCAAAGAAAGTAGATGATGCCCTCAAAGATCCAAACTGGGTCAGCGCCATGCAAGAAGAGTTGACTGAATTCGAAAGAAACAAAGTTTGGAAACTTGTTCAGAGACCAACTGATAAAACAGTAATAGGCACTAAATGGGTCTATCTAAATAAGTTGGACGAACATGGTACTGTAACCCGCAACAAAGCTCGACTTGTTGCTCAGGGATACAGACAAGAGGAAGGTATAGATTATGACGAAACATTTTCTCCAGTAGCAAGACTTGAATCTATTCGTCTATTCTTAGCATATGTTGTACACAAAAACTTCAAAATACATCAGATGGATGTTAAGTCAGCGTTTCTAAATGGAAAGCTGAATGAAGAAGTGTATGTTGAACAACCTCCAGGATTCTCAGATTCTAATCGTCCAGGTTATGTTTATAAACTGGATAAGGCACTTTATGGCTTGAAGCAAGCTCGTCGTGCATGGTATGACACTCTCTCTACTTATCTCCATATTGAAAATTTTGAGCGAGGTAAGATTGACAAAACTCTATTTTTTAGAAAAGTAAAAGGTCATATCATTCTAGTTCAAATATATGTTGATGACATTATATTTGGTTCTACTAACCCTGAGCTTTGTACTCGTTTCGCTGATAGAATGAAAGAGGAGTATAAAATGAGCATGATGGGTGAACTAACATATTTCCTTGGTCTTCAGATTAAGCAAACTGAGAAAGGAACTTTCATTAATCAGGGAAAATATGTTAAAGATATACTGAAGAAATTCGACTTAACTGAAAGTTCAGCTATGAAAACCCCTATGGCACCACCGCTGACACTTGATAAGGACACTAAGGGTGTTCCTGTAAATGTCACGCTGTACCGTGGGATGATCGGCTCTCTATTGTATCTAACAGCTAGCCGACCCGATATTATGTTTGCAACATGCTTGTGTGCACGATATCAAGTTGAACCTAAGATATCTCATATGAAAGCTGTAAAGCGAATCTTTCGATATCTTAAGGGTACAGCGAATCTAGGTCTTTGGTATCCCAAAGATTCAGGATTCGATCTAACCGCCTATTCAGATAGTGATTTTGCAGGTTGCAAAATGGATAGGAAAAGCACCACAGGAGGATGTCAGCTCCTGGGTGGAAAGCTGGTAAGTTGGACAAGTAAAAAGCAAAATTCAGTGTCCACTTCCACAGCTGAAGCTGAATATGTAGCTGCTGGAAGCTGTTGTTCTCAAGTCTTGTGGATGAGAAATCAGCTACTAGACTATGATCTTCAGCTCTCCAAAATTCCAATCTATTGCGACAGCACAAGTGCCATCCCTATAGCAAACAATCCAGTACTACATTCAAAGACCAAACATATAGAAATCAGATATCATTTTATCAGAGATCATGTGATGAATGGTGATATAGAACTTCATTTTATCACAACTGATTATCAGTTAGCTGACTTATTTACCAAACCTCTTGATGAGACAAGATTCAACTTTCTCATCAGCGAGCTTGGAATGCTGAACTTTGAAGGATAAAATCTTCAGCGGTTCACATTGATCAGCGAAAGGATAAAATCAACTTGTATAACCCATTCTATCATCTTCTCTCTGAATAAACTTGATTCACTGATATCAAGGTATGTTCTCTCTCTCTCTCTGACAAGCGCATGAAAATGCAAGATTTCAAAACAAAATGCATCGCTGAATATCTCTTCCTTAACAGCGATATTTTGAAATTTCTTAAAACCTTTACTGAATATTTTCATTCAGTGCTTCATGTTTTCAAAAGTATCTCTGAGTTTTTCAAAACCTCAGAGACAACCAAGAATATGAAAGGACAGTTGTGACGTCATTGCAACGGATAAAACCCCGGCACGTTTTCTCTCACTGACACACGTTTGCACATCTCGTTCAAACTTCCAATCAAATGCAAACAAGTGTCCGTGTCATGATGAAAATCTTTTCCCGCTCAAGATTTTCTCTTTCTAAAATCTCTATATAAACAAATTCTTTGTTTATATTTTTCTTTTACGCGATCAATCTTCCTCCGCAAGAAATAATTCTCTGTTGCATTTGTGCTTTCAAACTTCAAGAACTGTTCATCATCTTCTTCATCAAACATCAAGGTTAATATGTTCTTATTTATTACCTAATGCAAAATAACTTGTTACTGATCTACTATTTGCTTTCACAAGATCAAACAAAAGAACTTCTTAAAATGAAATCATTTTCTTTCATGATTTTATGAACACAACCATTTCATGGCTGTTCTTCAAGTTTAAATGAAAAAATCTTAAACTTGTTCTTCACATTCGTTTTTCCAGAATCCCAATCTTCAAAGAAAACTGGAAAACAAGATTTTTTTTTTGGGTTTAAATTTTCCGTTTTCAAAATCAAGAAAAACCCTAATCTTCATTAAGACATTTTGTCTGAATGAAATGGACAAAATTCGAACCATCTTAATGGAAAATCTTTCCATATTAAGATTATTCTTATTTGTTAATCTTTGGCTGAACTGATAATACAGGAAATGGCAACGTCTAACATTCCTACTACCGCTGAGAACATCTCTACTGACTCTGAGGAAATGGAATTCTTCAAGGCTCCTCAGGTTAAGTTCACTCTGGATCAACTAGACTGGACTAAGATAAACAACCTTTCTGCGCTTCTCGAGTTTCCTCCTCGAAAGCAAGTCACACATCTGACAGATGCTGTAAATTTCCTGAAGATTTGCTGCATTTCAACAGCCCTGACCATCTCACCCCCTGCAAGTCAGCTGCTACTATCTCAGTTCTGGTACTCTGCCAGACACTCTCAGCTACCATCCGCCAAAGATCCCTCCAAAACAGTTGATTGTATCCTCTGCGATACTGAATATGGCACGATAAAGATCACACATGCCATCATTCGCAAAGCTCTGAACTTTCCCATCGCTACAAAGGAAAAACCTTTTGTTCCTTTCCCTGACCATAAGAAGCTCGCTGACAAAGAAGCTCTTATTGCATTTTTTGATGCAATGGGCTATGTATGGGAAATGGGCAGAGACAAGAAGCCTGAGAAGAAGCTAACACTGCTGAAAAAATCGAAAATGCCCAGCGAGATGAACTTCATCTTCGCTCACCTTATCAGCTGCATGACTGCCAAGACCGGCTCTTCTGATCAAGCCGCTCAACCTCAGCAAGCTATGGGATACGCTCTGCTGAAAGGACTACACATTGACTGGGCATCTCTCATCTATGATGACTTGCTGCAAAGAGTAGACTCTGCCGCTGACAGGCCTGCATGGGTTCCCTACCCCCGATTCATCAGCTCTATCTTTCAATATGGCCTGAAGGACAGCTACCCACAAGAGGGCGATCTGAAACTCTCTCAGATTGGCCCTAAGGTACTCGACTTCAAACCTGTTGAAAATGAGGTACGTCTTTCTACCCTCTTAACTCTTCTCAACCCTTCTTCTTCTACTTCTGTGGCTCCTTCAGCGACAATACCCATCGCTGATACCCTGGCCACAAAATCCACTCCTTCTAAGAAAAGGAAACATTCATCCACCCCACTTGATTCTAAAAGGATCAAGAAAACAAAGGAGCAACCCCAGCAATCTCATGCTGAAGACTCCTCAGCTCTTTCTGCAGAGCTGAAGGAACGTTCAGTGGTACGCTCTGCCACACCTGAACAAGCCATCCCTTCCATCCAAATCTCAGCGTCTCCAAACGTTGAGATTACAAACTTGGAAACTTCCCAACCTCCCCCAGTCTCTCAAAAGACTGATGAAGTGATTCCCAGCGATTCCAACGCTGAACTCAGAACCCAACCTCCAATCTCATCCTTCGCTTCTCCCTCTACTCGTTTGGTCTCTCCTCTAGTTATCGCTGGAGATGCCATCATTTCTACGGAAGCTAAAGCTGATAATCCAGAGATGATGAAGACAGGACCTGCAGAACAATCCATGGGCACTTTTGAAGATGACATGGAACTTTACTCAGGAACCCATGATTTCGATGAATTCACCAATCCTCCGGCAGGTAAACAACAACCCATAAACACTGTGACTAAACCCCAAACTTCTGAGCTTTCCTTTGTTCACAAGTTCTTATCTGTTACAGGTCCTAATTTGGGATATATCAACGCCTCTCTGAAGTCCGTGGAGACAAAGCTGACAGGTCTCACCACTACTCTCTCCAATAACTCTACAACTGTAACAAACGCTGGAGAGAATCTGAACAAGCTGACAACGGTGGTGGAGAAGAAGGCTTCCACAGATGACATGAAGCAGGTTGATAAAACTCTCAGCGACTACGCCAAGGTGCTCGCTGATATCTACACAGACTATACCTCTCTCAAAAATTCAGTTTCATCCATGTCCAGCGAGGTAACAACGCTGAAGACATCGGTTGGAACACTAGAGGGAGATATGTCTGTTGTGAAGACAAATGTCAACACTCTGACGACTGACTTAAGCTCTGTAAAGACTGACGTTGGTTCGATAAAGACTATGATCGAACAGCTGCTGCACAAGGCGAATACTCCTGCTCCTGCCCCTGTCCGTGAATCTGAACATTTTACAGCGGCGGATTGCATTGAGCTCGGGAAGATCAATCCTGCTATTTCTGGCCTAGAAGACAGATTAGAAAAGATTGAAGTTCGTGTAGGTTTCTCTGGCCAAGAAGACAGAGAACCTACCAACGCTGCTGAATCTACCCATTCCTCCCCCAGTCATCATGAAAAAGAGGGGGAGAAGAGCGCTGAAAATCCTTCCAAGAGCGCTGAAGACCTTTTCCATGATGAATCTATCAGGGGAGAGAAGAACGAAGACCTCACCTTCGCTGAAGAGGGTGAGAAGACTATTGAAGCTGAAGCAGCCGCTGGACCTCAGGGAGATGAACACCCTGAGGGAACCGAGAAGCTCGCCTCTGTATCTAAGGGGGAGCAACTCGAAGAAGACGCTGAAGAATCTGAAGCAGAAGATGATGAAGCCGTCGACATCCCTGATAATGAACCATCTTCTTCTCCAAAGAATGATGACGATGATGATGAAGATGACGATGACTTCTTTATCGTCAAACCTGCTCCGAAGATCAAAGTTCTTAAGGTAATCTCGATAAATGAACCTTCAGGGGAGCAGACAAAGACAAAGCCCTCAGCCTCTGGAGCTGAGAAAGGCAAAGGCAAAAGCGTCGCTGAAGATGACAATCTGACGGTCTTGCTTGAAAAGCCGGTTTGTCAGGTACACTAAACATTTCTTACGCCATGCCTCCTCTATCATACACTATCCGTTCCTCTACCCAAGCCTATACACTTGAACCAATTCTCTCTATCTGATTCTACCCAAGTTCTTACTTGTAAGATCGCTGTGTTTCAGCTAGTCCTCTCCCCTGTTTGAGGATATCGCTGAAGGCTCCACAACTATACCAGCTGATGCTGAAGAAATAATCCCAGTCTTGGATTTGATCTCTGAGACTGATGAACCTGAAGAACAGACTCTCTCTCACAAACGCAGACCTTCCTTAGTTCCTCAAAAGCTAAGTGAAGAGGATCAGAAAAGAAGAGAGGAGATAATAAAGCGATTCGAGGATCAGCGAATCATTCTGAGGCGTGATCAACTTCCTTTAGTTCCTCCTAAGTTCAGAATTTCCAAAGTTGAATACAAGGAACATCTCAGAGCTGAACGCCTAATCGCTGAAAGATAGGAAGCTGAAGAAAAAGACAGAGAATACGCCATCAAGCTTACTCAAGAATGTGTCAAAGACCCCAAGCTGAAACGTGTTCCCATTCAAGTCCAACGAAAGCTTTGGGAAGAAGCTCAGAAGATCGTGGAAAAGAAAACTGAAGTTTCTCAGACCACCCTGATCTGGTGTAAAGAGAAAATACACTTCAGATATCGTCCAGCGAAGATCAACAAGGTATTCATCTCTGTAAGAACCTCTATCGGAGTACCTATTGTTGACATCAAACGTTTCAGAGAAGATGGCCAATCTGAAGCCTTTCGCGCTGACACTGTAAAAAGGTATGGTGTCTCTGAATGGCTGGAGATGAGGTTAGCTATCCAAACGTCACAATCTAAGTACAAGGATCATTTCGAAAAGCTGATAAACAGACAGATCGATTTGATATCTTCTTGTGTGAACATTCCTCCTCTTCCTGATCTTAAGCTGAAAAGAAAAAGGGCCTCTCTAAAGAAGAAACGTCAAGATTCAAACTCAGGTCCTGTCATACGAAATGAAACTGGAATTGGTTTCTCTCGCGCTGAAGTGCTTGGTCTTGACCCTGATCTATCTGCCCTTGACATTTCTTTGCCACCATGTGAACTTTTCGTCCCTGGTAAAGTCATCAGTGATCCTTATGGAATATTCTTTCTCGACTACGACGGACGTATATGTTTTCAACGGATCGCTGAGCTTCCAATCACTCCAATCGAACAGCTCAGAGATCTCATCTGGTGGTGTGACTTCAGAAAAGACATTCAGGCACGACACCTAAAACCCTTGATCTTTGAAGAAGCGTTGAACAAAAGAAAACGAGGTGTAACGGTTCCTGACTGGATGATCCCCACTGAAAAGACCCTTGATGAACTTCTCATTAAGGAAGAACCTCTGTAAGCTGATAGGATCGCCTCTTTCATCTATTTTATCAGTTATCCTTTTGTACTTGTAATTTATTTCGCTCGTACTTGTAATCTTTCCATTTCTCTTTGTAACCTGATTCAAAGTTTTAAAGAAAGATTTCAGTGAATGTACTTTACTCCATCAGTACTGAAAAGATCCCAGAAAATAGTAAAAGGGACAAATATTTTATGAGTTCTTTTTATCCTTATGTTTTCATTAAATAGCAATTTTCTTTGTTGCTATGTCATAATCAAATAGGGGGAGATTGTTGATCCAAACCCTCAGTGATTTGATAATGACCCTCTCTTATATACTTAGTGAAAATTGTAAGTAAACAATATGTATCAGAGTTTCACTATCGCTGATAAGTACTAAGAACTTACAGTACCGCTGATAGGAACTCTTGCTCTTTAAATTAAACATTCAGCGAACACTGTTCATCATTAATGCTCTAAGTCTGTTCAGTCATTATGATGATCGCTGATAAGTTAGTTGTTTACTTATGATCCCTAAAGACAAGTTTCACGTCAATAAAGGTTCTACGCTGAAGTCGATGATCAAGCTCAAGAACCAGCGACAAGTCTCCTAATGAACTGATGCGGATCAGCGAAGACTCAGATTTGTCCACTCAACATGAAGTATCAAGTACAAGACTTCAGCTATCGCTGAACTTTATCATTTGCTGAATAGTAAATGATAATCGCTGAATCAACGAAAGTTGATCATGAAGTCCTCCGTACAAAGTACTTTTGTCTTAACCTCCCTTGCACGACTCCGTACGAAATGTCAAAAAAGAACCTCCGACTGTCTGAAGTCGTACAACCGCTCTAATACTACACTGTTCATCCATGGGCTACTAAGGTTGTCAACCAAGGTCAATGACATGCAACCAACCAGCTGATGACACGTGTAAATTGTATACTGACTTGCGTTAAATGCATGCAGTATATAAAGAGATGAACCCACTTCATTTGAAGTAACTTGCTAACTCTGGACAAGTTCAATCTCTTATCTCAAGAAGATAGGTTATTATTAGTAATTTCCTTATCTCTCTTAGTGCAAGAAACCTTAGTGTTCCAACTTGTTTAGATTTAGGTTTATCCTTAATCTTGTTTCCGCAACAAGCTGTAAATTGTTAATGATTTATCAATAAACAATTTAGAAAAGTAAAATCTGTGTGTTTGTATTCAACCCCCCCTTCTACAAACTTGTATAGACCTTCGGGACCAACTCATCCCACTCATCCGCTTCCTTCAGCTGGTGATCCGACAGCACATGGACGCCAACCCGGCCATACCTTGCCGACCACACCACTCGGTATGTCCCTCTTTTAGCCTTCATTATCTAGTTATCCGCAACCCAGCAAACGCACAACCCATGCATCTTTCCGAAGCCTTACTGGCCTACGCAAATCCGGCAGCACCGAGTTTGATAGCGTACAGGCAAGAGTTAGGATTAGGTGCTCCGATGGTCCAGCCAGAGCCGGAGGGACCTCCCCACAGAGCTAGACCCGAGAGACGTGAGGGTCTAAGAACGCGAGGAGGGAGAGTTCGGGTAGCTGGGGCTCCCGGACGAGGTGCAATGAGAGAAAATATTGGGAAGGGAACCGGAGCGGGTGGTGTTGTGGATTTGCGTGCCGGTACAAGCCAAACAACGCGACCATCCACAAGCCAAAACACCATCTACTAGCCGACAATCACATCATTCACAAACTACCTCTACCACCCGAACCATACGGGACCAACCCACCGAACCGTCTACTATCTTACACGAAGTTCCAGTTATCAATGACCCACTACTTGAACGTGACCCAATCACCGACACCAATGAACCCCAATTTCCAATCATCAGACATTCCTTATTGGATTCCGAAAGCACCGACTCTGATACGGACCAAGCCATACGCCTAACCAAAATACATCCCCGTATCGACCGTCGTCCACCTTTAGTCGAGGAATCTCCTTCTACCTCACCCTCACCCTCCACCACCTCTACCCCTGAGCCTAATAAGGGAGTTATAAGGAGAGAAGAGGGAGAATCAGTTGAAAATTTAGAACATGCGAGGCGGAGAGAATGGAGATCTAAAAAGAATAATGAGAGACCGAGCTTATTAGAAAAGCAAGCTCGTGAGGCCCGAGCCCGTGTCAGCTAGGTAGCTACATCTGCTATCTCGCCTTGTGTTGGGACGAGGTATTGAAGAAGCCGTCGTGGATCTAGCGACGCAATTGCACGCCCCCTAAGCCACTCAAGTAACTCTCAACAGTTGCTTGTTTCAAGTTCACGCGGGGATTTAGCACATAATCGACCGTTCTCTCACTCGGAGAGTTCCAGTATTGAAAACAGAGAACAACTGCCCCCATTCTCGACTTCTTTCAATGCATAATCGAGTCTAGGGCCAATTGATGAATTTCTTTCTTTCGTTAAGACACTACCACTGACTACTGCTACCATCGGTGATCTAAGCGACCCGATCGGAACACCCGGAGTATCTCTACCACTTGGTGGAATACGAGGATCAGGTGGAAGTCCTACCACGGATATCATCACGCCAACCGTGAACGTAGGCGGTACTACTATTGATTCAACAGCAGTTACCTCAACGGGCAATCTAAGTGATCATGGTGTTATTCTACCCAAATTTGTTTCAAGGAAGTACATGGAGGACGCCTTAAATGCTGTCCAAGTCGAATTGTCTAAGGATTTCAAAGCAGAGATGGCCAACATCCGAAGTTTGTTGAAAGGAAAGGAGAAAGTGGTCGAAGCTGAACCTGCTACAACTCTACCACCCCAGTCTATACCTGCCCAAGCATCATACTCGGTGGATGAGATCAAAACCATGCTCCTTGCCCAACTACTTCAATAGTCCAACACCGATTCATCATCATAAGCCGATCTGCTATCCCTACTCCGCACACAGGTATCCACTCAACCAGCTCAACTCACTACCCGACTCGACAAGATTGACTCGATCGTTCGAAAAACATCCAGACCACTCTTGATACTTTATCCGAAAGGGTCGCCTATCTAGAAAACACCTACAAAAGTCAATCTGGAGGACTCAAGCACACACACATGAGGGGGAGAACAAGCGCCAACGCTTATCTGAGTCTGAGCCGATAAATATTGACAGCGTTTCAGAGGTTCAACCGGAACCGTCTACCGTGGCACCAATCGAAGACCAGCCACATAATCAACTAAGTTTAATCGACATGGTAGTTGATATGGAAATTTCAGATGAAGAAGACCTAACGGTTGAAAAGCCCGAGGGAGAAAAACAAGCACTGGTCGAATTCACAGCTATGGAACGACCAACACTTGAACTCATAGATCCAGAATCAGAGATTGACCTAGAAACCGAAAACTTATGGCACGAAAAAGCCTCCAACGCAATCAACTCCGAGGTTAATTTGATCTTTCCGACCGAAGCTGATGAAGAAATCGACTACAATCAGTATCTTCTCCAATCCGTTCATAGTGTACCTTCTAATATTCACGATCACCCCGAGACTTCTGAATCAGTTCATCCGACATCTCCTCAACTGGAATCCGCTTCTGATCAACCAAGACAGCCAGAGAAATGGGAGAAAATCATAATCTTGATTCCATATCTAGAAGAATCTCTCGACCCAGTTATGTGCCACGGAATCTCAGCGTTTGATGTAACCTGCAGAATGCAGTATTTGGAAAAAATGAAAAGATGCCAGTCAGTCAAGTATGTCAGAATAAAGCACAAGATTATCAAGATCACCAACATTCAGTCAGGCCGAATTCTGAATGTCTGGTACCCAGATTTTACTGTTACAAGGCAAGATGGGAAAGAATGGACCTTCTCCGAAGCCGACTTCAAGAACCTGCGACTGAGTGACTTTCACGACATCTTAAGAGATCTCCGAACCAGAACCATCAGACAGCTCCATGTCACAAAAGCCCTCGAATCCATAAAGTGTTTCCTAAAATGTGCTATTTCTTTATCTTATATTACAGATTTTCAGATGGGCATCGAGAAC
Organism: Saussurea involucrata; assembly: GCA_033807775.1. NCBI lineage: Eukaryota > Viridiplantae > Streptophyta > Magnoliopsida > Asterales > Asteraceae > Saussurea > Saussurea involucrata. The sequence goes on along the minus strand of JAWVWS010001006.1, from coordinate 350,658 downwards.
AGGTCAAAGAAGATTAATTTGCTCAAACCCGATCAGAAAGCTCCAGAATTGAGTTGATACTGTTGATACTGGGGTACCTGAACAGGTTGAGTTGAGAGGTAAAAATGATGTAAGGGGAACATGTGTTGGGGGTGCTCCTGGTCAATCATCTCGTGCACATGATGATGATATCAACACGGATGATGTTTTTGCTGATATTGATGATCCGGCAAATCTGCCGACTCCTTCTGATGACAATGCTGACGATGAAAGAGATTATGATGGTAATGATTCTGATTATGACAACAATGATGATCACCAAAATGATCAAATTGACTTTACTGTTGAGGAAGTTGTTCGTACTGCTACTAATTCCGAGCTACATTCTGATGCTCGAGGGGAAATAAGGAGTAATGAGGGAGCTTTAGTTGAAACAGAATTAAATGTGAGGTTAAGTGAGAAGGAAAGAAAAAAGATGGTGAGAGTGTGACAGGATCAAAGAAAGTTTTAACTACTGATCCTACCCAAACCGTGTCAACCCGGGTAGCCACATCTATTGTCAGTGCGCGTACGTCGCCACGAGACATTGAAACAGACATAGTGGACCCATCTATGCGTTGCACAACCCCACTCAGCCACTTATCAACTTCTCAACAAATTGGTGTTTCAATTTCTCACAGGGGAATATCACAAACTCTATCGGCGACACACTCGGTGCCTGCTGGTATTGAAACAGGACGGCAACTGCCCCGGCCACCGCCTTCATTTGTTCACACATCGAGTCTAGAGCCATTCGGATTTTCTTCTTCTTTTCCGAGGACACCAAGGTCGTTTGTCACTTCATCAATGGTGACACAAAACGTTGGAGTTCTTAGTGACCCAACCGGAACACCCCGAGTGTTGCCGCCATTCGTTGGTGCTTCACGAGGAGATAGTGGAAGTCCTGTCAACGTTAACACCATGCCAGCGTTGAACACAGGCCATACAGTCTCTTTGACTGCTATGCAAACCAGTAACCTACGTGGTCTGGGTGTTAGCCCGTTACAAGCTCAGAATATCAGGTCGTTGGTTGGTCCTCCTCCGCATAACTTCATGTCGGTAAAGCTCTTGGAATTGGCAGTTACATCGTTGAGCAACTCATATAAAGCTCATGCTACTGAAATGAAAGAAGAGATTAGTGAACTATCTCAAGAAGTGAGCAAATCCGTGAAAGGCAAAGCAGTAGCAGAATCATCATCAACTCCACCTGAATCTCAACCAGAAACTCGGCCTAACCCGAAGGTATATCCTAACTTGCCTTTACATGAACTGAAATCTCAACTGCTTACACGTTTATTAGAACAAGGAGATACCAATACCCAATAAGAAGTAGATATACTTGATCTACTTAGACGCCAAACCGACAACAAGCCACCGTACCATCTCAAAATGAATTCAAAACACTACAACAATCCATATCCAACTTAACCGGAGCTATATCATTCGGCTTCAAAACCCTTTCAAACCGAATCAAAGTTGTGGAAGAGAAATGTGGTATTCAAGCCCAAACCACCAAACGTAGACATGATGATCAAGATCCCGATCATGATCACCATGAGGGGGAGAGAAGTATAAGGCAGAAAGTGGGAGAAGCGAGTGGTTTGGGCGCTCAAACAGAAAATGTGGAAAATATAGAAACGATTGGTACTGGTACAGATGTTGGTGAAACAGTACAAGAAAGTGACGTATTAGGAGTTATGGATGATATCATTCCCACAGTTGAAAAGCCCGGTGGAAGTGATAACAGAACGGCTGATGAAAGAATGGTTGATGATATGTTTCAGGATATCATTTATGTTGATTCCGAGGATGAACCTGAGGCAACTGTGGTTAAGATTAAGGAGGAATTGGATGATGTATTTGATGGTGTTCATGCTCAACCTGATTCTGATTCTGAAAAGGAAAATGCCGATGCTCAACCTGATCCAGTGAAAGAAGTTCCTGTGATACCTGATCTTCCCGAAGGCAAAATCAAAGATCCAATCTCCGAAGCTGAAATTAGAAATCTTCAGATGTTAATAGATAGAGAATCTATGATTGAAAGAGGAGAGCACCGAATAATAATCATTACTCCGTTTCAAGAAGACATCCGAAGTGACTTGTTTATGAAACAGATTCAGCCGATCGACAAGTTAAAGTTGTACTCGGTTGAAAAGTTCTCACGCAAGAATCAGATTGAATATTTGTATATGATGAACGACAAAGATAAAGAGCTCATATTTGTGAGAACAGATAAAGAGATTGTAAGAATAGTGAAGATAGAATCGGAGAAAATTCTAAACGTATTTTATCCAAGATTCACGGTGTACAGAACAGACGGAAAAGAATGGTCGTTCAGCGAGGCCGACTTCAAATCCTTGACTTGTGAGGATTTCTTCAGGCTGTATGATATACTTGTAAGACGTCCTAACAAAGACATTACATGGTCTGAAGCTTATCAATCAGTGAAAAGGTTTATGAAGAACTTGATCAAGCTTGCTTATTTGACTGACTTTCAAATGGCGTTGGAAGGAAACCAGATCAGAGTCAATACCATAAGACTAAATAGACGTCTGTCAGATATCCAGGGTATTCCTCTATACACTATGTTAGAAAAACCTGAGTTTGGAGTTGTTTTTATCACAATGGGCAGAAAAAAAAGTTCTTGAGGCTTATTGAAGTCAATAAGTATTCTGATGGCACTCTGAATATGATAAAGATTCGGCTGACTGAAAAGACAAGACTGGATGAGCAGAAAAAGGTGCCTCTAAAGGATAAGGAGAAAGTGTTGATCAACAAAGCGTTGAAAGCTATACAGGACAGACTGGATTATAGGAACTCACTGAGAAGGTTTAAGATTATATATGGGATCAGAAAGAAGTACATCTCACTAGAGCTACTCAGAAGATAAACTCTGCATTTTCTTACTTGGATACAAAGGGGAAGAATGTTAGTGCTGAAATTATATGATGTATCCAAGTAAAGGGACTAATATTGTAAATATCTAGTCTAAGTATAAATAGCTTAGATTAGTTCATTAAGTCACAACTTTGCATTTTACTACTTCAAGGCATTCCAAGTTTTCTCTCTATATTGTATTTGAGATATTCAAGAGTTAATGAGAGATGACATGATTGCAACTTGATTCTGTTGTTGTTTACGTGTTTCTGGGATCACAAAGATCTATCCAGTCAACACGATGCTATTTGAACCGGAGTTTTTGGAACTATATACCTCAATGCTCAAGGTGAAAAGAAGTTTCTCAGATTCAGTCAAGTGAACCGCTACTGCGATGGAACATTAATGAAGGTCGAACAATCATCAAGAGAAATCATCGCCAAGAAAGAACTAATCCCAAAGATGTTTTTGGGAAGTCTTAAAGAGCTAAATGCCCGAGAAGCTTTGGAGATAGTTGAAGCTTTAAGATACTTTTTGCCATCCGAAAGAGATACGTTCCGAACTAGCGTGACATCAAACCTCAATTTAAAGGGGGAGATTGTTAGGGTCAAAACTATGTTGAATATAAGTTCAAGGGTGAAAAGTGTAAATACCCTAAAAGGTATAAATAGTTTTCTTTAAACCTTGTTTTAGGTTAATCGTTCATTATTCCTAATTGTAAAACTCTCTGAACGGTGTTAAACCTTTTAAATGAAATAGATGGATGATAACTTGAAATCAAAGATTGTTCTTGCTATTGTTTGTTAATTTGTTTGTTATTGCACTAATCTGGGATCCACAATGTTACGCCCAGTGATGCGGCTGTACCCCATCTGCAGCTGGTAGTGATTTGCTTGGTCCAGCGATCCGGTCTTCACCAAGTTCAGTCTGGAAGGCGATAACAGTTACCTTTCGTCCAGATTTCAGTGTCTTCTCAGTACACTCAGCGAAGAAGATGTCGATGAGCATGAGGTGCGACGGTGAGAGCGTACAATATGGGAGAGTTGCGTAGGAGTTGGACAGTGTCAGCGAGGTATAGGCAAAGCTTTTTCATAGGGAAATGAAGTAATGCAAGGTGGTTGTTGGCAACGAATTGCACCTGGTTCAGCTCGAACCTAACATTTTTGGATTTCACCATTGTTGTAGATTGGGCCAATTCTGAGAAAAAGATAGAACAAAGGAGAAGAAGAATGTACTTTCTTAGTTAGGAAAGATTTCAAAAAATAAAATATTAGAGTTTTACCGGTTTCCTTTTAAGGAAAGAAACTTGTGAACGATGATTTTCCAGTTTGAAGAATACTAAAACTGGTAGAAAACTATGTTTTAACCAGTTTCCTTTTAAAGAAGGATTCTGAAAAAACGTATTTATGAAGAGAGAGAAAGAATGTTTTTAAACTGAAGAAAACTTTTAAGGTTTTAAAAATCATGAAAGAGTATGATCTTTTAAGAATAAAAACTGTTGGTCCCGAAGTGTTATACAAGTTTGTAGAAGGGGGGGTTGAATACAAACACACGATTTTTACTTTTCTAAATTGTTTATTGATAAATCAAGACAATTTACAACTTGTTGCGGAACAAGATTAAGGACTAATCCTAATCTAAACAAGTTAAGAACACTAAGTTTCTTGCACAAGAATAAGATAGAAAGGAGATAAGAAAATTACGAATAATAACCTAACACACAGTAGTAAGGAAGAATAAGAAGATGGCTGAGCACACTTCATTTCTGAAGTAGGGCTCTTCTTATATACTGCATGCATTTAATGCATGGCAGTATTGCTTTACACGTGGCAGCAGCTGAGTGGTTGCATGTCATTGACCTTTGTAGACAACCTTAGTAACCGCATGGTGCACAGTGTAGAATCAGAGTTTGTTGTACGATTCTAGACAGAAGGGATGTCCGTTCTGATATTTCGTACGGAGACGTGCAAGGGGGGAAAGACAAAAGTAACTTGTAGAGGAAGACTTCATGATCAGCTTTCGTTGAATTAGTACTTTATCAGCGAATGATAAATCTCGGCGATTGCTGAAGTCTTCTACTTGTAACTTCACGTTGAGTGGACAAATCTTGGCTTCGCTGATATCCGCATCAGTTCATTAGTAGACTTGTCGCTGTTCTTGAGCTTGATCTTCGACTTTAGCGTAGAACATATGTTGACGTGAAACTTGTCTTCAGGGATCATAAGTAAACAACTAACTTATCAGCGATTATCACAGAGACTGAACAGGCTCAGAGCTACTGGATGAATAGTGTTCGCTGAACTTTAAACTTAAAGAGCGAGAGTTCCTATCAGCGGTACTGTAAAGTCTTAGTACTTATCAGCGATAGAGAAACTCTAATACATATTGTTTACTTACAATTTTCACTAAGTGTTTTAAGAGAGGGTCATTATCAAATCACTGAGGGTTTGGATCAACAATCTCCCCCTATTTGATTATGACATAGCAACAAAAAAAATTGCTAAGTATGAAAACATAAGGATAAAAAGAACTCATAAAATATTTGTCCCTTTTACTGTTTTCTGGGATCTTTTCAGTACTGATGGAGTAAAGTACATTCGCTGAAATTTTTCTTTAAACTTCGTAAAGATTACAAAGGGAAGTGGAAAAATTACAAGTACAACAAATAAAATTACAAGTACAGAAGATATAGACAGATAAGGATAGAAGAATTACAAGAGAGATCCTATCCGTCAATGGGTTCTTCCTTAATGAGAAGTTCATCAAGGGTCTTTGATGTGGGAATCATCCAGTCGGGGACCGTTACTCCTTGATCCTTTTTGTTCTTTGCTTCTTCAAAAATCAAGGGCTTAAGGTATTGAGCCTGAAGGTCGCGTCTGAATTCACACCAGTAAATGAGGTCTCTGAGCTGTTCGATGGGAGTGATGGGAAGCTCAGAGATGCGTTGAAAGTGTTGTCTTCCATCATAGTCTAAAAAGAAGATACCATAGGGTTCGCTTAAGACTTTTCCAGGGATGAAAGTTTCACCAGGAGGCAGAGAGGTGTCAAGCGCTGAGAGGTCAGGGTCAGGACCAAGTACTTCAGCAGGAGAGAAACCAATACCTGTTTCGTTCCGTATAGGAGGACCTGAGCCTGAAGGTTTCAGATTTTTCTTTGCAGAGGCCCTTCTTTGTTGAGTTGGAAGAGGAGATGGAGGAGGAATATCCACAACAGAAGAAACCAAGTCGATCTGAGAATTTACAATCTTTTCGACATGGCTCTTGAATTTTGAGCGAGATCAATGAATGGCTATTCGTATCTCCAACCATTCAGAGAAACCAAACTTCTCTAATGAAGTAGCGTAAAAGGTTTGCTTGGTCTCGTCTTCTAGGAATACGTCAACTTCAACAACAGGAACGTCTACAAACGTTTTTCCTCTGATATTTACCTTGTTGATTCTGGATGGTCGAGGTCGATAGTTCAGTCTTTTGTTGCACCATTCCAACGTAGAATCGGATACCTTGGTCTTTTCTTCAACGATCCTCTAGACGTCTTCCCATAACTGACGTTGGACTTCGATGGGAGTTCTTTTCAGCGTTGGGTCTTTCACCGATTGTTGGGCAAGCTGAATGGCAAGAGCCTTATCTTTTTCTTCAGCTTCCTTCTTTTCGGCGAGTAATCTTATAGCTCTGAGGTGTTCAGTGAATTATTTCTTCGTCAGTCTGAACTTTGTAGGAACAGGAATTTTGTCACGAGGAAGAATGATTCGCTGATCTTCAAGCTGTTTGATCATTGCATCTCTCTTTTCACTTAGCTTTTGAGGAGCCAAGGAAGGTCTGTTTTTGTGAGAGAGCAGCTGTTCTTCAGGTTCATCAGTCTCAGTGGTTAAATCCAAGACTGGGATTATTTCTTCAGCTCTTGTGGATGGGATTATTGTTGGTGTAGTTGTAGGAGCTTCAGCAGGATCCTCAAACAGGGGAGAGGACTAGCTGAAACACAACGATTGTTTAAGTAAGAACATAGGAAGAAAGAGATAGAGAAAAGAATGGGGTTTATGTGTATAGAGGTTTTATGGATAGAAGGGTTGAGATTGAGAAGGGATAGAGAAGGGATGCAATATAAGGGAAGAGAAGATATTGTACCTGACAAGCTGGCTTAATCTGAAGGATAGCCAGATTGCCTTCTACAGCGAGGGCTTTGTTTTTGCCATTGTCAGCTTCAGACGCTGCAGGCTTTGTCTTGGTCGTCTCCCCTGAAGGTTCATTTATCAAAATCCCTTTCTCAGGGGCCTTCTTGGGCTCAACGAAGAAGAAGTCATCATCATCATCGTCATCATCATCATCGTTAGGGGATGATGATGGTTCTTCATCATCGATATCGATGGGTTCTTCGTCTTCATCTTCTTCTTCTTCAGACTCGACCTCATCAACGTAAGGTTTTGTCACATCAGCAACGGCTTCTTTGTGTTGCTCTTCGAATTGCTCCCCCTCAGATACAGAGGGAGGTTTCTCGGTTCCCTCAGGGTTTTCAACTCCCTAAGTTTTTGTAGTAGAAGCAGCAGTTTCATTTTTCTTCTCCCCCTCATCATTATGGGGAAGGTTTTCAGCTCTCTTCTCCCCCTCTTCCACATGATGAGGAGGGGAGGCAAGAGGAATATCAGCAACATCAGCAGCATCAGTAGTATGAGAATCACTGTCTTCTTGTCCATTGAGTTCCATACAAAGTTCAACCACTGCTAATCTGTCGTCGAGGCCAGATATAGCAGGGGCAAGTTTCCGAAAATCCTCTCTATCGGCCTGAGTAAAGTGAGACTTTGGGGCATCCAGGCGATTGAGTATCTGCTGAAGGAGATCTTTGACCGTGGTGACCTCACCCTTAAGAGTACCAACCTCTGTCTTCAATGATGTGACTTCATTGGACAGAGTGGTGAAGTTTGTTGCGAGGGTGGTGTTGGTGAGGTTGAGATTGTTGACGTTGGTGGAGGTTTCAGCGAGGGTGGCAGCAAAAGTTCCTATGCTGCCATCCACCTTCTCCATATCAGCTTTGGAGGCTTTCGTTTCAACAACCTCGGTCAGCTTTTTGAGGTTCTCTCCAGCGTCTGTAACCACCGAAGAGTTTGTGGAAAGAGTGGTGTTGTAAGATTCCACCTTTGTTTCCAGAGCCTTCAGGGAGGTGTTGATATCCCCCAAATTAGGACCTGAAACAGTTATTAACTTATGAACAGAGGAAAGCTCAGAAGTTTGGGGTTGAGAGAGAGAAGTGTTTGGGATAATGTGTATACCTGCAGGCGGGTTGGCGAAGTTGTCGAAGCCTCGTAACCCTGAGAAAGTTTCATAATCGTCTTCAATAGTTCCCTGACGTAGAAGTAGAAGAATGAGGCTTAAGAAGAGATAAAAGAGTAGTAAGACGTACCTCGTTTGCCAGCGACTTGAAGTCGAGTACCTTAGAGCCAACCAGAGAGAGACTCAGATCACCCTCTTTTGGGTACTTGTCCCCGAGTCCCTGTTGAAAGACGACGCTGATGAATCTGGGATATGGAACCCATGAAGGTCTATCAGCCATATCTACTCTGAATGCAATGTCGTCATAGATGATCGAGGCCCAATCAACATGTAGACCTTTCAGCAATGCATAGCCCATGGCTTGTTGAGGTTGAGCAGCTTGATCAGAGGAGCCACTCTTCGTTGTCATGCAGCTTATTAGGTGTTCGAAGATGAAGTTCATCTCTCTTGGCATTTTGGACTTCTTGATCAGGGTCAGTTTCTTCTCAATCTCCTTGTCCCTCCCTGTGTCCCATGCGTAACCCATTGCATCAAAGAAAGCAGTGATGGCTTCCCTATCAGCATGGTTTTTGTGGTTTGGGAGATGGACAAAGGGTTTTTCTTTAGTGGTAGTGGGTAGGCTGAGTGCTCGCCTGATAATGGCAGGGTTGATTTTGGTTGTGCCAAATTTGGTGTCATAGAGAATGACATCAAGGAGTTTCTTAGGGTCTTTGGATGAAGGAACCTGAGTGTGTCTGGCAGTATACCAGAACTGAGATAGAAGGAATTTATGGGCAGGGGGTACGAAGGTTAAGGCTTTGAATAAACAGCAGGTTTGGAGAAAATTCACAGCTTTATTCAGATGTGTGACTTGCTTTCGAGGAGGAAAATCGAAAAGCGCATAGAGGTTGTTTGATTTCGAAAAGTCTACTTTCTCAAGCGTAAACTTTACCTGAGGAGCCTTTGGTAGAGTCAGTTTCTCCGTTGCAGGAGATTTCTCAGCGGTAGGAGCAGCAGCTGAAGATGCCATTTCTGTTTACATATATAAACATGAAGAAGAGATGAAGAACAATGTCTTAATGTGGAAAGAATTTCCAATAAGATGTTGTCGAATTTTGTCCATTTCATTCAGACAAGGATGTCTTAATGAAGATTAGGGTTTTCTTTGTTTTGAATAAGAAATACAAAACAGTAAATGCCTTGTTTCCCAGTTTCCTTTAGAGAGAAGGATTCTGGAAAAACATATGAAGAACAAGTTTAAGATTTTGAGTTTAAAACTTGAAGAGCAATCTCGAAGATTGTGTCCATAAAACCATGAAAGAAATGATTTCATTTTAAGAAGTTCATTTGTTTGATCCGTTAAAAGCAATAATAAGATCATAAACAAGGTAAAGTAGGTAAATAATAAGAATATTAACCTTACAAACGTTGAAGAAAATGAACAGTTTTCTGGAAAACTTGAGTTCAAAATGCAACAGTAGTTTTTCTTGCTTGGAGAAGAAGTTCGCGTAAAGGAAAAATATAAACTCGAAATAGTTTATATAGAGAGAATAGAAAGAGAAAATCTTGAGCGGGAAAAGATTTTCATGATGACACAGACACGTGTTTGCATTTGAATGGATGGTAAACGAAACGTGCAAACGTGTGTCAGAAAAAGAACGTGCCAGGGTTTATCCGTTGTGATGATGTCACAAACGTCCTTTCATATTTTATGATGTCTCTGAGGTTGTGAAAGCTCAGGGACCTTTTGAAAACATGAAGCACTGAATAGAAATATCAGTGTTAGTTTTAGAAATTTCAAAGTATCGCTGTTAAGGAAGAGATATTCAGCGATGTGATTTGTTATGAAATCATGCATTCATTTGCGAACGTCAGCGAGTAAAGAGAGACATACCTTGATATCAGCGAATCAACTTTGTTCAGAGTGAAGATGATAGAATGGGTTATATAAGTTGGTTTTATCCGGTCGCTGATCAAATGTGAACCACTGAAGATTATACTCTTCAAAGTTCAGCATTCCAAGCTCGCTGATGAGAAAGTTGAATCTTGTCTCATCAAGAGGTTTGGTGAAAAGATTATCTAACTGAAAATCAGTTGGGATAAAATGAAGTTCTATATCATCATTTATCACATGATCTCTGATAAAATGATACCTGATTTCGATATGTTTGGTCTTTGAGTGTAGCACTGGGTTGTTGGCTATAGCGATGGCACTTGTGCTGTCGCAATAGATTGGAATTTTCGAGAGCTGAAGGTCATAGTCTAGTAGTTGATTTCTCATCCATAAGACCTGAGAACAATAGCTTCCAGCGGCTACATACTCAGCTTCAGCAGTTGAGGTGGACACTGAGTTTTGCTTTTTAGTTGTCCAACGCACCAGCTTTCCACCCAGGAGCTGACAGCCTCCTGTGGTGCTTTTCCTATCCAATTTTCAACCTGCAAAATTACTATCTGAATAGGCGATTAAATCAAACCCTGAATCTTTGGGATACCAAAGACCTAGGTTCGGAGTACCCTTAAGGTAACGAAAGATTCTCTTTACAGCGATCATATGAGATTCCTTAGGTTCAGCTTGATATCGTGCACACAAACAGGTTGCGTACATAATATCAGGTCGGCTAGCAGTAAGATGCAAAAGAGAGCCGATCATCCCACTGTATGTCGTGACATTAACAGGTATTCCAGAAGAATCGTTGTTTAATGTCAGCGGTGGTGCCATAGGGGTTTTCATAGATGAACTCTGAGTTAAATCAAATTTCTTCAGCATATCTTTAACATACTTTCCCTGATTTATGAAAGTTCCTTTTTCATTTTTCTTTATCTGAAGACCAAGGAAATATGTTAGCTCACCCATCATACTCATTTTATACTCTGCTTTCATTCTATCAGCGAAACGAGTACAAAGGTCAGGGTTAGTAGAACCAAATATAATGTCATCAACATATATCTGAACGAGAATAATATGACCTTTTACTTTCTTGAAGAATAGAGTCTTATCGATTTTACCACGCTAAAACTTTTCAATATGGAGATAAGTAGAGAGAGTGTCATACCATGCACGAGGAGCTTGCTTTAAGCCATAAAGTGCCTTATCCAGTTTATAAACATAACCTGGATGCTTAGTATCTATGAATCCTGGAGGTTGTTCCACGTAGACTTCTTCATTCAGTTTTCCATTGAGAAATGCTGACTTAACATCCATTTGATACACTTTGAAGTCTTTGTGTACAGCGTAGGCTAAGAATAGACTAATAGATTCTAGTCTTGCTACTGGAGCAAATGTTTCGTCGTAGTCTATACCTTCCTCTTGTCTATATCCCTGAGCAACAAGACGAACCTTGTTGCGGGTTACGGTTCCATGTTCGTCCAACTTGTTTCGATAGACCCATTTAGTGCCTATCACTGTCTTGTCAGTTGGTCTTCGAACAAGATTCCAAACTTTGTTTCTTTCAAATTCTGTCAGCTCTTCTTGCATAGCGCTGACCCAGTTTGGATCTGTGAGGGCATCATCTATTTTCTTTGGTTCAATCAGAGAAATAAAGTTAACAAATAAACAAATATTACCTGCACTTCGTCGAGTCTGAACACCAGCGTTTGGATCACCAAGTATTTGATCAATTAGGTGATTAATAGTCCATCGCTGACCGAAGCATGAATCGCTGACTCAACCTGAACTGGAGGGGCTGAAGATGAGGCTTTAGCAACTTCTGGTATATTAGTCAAGAAAGGAGTAGGTGTAGATGTCATTACATTTACTGGTTGCTGAGAAGTAGATGGAATGTCTGAGACATTTTGTTTAGAAGCAGGCATAGTGTTTAGAGGAACAACTGAGACCCATGAAGTTTCAGCTTCACTATTCTGCATATTTAGGATGATAGTACGACCATCATCTTCAACGGTATGAGTATGAGGAGTGGGAATATCTTATGAATCACCAAGATTTGAAAACATCCATTGATTCAGTTCTTCAGTATCAGTTGAGGGTCGAGAATTTGCTGAACGGGATTCGTCAAAAGTGACGTGAATAGTTTCTTCAACGGTCTGTCTTCTTCGATTAAAGACTCTGAAGGCTTTGGAGACTGAGGAGTATCCAAGAAAGATTCCATCATCACCCTTAGGATCAAACTTTCCAAGGGCATCTCTGTTGTTCAGTATGAAACACTGACATCCAAAGATGTGAAGAAAGCTAATTGAAGGCTTTCTCCCATGAAAAAGTTCATAGGCTTTTTATTAAATCTTTTGACTATCAGCGACCTGTTTTGCGTAAAACAAGCAGTGTTGACAGCTTCTGCCCAAAACTGAGTAGGCAGGTGAGAATCGTTGAGCATTGAACGTGCAGCTTCAATGATAGTTCTATTTCTTCTTTCAGCGACTCCATTTTGTTGCGGTGTTCTCACTGAAGAAAAGTTGTGAGAAATACCCTTACTCTCAAAGAAGGAATCAAGAGAACTGTTTTTAAATTCAGTCCCATGATCACTCCTTATTGAGCGAACGGTCAAGTTGTTCAGGACTTCCATTTTCCTGACAAAGGGGATGAGTTCTTCAGGGGTGTCACTCTTAGAACGGAGAAACATTACCCAGGTATAGCGAGAGAATTCATCAACTATGACCAATGTATATTTCTTTCCAGCGATGGATTGTTTGTTAACAGGGCCAAACAAATCCATATGGAGAAGTTGTAGAGGAGATGACACTGAGGAGACTTGCTTAGACTTAAAGCTTGCTTTGGTCTGCTTCCCTTTCTCACACGCTGAACATAAGGATTCTTTGGCGTATGAGTGTTGAGGTAGACCAGTGATGGTGCTTTTTGAATACACCAATAGACGTGTAATAATTAAACCTCAACGCAAGTATACATCGAGATCTAATGTCGTCTTTTCAAGTAATAAAGTGGTAAAATACCAGATATCGTTCCCACAGAGATTGGAGTAAAAGCGCAATAAAAGTCTAATAAAAGAAATGATTTCCAAGGATCAATTCGAAGATAATATTTTTAGTTGGTTTTGGATTATCGCAGATTATATAAAACAGATAAATAAAGAAAGCAAGCAAGGGTGTAAGACGTTGGGGTGAAGCTTAATTATAAATTCCAGCAGACCAATGCTATGTCAATGCTACAACATTGGTTCCTCAATACTTAAATTCAACATCTATTTGATAGGATGCCCTTCCGGATCTTCAACATTATATTATTAATCTAGCTTTCAACAACCCATTCCTGGTGATGTATCAGGACTATTAATAATAAAATGATGCCTTTCAAATATATGGATAAACAAATTACTTTGTTAAAAATCACTCTTCCAAGTTGATCCCATATATGTTAAGTTGACGTGTCTGAGTGGTCCATTCCTGATACGCACTCTACACTTTTACCATCATCACGATGACCAACTTATCGGGCAAAATCAACCTAGAAAAGACAGAGACGACAAATTCCTTTGTCAGTAGCTCTTCCAAGTCTTACTTTCTTTGTCATTCGGATTGACGTGCATATCAATGGCTCATTCCTGATGCCTTGGCACTTTAACACTTTCAAAGTGATCAAAACGTCACGAAGTAAACTTATCTTTATAAAACTTAACATGAAAGGTGAACATCATTATTGAGAAATAATGTCCACTATTCTTTATAATTAAAACTCCACCCTTTAATCTCACACCCAAGCTTATAAAAGTTAGCTACTCATACTTGTATTTAAATTGCAATAAATGTAAATTACTGAAATTAAATACATAATGTAAATGACGTGAAAGTAAATGACAATAATGTAAAGAACAATAATTAAAAACAATGAATAAGTGCAGCAATGTTGCTGTCGATGCTGCAGCAACTCATGTAGATGGCTAAGAACAACAAGAAAAAGATGAACAAGATGAAGATAACTTGCATATATTTAAAGAAAGCAATTAAAGATGGTTTCCAAATCCGTTTCTAAGCTGATTTAACACACTTACAACAACATAGGACACCTCCTATTTATACACAAATGGAGTGAAGACAAGGCCATACCAAAACACAACAACTACTACTATTAATGTACCATACATTGCACTATTCATGGTACTAAATACTATGCTAAGGAGATGTCAATTGTACTAAGGATATTACAACACTCCAAGTCTATTTTAGGATGTAACCAAGGCATTGAAATTCAGATTGCATGCTGCTGTTTTTCCCAAAAATCGCATTTCCAGCCTTGTTCTTCATCTTGTTGCCATCAGTCTTGGATGCTGCAGCATTGAAGTAGCATTGGCTGCAGTTTTCTTATTTTTAGCCATTCTACTTAGTAAAACAAGTAAAATCCATCACTTAGCTCCATGATTAATAAAGATACAAATAAGAGAATAAAATGACACAAAAGTTGAGATAAAACAAAATATTATATATAAAAATATAAGAAAAAGACACAATATGCATTAAATAAATAATGCATATCACACCCTCAAATTTAAAGTGTTGTTTGTCCCCAAACAACGAAAAGACTAAAAAGAATTAGACTCAATTTTGAAATTTTCTTGCAAAATCTTGGCATTAAAATGCACACACAATGTAGAACATACCCCATGGAATTCATAGCTTTTTATAAATCTTTTATCATTCATTTAAAACCTAAGTGTGTGTGTGGATCATAAGCTAACATTAATCTTCTCTTTGTTAGACTCAACACATCCTACATTTAGAATCAATAGGGCTTTTGGGGTCACTCTTTGGCATATCTTTTCTCACCAAGCCTCTTCTCTCAACAAAAATTTTCAAATTTTGGCACTTTGTGCTCTTTTCTTGTTGACTTTTTATACCTTGCCCCTATGGGACATTTTTGGTATATTTTTGCATCATCTATATCATATTAGAGCTTTGCTCTTTTGAGTGATCTTTAAATGCTTAAGGTGTAACCTTTCCACCCTCAAATTCATCTTTTACAATGTTCTCATTGTAACATTGACGTTCATAGGTGTATAAAGGCTACAAGTGGCTATTGGAAATTGAAAAGATGGCCTAGATCATTCTCTAAATGTATATAGGGTATGTAAGTCAAGTTGTGTCCCAAGAAGAATTTTGCTAGTTCTAACAAGAACACATAACTTAGGTAAATTAGTGATAAAAAATTATTTGAACTATGAACAAAAAATAAGGTATGACTTTATGTGTAATCTTGCAAAAGAAAAGTAACCTAAAATTTGTAAAACTATCCCGGACACAAAATAAAATAAAACATGGAGACTAAGATAAATGATTTGAACCTGCCCTACTCCATAGGAGTAGGTTGTGAACCAAGTGGTTAGAATGAATGTTTCGACACAAGAATCCGCATTTTCTTCTTTTAACAAGGTGTTCTTCTTTTTCAACAACCGGATCTCTTGTTGACAACTTATTGTGGCATGGTGGAATTTGCTGGAGCACCTCAGTATGCTCCTCAGCCCAAACGGTTCTCACCAACTTAAATTGGTGTTTCTCTTTCCACTTATGTTTGTACACGTTTCTCATCACGTGTTTCTCTCTTTGATCATGGCACAAGATTTTAATGGAACAAATGGGGGAACAGGTCATCCCCCAAAGATTTTTCCACACCACCTCACCAACAATAGAATTTGATTTTATGAAGATTCCCGAGTCCATTGATTGATCATCACGTCCCTTTTCAGAAACAACTTGAAGATTTTCTGCACAGCATTGCTGCACGAATGCTGCAGCATCCACAACAATATTTTTTTCTTGCGCAGATTCAAAGTAGGGGTTAATGAAAATCTTGGCATTTTGTTGCACCTCTTCACTATTTTGAAGTGAAGAGGGATTGCTTAAATGCTCAGGTTCTTCCTCATAACTTTTCATCTCTTGACTATTTTCCAAAGTATCGACCTCAACCTCATCCTTACCAATACATTCAAAATTTTCAATTTCACTTGGTATAGGAATTTGGTTTTGTCTATTGATCTCTTCAACACGAGTTGATATGAGGGCAATAGATGTCAATATACTTTGTGCGCACTCATTTAGATTTTTTGTGAAATCATTCATCATAGCTTTAAGAGATTCGAAGTTTTCAACTTGTTCAAAAGAGGTTGTAGGGGGTAAAAATGAGTTATTAAAGTCATCCCCTTGAAAACTCCCAGAAAAAGCAACTTGTTCCTCCCAAGATTGGTCAAAATTATTTGCGTAAGTGTTACTCCAATCTTGGTAGGGAGGTGTTGGTGATGTGAAAGTGCCATGATCTTTACCATTTAAAAACAAATTAGGATGATCCTCCCATGATTGAGTATAACCATTGAAGTGTGAGGTATCCCAATTACTATCTCCCATGAAATAATTGGAATCAGGGTTCGAAGGACAATAATATGTGAAATGATTTCCGCCACAGAAGTCACAGAAAACAGTTTCATATGACCCAAACGAATATCCCATTGAATCCATATTCACAAAAAGATAAACTCAAAAATTTATTACTTGTGCACACATGGAGACATATGACAAGCAACAAAGGTGGTAGAAAAATCAAATCTTTTAAAATACTTTTATAGACTTTTAGCGTGACAATCCCCGGCAACGGTTTTTAGATCTATTATTAAGTAGTTAAAACGTTGGTGTACTTCAGAGAGAGATTCATTATTACCACAAATGAAGCTTTCGTACTGTCTTACCAGGTTGATCTTACGTGAGTCCTGGACTTCAGAAGTAACTTCATACTGAACACAGATTGTGTCCCATATGGCTTTGGAGGTCTTCAGGTTCATGACGGAATGGTAGACTTCGTCAGGAAGAGCCATGGAAAGAATGGATCTGGCTTTAGTGTCGAGAGCCACTTTCTTCTTATCTTCATCTGTAACGTCCCAAAAATTACAAGGAAATTTAAAAATTTTAAAACATACATTTCATTATAAAACAACCATGATTTAATAATTCACGTCTTAAATAAAATTAACGTCGTTACTTCAAACCATCAACAAAGTTCATGCAGCGGAAAATTACATAATTAAATTCAAAGGGTTTGTAAGTGAGAGTTTAGCAATATCTGACACTCCGCGCTCTATGTGTGTACGGTCACGCCCGACTGCCGCCCGCACCTGAAATAACAACATATTGGGAAAGGGTAAGCTAAACGCTTAGTGAATCCAACCACGCACGTAGGTAGCAACCCCACGCATATCGCCCCTACTCGCAAGTAGGCAATATCACCATCACCACGTATATCAAACCACATAATGATTATTACCTATGCACGAACCTCGGTCCCACCGAGTACACAAAATACATTGATACCAGCTCAGTCCCACCGAGTAAAAATTGTTGTACTAGCTTAGTCCCACCAAGCCCTCGGTCCCACCGAGCCCCTCAGTCCCACCGAGGTGTACGTATGCATATATATATTCCACATACGAATTTAATAAATCACAACCAGTTATCACATCCCATCTAGTTCACGTTAGCACATAAATACACGAAATCACACGTAACACAAAATAACGACATACATGAAATTCCTAACTACGCGGTGAGAGAACTCACCTCAAGGCTAAGCAACGTGCTCACGAAACGCAACACCAACCCGGAAATCTTTTTCACTTTCTCCCACCTAAATACGTATAAAAAGTCAAAGGAAAGTCCCGACCCATAACACGTTTACTAGCTTCCAAAAGACTAAATATTCCAGCTTTTTATTAAAAGTTACGGGTCTGTTCGGGACCTGTTTTACCCCCTTAAAACAGATAAATACAGAAATTAAAATTCATAATTACGAAGTTCTAAGTCTTACGATTTCAGGGACGTATCGCACGCGTCCTAACGATTTTTCTATAATTTACTATAGATTTTACAAAAATGATTCACAGAACAGCAAACACCCGGACCTTTCAGTACAACATGGCAACTTCGTCCTAGCTATGGTCCGAATTGTTCTTTCCGCGAAACAGAGGAAACTTAATAGACTCCGAAACGAAACTTTTGGCACCAGTCCCATCCCAAACCGACATTCCAAGCAACAGGTATGCGTAAAACAAAACAGGGACAGAAGGCTGGAAGTTTTTCGGACCAGGCTGTATAAACAGCCCCATACGGCCTAGCTACAGGCCTAAACAGACTTTCGGCAAAACACGAAAAACTTTCCTGACTCGATTAGTGAACTTCGGCCACAGATTTCATATCAACCCGAGATACGAGTAAAAAGTTACGGCCACGACAAAACAGTGGCAGAAAATCGACATTCACATAAAATGATAAAACGGTTTTTGAGATTAGGATTAACGGTTTATGGTTTAAGGTTACGGTCAGGGGGGTTTTAGGGTTACGCCACGGGCGCCACCCACTGCCACCTCCGGCAGTGGGGCACGGCGGCGGCGGCGGCGTTCCGGCGACACCCACACCCACCCACACACCCTATCTCTCCATACCACCCTCACCCTCTCGCTCCCCCTCACAGCTGCCACACGCGAACTCATACCAGCACACACCCGCAACCAAGACCGCCCAGCCCTCGGCCACCCCAGCGGCGGCGTACGGCGGCGGTCGCTTCGCGGTGGTCGTTTTGGCGGAAACAAAAGAAAGGAAAAGGGAGCGAGACGAAGGAACGACTTACCTTGTTTAGACGCCACACAACCGCACCTCCCTGCTTCTCTCTCCCTCGAGACCTCCGACGAACACAAGCTACGGTGGTTTCCGGCGAACTCCCGGCGGCAGCAGTAGCAGCGACGGCAGGAGGTTTTCCGGCCAACTTCTTCCCTTCTCACGGTCTCTCTCTAACTCGCGATCTCTCTCTCTCTTTCCTACTCCGGCCAAGATGGAACAATCAAAGAAAACCACACAAAAAAACCAAAGGGGCTGTTTTGTCGATGCTGCTGGAAACCGACGAGAAGGGGAAGAGGGGGGGGGGGGGGTCGGTCCCCCTTCCCTTGGTCGTTCAACACTCCAACAATTCCATTGTCCACATTTAGCCCCTAGGCTCAATCACTTTGGCACTTTTGGTTCCTAAATTACCATAATATTGTAAAAAGAGAGTGAGGTTTGCCACACATAACATTCGAGGTCCCTTTGACAACTTCCGTTAAAGAGACTCGCTTTAAAAAAAATAACAACATTAAGAATTTTTTTTAAAAAAAACCATACCGGGACACGGGCTTTACAACTCTCCCCCGCTTGAATTAGACTTCGCCCCCGAAGTCTACACCCACAAACAGCTCCGGATAATTCTCTCGCATCTCCGCTTCAGGTTCCCAAGTCCACTCGGAACCCTTTCGGTGTCTCCATTGAACCTTCACCAAACCAACAACCTTGTTCCGCGAGGTTCTCGTCCTCCTGTCAAGAATAGCAACTGGCTTTTCCACGTCGATCTGAATATCTTCGAGCGGTACTACTGCAGACTCATCCATCACACACTTTCGCAATTGCGAAACGTGGAAGGTGTTGTGAATCAGGTTCAGTTCCTCCGGTAGCTCCAACCGGTAAGCCACTTTCCCCACGTGGGCGATGATCCGGTAAGGACCAATATAACGAGGCCCTAGCTTCCCCCGCTTACGAAACCGGATCACCCCTTTCCAGGGTGAAACCTTCAACAATACATAATCACCCACCTGAAACTCCAAGTCGGATCGCCTTTTGTCGGCGTAGCTCTTCTGCCGACTCTGTGCAGTAACCAAACGATCCCGCTCCATCTGAATTGTCTCGGTCGTCTTCAACACGATGTCAGTACTCCCTAACACCCGATGCCCAACCTCGCCCCAACAAACGGGCGTCCTGCATTTCCTACCGTACAACAACTCGTATGGCGGCATGCCAATACTAGAGTGGTAGCTGTTGTTGTAGGAAAATTCCGCCAAGGGTAAGTACTGATCCCAACTACCTCCAAAATCGATGACACAAGCTCGAAGCATATCCTCGAGGGTCTGAATGGTTCGCTCGCTCTGCCCGTCCGTCTGTGGATGAAAGGCCGTGCTAAAGTGTAACCGTGTACCCATCTCCGACTGGAACTTCTCCCAAAACCGAGAGGTAAAACGAGTATCCCTGTCGGAGACAATCGAAACTGGCACCCCGTGCCTGGCCACGATCTCACGCACAAACACCTCCGCAAGCTTCTCCGCCGAGGAGCTCTCCCTGATGGCCAAGAAGTGAGCACTCTTGGTCAGACGGTCAACAATCACCCAAATGGCATCGTTCCCACGGGGAGTCCTTGGGAGTTTCGTTATGAAGTCCATAGTAATCTCTTCCCATTTCCAAACCGGGACCTCCAACGGTTGCAATTTCCCATGAGGTCGTTGATGTTCCGCTTTGACCTTCCGACAGGTCATACAAACCTCAACACACCTAGCTACATCCCGCTTCATGCCGGGCCACCAGTAACCTTCGCGCAAGTCCCTGTACATCTTTGTAGCCCCCGGGTGAATCGAGAACTTGGACTTATGCGCCTCATCCATTAGTACCTGCCGGTTCCCGCCGATGAATGGAACCCAAACCCTACCATGTCGAGTTAACAACCCCCGACTATCACGAACAAAATTCGAGATTTCCCCCGACACTCTTTCCCGCTTTGCATTTTCCTCCAAGACAGCCACCTCTTGAGCGCTTCCTATCGACTCCAGGATAGGTGAAATCACTGTCAATCGCTGGCAATAACCCTTCAGTGGCTCACCGACCGGAAGTCGGCTGAGTGCGTCCGCGACCACGTTCGCCTTACCCGGGTGGTACAGTATCTCGCAGTCATAATCCTTAACCACATCGAGCAACCTTCGCTGACGCATATTAAGGTTCTGCTGATCCATCAAGTACTTGAGGCTCTTATGGTCAGTGTAGATCGTACACTTGACACCATAGAGATAGTGCCTCCAAATTTTAAGGGCAAACACTACCGCTCCCAACTCCAGGTCATGAGTCGGGTAATTTTCTTCGTGAGGCTTCAGCTGCCTAGAAGTGTAGGCTAAGACCTTTCCGCGCTGCATAAGCACGGCACCCAAACCCTGATGTGAGGCGTCACAATATACTACCAAATCCTCCATGCCCTCGGGTAAGGTTAACACAGGAGCCTCACACAACCGCCTGCGTAGCTCCTCGAACGCCTTCTGTTGTTCCTCCCCCCAACTGAAAGCCGCAGATTTCTTTGTCAATCGCGTCATGGGTAACGCGATCTTAGAGAAATCCTGTATAAACCTTCGATAATACCCCGCTAATCCCAGAAAGCTTCTCACCTCAGTAGGAGTCTTCGGCACCTCCCACCGCATCACGGCTGCAATCTTAGCTGGGTCAACCATAATACCATCCTGATTCACGACATGTCCTAGGAACTGGACCTCTCGTAACCAGAATTCGCACTTGGAAAACTTAGCGTATAACTTCTCTCGCCTCAATACTTCCAACACTTCTCGAAGATGCATCTCGTGCTCCTCCTTGGTCTTCGAATACACCAGAATGTCATCGATAAACACAATCACCGAGCGGTCCAACATCGGACTACACACCCAGTTCATGAGGTCCATGAACGCTGCAGGTGCATTGGTGAGTCCAAAAGGCATTACCACAAACTCGTAATGACCGTATCGCGTACGGAAAGCCGTCTTTTCCGTGTCCTCACTCCTGACCCGCATCTGGTGGTACCCCGATCGTAGATCAATCTTGGAGAACCATGAGGCCCCCTGAAGCTGGTCGAACAAATCGTCAATCCTTGGCAAAGGGTAACGATTCTTTACCGTAAGCTTATTCAACTCTCGATAGTCTATGCACATCCGTTGTGATCCATCCTTCTTCTTCACGAATAAGATAGGTGCCCCCCACGGCGAACAGCTCGGTCTAATGAACTCCTTTTCGAGTAGTTCTTGCAGCTGGGCGTACAGCTCTTTCATTTCCGATGGAGCCAGGTGGTAGGGTGCCTTGGCCACCGAAGCAGCACCCGGAATCAGATCGATTCGAAACTCTACCTGTCGTTCAGGAGGTATCCCCGGTAACTCATCGGGAAACACATCGGCAAACTCCCTCACGACTGGCACATCTTCGGCAGTCTTATTCGCCTCGTCAACACGCGCATCTATCACATACGCTAAGTACCCCTGACCACCATGCTGAAGGTGTCTCCGAGCCCTCGCCGCGAAACATATTGCCGTAGACCGTCTGGGCGAGTCTCCCTGAATCAATAGTTCTCCCCCGCTTGGGGTTCGAACTCGCACTTGTTTGTGACGACAAACAATCTCTGCGTCGAACTTATCCATCCAATCCATGCCCACAATCACACAAAGCTCCCGCATAGCAATCGGGATCATGTCAATGGGAAACCTCACCCCTGAGATCTCTAAGGTGCACCCGCGAAACACGTATGTGACCGTCAAGGTCCTATCATCAGCCACCTCAATAACCAGAGGATAACTCAAGCGTCCTACAACTCGGCCTAAACCCTCGCTAAATGTGCGGGACACAAAGGAGTGAGTTGCCCCGCTATCAAACATCACAACTGCAGGCACCGAGTTAACTAGGAATGTACCTAACATATAGTTCGACCACAAATAAATACATGACATGGAAAGGAAAGACAAAAGGAAAGAAGTAAGGGATATACCTGTGACCACTTTAGGCGTCGCCTGTGCCTCATCCACCGTCAACTGGTGAACTCTACCTCGGGCCGCTCCCGTCCCTGGCTGACCAGCTCGACCATCAGTAATGCGCAACGGGGCATTCCCAAGCACCCTCTGAACTCCACCTGTTAGCTTCAATCTTCCTAATCATAGAAGTATTTAAAAGTAGTGAAAAATAGGCTAAGTGAAGAAAGCCTCTTACAGAGGCTCTGCCGACATTACCGAGAAATCAAGGTCAAGAAGCTACAGAAGCAGCAGAGGCTTCCTACAGAAGCTCTGTCATACGCACAAAGAAGACCAAAGACTCGGAATCCGGCGAAGACTGCTCCACAGAGGACCAGACCGCAGAACCTCTGTAATTCATTACAGAGCCTCTGTGGTCCTCTATGAAGACTTGGAAGATATTACTGGATACGTTCATCAACTTGCATGGAAAAGTACTGTCAAAACATGTGTCAAGCTCTGAGTGGACTCAATAGGGCATGGTACAAAATAGACGTCTGTGCCATTTAATGCATTTACCAATAGTACATCTGCTCCATTAAATGCGCATGGCTCAAACAACTGCTCACACCATCCAGTCCACTGTTCACACCATCCAGTTTACTATTCATGCCGTAAAAGGAACAGTGACCAACTTCATAGTCTTCTAAGAGTAGTATAAAAGGAAGTCTCATGTTGAGATCTTCCTAACGACGAATAGACAAGGAATCACTAATACTCTCAAACTTTATTGTCAAATATCTGAGTGTTATATTCTCACACACCAACAGTTCTTAATCTGTTCTTCGTGTTGTTATTATATATTGAATAACAGTAACTGTTCAAGAAATCCTTTTCATTCTTTACTGTTTTCTTTATATATGTGCGTTCTAATATCTATCAAACATATCTGTTAGTTTAATACGCTTCCGCATCAAACTCTAAACTCAACTAATAGACTGTTAATCTTGATTAAGCGTATCTGGGTTCCAACAATTGGTATCAGAGCCTTCCTTGATTTTCAATATCAAGTGATCCACTTATCAAGACTCTTGATAGATATTACTGAGATTTAAAATTGTGTCTGGAAACTGCTTAAACCCAGAAAATCTTCAAGCTCATCGAAGTAACTCTTTAGTCATACTTTCTTTCTAAAATCTTCAAATGACAAATACAAATAATTTCTTTACTACTGGTTCTCTCACTAAACCTCCTACTCTCCTTCGAGATGAGTATCCTCAGTGGAAAATAAGAATGGTCCATTTTTTCGAGGGTACTAAAAAAAATCAAGTACAATATCTGTACAATCCTCCTCCTATTCCCATGACAGTAGTACCTCGTATACCTGCTACTGCTGAATCTGCCGAAATCCCCGAACATCAAAAACCAAAGCCAAAAGGGGAGTGGTCAACCGAAGATAAATCAGAAGATGAAGTTGCTCAGAAAACCAAGAGGACATTAATTATGGCAATACCCAACGAACTCTTTCAATCCTTGGATTCATGTGAAACAGCGCATGATCTGTGGAAAGAACTGGAAAGACAGTTGGAAGGAGGTGCTAAAACACAAAAAAACCGAAGAGCACAGTACATCAATGAATATCATGCATTCAAAGCCTCTGCAACAGAATCTCTGCAAACAACATACGACAGATTCAACTCTCTAATCAACCAGTGCAGAAAATCAGGCATTGACAGAACTTCTGAAGAAAACAATGTCATGTTTTTAAAAAGTCTAAATGAAGAATGGCTCCAGCTGTCTATGTCCCTACAGACAAATCAGGATCTAGACACCTGGACTCTCTCTGATCTTTACGGAACTATAGCCGCACAAGAACCTCAGATAGCACAGGCTAAAACACTAACCATTGCACCATATGCATTGGTTAGTAAAACTAAAGAGGATGCACAGAGACCAAGAAATGATAAAGCCACAGAGGAGAAGAAGAAGGAGAAGAAGAAGATGGTGATAATTGACAGTGAAGAAGAAGAAGAGCAAGCAGAAAAGGAAATAACTCTTGCGTCACTAGCTAAATCTTTAGCTCTATTGACAAAAGAGTTCAGAGGAAACAGAAGAGGTTCCGGAAATGAAAGATATGATAGAGAAAACCAGGATGACAGAAGAGACAACAGAAGAGATGACAGAAGAGGAGAAGAATCAAGTGGCCGACAGAGGTCAAGCGATAGAAATTACAGAGGGAATGACCGACAGAGGTCAAATGACTCGGTAAGCCACACACAGCAAGAATGCTACAAGTGCGGCAAACCTGGTCACTATGCAAATGAATGTAGATCAGAGAAAGGCGGAGACCTACAGAAGTCCAATGATCGAACAGGAAACACTCCTCAAGGGTGTTTTAACTGCGGAAAACCAGGCCATTTTGCGAATGAATGCAGAAGCAGATCAAATCGCCCACGGAGGGACTCTGCTTTCTACAAAAAGAAAGCCTAATATTATGCTCAAAAATACTTAATGGCAAAAGGACATTCTGAGGAGAACACCAAAGACTTCCAGTCAGACTCTACGTCTGACGATGAACATACCGCTAATGCCCTCTTCTGTGGCATGGCAGAAGTCGACTCCCGCACTGACTCTGAGGTATCCACTTCAAATTCCAACTCTTGTATTACCTCTGTAGATGATAATGCACTTAGAATTAACATTGAATTAATTGAACTGAAAGAGATAAATCAAAGTATTCAGAAAAGACTCACTTTCAATGAGAGAGAAGTACGGCTTCTCACTCAAGAAAAAGCAAAGATTTTTTAGGACAAAGAGAGAATAGAAAAGAATTGGAACAAAACTCTAGATCCTTTAAAAAACCAAATTTCTGAATTAACCAATACTTTAAAAGATAAAACAAAAGAACTTTCAGTTTCAAGGAGCGAAACTACTGACATAAGAGCTCTTAAAGAATACTTTCAAAGAGAAAGAGAGGTATTATGGCAAGATTTACTCAGAAGAGAAGTTTTGCTTAAAAACTATAAAGATGCACAGAAAGTTTATGAAAAAATAAACTCACAAATAGGGAGACGAGGTATAGGGTATGATGATATCACCCTAGGTGTTGAAGGCAAAAGAAACAAACCTCTGTCCTCGTTATTTGTGATTGGAAAAACAAACAAACCAGATTTTCCAAATCTAATCTCTGTAAGCAAACGGGCGAAAATCTCTGTGGATCCTTACTTGAAGAAACATAAGAAGATGATTAACGTGTGGTTTGAAAACACAGACTCATCATCTTCAACCTCTGTCAATAGAGGTATCAAACCAAAGAAATATCTGAAAACACAAGATCAGATTGGTATCTTCAAGTTTGGTAAACCAGAGACCCAAACACAGGTTGCTTTTGTCTGTTTGATAAACGTTGAAAAGATATTATCAGTAGAAGCTCCTGAGTTTAAACCCATTTTTTCAGAAGAAAACTTTAAAAATTTAATTGAAAAAGAAATTTTGGAAATATGGAAATCAAGCGTTTTAGAAAATTTATGTACATCTTCTATAGATAAAACTCTCACTGAAGAAATCTTATTAGAAACCTCTGCAATCTATGAAAACTATTCTACAGAGGAAGAAAGCTCGTACGATACATGCTCAGAAAATCCAGCCTCTATTGAAAGAATTGACTCAACCTCTGCATACGAGGACGATTCATCCTCTGACAACTCAGAGACTGATTTCAAATCAGGGATAATTCACTGTGACACAGAGGATGTCAAATTCTCCTCTGAAGTTCCTCACAGAACTATTTCTCCAAAAGAGAAACTCACAGAGATTCCAATCTGCCAAGATTTTCTAAAATTGAATCTACATATCAAAACCTCTGCTGAGCTTAAAATGTTACAGAAGACCTCTATTGATCCTATAAGTTCTAGATTTTCAAAACCCAAGGTTAATAAATCTTTTTCTTCTGTGACAGTGATGAAAGAAGTTCACCACAGAAGCAACCCACAGAAGGCAGGTCCTAAACAGAGCTTTTGCAAACAACATTCGAGTATTCATAGATCTTCTAGTAATAGGAAATCAAATGTAAAGAAAGAATGTAATGCCTCTGTGGCTGAGTTTAAAAAGTTCAATGAAAAGTTCAAGCAAATTACATCTCATATTCAATACTGTCATTGCTTTGATCTTATGTCTAAACTTAATAATCATTTTTCAAGTCAAGTCTGTTTACTCTCTACGACAATTCAAAAGTCAAATCCCACAAAGAAACAATCTGACTCTTCTGCAGAGAACAAAATGTATTTCAAGAATGCCAAGGCAAACTTGAAAAACTCTAACAATATTGGACCCATATGGATATGGGTACCTAAATCTCTGTGATTGTCCTGCATAAGAAGTATGTGCCAATCTGGTATCTAGACTCCGGATGCTCAAGGCACATGACTGGTGACAGAAGTGCATTATCCACGTACAAAGAAACACAAGATGGTGGATCTGTGACTTTTGGAGACAACAAGAAAGGACACATAAAAGGCTATGGAGTCATAAGGAAAGAAGACATTTCTGTATACAAAGTTGCATATGTGGATGGCCTTAAGCACAACCTACTCAGTGTAAGTCAACTTTGTGATACAGGATTCAATGTGTTGTTCAAAAGAACTTTCTGCTCTCTACAAAGTGAAGAAACAAGTATGGAACTTCTGCGAGCTGAAAGAATAGGTGATCTATATCTAATGAACTTCAACTCAAAGAACAAAGACAAAGTTTGCCTTGTTGCCTGCAAAAGTGAAGAAGCCTGGTTATGGCACAACAGGTTCTGTCACTTAAATTTTCACACATTGGAAAAACTGGTCAAACTTGATCTAGTTAAAGGTTTGCCAAATGTTAAACTCAATAAGGATCATTTATGTTCTGCCTGTGAGATGGGAAAACTCAAAAGAGCTTCCCACAAAGGCAAAACAGATGTATCTTGCACTAAACCTCTGTACATGCTTCATGTCGACCTCTGCGGTCCCATTGCTATACAGAGCCTAGGTGGCAAGAAATACATACTTGTCCTAATTGATGAGTATTCGCGTTTCACATGGGTTGAATTCGTTAGAAAGAAATCAGATGTTCCAAATATATTGATAAATCTAATGAAAAGAATCCAAGTTCTTTATAATTGCAGAATACAGAAGTTAAGAAGTGACAATGGCACAGAATTTAAAAACTCTGTCATTGAAGCCTATCTTTCAACAGAAGGAATATCACAGAACTTCTCTGCAGCTCGCACTCCACAACAGAACGGTGTTGTCGAAATAAAAAATCGAACACTTGTGGAAGCCGCAAGAACTATGATGTCAGCATGCGGATTATCAATGAACTTTTGGGCAGAAGCAATTTCTACTGCGTGTTATACTCAAAATCGATCAACCATTGTGAAAAGACACCTCAAGACGCCTTACAAATTGATTAACAAACGGCGGCCAAACATCAAATTTTTCCATGTATTCGGATACAAATGCTTCGTCTTAAACGACAGAGATTCAAGAGGAAAGTTTGATGTAAAAGCAGATGAAGGCAAATTCATTGGATACTCTGCCACTTCCAAAGCCTACAGAACATTCCTTACCAAATCTCACAAGATTGTAGAAAGCATCAATGTTTCTTTTGATGATTCATTCCAAATGACTTCTGAACAAATCAGTTCAGAACTCGGAATTAAAGGGAAATCCTCTGTCATCTCACGAGCAAAAGAAGACTTGGATCTTCTATTTTTAGAGATGCTCAACGAAAACATTGATCCTTCTGTTGGAACAATCAGAGTTTCTGAAGAACCATCCTCTGTCGGACAAAATCCTACAGGTTTGTCTCTAACTGGTCCTAAATATGCTTCATCTTCTTCTGTACATACTACAGATGCAATTGCCGAAGCAGAAGAAAGTGCAGAAGATGAAACATCAAGGAAAACGACCACAGAAGCTGCACAAACCACAGAAGAACCAATTACAGAGGAAATCGAGGACCAAGACTATACGTCCTCAGAGGAACAAACTCCACCACCACTCATACCAATCATTCCACAAACGGTAGAATCAACTACCAAGGCACGAAGAACAACAGAGGCTACACAAGAAGAAACACAAGAAGTCTCTAAAGAAAGTCTGAATGACATTGATGATCATCTTCCACGCACAACTCAATGGACAAAAAGCCATCCTCCAAGCCAAATAATCGGAGAACCTTCTGACGCAGTAAAAACAAGGTCTGCCACTGCTAACTTTTGTTTCTTTACAAATTTTATTAGTGTGATAGAACCAAAGAAGATTTCTGAAGCCCTAGATGACCCAAACTGGGTAGACGCCATGCAAGAAGAACTTTTGCAATTTGAGCGTAACAGAGTATGGACTCTAGTACCTCTGCCAAGAGGAAAACAGGCCATTGGGACTAAATGGGTCTACAGAAATAAGAAGGATGAAGATGGAGTGGTCATCAGAAACAAAACAAGATTAGTAGCAAAGGGATATAGACAAGAAGAAGGCATAGACTACGATGAAACTTTTGCCCCTGTCGCACGGCTCGAAGCAATAAGAATATTCTTAGCCTTCGCAGCCCACAGAGGTTTTAAAGTCTATCAGATGGACGTAAAATCAGCTTTTCTCAACGGTGAAATCCAAGAAGAGGTCTACGTTAATCAGCCACCAGGATTTGAAAGCTCAAAGTTTCCAAGGCATGTATACTACCTTGAAAAAGCTTTATATGGACTGAAACAGGCTCCACGAGCATGGTATGAACGACTTTCTACCTTTCTTCTAGTCAATGGTTACAACAGAGGTACAACAGATACTACCTTATTCTATAAACGCAAAAGTAGTGAGATAATGCTTGTACAAATATACGTAGATGACATAATTTTTGGGTCTACTAATTCAGAAGAGTGTAAAAGATTTGAAAAACTCATGCAGAGTGAGTTTGAAATGAGTATGATGGGAGAATTAACTTTCTTCCTCGGACTCCAAGTCAAACAATCATCAGAGGGAATTTTTATAAATCAAGCTAAATATGTCTCTGACATTCTTTCCAAGTATAGCTTCTCTGATGCCTCTGCAATGAAAACTCCAATGGCCACTGGAAACAAGTTATTCTTAGATTCAGATGGCATCTCTGTAGAATGCCCTCTCTATAGAGGCATGATTGGATCTCTGTTATACTTAACAGCAAGCAGACCTGACATTATGCATGCCACATGTCTCTGTGCACGCTATCAAGCTAATCCAAAGAAATCACATTATGATGCCGTAAAGAGAATCTTTAGATACCTAAAAGGGACCAAAAATCTTGGTCTCTGGTATCCACAGAACTCTGGTTTTGGTCTTAAAGCTTATACAGATTCAGACTATGGAGGATGCATGCTCGACAGAAAGAGTACCTCTGGGAGTTGTCAATTCCTAGGTGGTAAACTAGTCAGTTGGACCTCCAAGAAGCAGAATTGTGTTTCCACATCCACTGCAGAAGCTGAATACGTTGCTGCCGCTAGCTGTTGTTCTCAGGTTCTATGGATGAAGACTCAGCTAAAAGACTACGGCCACATTCTGTTCAAAATACCCATCTTCTGCGATTCCAAAAGTGCTATTGCTATCTCTGCCAACCCTGTGCAACACTCAAAAACCAAGCATATCGATATAAGGTATCACTTCTTGAAACATCATGTTGAATACGGTACAATCGAAATGCATTTTGTGCCCACAGAATATCAACTCGCTGACTTATTCACCAAAGCACTAGACGAGAAAAGATTCAACTTCTTGGTAGGTAAGATAGGAATGATTAACATGGTGTGAAAATCCTCAGTAAGTATAGTTTTATATTCTGTAAATAATAAGTAAATACATTGCTTAATTTATTGCTTTGATTAATTCTACTTCTGTATGTAAATTCTTAAAACCTTAAATAGTTCTTAAAATCACAGAGCTTCTGTAAGTCAACTCAGAACCTCTGACGACCCCTACAGAACCTCTGAAAAACCATGACCTATGTTCTATGCAAAACTTATCATTCTTTGATCCAAGCATAGGTCAAGGGGGAGCAAAAGGAAATTACTTGATCTACAGAGGTGATTAGATCAAGGGGGAGCAAAAGGAAAATTCTTGATCTACAGAAGTGATTAGATCAAAGGGGAGCAAAAGGGGCCCTGAGATGATCTACAGAGGTAAAATCTCTCAAAGGAAAGCCGAAGAAGAATGTCGATAATTCTCCATCGACAGAAGAAAGACAAAACTGCCGAGAACAGAAGAACCAAAAGGTATGTCTCTCGCATGAAAGGTTTTTAGAAAACAGTTTTCTAGGACAAGAATTGTCAAATATGTCCTAAATATACTGTGAATAACATTTCAAAAATCAAAAGTTCAAAAGATTCAACAAAATTCGAAATAGGAGAAATTTAAGGTCATAGAGCTTCTGCTGAGCTCAACAGAGCTTCTGCAGGAAATATGCTCTGTGATCACAAATTAACCCTCTGTCGATCTTTTTTTCAATGTTATCTCGAAAACCGACAACACACACCATGACCTTCTCGAACAAAACGTTTATCAATATAGTTTTATCGGACACCAACCTTCAAAAATGTGCGAAAAACATCTCTTAACACAGATCAAAAATTGGATGATCAGAAAATTAATAGAATTCAAGTTATAAGATTTTTTCTCTCATAGAGCTTCTGCTGGATCTCACAGAGCTTCTGCAAGTTCCATCAGAGCTACAAAACCTCTGTGAGTAAAATTTCTTGACAAAATCCTATTAATCCTCTCCAATATTTTTACAAACGTTTTCGTTCAAAGAGGAATCTTCAAAGTCATGATAACAATGAGATATATGAGAAGGTTAAAACTCTAAGATTTTCAAAATCACAGAGCTTCTGTAAAACACAAAAGTTCTGCCATTTTGTTATCTGTGGTAATAACGGTTACTTTTACTGAGAGTGAAACTCATATGGCTAAGAACAACTCCACGCGCCTAGCATTAATGGGCCGCGCACGACGTCCTGTCATCTTCTGACATGGCCTACGTGTCCCATTTTCATTGAGCAAACATGGAACGTTTTTTTTGGTAAGTTGAACCCGCCGCTCAAACTCGAGTGCGGATTCCAAACTTTAATCCATTGCCATATATTTTACCCTTTCGAAGTCTACCGTTTTACCATCCTATAAAAACAAACCTTACCCTCTCATAAAACTTTTTACAAACTCTCATCTTCTTCTCCGGCGATACCCTGCAAAACACTTGCAAATGGCTTCATCTTCTCGAGCTACATCCTCTGAACTCTCTCCGGCGAACTCAACGGAAAACTCCCCTGCTCATTCAGAACATTCTGAAAACCCCAGCCTTGCAAGAGATATTGAACAACAAGATTCCGGGGACTCCGCAGACTTTGCTCCGACGACACACTTGCAAAACTTCATAGCTAAGGATCATTTCGAAGCCACTCTTCCTATCAAATCCAACAACTGCTATTTGGTCCCCTCACCCACTACTTTCGGCGAAGCCCATGCCATACTTCTGAACATCATGGAAAACCATATCCTCTTCCCTCTACTATCAAGAACCCCTAACAAAATTCCAGTCCGTTATTTTAACCAATTTTGGCAAAGCTGCCGATTTGATAAAGACGATTCTCTTATCAAAGGGTACATTTCAAGACCTGATAAATCTGAGCATCTTGAAATCAAGTTTAACAGAACAATGTTCTCACTTGAATTCAACCTACCAACAAGGGGTCTTCTGGGATTGAAAAGTTATGCAGAGCAACCAACAGACGAAGAGCTCTGTCGATTCGTGGAAATGCTTGGGTACAACACCCAACTACGGAAGAGAAATGACTTCCGCAGAGGCCGATTACCACCTCTGTGGAACACTTTGTTCTCTATTCTTAACAGATGTCTGACAGGAAAGATAGGGAGTATTGACCAGAGCTCACATCAAATCTTGAGCATCATGTATGGGGTTTACTATGATCTTCCACTAGATTATGCGACCATAATGATGCAAGAGATCATAAACACCATCGACAGAAAGAACAACTCGAAAAGGGTCAAAGAGAACGATCCCAACTTTCTACCACCTCTGCAATTCCAAAGAATATTGGGAGTACTGTTCGAACCTCTGCTGCTAATCCAAAATTGGCCAATGGAAGGGCCAACTCCCAAACAGTTCCCGATGAACAAAAATACCCCCACTGATCATGCTGATGGCTACTCACACTGCAGACCTCTGTCAAAGAAACTTATGCGCTACGCATCGAACATATCCCTTAAGAAAGAGTATATACGCGATCATAGAACTCCAAAACCGAGTCCTATGACACCCCCGCGTTTAGGTGTCCCCCTAGGAACAATGATAGCAAAACCTCTTTCCACTCAAGCAGAAAAGGATCAAAAGTTAGCAAAACACATGGCTATTCAGCTCAGCTTCATAGCCAAACGCGCAGAAATAATGGGAACGAAGTCTTCATCAAGAACCTCTGCATCTACTCCAAAAGCAAAGAAGAGAAAAACTGCAGAAGGCACCTCAACAAGCACTACAGAAGATCGACCTTCACCTCCCCATGCCACAGAGATTGGCTCCTCTGCTCCTCCCCTTTTCACAAAACAGAAAAAGAAGAGATCCAAATCAACAGAGGAAGGGGCACCAAAACCAAAGAGGAGGAAAACCAAAAAGAAGCATGGTAAAACACTTAAAAAGTTGTTTACCATTGCAGAAGAGGAAATCATAGAGGGAGAAACTGCAGAAGAAGAAGATGCAGAAGTAGGAATGACAGAAGAAGGATATCAATCACCCTATCAATCTCCAGATAGATTTGCTCACCAAGGAGACCTGAATGATTTCCTACAGAACCCCGAAATTGCAAACACCCTTAATACAGCAGGGTGGACGGCACAACCTCTCGACCACCACACTCCAGAAGAACAAGATTTCTTCATTTCTGGCATTGACACACATCTACACGAAGATGACACAACACCCAGAAATCAACCAGCCGAAACCCCTGTGATTTTACAAAACCCTTTCATTCAAGGATTGGACGTCCACAGAAGAAGTCCAAACCAAGCTTCAGAAGAAACAGAACAAATCGAAGCTGAGTGGAATACAACTAAAGTTACAGAGGCAACGGTTGTAGAAGAAACCACAGAAACAGGGATAGAAATCTCAGAGGTAGATTCAGATGAAGAAGAGGCTATCTGGATACGAAAAGGTCTCTATCATCCTCATGTCATGAGATTATACGGATCTCATCACATGTATGACTCCTTGCGCACAGAGCAAGGAACTTCCACATAACCAGAAGAAGAAACAAGAAAAGATGCCAAAGTTGAAGAAGGCACACATCAATCACCCCCTCCCAGTGCAACCCACATTTCTAACTCCGCAGGTCTAGCTGCAGAAGGAGTTATTGAAAAAGAGCAGCACAGCTCGATCCCAAACCAACCCATCCAGCCAGAGGTTACTCTTTCAACCTCTGTGCCCACAGAAACCGGGGAATCCATTCCTAGGGAGTCTCCTCAAAGAGACTCACCTAATGTTCGTGATCAATCGCCCCAGATCACACAAGAACACCCTACAGAGGAATTTGTTTCCTCTGACACGCACTTATTAAGACCCACACTTCTTTCAGAGAGAAGTAGAGAGCACAAAGACAAAGAGACTCTAGACAAGTCTCCTAGTCAACAGAAGGATATTCCAATACCCACATCTGGAGTGGATTTGGACAATGTTCTTCTCAGAACTTCTGTAGGGATTGAAACTCATGTTTCTTCTCAAGGATCAGAAGGAAATCCTTCCATTCTCAACATACAAACAGGAATGAAAGAAGGTATCCCAGGAACAGGGATTCACTCTGAAGACGAATGTGTTCCTCCAGAGGTTACCACCGGAACACAAGTCACAAGGGATGAGTTCCAAACCCTTGAGACCTCTGTGAACCAAACCTTGAAAGAGTTGCAAAGCTCTTTCAAATCTTTTGCAGAGACAACATCACTGGCACTGCTAAACCTGAACACCAAAATGGACAACCTGTCCACAGAGGTGAAAACTGCCATCTCACAGATGAAGTCTGCTGCTACCGCATCCACTCTTCTGCCGCAACAACTACTCCTTCTTCGATTGAGAACTCCATCAACAAGTTCCTTGATCAATTGAACAAACAGACTTCAGTGTCAACGGGCATCACTCCTGCAGATCTACAGAAGGCCCTACAAAAAGTTCAAGAAGAAGCCATGCGAAAAACCATGCTGATGCAACCCAAAGACTACATGACAAGAGCACAGCTGACAGAGCTTGGGCAGAACGTGATTAATCAAGTGATAGAAGTCATCATTTCCTTCACCACTGCCAATGCTAACTTCGTCAAAGATTTCAGAGAAATTGTAGGAAGGATGAGATTCAAAACAGAGGCAGAGCTAGCAACTCTTCTTGGCCTCTGTGATGATGTCTGCGCGAAACTGATCGCTGCTGGAGCCACAATGCCAAAGAAACCCGATGCTTCCTGCAGAGCAGAGGGTACATCAGACAAGGGTCAGGATGACTCTGATGATGATGACCATCCTGGTCCATCAGATCATCCTGAGGGGGAGAAAACTACAGAGAAAACTGCAAGCAGAGAACTTACAGGTCCACCAATAGCCGCAGAACCTCTGAGTCAAGCACCTCCAGAACAGACCCGACAACAACAAACTCAACAAACCACAGAGAATACACCCATCTCTGTGGATTCAACCTCTGAAGAACCCAACACTACAGAAGCAGATAAGCAAACCTCAGAGGCAACAACCGCCCCTGAGGTAATCATTTTGGAAGAAACAGATGAACCAACCACAGAGAAAACACCCACCTCTGTGGAAACACCCCAAACCATACCCAGAAGAAAGTCGATTGCCACCAAACCAAAAAGAGCAACGACCTCTGCTTCTGACATTCTGAAAAGGATGCACACAACAATAAGTGATCGTATGGTGAAGAGAGAAGAAGAAAGGCACAGGTTCACTTTAGCCTTCAGAATGGCAAGAAGATTCAATGAAAACACTTCATCAACAGAAACTGAGCTCACAGAAGAAGTCACCAAACAACCTCCAACAGAGGTTACAGAGCAAGTCAAGCCAACAGAACCATCGCCACAAAAGTCCTCTAAGTCACAATCGTCAAAATCCACAGAGGCAACCTCCATCAAACATACAGAAGTACAAACCTCAAATCCCACTGAAGCAACAGGTTCTGCCACGACAACAAAAAATAAAGGCAAAGGGATACTGACAGAAGAGCCTAAGAAGAAGAAAACATTGTCAAAGCCAACAGAGAAACTGATGAAGAGTGCGTTTGACGCCTTTCAAACCCCAAAACCCGAAGAAGTTGACTGGGCACATGGATTGAAGCCTCTGTCAGAAATTCCTTTAACTGGTAGAGCTGCAGAAGTCGTTCAACAGATGGAGAGTCTCAGAAGACAAATTCCACGACCTGGTCCAACACATGAAGAAATGGAAGAAGTGGTATACAAATACCTCTACAAACAATCCTTTCAGACAAACTATCCAACAGATCATGTGACAGATCCAAGGATCAGAGAAGAATTTGAGAACATCTTCACGAGAACAAAGCCAAGAACCAAAGCAGATGTTTTCTTAATTCACAAGATCAAAAAGGTGATCTTCTGCCGATTCTCCTTCACAAGAACCTATCCAAGGGTCAGGTACAATCTTTACAAAGTCAGAAGAGAGAACAATTCAGAATCTACCTTCGCTGATGCTGACTTAAGAAACATCAATCCATACGATCTACCTGACCTTCTGCAATGGACAAAGGACAACTACAACACAGAAGCAAACACCAGAGCCTATCAAGTATTGAGAAAAGCGATGAGGGAAAAGCTTCTGCTCTACAGCATGATAGATTTCCAGCTGGGAAAGGATCTCGGTCTCAAACATCTGGATCTACGACCACCAGAGGATCGCTGCCCACCAGACGCCATACCAAACTCAATCATCACAGAACCACGGTTTGGGTTAGTATTTCAAAACCCTCAAGGCGAAACTAAACTATTTGTATGCATGGACTGTCAGAAGTACGCAACAAATACTCTGAACAAGTTCAGAGCAAGCCTTGTGAAATACAGAGGTTCAAAGAAAATGGAAAAAGATACTGCAGATACAATCATAAGAGAGATTGACGCAACAATTCGCCTAAGAGAACTCTGCATCAGATTCTACAAAGAAATCAGAGAAGTCGGCAGAGACAACAGAAGCTACAACGATTTCAAAGATGCCAAAATCTGATTCTCAGACCTCCAATCTCTACAAACAAAGTTTTATCTTTCATTGTACTCAAATGTAAAATGCCTCTGGCATATTTCTAAATGAAAGAAATTTCGAGGTATTTTTTAACCTCTGTCTTATCTAACTTAGCCAAACTTAACTCAAGTTCAAATTTTTATTTTTCACTACTTAGGGGGAGATTGTTAGCTTCAATCTTCCTAATCATAGAAGTATTTAAAAGTAGTGAAAAATAGGCTAAGTGAAGAAAGCCTCTTACAGAGGCTCTGTCGACATTACTGAGAAATCAAGGTCAAGAAGCTACAGAAGCAGCAGAGGCTTCCTACAGAAGCTCTGTCATACGCACAAAGAAGACCAAAGACTCGGAATCCGGCGAAGACTGCTCCACAGAGGACCAGACCGCAGAACCTCTGTAATTCATTACAGAGCCTCTGTGGTCCTCTATGAAGACTTGGAAGATATTACTGGATACGTTCATTAACTTGCATGGAAAAGTACTGTCAAAACACGTGTCAAGCTCTGAGTGGACTCAATAGGGCATGGTACAAAATAGACGTCTGTGCCATTTAATGCATTTACCAATAGTACATCTGCTCCATTAAATGCGCATGGCTCAAACAACTGCTCACACCATCCAGTCCACTGTTCACACCATCCAGTTTACTATTCATGCCGTAAAAGGAACAGTGACCAACTTCATAGTCTTCTAAGAGTAGTATAAAAGGAAGTCTCATGTTGAGATCTTCCTAACGACGAATAGACAAGGAATCACTAATACTCTCAAACTTTATTGTCAAATATCTGAGTGTTATATTCTCACACACCAACAGTTCTTAATGTGTTCTTCGTGTTGTTATTATATATTGAATAACAGTAACTGTTCAAGAAATCCTTTTCATTCTTTACTGTTTTCTTTATATATGTGCGTTCTAATATCTATCAAACATATCTGTTAGTTTAATACGCTTCAGCATCAAACTCTAAACTCAACTAATAGACTGTTAATCTTGATTAAGCGTATCTGGGTTCCAACACCACCCCCAGCAGCTACCCCTGCTCTAGGACAGTTGGCCCTTACGTGGTCCGCTGATTACAATTGAAACAGACCATTAAGGGCGTCTTACAATCCCGGCTGAGGTGACCGGGTTGGCCACACTTAAAACACCCCTCAATTATCCTTGCTCCGGTATCACGGGGCTTAAACCCGCCACTGCTAGAACCCGTGCGCGTACCTGTGAACCTCGAGCGCTTCGGCACTGCCGAGATGGGCGTCACTGGCTGTGCCGCCTTCCGCTTCTTAGCTTGGGTCTCCAGCTCAAGCTCCCTCCTTCGAGCGGCGTCCATCATGGCGGATAATGAAGTGTACTGTGCCGTGCTAACAAATTCTCGGATCTCCGTGCGTAGCATATCTTTATACCTTGACATCTTCATCTCTTCCGAGGCGGCATACTGAGGACAGAATAATGCCATCTCGGTAAATTTCCTGTTCATCTCTTTTACCGTCTCTGTTGTCTGGGTGAGCTCTAGGAATTCTTTAGCGATTCGTTTCATCTCTACTGGCGGTACATACTCCGCACGGAAACGAGTGACAAACTCGTCCCAAGTCAAAGTAGTGCGCTCGGCAGGCGTCAATGCCGTGGCGCACCAATCCTTCGCGTCGTCACGGAGTAGATTCACTGCAAAACGGACCTTTAGGTTGTCCGGGCAACCGCTGGTCAAAAATGCGAACTCCATGTCAGATACCCATCGCATACTGGTAATCGGATCCAGGTTTCCCTTAAACTCTGGCGGGGAACAGGCGGAGAGATCCCGGTATTGGAACTCTCGGTTACGGGGATGACCCTCCGCAGGCAGTGGAATAGCTGCAATACGCTCCTCCAGTAGGATCACCACCTCCTCTCGAATAGCAGTGATGATCTCGGGGATCGCCTCCCCGATCGCGTGGGAAACCTCAGTAGCAATCAGTTCCCTAATACGCTCCTCAGTAATCCCCGCCCCGGCTCGCGGCGCCGCCGCGTTGTTCCTTCTTGTATTGACCATTCTAGAAAGAGAAAATTCAGAGATCTATAAGCATATATAACTCACCCTACCACGCTCATACTCCACTCCTTGGCTCCCTCGTGACTCTCCCCGACTCAAGCATGGATCCTGTGCTTCAGATAGTAGGAGCTCTACTACTACCCTTCACACCTATCCTTACTCGTTTCGAGTCCTGTCCCAAGACATTCAAGTAGTCGATTACAACAAATAAACACATATAGCCAATCCAGCCCGTACAAACACCTTTCCTAACTCCCTAGAAAGGTCATATCACCCACTATCCTTGCTAACACGGAAACCCCACTAACCCTTACGAGTCGCCTCGTGAATGCACGGTCGTATACAGTGTAAAACCAGATAGACGTTCGAATAAGAGATTCTATCCTAGAACGGTTGGACTCAAACAAGAGCTGCGCAATAGAACTAAATCTAATATTCTAAGGCTATTCAGTTCCTACTGCATACAACCTAGAGTGCATTCGCTTAACAACCTATCAAAGCTAGCATGAGTTCCTATAAGCGATAAACCAGCATACGGTACCATACAGTTCACATAAGCAATCTAGCATGCATACACTATACCTGAAAAGCAATAGATACACTAAGTTCCTTACCTTCCCAGCTGGCGTCGGCTGACTGTACACACTGCGCCCACGATCACCGTTTCCCAAACGGGTTTTCTCTTTTCATTTAATTTTAAAAGATTTTAGTAAAAGAATTTAAAGATCTCTTAGCCGCAACTTGAGACCAAACACACCGAGATGTGCTTGATTCACTCAAGCTGTGCTCTGATACCAAGTTGTAACGTCCCAAAAATTACAAGGAAATTTAAAAATTTTAAAACATACATTTCATTATAAAACAACCATGATTTAATAATTCACGTCTTAAATAAAATTAACGTCGTTACTTCAAACCATCAACAAAGTTCATGCAGCGGAAAATTACATAATTAAATTCAAAGGGTTTGTAAGTGAGAGTTTAGCAATATCTGACACTCCGCGCTCTATGTGTGTACGGTCACGCCCGACTGCCGCCCGCACCTGAAATAACAACATATTGGGAAAGGGTAAGCTAAACGCTTAGTGAATCCAACCACGCACGTAGGTAGCAACCCCACGCATATCGCCCCTACTCGCAAGTAGGCAATATCACCATCACCACGTATATCAAACCACATAATGATTATTACCTAAGCACGAACCTCGGTCCCACCGAGTACACAAAATACATTGATACCAGCTCAGTCCCACCGAGCCCTCGGTCCCACCGAGTAAAAATTGTTGTACTAGCTTAGTCCCACCAAGTCCTCGGTCCCACCGAGCCCCTCAGTCCCACCGAGGTGTACGCATGTATATATATATTCCACATACGAATTTAATAAATCACAACCAGTTATCACATCCCATCTAGTTCACGTAAACACATAAATACACGTAATCACACGTAACACAAAATAACGACATACATGAAATTCCTAACTACGCGGTGAGAGAACTCACCTCAAGGCTAAGCAACGTGCTCACGAAACGCAACACCAGCCCGGCAATCTTCTTCACTTTCTCCCACCTAAATACGTATAAAAAGTCAAAGGAAAGTCCCGACCCATAACACGTTTACTAGCTTCCAAAAGACTAAATATTCCAGCTTTTTATTAAAAGTTACGGGTCTGTTCGGGACCTGTT
The DNA here is from genome assembly GCA_033807775.1 of Saussurea involucrata. Taxonomy (NCBI): domain Eukaryota; kingdom Viridiplantae; phylum Streptophyta; class Magnoliopsida; order Asterales; family Asteraceae; genus Saussurea; species Saussurea involucrata. The sequence continues at coordinate 310,033 of JAWVWS010001006.1, read as the reverse complement.
TTACCCCCTTAAAACTGATAAATACAGAAATTAAAATTCATAATTATGAAGTTCTAAGTCTTACGATTTCAGGAACGTATCGCACGCGTCCTAACGATTTTTCTATAATTTACTATAGATTTTACAAAAATGATTCGCAGATAAGCAAACACCCGGACCTTTCAGTACAACATGGCAACTTCGTCCTAGCTATGTTCCGAATTGGTCTTTCCGAAAAACAGAGGAAACTTAATAGACTCCGAAACGAAACTTTTGGCACCAGTCCCATCCCAAACCGACATTCCAAGCAACAGTTATGCGTAAAACAAAACAGGGACAGAAGGCTGGAAGTTTTTCGGACCAGACTGTATAAACAGCCCCATACGGCCCAGCTACAGGCCTAAACAGACTTTCGGCAAAACACGAAAAACTTTCCTGACTCGATTAGTGAACTTCGGCCACCGATTTCATATCAACCCGAGCTACGAGTAAAAAGTTACGGCCACGACAAAACAGTGGCAGAAAATCGACATTCACATAAAATGATAAAACGGTTTTTGAGATTAGGATTAACGGTTTATGGTATAAGGTTACGGTCAGGGGGGTTTTAGGGTTACGCCACGGGCGCCACCCACTGCCACCTCCGGCAGTGGGGCACGGCGGCGGCGGCGGCGTTCCGGCGACACCCACACCCACCCACACACCCTATCTCTCCATACCACCCTCACCCTCTCGCTCCCCCTCACAGCTGCCACACGCGAACTCATACCAGCACACACCCGCAACCAAGACCGCCCAGCCCTCGGCCACCCCAGCGGCGGCGTACGGCGGCGGTCGCTTCGCGGTGGTCGTTTTGCCGAAAACAAAAGAAAGGAAAAGGGAGCGAGACGAAGGAACGACTTACCTTGTTTAGACGCCACACAACCGCACCTCCCTGCTTCTCTCTCCCTCGAGACCTCCGACGAACACAAGCTACGGCGGTTTCCGGCGAACTCCCGGCGGCAGCAGTAGCAGCGACGGCAGGAGGTTTTCCGGCCAACTTCTTCCCTTCTCACGGTCTCTCTCTAACTCGCGATCTCTCTCTCTCTTTCCTACTCCGGCCAAGATGGAACAATCAAAGAAAACCACACAAAAAAACCAAAGGGGCTGTTTTGTCGATGCTGCTGGAAACCGACGAGAAGGGGAAGAGGGGGGGGGGTCGGTCCCCCTTCCCTTGGCCGTTCAACACTCCAACAATTCCATAGTCCACATTTAGCCCCTAGGCTCAATCACTTTGGCACTTTTGGTTCCTAAATTACCATAATATTGTAAAAAGAGAGTGAGGTTTGCCACACATAACATTCGAGGTCCCTTTGACAACTTCCGTTAAAGAGACTCGCTTTAAAAAAAATAACAACATTAAGAATTTTTTAAAAAAAAACCATACCGGGACACGGGCTTTACATCATCAGTCCACATATGAATTTCCTTGGGAACCAACCTTTCTGGAAGAGCAGCTCTATTCTCAGCGGCTGGAACTTCAGGATCAATTCTTATAGGAATATATGGACCATTTTCGATGTAATAAGGTATAGTTGGGTCTATACCTTCTAAGAAGAGAATCATCCTATTTTTCCATAGATTAAAGTTATCTCTGGAAAATCTAGGGGGTTTTGCAAGAGAACCATTGTCAATATAGTTAGTGTTTATGTTGGTAGCCATTTTAAGAAATAGCAAGGAAGAGAAAAGATTAGTATAGATTAGATCTTGTTTATGAGATTAAACAAATCCGCTCTGATACCACTTGTTGGTCCCGAAGGGTTATAAAAGTTTGTAGAAGGGGGGTTGAATACAAACACACGATTTTTACTTTTCTAAATTGTTTATTGATAAATCAAGACAATTTACAACTTGTTGCGGAACAAGATTAAGGACTAATCCTAATCTAAACAAGTTAAGAACACTAAGTTTCTTGCACTAGAATAAGATAGAAAGGAGATAAGGAAATTACGAATAATAACCTAACACACAGTAGTAAGGAAGAATAAGAAGATGGCTGAGCACACTTCATTTCTGAAGTAGGGTTCTTCTTATATACTGCATGCATTTAATGCATGGCAGTACTGCTTTACACGTGGCAGCAGCTGAGTGGTTGCATGTCATTGACCTTTGTAGACAACCTTAGTAGCCGCATGGTGCACAGTGTAGAATCAAAGTTTGTTGTACGATTCTAGACAGAAGGGATGTCCGTTCTGACATTTCGTACGGAGACATGCAAGGGGGGAAAGACAAAAGTAACTTGTAGAGGAAGACTTCATGATCAGCTTTCGTTGAATCAGTACTTTATCAGCGAATGATAAAGCTCAGCGATTGCTGAAGTCTTCTACTTGTAACTTCACGTTGAGTGGACAAATCTTGGCTTCGCTGATATCCGCATCAATTTATTAGTATACTTGTCGCTGTTCTTGAGCTTGATCTTCGACTTCAGCGTAGAACATATGTTGACGTGAAACTTGTCTTCAGGGATCATAAGTAAACAACTAACTTATCAGTGATTATCACAGAGACTGAACAGGCTCAGAGCTACTGGATGAATAGTGTTCGCTGAACTTTAAACTTAAAGAGCGAGAGTTCGTATCAGCGGTACTGTAAAGTCTTAGTACTTATCAGCGATAGAGAAACTCTAATACATATTGTTTACTTACAATTTTCACTAAGTGTTTTAAGAGAGGGTCATTATCAAATCATTGAGGGTTTGGATCAACAAAAACACATTTTGATCTTTATAGACAAAGATTTAAGATCAAAAGAAGATTTTTTGTTCAAAAAGCATTAAGGAGAAGAAGTATGAACCTCTTTGTCTTGAAGGTTTGAAGATCAAAGTCTTAGGTTCAAAATCCATTTAAATGCAAAGATATTTTCTTGCCTTGAGGGTTTTTAGTGCGCGTAAAGAGGAAAAATATAAACGAGAGTTGTTTATATAGGAATGAGAGAGGAGAGAGAAAGGGTGATGAGCGGGAAAAACACTCATCATGACACGGTCACGTCCCACGAAGGTGATTAGACATGAAGTGTAATGGACGAAAGTGTCAGACAAAAAGGTGTGCCATGGTTTATCCTCTTTTGATGACATCACAAATAAAAATGTCTTTTCATTTTCAAAAGGCATCCCTGATTGTTTTAGAGGATCAGGGTTGGATAGTATTTTTCAAAGAATCACCGATGAAAAATACCAGTGATGAGTTAATCTTTTTCAAAATGATCAGTGATAGAGAAATGTCAGTGATCAAGTTTTCTTTTGAAAGACATCTTACTGAATAAAACTTCAGTGATCGAGGATAGAGAACATACCTTAGTATCAAAGAGCATTTACTCAGAGATTATAAGATGGATGAAGATATAGAACCTTATTGCTGATATAATGCTTTACCGCTGAAGAGTTATTCTTCAAGGTTCAGCATTCCAAGCTCGCTGATGAGAAAGTTAAGACTTGTCTCATCAAGAGGTTTGGTAAACAAATCAGCTAACTGATATTCAGTTGGAATAAAATGAAGTTCTATGTCTCCATGCATCACATGATCTCTGATAAAATGATATCTGGTCTCGATGTGTTTGGTCTTTGAGTGTAGCACTGGGTTGTTTGCAATAGCGATGGCACTAGTGTTGTCGCAATAGATTGGGATCTTTGATAGTTGAAGGTCATAGTCTAATAGTTGATTTCTCATCCATAAAACCTGAGCACAACATACATACTCAGTTTCAACGGTTGAGGTGGACACTGAGTTTTGATTTTTACTTGTCCAACTCACCAGCTTTCCACCCAGGAGCTGACAGCCTCCTGTGGTATTTTTTCTATCCAGTTTGCAACCTGTAAAATCACTATCTGAATAAGCAGTTAGATCGAACCCTGAGTTTTTAGGATACCAGAGACCTAGGTTGGGTGTACCCTTCAGATATCTGAATTATCGTTTTACAGCGATCAGATGTGATTCTTTGGGTTCAGATTGATATCGTGCACCAAGACAAGTAGAATACATGATATCAGGACGACTCGTTGTAAGATAGAGAAAAGAGTCCATCATTCCTCTATAGGCAGTGACATTAACAGGTTTTCTAGAGGAATCCTTGTTAAGTGTCAGCGGAGGTGCCATAGGAGTTTTCATAGCTAAACTTTGAGTAAGATCGAATTTCTTCAGCATATCTTTAACGTACTTACCTTGGTGGATAAATGTACCTTTATCGCTCTGCTTGATTTGAAGTTCAAGGAAGTATGTTAGTTCACCCATCATACTCATCTTGTATTCATGTTTCATTCTTTCAGCGAATCGAGTATAGAGATGGGTTAGTAGAACAAAATATAATATCATCGACATATATTTGAACAAGAATAATACGACCTTTAACTTTTCTGAAAAATAGAGTGTTATCGATTTTACCACGTTCAAATTTTTCAGCAATAAGAAAGGAAGATAAAGTGTCATACCATGCACGAGGTGCTTGTTTTAACCCATAGAGGCCCTTATCCAGCTTATAGACATATTTTGGATGCTTAGGATCAGCGAATCCTGGGGGTTGTTCAACATAAACTTCTTCGTTCAGCTTTCCATTAAGGAATGCTGACTTGACATCCATTTGATGAACTTTGAAGTCTTCGTGAACTGCATAGGCTAAAAAGAGTCGAATTGCTTCGAGTCTTGCCACTGAGGCAAAGGTTTCATCATAGTATATGCCTTCCTCTTGTCTGTTTCCCTAAGCAACTAGTCGAGCTTTGTTGTGGGTTACAGTTCCAAATTCATCTAACTTGTTTCGATACACCAACTTGGTGCCTATAACAGTTTTGTTAGATGGTCTGGGGACAAGATTCCAATCTTTTTTTCTTTCAAATTCAGTCAGCTCTTCTTGCATAGCACTGACCCAGTTTGGATCTCTGAGGGCATCATCATTTTTCTTTGGTTCAATCAGTGAAATAAAGTTAACAAATAAACAGATATTACCTTAAATTCGTCGAGTCTGAACACCTGCATTTGGATCACCTAGAGTTTGATCGATTGGATGATTCAATGTCCATCGCTGTTGTAACGTCCCGGATTCCCAAACAAGCATCACGTAACATACATTGCATAACATCGTTGCATAACAAGATACATCATATAACAAATACGGTCCCTTTAGTCTTTACAATCCAAAATAAGGTATTTCATTACAAACTTTTCGCTAACTAAATACATGATATCTGATAACGAGGTTATAACTACAAAACACATCTTAATCTTCATGACATAAGTCTTCACAAAAGCTATCCCCTGACTATCCTTGTCATTTGCTCTTACCTGATCCACGCCCTGGAATACATATTTTAAAACAAAATGAGGGTTAGACCTAGCAGTCTAAGTGAGAAAATCCCTGTTAGTTTTAAAACCATTTGCACAACCATCATATACATAACACAAATACAAATACCAGTTATGACTCATGCATCATATACTTTCCTGTCTCATTCTCTTGGCCATATTAATTGGTTGCAACCCAACTAATAAATTAACTCCGTTGTACGACAATTACAGCCAACACCGCTGTACGAATATTACAGCCAACACCGTTTTACGAATATTATAGCCAACACCACCGGTCCTAAGCCCGGCCAACGTATTCTCGTATAGTGTAATGCTCATGTAAATACAATATCTCAATATATTATATTTCAAACATAAACACATAATCACACCATCTATCACATTCCCAATTCATACATATATGTATTCCAGTTTAAAAACGTTTTAAAGTAAAACTCACCTGTTAGCTTATCAAAACGCTTCCATTCCTTTCTCAAAAATAGTTCAACTTTCACCCCAAATCCACAAAATCTGAAACGAATAGATACAAGTATCTCTTTACCAAATAGAACACATAAGACTTACTAGAGCTAAGAACTCTAGATAACTCAATTCCTCCAATGTTACCCCCAAGCCCGAACTTAAGTCCAGTCCACAGAATAGTCAGTTCTCATACATTCCCTATCTAAGAATCAACAAAGCATAGGTTACTGGATACTTAAAAGCATCTGAACTCTCAAAAAGTGACCAAACAGCTAAAAGTATCCGGACAACATAACCTATCCGGATAACACAACTTTCCGAACAACATAACCAATCCAGACAACCTGACGTTTCCGGACAACACAAACAATCCGGATAACACCCGGACACCAAAGCAATCCGGATACCATCCGGTATCTCATTTTTAACCGGAAACTTAAGGGAAAAGAGGACTTACCCGGATAAAGGACTCGTCCGGACACCACTAAAACAACTTCCAGACATCATCAATTAAACTACCCGGACACATTCAACTTGTCCGAAAACCTCTGTCGGTTTACCCTATTTTAACGCAGAAATAGGCTGAATCAACCCCAGACATGAATTTGACTATTCTAATCTGATAGAAATCTTCTAATAACAATTACAAACACAAAACGTAAAGGAACATACCTTAATAACACTTCCAAGTAATCCCAAATGAAGCCCTAGCCACAAAACCTTCTTTCTTTTTCTTCTTGTCTCAAAAACACACACACACACACACTGAAATCTGATCTTATACTGATATGAAAATATCAGAAATCCTAAAGGGGTAATATATAAATATATTTACCATTTAGACCTTGAACTATTCAATAAAGACCCAAACACCCCTGAACTTATAAATTTACCCAAACTTACCCTAAACATCAATTATAAAGTTAAATAAATTTAACTGGACTAAGATTTAACTAACGAACTTACCCGGGGTATTACATCATCCCCCCCTCAAAAGAATTCCATCCTGGAATTCGGTTAAGAAAAACGTTACGGGTACTTAGTTCTCATTTCAGATTCTGATTCCCAAGTATCATCCTGACCCCTATGGTATCTCCACTGTACTTTTACTTGCTTGATTACTTTGTTCCGTAACACTTTAACTTTGTGGTCAATTATAGCTTCAGGTTCTTCCACATAATTCAACTTTTCATCAACTTGTATATCCGGTAGAGAAACGGCCTGATCTGGTGTAACCAAACACTTTCGAAAATTCGATACATGAAAGGCGTTGTGTATACGGCTTAATTCTGGCGGGAGATCTAACCGGTAAGCTACTTCACCGATTCTTTCTGTTACTGCAAACGATTCGATGTACCTTGGACTGAGTTTACCTTGCTTGCCAAATCGAATGACTCCTTTCTAAGGCGAGACTTTTAACATTACGAAATCTCCAACTAGAAACTCTAACGGTTTCCGGCGTCGGTCAGCGTAGCTTTTCTGCCTGTCCTGAGCCACTTTCAATCATTCTCGAATCTGAGTAATCTTATCCGCGGTTAACTGTACTATATATGGCCCCGCTAATTGTTTCTCTCCCACTTCGTTCCAACACAGAGGCGTTCGGCATTTTCTACCATACTGTTGGTTCCTGTTTTCTTAACAATGATTTTAACTTTCAGTTAGTTCAAATTTAGATATGGTGCGGAAGAGTATTTAAGAACTGAAAGATAATGTAAAGGTAGAAGAACACACAATATCAAATAAACAGTATGTAAAGAACAGATGAATATCTCAAAGATTACTGTGTTTGATATTATCAAGAACACTGTCACACCCCGCTAAAGCGGAAATACGGGATGTCTTAGCTAAAGATTTCATTGCGTAAGGTAGAAGACAACACACAATCGTCATAGCATAAAAAGTTTACAAAAGATACATCTTTTTCCAAAAATATAAAGTTTGTCCAAAACACAATTTGACATGATAAGGAAAAACGTGTTGAATGCAGCTACTTGAGGTGCCTTCTAAAGTTCCAATCTTACTAGCTTTTCCATCTTATAATCTTCCCTAATCGGTAGGAAATGTGCAGATTTCGTGAATCGGTCTACTATAACCCAAATCGAGTCGTGCCCTTTGGCAGTTGTCGGGAGTTTGGTTATAAAACCCATGGTTATTTGTTCCCATTTCCACTGGGGAATCTCTGGTTGTTGCAGCAAACCAGATGCTTTTTAGTATAAAGGTTTGACCATTGAGCAAGTCAAACATTTCCCTACGTACAAGGCAATGTCTTTCTTCATTCCTGGCCACCAATAATATTCCCTTAAGTCCTTGTACATCTTATCCGCTCCCGGATGAATTGGATATCTAGACTTGTGGGCTTCGTCCAGAACCATTTCTCGTACGTCGTTGGCTTTCGGAATTCAAATTTTGTCCTTGAAATAACGTACTCCATCAACCTTAGTTTCAAATTTACTTTCCATACCGTGAAGGATCTCGTCCTTCAGGTTTTCCGTTTTCATTGCTTTGATCTGAGCTTCAAGAATTCGAGTCTTTAAACTGGGTTGTACAAGCCCTCCCATTGCTCGTACACGTGAAGGCTTTACCCTTTCCTTCCTACTCAGGGCATCGGCCGCTACATTGGCCTTGCCTGGATGATAGAGAATTTCATAATAGTAATTGCTGAGTAGTTCTACCCATCTCCTTTGTCTCATCTTGAGCATTTTCTGGTCTAGGATATACGGAAGACTCTTATGATTGGTGAAGATAGTGCATTTAGTGTCGTACAAATAATGTCTCCAAATCTATAACGCGAACACCACAGCTCCAAGCTCTAAGTCGTGTGTGGTATAGTTCTTCTCATGAACTTTTAATTGTCTCGAGACGTATGCTATCACCTTATCATTTTGCATTACTATGCAACCTAATCCCTGATGTGATGCATCATAATACACCACAAGATTTTATGTTCCTTCTGGTAACGCTAGAATTGGTGCATTGCACATATTTCTCTTCAATAGCTGGAACGCCTCCTCTTGCGGTTCTCCCCAAATGAATTTCCTATCCTTTTGAGTCAGTGTTGTGAGTGGTTTAGCAATTCTTGAGAAGTTCTCGATAAATCGCCCATAATAACCCGCCATACCCATAAATTGATGAATTTATGTTGGGGTTTTTGGAGCTTCCCATTTCTTAACGGCTTCCACTTTAGTCGGGTCCACGTGAATTCCTTTCTCTCCAATCACATGACCAAGAAACTGTACTTCTCTAATCCAAAATTCGCAGTTAGAGAATTTGGCGTAAAGTTTATGTTCCTTAAGAAGTTCTAGAATTAATCTTAAGTGCTGCTGGTGATCCTCCTTACTTTGAGAGTAGATCAAAATGTCATCGATAAACACGATCACAAACTTGTCAAGGTATGGTCTGCATACCCTGTTCCTTAAATCCATGAACACAGCTGGTGCATTTGTTAATCCGAAAGGCATAACTAAAAACTCGTACTGTCCATATCGTGTCCTAAAAGCTGTCTTAGGAATGTCCTCCTTGCGGACTTTTAACTGGTGATAACCTGATCGAAGATCAATCTTTGAGAAATAAGTTGCGCCTTGCAATTGGTCGAATAAATCATCTATTCGAGGGAGAGGATATCGGGTCTTGATTGTCAACTTATTTAGCTCCCTATAATCGATGCACATTCGAAACGATCCATCCCCTTTTTTTACTTGATGAACAGGACTGGAGCTCCCCAAGGCGAGGAACTTGGCCTAATAAAGTCCTTGTCCAGAAGTTCTTGGAGTTGGCTTAACAACTCTTGCATTTCGGCAGGTGCTAAGTGGTGCCTTAGCTACAGGTGCTGCTCCAGGTATGAGGTCAATTTGAAATTCCACTTGTCTAAATGGGGGAAGTCCAGGCAAATCGTCGGGGAACACCTCCGGGTGATCCTTCACCACCGAAATGTATTGGATTCGCCTTTCCTCGGACTTCTTCTCAACTATGAATGCCAAAAATGTAACGCACTTCTTCCTCAAATACTTATGTACTTTCACACTTGATACTATCTCTAGGCTTCTTCCGACTTTGTTTCCTTGTATGACTAGGGTTTCTCCGTCTTGCAAAGGTACTCTAATCGTCTTATCAAAACAACAGATCTCCGCTCGATTCTTGGATAACCAATCCATGTCTATTACTACGTCAAAACTCCCCAATTCAATAGGAATAAGATCAACGCTAAACAATTTATCTGCTAGATTCAAGGTACAGTCTATAATTACACCCTTAGTCTCAAATTCATATCCATAGCAACCTCAACAATATAAGCATTCGGCATCTTCTTAGATTTTAGATTGATCGAAGGCCTAAATTCTAACGAAACAAAGCTCCTATCGGCTCCAGTGTCAAATAATACTGATGTATAATTGTCGTTGAAACGTACCTGTCACCATATTAGGGTCGCGACGTGCTTCGTTAGCTCCGATGACAAATACCGGTCCTCGATCTTGGCCTCCTTGGTTTCCCTGATTGGTTTACCTAGCATGATTCCCACTGTTGCTATTGCTTGGCCTTTTACCCAATCTCGGGCACTTACTCCGGAAGTGATCCTGACTTCCGCACTCGAAACATACCCTTCTCCCATCAATGACACCTTTTTCCATCCTACAGTACTTGGTGTAATGACCCACTCATTTACAATCTCCACAACAGGGCAGGCTCCTTCATGATGGTAGTTACATTTGTTACACTTTGGGTGTGGACCATTGAACTGCCTAGAGTCTTGAGCCTTTTCTCCGATATTCTCACTATCTTCCTATCCGTGATCCAGATAACATCAATATAAAAATTCATTCCTATTTTTAGATAATGCCACCAATACCAAAATTTCGAGGTTCATCCTACATCAATACTAAAGTTTTTAGATCTAATACAATCAATCACTTAAAATTACCCAAAATACATGGTTTATAATAACCACAATAAAATGTTTTCCTCTGAGCCTAAAAGGCTTATCAAAAACTGCCAAACTATCAATCATACTAATCAAAACCATCCCAAATACACAACTATCAAAATCATCAACACAAGCATAGCGAGTACTACTCCTCCAATCACTCATGCAAGCTCCACCCTCATCGCGGTCCGCCTAACCGTCTTAACGCTCTCCAAAACCTGACATCCTTGTATTTCGGTCGTCATTTCCCTTAAGTGCTGCTCTTCCGCCCAAGGCATTCCGGACACTCGTCCGATTAGCATGCCGGTGATTATACGCGGCGGCTCCGGCGCCTCCGGACGTTCTGACCTAAGCATTACTCGAATCGGGATCGGGACGCTTTTTCTCGCCGTTTGCCTAATACAGGGCCCTCTAGGGTTCGGTTGGACAAATATTGGGGTCGGTCGGGGTAGTACCGGGGTTGGCGACACCCTCGGTCCGTCGTAAGGATCTCGCTCGCTTGACACTTCCTATTCTGATTCAGTGCTCCTAGGATTCTCATTTTCCCGGATGCTCGGGTGGGTTGACTTGAGGTTGACCAGTGACGTGATCCGACACATCGGTCAAGTAAGAATCGGGAGTGTAGGATGGTGACGATGATGACATAGTGAAACTGAAGCAAAAGTGTACTTAGTAACTAATCGCATAAGTGATATGTCTATCCTATGCAATGTCTACGCACTAAGCATGCTTCTAGAGAGTGCAAGTAAAAATTTACATACTCCTACTATAACCATTTCTAGTCTCGCATTAACCTTCCTTAATCGAACATAGGTGATCAGGCTATGTTTAATTAAAGTCTGTTAATACCATTCTAGACTTAGTTATACTAGTAGTAGGTTCAGTTATTTTCATGTCAGTTTTGGACTTTTGGTTATAGTTGGGTTTTTCCAATGAAAGACCGGTATTCTCTATAACCTTCGGCTCTGATACCATTTCTGTCACACCCCGCTAAAGCGGAAATACGGGATGTCACAGCTAAAGATTTCATTGCGTAAGGTAGAAGACAACACACAATCGTCATAGCATAAAAAGTTTACAAAAGATACATCTTGTTCCAAAAATATAAATTTGTCCAAAACACAATTTGACATGATAAGGAAAAACGTGTTGAATGCAGCTACTTGAGGTGCCTTCTAAAGTTCCAATCTTACTTGCTATTTCCTGAAAAGCATGTAAATGAGAGGGTCAACTATTGAATAGTTGGTGAGTTCACAGGTTTTATGAGTACATCAAAGTTTGTCATAGAAACAGTTTTAATCCGCACAAGTGGATATAAGTTTGTCATAGAAAACAGTTTTAATCCGCACAAGTGGATATAAGTTTGTCATAGAAAACAGTTTTAATCCGCACAATGGATTGAGTAATCGGTTGTAGTTTCAAAGCATCTTTGTAAATCCGCACAATGGATAAAGATTTCTGTTGTCAACATGCGCAAGGTATAGTATTGTATGCAATTACATGTTAAAGGAATGAGCCATTACCCAAACCTACTGACTGTTCCACGCCCCTTACGTCCTACCTCAGCGATGAAGTCATTTCACATGGGTAAGACCATTTAGACACATGTTCCTCACAAACATGATAAAGAAGACGGTAACTATGCACTCGCGAGGTGAGTGGGGTGTCAACCAAATAACGTTATCCATAATATACCAAGCGGCTCGCACAATGAGCTAATGGGTAATGTAGAATCACCGGGGACTTAATAGCAAAACTCAGAATCAACTAACATAAGCATACATACCATAGCGCATAAGTATACGGAGAAAATATTCAGTATTTTGAATAAATAGTGAAATCGATGCGTAATAAAATCGTGACATGCTTTTCACCCCAAAATGTATAAAATAGTAAAAAGGGGCTGTGAAAACTCACTTGATAACCGATAGAGTCAGGGAATCTCCCACAAGTACCTCGAGATGATCCTACTTCAATCCTATCAACGTAAGGTCACTAGTAAGTTTTTGTCTAAAGAGTTCGGTACTAATTATCCAAATCGTCATAAAATGCCTTGTTGTGTTTTAATATTATAATGTAACAAGTGTATACATTGTTCTTGTTTAGATTAAAGTTTCCGAAATTTCGTCACAATAAGTAACGAAAAGGGTTTTAAAGAACGTGTATATATATAATACATATATATATAAACCGAAATTTTATCGTAAGAACGATAAGATTAAAGGTCTTAATGTAAAGACAAGTATTTAAAATGCATAAATATAAATGTATAGTATATATGTATATTCCACAATTTCATCATAAAATGATGAAATGAGATAAAGAATAAATAAATTGCGTAAATATATATAAATATGTTATATATATGTATATTCCATCATTTCACCATAAAAGGATGAAACGGGATACGGATAATAAAATGTATAAATAAATAAATTGCACAGATATATATAATATAAGATATACCTATATATTCCACAATTTCATCATAAAATGATGAAATGGGATTAAAAGTTAGTCCTTTGCTGTCCAGATTTTTAGTGTCACTTTGTGTCCATCATTGGATAACTTCCAGGTATAGTTTGGTCATGATATTTTATGTCCAAGAAGTTCAGTGAGTTAGGAAACTTTTGGCAAAAGTTTAATAATTTTTGGAAGTGTTTAAGTACATGAAAGAATACACGACGTAAAACCCGACAGAAAATGTTGCTGTTTGGGTACTGATTTTGTGAGGACTGTTTGGTAGATTAAATCTGTGAGTTTTTGAGTGAAACCACCTGGATTTGAATCTTAACACATAAAAATGATTTCCAGAAAAAGAATTACTCAATTTGGAGTTATATTGAGTGAGATATGACCCTTTGAAGTGGGGTGTGGAATCTGACAGCAAGCTGTCAAAACCACACCTTGTGCATGTGCTCCCATATGATATTTTTAACCAATATTCTTATTCCTTTGCATGCAAAATCCGATTTGACCCTCTTCCATACATTTATTTTCAGTTCCAAAACACATTTTTGATCCATTTAAAATACATGCAAGTTACCCATCATCTCAACTTTTATAAATTCTTGAAAAAGACTCATTTTGAAGAATGTTGATGTTCATGTCAAGAACACAACATGCAACTTAAAATTGTGCATTTTGAGCTCATGCATGTTTGTTTAAGTATGTTTTTAGTGGATTTCAAAGACTTACTCATAAAACTCTTGAATAAAAAGATATTGATTTCTCAAGAAAACCACATGCATGTGTTTTAAAAGTTCATCTTTGATCTTAATTTAACATAGGTTTGATTTTGGATTCACCACCTTTTTAAATAACAATTAGGTGTTATGGTGGTAAATCTACAAACATTAAGATATATAAAGATGATTTTTAAGAAGTTAAAGAATGTGTAGAAGAAGATGAAGAACATCCATAAAAGTGTAAGAAAATGAAATTTAAAGAAAAGAGTGTGTGTGGATTTCACCCAACACACTTGTATTTACCTTGAACTCTTTTGATCTTTTGAAAGAAGATGATTTAGGGGCTGAATTGTTGGTTGAAGATGGATGAAGGTTTTGAAGGTTTGAAGATTTGAAGATTGAGAGAGAATAGGATGAGAGAATGAAATGTTGCTAGTGAAATGAAATGACTAAAAAGAAATACATAAGGAGAGTTGAGAGGGGGGGGGGTAGTGTGATAAAAAAAATATAAAATACAAAAGTCTAATCTTTTTGATTAATTTCTAAAATACAAGTATTTTTCTTAATAAATAAAAATACAAAGTAATTATATAAAAATAAAGTATTTATATATAATTTGTTTGAAATATATAAATACTTGTAGTATAAATGTAGGTTAAGTTGGCATTTTATGAGATTTATGGATAATTTCCTAATTCGAGGGTTTCTTAGGCAAAATTTCTCGAATTTTCCTATCGTACCGCGTTTACTGCTAAAGTTTCACTGTGTGACCTATAATGTGAATAACTGAAACGTTCAGTGCAGTTCTAACCTGAAACGCAAAATTGACGGTTGTCACAGTCTCCCCCGGTTAAAAGAATTTCGTCCCAAAATTCAAGAACTTCCGTCCTTAACCGGTTTTGTTAGCAAAAAGACGAGGATACATATGTTTCATGTAATCCTCTCATTCCCATGTATACTCAGGCCCACGCCTTGTGTTCCAATGAACTTTTACAATCGAAATATTACTTTGCTTAAGACGCTTAACTTTTCTATTGAGGATTTCAATTGGTTCTTCCATGATATGCAAGTTATCGTTAATCTGAACTTCTTCCAGAGGTATGATTAATGAATCGTCAGCTAAACATTTCTTGAGGTTCGACACATGAAACATGTCATGGATAGCACTTAACTCCTTTGGCAAATCCAGCCTGTATGCCATTGGTCCAATATATCGAGGGCTCAACTTTCCTCGTCTTCCAAACCGGACTATTCCTTTCCATGGTGATACCTTTAGAAGCACTCTATCACCAATTTGGAATTCTAAGGGCTTCCTACGATTATCCACATAACGTTTCTGACGATCTCTGGATGCTTTATGTCTATCTCTAAATTCTAACAAACAAAGGGGTGAACAACACTTGCGTCCATACAAAGCTTCAAATGGCGCACACTGGATACTGGTGTGATAGCTATTGCTATAAGAAAACTCGACCAAAGGTAAGTGATTATTCCAACTTCCTCCGAAGTCTAAAACGCATGCCGAAGCATGTCTTCTAACGTTTGAATAGTTTGTTCACTTTGCCAATCCGTTTGAGGATGGTAGGCAGTACTCAAATTCAATTGCGTACCCAACACTCTTTGGAGTGACTGCCAAAACCGAGATGTGAAACGGCTATCTCTATCTGATGTGATGAAAATTGGGACTCCATGACGTGTAACAATTTCCTTGATGTAGATCTGAGCAAGCTTTTCCATCTTATAATCTTCCCTAATCGGTAGGAAATGTACAGATTTCGTGAATCGGTCTACTATAACCCAAATCGAGTCGTGCCCTTTGGCAGTTCTCGGGAGTTTGGTTATAAAATCCATGGTTATTTGTTCCCATTTCCACTGGGGAATCTCTGGTTGTTGCAGCAAACCAGATGCTTTTTAGTATAAAGGTTTGACCTTTGAGCAAGTCAAACATTTCCCTACGTACAAGGCAATGTCTTTCTTCATTCCTGGCCACCAATAATATTCCCTTAAGTCCTTGTACATCTTATCCGCTCCCGGATGAATTGGATATCTAGACTTGTGGGCTTCGTCCAGAACCATTTCTCGTACATCGTTGGCTTTCGGAATTCAAATTTTGTCCTTGAAATAACGTACTCCATCAACATTAGTTTCAAATCTACTTTCCATACCGTGAAGGGTCCCGTCCTTCAGGTTTTCCGTTTTCATTGCTTTAATCTGAGCTTCAAGAATTCGAGTCTTTAAACTCGTTTGTACAAGCGCTCCCATTGCTCGTACACGTGAAGGCTTTACCCTTTCCTTCCTACTCAGGGCATCGGCCGCTACATTGGCCTTGCCTGGATGATAGCGAATTTCATAATAGTAATTGCTGAGTAGTTCTACCCATCTCCTTTGTCTCATGTTGAGCATTTTCTGGTCTAGGATATACGGAAGACTCTTATGATTGGTGAAGATAGTGCATTTAGTGTCGTACAAATAATGTCTCCAAATCTCTAACGCGAACACCACAGCTCCCAGCTCTAAGTCGTGTGTGGTATAGTTCTTCTCATGAACTTTTAATTGTCTCGAGACGTATGCTATCACCTTGTCATTTTGCATTACTACGCAACCTAATCCCTGATGTGATGCATCACAATACACCACAAGATTTTCTGTTCCTTCTGGTAACGCTAGAATTGGTGCATTGCACAGCTTTCTCTTCAATAGCTGGAATGCCTCCTCTTGCGGTTCTCCCCAAATGAATTTCCTATCCTTTTGAGTCAGTGTTGTGAGTGGTTTAGCAATTCTTGAGAAGTTCTCGATAAATCGCCCATAATAACCCGCCATACCCAGAAATTGATGAATTTCTGTTGGGGTTTTTGGAGCTTCCCATTTCTTAACGGCTTCCACTTTAGCCGGGTCCACGTGAATTCTTTTCTCTCCAATCACATGACCAAGAAACTGTACTTCTCTAATCCAAAATTCGCACTTAGAGAATTTGGCGTAAAGTTTCTGTTCCTTAAGAAGTTCTAGAATTAATCTTAAGTGCTGCTGGTGATCCTCCTTATTTCGAGAGTAGATCAAAATGTCATCGATAAACACGATCACAAACTTGTCAAGGTATGGTCTGCATACCCTGTTCCTTAAATCCATGAACACAGCTGGTGCATTTGTTAATCCGAAAGGCATAACTAAAAACTCGTAGTGTCCATATCGTGTCCTAAAAGCTGTCTTAGAATGTCCTCCTTGCGGACTTTTAACTGGTGATAACCTGATCGAAGATCAATCTTTGAGAAATAAGTTGCGCCTTGCAATTGGTCGAATAAATCATCTATTCGAGGGAGAGGATATCGGGTCTTGATTGTCAACTTATTTAGCTCCCTATAATCGATGCACATTCGAAACGATCCATCCCCTTTTTTTTCTTGATGAACAGGACTGGAGCTCCCCAAGGCGAGGAACTTGGCCTAATAAAGTCCTTGTCCAGAAGTTCTTGGAGTTGGCTTAACAACTCTTGCATTTCGGCAGGTGCTAAGTGGTGCCTTAGCTACGGGTGCTGCTCCAGGTATGAGGTCAATTTGAAATTCCACTTGTCTAAATGGGGGAAGTCCAGGCAAATCGTCGGGGAACACCTCCGGGTGATCCTTCACCACCGAAATGTATTGGATTCGCCTTTCCTCGGATTTCTTCTCAACTATGAATGCCAAAAATGTAACGCACTTCTTCCTCAAATACTTATGTACTTTCACACTTGATACTATCTCTAGGCTTCTTCCGACTTTGTTTCCTTGTATGACTAGGGTTTCTCCGTCTTGCAAAGGTACTCTAATCGTCTTATCAAAACAACAGATCTCCGCTCGATTCTTGGATAACCAATCCATGTCTATTACTACGTCAAAACTCCCCAATTCAATAGGAATAAGATCAACGCTAAACAATTTATCTGCTAGATTCAAGGTACAGTCTATAATTACACCCTTAGTCTCAAATTCATATCCATAGCAACCTCAACAATATAAGCATTCAGCATCTTCTTAGATTTTAGATTGATCGAAGGCCTAAATTCTAACGAAACAAAGCTCCTACCGGCTCCAGTGTCAAATAATACTGATGTATAATTGTCGTTGAAACGTACCTGTCACCATATTAGGGTCGCGACGTGCTTCGTCAGCTCCGATGACAAATACCGGTCCTCGATCTTGGCCTCCTTAGTTTCCCTGATTAGTTTACCTAGCATGATTCCCACTGTTGCTATTGCTTGGCCTTTTACCCAATCTCGGGCACTTACTCCGGAAGTGATCCTGACTTCCGCACTCGAAACATACCCTTCTCCCATCAATGACACCTTTTTCCATCCTACAGTACTTAGTGTAATGACCCACTCATTTACAATCGCCACAACAGGGCAGGCTCCTTCACTATCTTCCTATCCGTGATCCAGATAACATCAATATAAAAATTCATTCCTATTTTTAGATAATGCCACCAATACCAAAATTTTGAGGTTCATCCTACATCAATACTAAAGTTTTTAGATCTAATACAATCAATCACTTAAAATTACCCAAAATACTTGGTTTATAATAACCACAAGAAAATGTTTTCCTCTGAACCTAAAAGGCTTATCAAAAACTGCCAAACTATCAATCATACTAATCAAAACCATCCCAAATACACAACTATCAAAATCATCAACACAAGCATAGCGAGTACTACTCCTCCAATCACTCATGCAAGCTCCACCCTCATCGCGGTCCGCCTAACCGTCTTAACGCTCTCCAAAACCTGACAGCCTTGTATTTCAGTCGTCATTTCCCTTAAGTGCTGCTCTTCCGCCCAAGGCATTCCGGACACTCGTCCGATTAGCATGTCGGTGATTATACACGGCGGATCCGGCGCCTCCGGACGTTCTGACCTAAGCGTTACTCGGATCGGGATCGGGACGCTTTTTCTCGCCGTTTGCCTAATACAGGGACCTCTAGGGTTCGGTTGGACAAATATTGGGGTCGGTCGGGCTAGTATCGGGGTTGGCGACACCCTCGGTCTGTCGTAAGGATCTCGCTCGCTCGACACTTCCTATTCTGATTCAGTGCTCCTAGGATTCTCATTTTCCCGGATGCTCGGGTGGGTTGACTTGAGGTTGACCAGTGACGTGATCCGACACATCGGTCAAGTAAGAATCGGGAGTGTAGGATGGTGACGATGATGACATAGTGAAACTGAAGCAAAAGTGTACTTAGTAACTAATTGCATAAGTGATATGTCTATCCTATGCAATGTCTAAGCACTAAGCATGCTTCTAGAGAGTGCAAGTAAAAATTGACATACTCCTACTATAACCATTTCTAGTCTCGCATTATCCTTCCTTAATCGAACATAGGTGATCAGGCTATGTTTAATTAAAGTCTGTTAATACCATTCTAGACTTAGTTATACTAGTAGTAGGTTCAGTTATTTTAATGTCAGTTTTGGACTTTTGGTTATAGTTGGGTTTTTCCAATGAAAGACTGGTATTCTCTATAACCTTCGACTCTGATACCATTTCTGTCACACCCCGCTAAAGCGGAAATACGGGATGTCACAGCTAAAGATTTCATTGCGTAAGGTAGAAGACAACACACAATCGTCTTAGCATAAAAAGTTTACAAAAGATACATCTTGTTCCAAAAATATAAAGTTTGTCCAAAACACAATTTGACATGATAAGGAAAAACGTGTTGAATGCAACTACTTGAGGTGCCTTCTAAAGTTCCAATCTTACTTGCTATTTCCTGAAAAGCATGTAAATGAGAGGGTCAACTATTGAATAGTTGGTGAGTTCACAGGTTTTATGAGTACATCAAAGTTTGTCATAGAAACAGTTTTAATCCGCACAAGTGGATATAAGTTTGTCATAGAAAACAGTTTTAATCCGCACAAGTGGATATAAGTTTGTCATAGAAAACAGTTTTAATCCGCACAATGGATTGAGTAATCGGTTGTAGTTTCAAATCATCTTTGTAAATCCGCACAATGGATAAAGATTTTTGTTGTCAACATGCGCAAGGTATAGTATTGTATGCAATTACATGTTAAAGTAATGAGCCACTACCCAAACCTACTGACTGTTCCATGCCCTTACGTCCTACCTCAGCGATGAAATCATTTCACATGGGTAAGACCATTTAGACACATGTTCCTCACAAACATGATAAAGAAGATGGTAACTATGCACTCGCGAGGTGAGTGGGGTGTCAACCAAATAACGTTATCCATAATATACTAAGCGGCTCGCACAATGAGCTAATGGGTAATGTAGAATCACCGGGGACTTAATAGCAAAACTCAGAATCAACTAACATAAGCATACATACCATAGCGCATAAGTATACGGAGAAAATATTCAGTATTTTGAATAAACAGTGAAATCGATGCGTAATAAAATCGTGACATGCTTTTCTCCCCAAAATGTATAAAATAGTAAAAAGGGGCTGTGAAAACTCACTTGATAACCGATAGAGTCAGGGAATCTCCCACAAGTACCTCGAGATGATCCTACTTCGATCCTATCAACGTAAGGTCACTAGTAAGTTTTTGTCTAAAGAGTTCGGTACTAATTATCCAAATCGTCATAAAATGCCTTGTTGTGTTTTAATATTATAATGTAACAAGTGTATACATTGTTCTTGTTTAGATTAAAGTTTCCGAAATTTCGTCACAATAAGTAACGAAAAGGGTTTTAAAGAACGTGTATATATAATACATATATATATAAACCGAAATTTTATCGTAAGAACGATAAGATTAAAGGTCTTAATGTAAAGACAAGTATTTAAAATGCATAAATATAAATGTATAGTATATATGTATATTCCACAATTTCATCATAAAATGATGAAATGGGATAAAAATAAATAAATTGCGTAAATATATATAAATATGTTATATATATGTATATTCCATCATTTCACCATAAAAGGATGAAACGGGATACGAATAATAAAATGTATAAATAAATAAATTGCATAGATATATATAATATAAGATATACCTATATATTCCACAATTTCATCATAAAATGATGAAATGGGATTAAAAGTTAGTCCTTTGCTGTCCAGATTTTTAGTGTCACTTTGTGTCCATCATTGGAAACTTTTGGCATAAGTTTCAGTGAGTTAGGAAACTTTAGGCATAAGTTTCATACTTTTTGGAAGTGTTTAAGTACACGAAAGAATACACGACGTAAAACCCGACAGAAAATGTTGCTGTTTGCGTACTGATTTTGTGAGGACTGTTTGGTAGATGAAATATGTGAGTTTTTGAGTGAAACCACTTGGATTTGAATCTTAACACATAAAAATGATTTCCAGAAAAAGAATTACTCAATTTGGAGTTATATTGAGTGAGATATGACCCTTTGAAGTGGGGTGTGGAATCTGACAGCAAGCTGTCAAAACCACACCTTGTGCATGTGCTCCCATATGATCTTTTTAACCAATATTCTTATTCATTTGCATGCAAAATCCGATTTGACCCTCTTCCATACATTTATTTTCAGTTCCAAAACACATTTTTGATCCATTTAAAATACATGCAAGTTACCCATCATCTCAACTTTTATAAATTCTTAAAAAAAATCATTTTGAAGAATGTTGATATTAATGTCAAGAACATCAACATGCAACTTAAAATTGTGCATTTTGAGCTCATGCATGTTTGTTTAAGTATGTTTTTAGTGGATTTCAAAGACTTACTCATAAAACTCTTGAATAAAAAGATATTGATTTCTCAAGAAAACCACATGCATGTGTTTTAAAAGTTCATCTTTGATCTTAACATAGGTTTGATTTTGGATTCACCACCTTTTTAATAACAATTAGGTGTTATGGTGGTAAATCTACAAACATTAAGATATATAAAGATGATTTTTAAGAAGTTAAAGAATGTGTAGAAGAAGATGAAGAACATCCATAAAAGTGTAAGAAAATGAAATTTAAAGAAAAGAGTGTGTGTGGATTTCACCCAACACACTTGTATTTACCTTGAACTCTTTTGATCTTTTGAAAGAAGATGATTTAGGGGCTGAATTGTTGGTTTAAGATGGATGAAGGTTTGAAGATTTGAAGATTGAGAGAGAATGGGATGAGAGAATGAAATGTTGCTAGTGAAATGAAATGACTAAAAAGAAATACATAAGGAGAGTTGAGAGGGGGGGGGGTAGTGTGATAAAAAAAATATAAAATACAAAAGTCTAATCTTTTTGATTAATTTCTAAAATACAAGTATTTTTCTTAATAAATAAAAATACAAAGTAATTATATAAAAATAAAGTATTTATATATAATTTGTTTGAAATACATAAATTGTCAAATATATAAATACTTGTAGTATAAATGTAGGTTAAGTTGGCATTTTATGAGATTTATGGATAATTTCCTAATTCGAGGGTTTCTTAGGCAAAATTTCTCGAATTTTCCTATCGTACCGCGTTTACTGCTAAAATTTCACTGTGTGACCTATAATGTGAATAACTGAAACGTTCAGTGCAGTTTTAACCTGAAACGAAAAATTGACGGTTGTCACAAACACCAAGAACATAACAAGAATTCTGTTGGTGTGTGTGTGTGTGCGTAGCTTAATATGTAATTCTGGTTCTTGTTAATAGAAGAACTCAACATCAGTCTTCTATTTATACTACTACAAAGGGGACATACTTTAGACAATAAGTACTGATCTACAATAGACAAGATCGTATGAACAGTAGCAGGTACGATGTTCATTTAATGCGCATGTTCCAATTCTGACAGAGCCCTATCAGAGTTTGACACGTGTAGTTGATGTCAGGGCACGCCTAGAACAAGTGGATGAACGGATCCAGGAACAGTAGAAAGATATTTGTAAATCTTCTAAGTCTTCAGTATAAACCGCAGAGGCTCTGTCAAGGGTGACAGAGGTTCTGCGGCTCGGTCCTCTGCGAGCAGTCTTCTGCTGATTCTTGCCTTCGGTATTCTTGGGTTCTTCTACAGAGCCTCTGTGGGTTACTTCTGTACTTAGACTATTTTCACTACTTTCACAAACAGAAAGATTGGAGTTAACAATCTCCCCCTAAGTAGTGAAAATTAAATATTTGAAAGTGCAAGTATTTTCTAAGTACAAGAACATTTTCTTTTCACATTAGATTATGCCAGAGGCATTTACATTTGATTGTATTGAAAAGAAAATATTACAGAGGATCTGTTTGACTGACTCAGACGTTGGCATCCTTGAAGTCATTGAAACTTATGCGGTCGAGTCCTTCTTGTATGAGCTCGTGATAGAAGCTGATGCAGAAAGTTCGGAAGTTGATTGTTGCATTGATAACCTCTATCAGTCTGTCGGCAAGACTTTGATTCATGAGCTTTGTTCCTCTGTGCTCCACTAGGATCGCTCTAAACTCTGTCAAAGTACTTGTTGCGTACTTCTGACAGTCCATCTCTACGAACAACTTTGATTTACCAGAAGGATCTAGAAATACTAACCCGACCCTTGGATTTGTGATGATTGAGTTTGGTGTAGCAGAGGGAGGGCAGTAGTCTTCTGGTGGTTGAACGTTTAAGCTTTTTACTCCAAGATCTCGAGCCAATTGGAAATCTACCATGCTGTATAGCAGAAGCTTTTCGCGTATGGCCTTTCTAATCACCTTGTAGGCTCTGCGAACTTCATCTGTTGTGAAGTTGTCTTTTGTCCAGTCCAGAAGGTTAGGAAGGTCATAAGGATTTAAGTTTCTAAGATCCGCATCAGAGAATTGGTTCTCGGATTTGTCATCCCTTTTGACCTTGTATATATTGTATGAGACCTTGGGCCAGGTTCTGGTTTTGGAGAACTTACAATAGATGACTTTGATGATCTTGGATGTTGAGAAGACTTCGTGTTTAGGCTCGGGTTTTGTTCTGGTGAAGAGGTTTTCGAGGTCAGCATGGAAGTCAGGGTCTTGAATGGTTGGTTCTGATTGATCCATTATGCCCATTCTGCTGTATAAGTACCTGTATACCACTTCTTCCATGGTGGTGGTTGAGGTAAGGTTCTGCGCAGAGCATCTAATTGGTTCTTGACTTCTGCTACTCGATCCTCTGAAGGTTTTGCCTTTGGATCCAGAACAGGAATAATTGACAGAGGTGTAGCGCCGAAAGCCCAGTCTTCTTCTTCAGGCTTTGGTGTTTTATACGCATCAAAAGAGCTCTTCATCAGTGTTTCTGTTTGAGGTTGATGCTTGGGCTTCTTCTTCTGTGGTTCCTCTGTCATTATTCTTTTGCCCTTGTCTTTTGCCTTCGGCTGATCTTCTTGTAGAGATGGGGTTGCCTCTTTAGGATTTGACGCTTGAGCTTCAGAGGGCTTGATTGTAGGAGGTTCTGTGGGTGTTGCCTCTGTTGGATTTGACATTTGAGTTTCAGAGGGCTTGATTGGTGAAGCTTTCTGCCGAAGCTTTCTCTGAAGTCTTTCACGTAATTTGCGTTGGCAGCGGTGAAGGCAACGATTACTTCTGTCACTTGGTTGATTACCCCTTGTCCAAGCTCTGTCAGCTGAGCTCTGGTCATGTAGTCAGAAGGCTGCATGGTCTGAGTGTTTATGATTGTTTGCTTTTGGACCTCTTCTAAGGCCTTCTTTAGTTCTTCAGGTGTAAGGCCCTTAGAAGCAGAGGATTGTTGTTTTAGTTGTTGAAGGAAGTTCTTGACAGATTCTTTGAATGCAGAGGTTGCGGCTTTTCTAAATTCAGTTGCTGCAGAGGTAGTAGTGGTGGTAGCAGTTGACTTCATCTGGGTTACGGCATTTTGCACCTCTGTGGACAGTTTGTCAATTTTGGTGTTCAGATCAAGAATTGCCCTGGATGATATTTCTGCAAAAGATTTGAAAGAGCTTTGCAACTCCTTCAATGTATTGTTCACAGAGGTGACAAGGGTTTGGAACTCATCCCTTGATACATGTGAACTAGTTGTAACCTCTGGGGGAACACATTCGTCCCCAGAGTGAGTCTCTGTTCCTGAGACACCTTCTTTCGTCCCTGTTTTGATGTTGAGGACGGAAGGATTTCCTTCTGATCTTCGAGCAGAAGCATCTAGTGCTTTAGACTCTACAGAAGTTCTGAGAATGACATTGTCTAGATCCACTCCAGAGGTGGATACTAGATTATCCTTCTATTGACTCGGAGACTTGTCTAGAGTCTCTCCGTCTTTGTGCACTCTAATCTCCTCTGAAGAGATGTTGGTACCTAGTTGTGTGTGTGTGGCAGAGGAAACAAATTCCTCTGCAAGGATTTCTGTTGTGATCTGGGCCAATAGATCACTTACTAAGGATGAATCCTTTAGAGAGGATTCCCCTAGAATGGTTTCCCCGGTTATTAATGGTACAGAGGATGAAAGAATTTCCTCTGTCCGGATGGTTTGGGTTGGGGTCGAGTTGTGCTGCTCTTTTTCAATATTGCCCTCTGCCACTAGACTGGCGGCACTAGAAATGTGGGTTGCACTGGGAGTTGGTTGTTGTTGAGAGCCTCTATTATTCCAGGCTTCTGTTCTAGTTTCTCCCTCTTTTAGGCATCCAAGCACTACTTCACCAACTATAGTTTCAATCTCTGTCGCTACCCTATGGCTTGGTGCTTCTTCCCTAACTTCTGTTGCAGCTTCTGTCCTAATGAATAGAGAGTCGTACATTGGATGTGATCCAAATAATTGTTGTACGTGGGGGTGCATAACCTGTGTACCGTCAGAGGCAGAGATTACTTGCTCTGGGCTTCTTCTGTGAACATCAAGGCCAGGTTGAAGGAAAGGGTTCTGCAGTACCTCTGGGGTCTCAGCCGGATTATCCTTTGGAGTTTGATCAGAATCAACTCCAGAGATTGTGAAATCTGGATCTTCTGTGGCTTCTTCGTTTTAATGTGACAGAGCTTCTGCAGTCCATCCAGCAGTGTCAAGGGTGTGGGCAAATTCAGGGCGTTGGAGGAAGTCAGAGAAATCCCCGTGATGTGCATAGTTGAGGGGATTGGGGGATTGCAGAGGTGATTTTTGGGTTTGTTCTTCTGCTACTTCTTCTGTTACCTGTTCCTCTACGTCTTCTGCTACTCCTTCTTCTGCAATTGTTTGCATAGGAGACAGATGTTTCCCAGTTTTCTTCTTGCTCTTTCTCCTCTTGGGTTTAGGTGCCCCTTCCTCTAAGGCTTTGGATTTTCTCTTCTTTTTGTGCTTTGGAGGAGAGGGAGGTGCAGATGATCCAACCTCTGTTGCATGAGGTGGAGATTGTTGAGCTTCGACAGCAGAAGTTGAAGTACCCTCTGTGGTTTTCCTCTTTGTTTTCTTTTTACGAGTTGAGGCAGAGAGTTTTTGTTTCTTTGAGGCAGAGTAGATGGATTCTCTCTGAGCACGGAATCTCGCTTGAACCTCTTCATGCTTCTGAAAAGCAGCTGCCCATTCTTCATCTGTCAATCTTTCAACTACCCTAGTTTCTAAAGGCACACCTAAACGCGGGGGTGTCACAGGACTCGATTCTTGAGTCCTATGATCGCGTATGTAAGCTAACCTTAGGGTTTCATCTGTAGCATATCCCAGAAGTCTTGATGGCAGAGGTCTGCAGAAAGGGTATCCATCGACGTGCTCAGTTGGAACGTTTTTTGTCATGGCATATATTTTGGCAGTTGGACCTTCTAAAGACCATTTTTGCAGAAGGAGTAGGGGCTCCAGAAGTACTCCAAGAATTCGTTGATACTGCAGAGGAGGTAGAGATGGCTTTGAGCGTTCTTTGGCTTTCTGGGTGGAGATTCTTCTGTCAATGGTATTTATCATTTCTTGCATCATCAAGGTCGAGTAGTCCAGAGGTAGATCATAATATACCCCGTACATTATGGATAGAATCTGATGGGAGGTTTGATCTGGACTACTACTTTTGCCAGTAAGGCATCTGTTTAGAATTGAGAAGAGGGTATTCCATATAGGGGGTAATCGACCTCTTCTGAAGTCGTTCCTTTTTCTTAGGGTTGTGTTGTACCCTAACATTTCAACAAATCTACAGAGTTCTTCGTCTGTAAGTGCTTCAGTGTACTTCTTTATACCTAGCATACCTCTTGTTGGAAGACTGAACTCAAGTGAGAACATCGTTCTATTGAACTTGAGTTCCATGTGTTGGGTTTTATCAGGTTTCGAAATGTAGCCCTTTATCGGTCGGTCTGCTGGGTCATATCTGCTGCTTTGCCAAAATTGGTTTAGATATCTTGCTGGTATTTTGCTGACGGTTTTTGTCAACAGTGGGAAGAGGTAATGTTTCTTCAAAATGTGAAGGAGAATGGCATGAGATTTCCCAAAAGTGGTTCTTGAGGGAACAAGATAATAGTTGTTGGGTTTGAGAGGAAGAACACTTTCAAAGTGTTCATTTGCGATGAAGTTTTTCTCGTGTGTGGTTGGAGAGAAATTAGCTTCATCTCCGGAGTTGTCTTTTTCCAGGTCTACGGCCATATTTGGGTTTTGGGAATGCTCAGAATGAGTAGGTGAGTTTTCTTGAATAGGGGAGTCTTCAGGAATGTTGGAGGATGATGCCATTTTTGTTTATCTTTGAAGAAAGAGAATGAAAAATAGGTAGGTTGCAGGTTTTGCAAGGTTCGCCGTAGAAGAAGATGAGAGTTCGTAACGTTTATGAGGATTGGTAACTTGGGTTTTATACTGAAGGGTAACGGTTAGACTTCTGAAGAGGTAAATATATGGAAGTGAATAAAATTTGGAATCCGTACTCGAGTGTAAACGGCTGGTTCAACTTTCCAGAAGAACGTGTGCCATGTACGCCCAATAAAGATGAGACACGTCAGCAGTGTCAGAGTACGATTTGACGTCGTGCGCGGCCCATTAATTATTGGCGTGTGGGTTTCTTTTCCTCCACATAATTTTCACTCGCATTAAAAATAGCCGTTACTGTTACAGAGTTTCCCAATTTTGAAAATGACAGAAGCTCTGTTGAGATAGAGCTCTGTTGTTTGAAACTCTCTTTGTATCCTCTGTTGCTTGCACCTTTACCAAAAACGTTTGAAAAGCATTGGAGAGGATCGATAGATTTTTAGAGAAGAAATTGCATTCACAGAGGTTTTGGAGCCCTGTCAGAGCTAGCAGAAGCTCTATGAGATGGAATTTCTCATAACTAAAAATTTATAATACATTTTGATCATCCAAAGTTTTCACTGCTTTATTAACTGTTTTTAGGACATATTTGAAAAATTTTGTCCTAGAAAACTGTTCTGGAAAATTTTTTGTGCGTGATGCTCCTTTTTTAGTGTCTAAATTGGTCGACAGAGACTTTTTGATGGAATGAGCTCTTCGTCCCAAAAGACCTTCTTCTGTAACCTTTTGTTCGAGTAAATCCTTAAAGAGAACATTTGAGTTTGATCGGTAGAGTTCTTGTATGAGATTTGTAGTTTATAGAGGATTCTGCATACAGAAGCTCTGTTGAGCTCAGCAGAAGCTCTATTACACTAAAAATCTCATAACAGAAGTCTCGTAAATCTTTTTGATCAAAACTTGTTTGGTATATTTTAAACAATGTTTCTAGGACATATTTAGAAATGTTTGTCCTAGAAAACTGTTTTCAAAAAGGATTTGTTTCGAGATACTTATCTTTTGGCTCTCTCTTGCTCGGCATAATACCTGATTTTTGTGAATCATGAGTGATCACTTCTCCTCTTTGGCTCCCCCTTGAATGATCAACTTTTGTAGATCATTTCAAGGTCTCCTTCTGCTTCCCCTTGATCTATGTTTGGGTCAAAATTTGATAAGTAATGCTTAGGGCATAGATCAAGTTTCTCAGAGGTTCTGTAAAGATTGTCAGAGGTTCTGTAAAGATTGTCAGAGGTTCTGAGCAATCCTACAGAAGCTTTGTTTTTGTGCAGAACATTCGGTTATTGAGAATTTGCATATAGAAATGAAATAAAACAACAGAAACATGTATATACATATTTACAGAAGATTAAGTTATACTCACAGAGGTTTTAACTCATGTTTATCATTCCCAACTTACCCACCAAGAAAAGGAATCTTTTCTCATCTAGTGCCTTGGTGAATAAGTCTGCAAGCTGGTACTCTGTAGACACGAAGTGCATTTCGATTGTCCCATATTCAACATGGTGTTTCAGAAAGTGGTAACGGATGTCGATATGCTTTGTTTTGGAATGTTGTACCGGATTGGCAGAGATTGCTATGGCGCTCTTTGAGTCACAGTAGATGGGAATCTTGAATATGATGTGGCCATAGTCCTTAAGCTGAGTTTTCATCCACAGAACTTGGGAGCAACAGCTAGCAGCAGCAACGTATTCGGCTTCTGCTGTAGAGGTAGATACGCAGTTCTGCTTCTTAGAGGTCCAGCTGACTAGTTTACCACCTAGGAATTGACAACTCCCAGAGGTACTCTTTCTGTCTAGCTTGCATCCTCCATAATCTGAATCTGTATAAGCTTTAAGACCAAAACCAGAGTTCTTCAGATACCAGAGGCCAAGATTTTTGGTCCCTTTGAGGTATCTGAAGATCCTCTTTACGGCATTATAATGGGATTCCTTCGGGTTAGCTCTATATCTTGCACAGAGACATGTGGCATGCATTATGTCAGGTCTACTTGCAGTTAAGTATAACAGAGACCCAATCATTCCTCTGTAGAGCGTGCACTCTATAGGTATGCCATTTGGATCTGAGTCTAACTTATTTCCTGTGGCCATTGGAGTCTTCATTTAAGAGGCATCGGAGAGACTATATTTTGAAAGTATGTCAGAGACATATTTAGCTTGATTTATGAAAATTCCCTCTGATGATTGTTTTACTTGGAGTCCGAGGAAGAAAGTTAATTCTCCCATCATACTCATTTCAAACTCACTCTGCATGAGTTTTTCAAAAAATTTACACTCTTGTGTATTTATAGACCCAAAAATTATGTCGTCCACATATATTTGTACAAGCATAATTTCATCATTTTTTCGTTTATAAAACAAAGTTGTATCAGTCGTACCTCTGTCGTAACCATTATCGAGAAGAAAGGTAGAAAGTCTTTCGTACCATGCTCTTGGAGCCTGTTTTAGTCCATACATAGTTTTGTCGAGGTAGTACACGTATTTTGGGTACTTGGAGCTTTCAAACCATGGTGGCTGTTGGACGTATACCTCTTCTTGGATTTTACCGTTTAGAAAAGCGGATTTTACGTCCATTTGAAATACTTTAAAACCTCTGTGGGCTGCGAAGGCTAAGAAGATTCTTATGGCTTCGAGCCGTGCGATAGGGGCAAAAGTTTCATCGTAATCTATGCCTTCTTCTTGTCGATATCCCTTGACCACCAATCTTGCTTTGTTTCTTATGACCACCCCATCTTCATCCTTCTTATTTCTGAAGACCCATTTAGTTCCTATGGCTTGTTTTCCTCGTGACAGAGGAACTAAAGTCCAGACATTGTTTCGCTCAAACTGTAGAAGCTCTTCTTGCATAGCGTCTACCCAGTTTGGGTCGTCAAGGGCTTCTAAGGTCCTTTTTTGCTCGATCACACTAATAAAGTGTGTAAAGAAACAAAAGTTAGCAGTGGCAGATCTTGTTTTTACCTTTTCAGAAGGTTCGCCGAATATTAGATTTGGAGGATGGCTTTTTGTCCACTTTGTTGTTCTTGGGAGATGGTCATCGATTTCATCAAGTTGATCTTCAGAGGTTTCTAATTGTTGTTCTGGTACAGCCTCTGTCGTAGGTTTTGCTTTCGTGCTTGATCCTACAGCTTGTGGGATGATTGGAATGAATGGAGGAGTTTGTTCCTCTGAGGAAGTAGAGAGTAAGTCCTCTTGTTCCTCTGTTATTGGTTCCTCTGTGATTTTTAGAGTTGGTTCTTCAGTAGCTTCTGTGGTTGTTTTCCTTGTTGTATTATCTTATGTTGGCTCCCCCTCAGCATTTGCATCTGTATGATTATCAGAAGAAGATGAAGTATTTAAGGGACCAGTTAGAGAGATACCTATAGCGTTTTGTTTGACAGAAGTTGATTTTCCAGAGGCTCTGTTGGCTCCAGCAGAGGGATCAATGTCGTCATGGAACATCTCTTGAAATAGAAGATTTAAGTCTTCTTCTCTTATTTTTGAGATGCCAGAGGATTCCCTTTTAGACCGAGTTCTGAACTGATTTGTTCAGAAGTCTTCTGGAAGGTGTCGTCAAAAGAAACATTTATGCTTTCTACGATCGTTCGAGACCGCAGAAGATAAACTCTGTAGGCCTTGAAAGTTGTAGAGTATCCTATGAACTTGCCTTCATCTGCCTTCACTTCAAACTTTCCTCTTGCTTCTCTATCATTTAAGACGAAGCACTTGCATCCAAATACATGGAAGAACTTGATGTTTGGTCGTCTTTTGTTGATCAAATGATATGGTGTTTTGATGTGTCTCTTTACGATGGTTGATCGATTTTGGGTATAGCAAGCGGTTGATACTGCTTCTGCCCAAAATGTCATTGGTAATCCATATGCGGTTAGCATAGTTCTGGCGGCCTCCACAAGCGTGCGATTCTTTCGTTCGACCACGCCATTCTGTTGTGGGGTGCGTGCAGCAGAGAAGTTCTGTGAAATTCCTTCTTATGTAAGATAGGCTTCAATGACAGAGTTTTTGAATTCTGTGCCATTGTCGCTTCTCAGTTTCTGAATCCTGCACTCATACAGAACTTGGATTCTCTTCATTAAATTTATCAGTATGTTTGGAACATCTGGTTTCTTTCTGACAAGTTCAACCCATGTAAATCTTGAGAATTCATCGATCAAAACAAGTAGATATTTCTTGCCACCTAGGCTCTGTGTAGATATTGGACCACAGAGGTCAACATGTAGCATGTACAGAGGTCTAGGGCAAGATACATTAGTTTTGCCTTTATGGGAAGCTCTTTTGAGTTTTCCCATTTCACAGGCAGAGCATAAATGATCTTTATTAAATTTAACGTTTGGTAGACCTTTGACTAAATCAAGTTTTACAAGTTTATCAAGAGTATGAAAGTTTAAATGGCAGACCCTGTTGTGCCATAACCAGGCTTCATCGCTTTTGCATGCAACAAGGCAGATTTTGTCTTTCTTGTTCTTTGCATTGAAGTTCATGAGATATAGATCTCCTCTTCTTTCGGCTCGCAGAAGTTCAATTCATGTGTCCTCGCTCTGTAGAGAGCAAAAGGTTCTTTTGAACATTACGCCGAATCCCGTATCGCAGAGTTGACTAACACTGAGAAGATTGTGTTTAAGGCCATCAACATATTCAACTTTGCATACGGTAATATTTTCCTTCTTTATGACTCCGTAGCCTTTGATGTACCCCTTTTTATTGTCTCCAAAGGTCACAGATCCACCATCGTTCTTTTCTTTGTATGTGGATAGAAGACCTCTGTCGCTAGTCATGTGCCTCGAGCATCCGGAGTCTAGATACCAGATCGGCACATACTGCTTCTGCAAGACAATAAGAGAGTTTTAGGTACCCATATCCACATGGGTCCAGTTTTGTTAGGGGTTTTCAAGTTTGCCTTAGCATTCTTGGTCTTTGTTTTAGCTTCTGTTGAAGAAACATTTTGTTTCTTCTTACCCTTGGATTTATTATTTTCTTTGGGTACAGTAAGATGACAGTGTGGACTTTTGAAGTGTTGGTTTAATTTAAACATAAGATCAAAGCAATGACAGTATTGAATGTGCGAAGAGATTTGCTTGGACTTTTCATTAAATACATTAAATGGGGGAACAGAGGCATTACAATTTATCCTAACATTAGACTTTCTATTACAAGAAGGTTTATGTAGGCTACATCGTTGTTTGCAAAATCCTTTGTTGAGTGCGGTCTTCTGTGTTCCCCTTCTGTAGTGAACTTCTATAGATTTCACTGTCACAGAAGAAAAAGATTTGTTAATTTTAGTCCATTTACCCTTCTGTTGCCATGTTAGTTTTTCTTTTGGTTCCGGTATAAGGATCTATATCACAGAAGCCAATTCCCCGTCTCCCTATTTGTGTGTTTATTTTTTCGTACACCTTCTGAGCATCTTGAAATTTTTTAATTTGAAGATCTCTTCTGAGTAAATCTTGACAGGGGACTTTTCTTTCCTTTTGAAAATAATTTTTAAGAGCTAGGATGTTCATTCTGTCGCACTCAACGTCCATTAGTTCTTTAGACTTTGTTTTCAAAGAAGAATTAAGTTCA
The DNA here is from genome assembly GCA_033807775.1 of Saussurea involucrata. Classification (NCBI taxonomy): domain Eukaryota; kingdom Viridiplantae; phylum Streptophyta; class Magnoliopsida; order Asterales; family Asteraceae; genus Saussurea; species Saussurea involucrata. The sequence continues at coordinate 277,024 of JAWVWS010001006.1, read as the reverse complement.
GAAATCTTTTCTTTTAAAGAATTTAACTTTTTGTTCCAGTCCATTTCAATTTCTTCTTTTTCTTTAAAGATTTTAGCTTTTTCTTGAGTGAGAAGTCTAGCTTCTCTCTCATAGAAGGTGAGCTTTTTCTGAATATTTTCACATGTCTTTTTCATTTCAGTGTATTCAATGTTAAGTTTAATCAAATCATCTTCTGCAGTATTAGAGTTAGAGGTAGAAGTGGATACCTCACTGTCGGAGTCGGAGCTGACTTCTGCCATGCCACAGAATAGAGCATTCGTCGTTTCGCCTTCGTCAGAGGATGTGTCTGACTCTCAGATTTCTTTGTTCACCATTAGTGACTTCTGAGCATAGTATTTAGCTTTCTTTTTGTAGAAAGCTGCATCCCTCTGAGGGCGATTTGACTTGCTCCTGCATTCGTTAGCAAAGTGACCTGGCTTTCCACAGTTGTAGCATCCTTGGTTCTGTGTGGAGTTTCCATCTCTGTCGTCTGACCTCTGTCGGTCACCACTTCTTTCGGTTCGACATTCATTTAAGTAGTGGCCTGGTTTACCACATTTGTAACACTCTTGAATCTGTGGAGTGTTGCCAGCTTTGTCTTCCGACCTCTGTCGGTCATTTCCTCTGTCATTTCTGTCGCCTGACCTCTGTCGCTCACCACTTCTGTTTTTTGACCCTTCTCTTTCTCGATTATCTCTTTCATATCGTTCATTACCAGATTTCTTCTGGTATCCTCTGCTGAATTCCCTAGTCAAGAGAGCTAATGATTTAGCTATCGAGGCCAGGGTCGTTTCTTCTTCTTCTGCTATTTCCTCTTCTTCACTTTCTACCATCATGTTTTTCTTCTTCTTCTCCTTTCTTTCCTCTACTGCTTTCTCTTTCTTTGGTTTCTCTCTAGCCTCTGTAGTCTTACCAACTAATGCAAGAGGTGCAATGATCTGGGCTTTTGCTTGTGCTACCTGAGGCTCTTGTGCTGCCAATGTTCCATAGAGGTCTGATAGGGTCCAGGAATCTAAGTCTTGATTTGTTTGTAGAGACATAGATAACTGAAGCCATTCTTCATTCAGAGATTTCAGGAACATAACGTTGTTTTCTTCAGAGGTTCTGTGGATGCCGAACTTCTTGCACTTGTTTATTAGAGAGTTGAACCTATCATACGTAGTCTGTAGAGATTCGGTTGGCAGAGCTTTAAAGGCATAGTATTCATTTATGTATTGAGCTCTGCGGTTCTTCTGGGTTTTGACTCCTCCTTCTAGTTGTTTTTCCAGTTCTTTCCATAGATCATATGCAGATTCACATGCATCCATGGACTGGAAAAGGTCATTTGGAATGGCCATAATCAGAATTCTCTTAGTTTTCTGAGCAACTTCGTATTTAGCCCAATCAGGATCAGACCAATTATCCTGGGTCTTTGGTTTCGTGTGTTCTGGGATTTCTGGTGTGTCGTCTGAGCTAGGAACACGAGGTACAGTTATCATGGGAACGAAAGGAGGGTTACGGATATAATAAACCAATTCTTTGTCAGTACCCTCAAAGAAGTGAATCATTCGAATTTTCCATTGAGGGTATTCTTCTCTAAGAAGAGTGGGAGGTTTGGTTAAGGAACCCGCAAAGAGGAAGTTGTTTGTACTCGTCATTTTAGAGAAATATAAATTATCCAGAAAAGGGTTTGAACAGCAAACTTTTCTGAGTATGAAGTGGATGCTTCGTATGAAGTTTTTAAGCTTAAAAGCTTTAAGCTGAGCACTAAAATGGAGTTTTCAACCAGAATAACAGATTCTATACTTTTACCAGAGTTCGAATGAATCGAAAAATGGCAGAAAAACAGAAACTGTTTGTTTAATATGAAGACTAGGTTAAAAATCCAAGTTTCTACCAAAGATCATAGTTTTAGAGTGGATCCCTTGATATTAAAAATCAAGGTTTGCTCTGATACCAATTGTTGGTTCCTGTTTTCTTAACAATGATCTTAACTTTCAGTTAGTTCAGATTTAGATATGGTGCGGAAGCGTATTTAAGAACTGAAAGATAATGTAAAGGTAGAAGAACACACAATATCAAATAAACAGTGTGTAAAGAACAGATGAATATCTCAAAGATTAATGTGTTTGATATTATCAAGAACACCAAGAACATAACAAGAATTATGTTGGTGTGTGTGTTTGTGCGTAGCTTAATATGTAATTCTGGTTCTTGTTAATAGAAGAACTCAACATGAGTCTTCTATTTATACTACTACAAAGGGGACATACTTTAGACAATAAGGACTGATCTACAGTAGACAAGATCGTATGAACAGTAGCAGGTACGATGTTCATTTAATGTGCATGTTCCAATTCTGACAGAGCCCTATCAGAGTTTGACACGTGTAGTTGATGTCAGGGCACGCCTAGAACAAGTGGATGAACGGATCCTGGAACAGTAGAAAGATATTTGTAAATCTTCTAAGTCTTCAATATAAACCGCAGAGGCTCTGTCACGGGTGACAGAGGTTCTGAGGCTCGGTCCTCTGCGAGCAGTCTTCTGTTGATTCTTTCCTTCGGTATTCTTGGGTTCTTCTGCAGAGCCTCTGCGGGTTACTTCTGTACTTAGACTATTTTCACTACTTTCACAAACAGAAAGATTGAAGCTAACACATACAGTACTTCAAACGGTGCCGCTTGTATGCTGGAATGATAACTGTTGTTGTAGGCAAATTCGATCAACGGCAAATGCTTATCCCACGATCCCCCAAAATCAACAATGCAGGCCCGTAGCATATCTTCTAAAGTCTGGATTGTTCGTTCACTCTGACCATCGGTTTGAGCATTATATGTTGTACTTAGTCTTATTTGCGTTCCCATTTCCTTTTGAAAACTCCTCCAGAATCTTAAAGTAAAACGACTATCCCGATCAGAAATAATCGAGATTGGAACTCCATGTCGAGTTACTATTTCGTCGATGTACAACTTGGCTAACTTTTCCAACGAATAAGTTTCTTTTATTGGCAAAAAGTGAGCAGACTTCGTCAATCTGTCAACGATCACCCAAATGGCATCGAATCCCTTCGGAGTCCTTGGTAACTTCGTGATGAAATCCATAGTAATCTGATCCCATTTCCACATAGGTATTTCTAAACGTTGCAACTGACCAAACGGCTTTTGATGTTCAATCTTTACCTTCTTACAAGTAGTACAGCCTTCCACATGTTGAGCAATGTTTCTTTTTATTCCCGGCCACCAATAAAATTGTTTTAAATCTTTATACATCTTATTCGTACCTGGATGAATAGAGAAACGAGATTGATGAGCTTCTTGTAGTACCCGATCACGTAAACCACCCAAACGAGGCATCCATATTCTGTTTCCCAGACACAATAACCCACGATCATCTTTTACGAGTGATGCTGATATTCGCACTAACCGTTCTGATTTCAAATGTTCTTCTTGAAAAGCTTCCTCTTGACACTTCTTCAATTCGTCAAAGATGTTAGGTAGAAGTTCAGCTCATAGTGCAATGGCTTTTGTTGTTCCACTTCTTTCTTGATGACTCGGTGCATCTGCTACCACATTCGCCTTTCCCGGATGATAAAGAATTTCACAGTCGTAATCATTCACCAGCTCTAGCCATCTTCTTTGCCTCATATTCAATTCTTGCTGATCGACAAGATGTTGGAGACTCTTATGATCGGTAAAAATTTGACATTTAGAACCGTAGAGATAGTGTCTCCAAATCTTTAGCGCGAACACAACTGCTGCAAGTTCCATGTCGTGTGTAGGATACTGCCGTTCATGATCCTTTAGTTGACGAGAAGCATAAGCGATAACCTTCCCACGCTGCATTAGTACACAACCCAATCCCAGTTTGGAAGCATCACTATAAACAACAAAATCATCGGAACCTTCAGGTAATGCTAGTATCGGCGCGCTACAGAGTTTCTCTTTCAATATTCGGAATGCTTCATCATGTTCTATTTTCCATTCGAACTTTAGATTCTTTCGGGTCAGCTTAGTGAGAGGCGTAGCGATACGAGAAAAATCTTTTATAAACTTTCGATAGTAACCGGCTAAACCCAGAAAACTTCGTACTTCGGTTGGCGTTTTCGGCGGTTCCCACTTTTCAATTGCCTCTACTTTCATCGGATCAACTTGAATACCCTTCTCAGAAACTACATGCCCAAGAAATTGAACTTCACATAGCCAGAATTCACATTTTGAAAATTTAGCATACAACTTTTCTTTCTTCAGCAATTCCAGAATCAAACGAAGATGCTGTGCGTGATCCTCTTTGGATCGGGAATAGATAAGGATATCATCGATAAATACAATAACAAATTTATCGAGATATGGCTTACATACCCGATTCATGAGATCCATAAAAGCAGCTGGAGCATTCGTCAGTCCGAACGGCATTACTAAAAATTCATAATGACCGTACCTTGTGCGAAAAGCAGTTTTCAGAACGTCTTCTTCTTTAACCTTCAGTTGGTGATAACCGGATCTTAGATCAATCTTGTAGAAATAGCAAGCTCCAACCAATTGGTCGAAGAGGTCATCAATTCTGGGAAGCGGGTACTTATTCTTGATCGTGCGCTTATTCAATTCTCGGTAATCGATACACATTCTCATCGAACCATCCTTCTTTTTCACAAACAAGACTGGTTCACCCCACGGCGAAGAACTGGGTCTGATGAAGCCCTTATCGGATATGTCTTGTAGTTGTGCCATCATTTCTTTCATCTCTGGAGGTGCCAGACGATACGGTGCACGGGCTACCGGAGCGGCTCCAGGAATCAGATCTATACCAAACTCTACTTGTCTAACGGGAGGAAGACTATTCAAGTCTTCGGGGAAAACTTCTGGAAATTCACGGACAACAGGAATATCTTCCAACTTATTCTTTTCGGGCATAGTATCTATCACGTAAGCTAAGTAGCTCAGGCAACCTTTATTGACACACTTACGATCTTTTAACATAGATATAAGGCAAGACTGATGATTTCTACGATCACCATAAATCACTACCGGTCCCCTCTCAGGTAAGACAACATTGATCAACTTCATATCACAAACTATGTTAGCCTGATTCTCGGCTAACTAATCCATCCCCACTACTACATCAAACTCAATCAAGGCTATAGGAAATAATTGAATAGGTACTCCACACCCCTCTATATTTATCACACAACTATCAAAAACCTCTTTAACGGATACTGATTATCATTTGCAGTATCTACCATTAAAGCATGGTCTAACACTTTAGGCTTTAAATGCATATAAGCAGCAAATGAAGGAGATACGAACGATCGGTTTGCACCGGAGTTAAATAACACTTTAGCACGTGTAGAGTTTATTAAAAATGTACCTGTAACCACATCCGGAGTTTCCTCCGCTTCTTGTGCTGTCATCTGAAATGCACGGCCCCTTGCTCTTGGTTGCTCTGGCCTTTGTACTACTGGTCTAACACCCGCTGGTCTCCCCGACGTACCCCCTTGCTGTACTCTTCCCCTCGGACAATCAGACTGAATATGATCCGGAGAATTACATAAGAAACAAAACCGCGTTACTCGACAGTCTTTAGCAACATGTCCGGTTTTCCCACACCTATAACAAACCCGAAGATCAACTTGACAATTTCCTTGGTGGATACGGTTGCATTTCGGACAAGGTCTTTCCGATGGTCGAAAAGGCGGACGGTTATCAAACCTCTGAAACCTGGACTTCTTTGGATCATACTGTGGTCCTTCCCACTTTTTTTTCCCATACCTTTATCACTAGCGTTTCTCCATTTATCCTGTTCCACGGTTTCCGCGGCGTCTACTGCGGCTGAGAAAGTTTCTGGTCCTTTAGCAATCACCAGACTTCTAACTTCTGATTTCAACCCGAAGATAAACCTCTCAATCTTCATTGCCTCCGTGGCAACGTAGTATTCCACAAAACGAGACTTTTCCAGAAAACGAGCGGTGTAGTCCCGAACTGATAAATTCTGTTGATGCAAGTTCATAAACTCCCCTTCCAATTGTTTAACTGCTGCTTGGGGACAAAATTGTTTCCTGAAATCTATAACGAATTCTTCCCAAGAGAAAGTAGAATATATGTCAGATCCTCCAGAAGAAATAAGAGCTTCCCACCAGTATAGAGCATCGGTTTTAGCATTGCAGTCCCATATAGTACTCTATCCTCTTCGGCACACTTACTAGTTTTAAAGATAGCTTCTATTTCTTTCAGCCACCTCATAGCTTTCACTGGTTCCCTTTCTCCTGAGTAGGTCGGAGGTTTGCAACTTAGGAACATTTTATAATCACACCTCTTCGTCACTGGTACGACAGTAGGTGTAATAGGCATCTCGTCTTCATGAGTAGGATCTGGTATTTCCGTTTCCGTATTATGAGTTCGGTTGAACATAGCTTGGATATTTGCCTGTAATCTTCCCATTTCAGCCGTTAAGTCGTCTCTCGTAACAAATTCTGCACCTTGCGGTTGAACTATGCCGCCTGTTCTGCCTCTACCTCTTTCTCCCCCTCTTCCCCATGTCCCAGCTGTTAGATTCGTTCTATTAGGATTTCCTCCTCCCTCTCGATTCGTTTGTCGAGTACCACTTGCCATTCTGTAGATTCAAACAAGGTTAATATACACATACGCACATACCCCATATAACAAGGTATTCCAGTTCAAACATGTACCTGTAAGATCATAATTACACTGGCCAGGTGTAATCTGAAATTACCTTACATGATGTTCCTTCTACCTTTTTATATTTAACATCCCAAGGTTCTACAATAATAGGGACATCCTACTTCACATACAGTTTAAGTCTAGGTACAGATACGAATACCTAAATCCCTTAAACTAGGGCTCTGATACCATCTGTAACGTCCCGGATTCCCAAACAAACATCACGTAACATACATTGCATAACATCGTTGCATAACAAGATACATCATATAACAAATACGGTCCCTTTAGTCTTTACAATCCAAAATAAGGTATTTCATTACAAACTTTTCGCTAACTAAATACATGATATCTGATAACGAGGTTATAACTACAAAACACATCTTAATCTTCATGACATAAGTCTTCACAAAAGCTATCCCCTGACTATCCTTGTCATTTGCTCTTACCTGATCCACGCCGTGGAATACATATTTTAAAACAAAATGAGGGTTAGACCTAGCGGTCTAAGTGAGAAAATCCCTGTTAGTTTTAAAACCATTTGCACAACCATCATATACATAACACAAATACAAATACCAATTATGACTCATGCATCATATACTTTCCTGTCTCATTCTCTTGGCCATATTAATTGGTTGCAAGCCAACTAATAAATTAACTCCGTTGTATGACAATTACAGCCAACACCGTTGTACGAATATTACAGCCAACACCACCGGTCCTAAGCCCGGCCAACGTATTCTCGTATAGTGTAATGCTCATGTAAATACAATATCTCAATATATTATATTTCAAACATAAACACATAATCACACCATCTATCACATTCCCAATTCACACATATATGTATTCCAGTTTAAAAACGTTTTAAAGTAAAACTCACCTGTTAGCTTATCAAAACGCTTCCAATCCTTTCTCAAAAACAGTTCAGCTTTCACCCCAAATCCACAAAATCTGAAACGAATAGATACAAGTATCTCTTTACCAAATAGAACACATAAGACTTACTAGAGCTAAGAACTCTAGATAACTCAATTCCTCTAATGTTACCCCAAGCCCGAACTTAAGTCTAGTCCACAGAATAGTCAGTTCTCATTCATTCCCTATCTAAGAATCAACAAAGCATAGGTTACTGGATACTCAAAAGCATCTGAACTCTCAAAAAGTGACCTAACAGCTAAAAGTATCCGGACAACATAACCTATCCGAATAACACAACTTTTCGGACAGCATAACCAATCCGGACAACCTGACGTTTTCGAACAACACAAACAATCCGGATAACACCCGGACACCAAAGCAATCCGGATACCATCCGGTATCTCATTTTTAACCGGAAACTTAAGGGAAAAGAGGACCTACCCGGATAAAGCACTCGTCCGGACACCCCTAAAACAACTTCCGGACACCATCAATCAAACTACCCGGACACATTCAACTTGTCCGGAAACCTCTGTCGGTTTACCATATTTTAACCCAGAAATCGGCTGAATCAACCCCAGACATGAATTTGATAATCCGATAGAAATCTTCTAATAACAATTACAAACACAAAACGTAAAGGAACATACCTTAATAACACTTCCAAGTAATCCCAAATGAAGCCCAAGCCACAAAACCTTCTTTCTTCTTCTTCTTGTCTCAAAAAAACACACACACACACTGAAATCTGATCTTGTGCTGATATGAAAATATCAGAAATCCTAAAGGGGTAATATCTAAATATATTTACCATTTAGACCTTGAACTATTCAATAAAGACCCAAACACCCCTAAACTTATAAATTTACCCAAACTTACCCTAAACATCAATTATAAAGTTAAATAAATTTAACGGAACTAAGATTTAACTAACGAACTTACCCGGGGTATTACAGCTGTGCAGGAGCTTGAATCTCTAGCTCATAACGGGTTTCAGGAGGTGTTGAAGAAGAGGCTTTAGCATCGATAGTGTCAGGTATACCAAGCAAGAGTTGCTGAGGTTCAGATGATGTCTCATTCACTGATTATTGATTAGAAGTGGATGGATTTTCAGAGGTTGAGGGTTCAGAAGGAGGCAAAGTGTTTATGGGAATAGCTGAGACCCAAGAAGAGGATTCAACTTCACTTGTTTGCATGCTAGGAATGATGATAGGGTCATCATCAGCGATTGGGTTGTTGACCTGAGGGTCAGGGTTGATGTTAGCTTCTGGATCCCCATAATGAGAAAACATCCACTGGTTCAATTCTTCGTTTTCAACATTCGGTCTTGAATTCGCTGAACATGATTCATCAAAGGTGACATGAATAGTTTCTTCAATGGTTTGTCTTCTCTTGTTAAAGACTCTGAAGGCTTTGGACACTGAAGAGTATCCTAGAAATATTTCATCGCCAACTTTGGGATCGAAAGTGAGTCTTTGTTGTTTAAGATGAAGCAATGACAACCAAAGATATTAAGAAAGCTGATAGATGACTTTCTCCCATGGAAAAGTTCATAGGCAGTCTTGTTGAATCTTTTGACGATCAGCGACCTATTTTGAGTAAAACAGGCAGTGTTGACAGCTTCTGCCCAGAATTGAGTTGGAAGATGAGAATCATTGAGCATAGATCGAGCAACTTCGATGATCGTTCTGTTTCTTCTTTCAGCGACTCCATTTTGCTGAGGTGTTCTCACCGCCGAGAAGTTGTGAGAAATGCCCTTGCTTTCAAAGAAGTTATCAAGAGAAATGTTTTTGAATTTAGTCCCATGATCACTCCTAATTAAGCGAACAGTCATATTGTTCAGGACTTCCATTTTCCTGACAAAAGAGATGAGTTCTTCCAAGGTGTCACTCTTAGCACAGAGAAACATTACCCAGGTATAACGAGAGAATTCATCCACTATGACGAGAGTATATTTCTTCCCAGCTATGGATTGTATGTTGACATAGCCAAATAAATCCATATGGAGGAGTTGAAGAGGGTTTGTCACTGATGACACTTGTTTTGACTTGAAACTAGCTTTAGTTTGTTTTCCTTTTTCACACGCTGAGTAGAGGGATTCCTTAGCGTATGAGTGTTGAGGCAAGCCAGTGACAAGTTCTTTTGAGGAGAGAGTGTTAGCGTTTTGAAGTTTAAATTAGAGAGCCTTTTATGCCATAGCAGTTGACATCTAATGAGGCCCAAATGGTAACCATTGAGAGCAACCTTTTCCTTCTTGTTAGAGACAAAACATGCTTCCTTAGTAAAGCATACTTTGTAGTCTTTATCACATAGCTGACTGATGCTTAGAAGATTGTGCTTCAGTACTTCTACGTAAGTGACTCTTCTGAAGGTGGTAGTACCATTTGAGAGTACACCAAACCCTCGGGTATAGCCTTTTCCATTTCCACCAAAGGTCACTGAGGGACCTTTCTCTTCCTTGAATTCAGTGAGCATGTTCTTTTCTCCAGTCATGTGTCGAGAGCATCCACTATCAAGATACCAGATACCCTTCGAGGCCTGCCAACAGAAGGAAGATTAATTTGAAATTGGTACGCACTTTACAATGGGTCCACATTTGTCAGTGGAAGAGGAAGTGGAAGGATCAGCAGTCTTCACAACATCTGATGATTCAGCGTCAGTGGTAATCTTCACTTTGGTTAATTTCTTAACCTTAGTGGTATTTTTCACCTTGGCCTGATTTTCACCTGGGGTGATCTTCTTTGCCTTGGAGGCAGTCATCTTCACCTTAGCTGATTTCTCAACTTTGGTGGTTGTGGGGAACTTACTACCAATATGATCAGTAAGTCCACAGTGATAGCATTTCCTATAGCTGAAAGTAGCTTTAGGACCATAGGCATGAGCATTTGATAATTTTAAATTAGCAGGGCCTATACAAAGAATGCCTTTAGCATCAAATATCGGAGGAACCTTGGGTTCTTTAGATTTCCTAGCTATTACATCAACTTTTATTCTTGGTGTTGATAGTTGAACATGTTCAGGGATCTTCACTTTTGAGATTGAAGGTTGAGTAGCTGAAGGTTTAGACTTCTTCAGCTTTGGCACTTTGGTACCCTTCTGAGGATTTTGTAAACGGTTTTTCCTTTGTCTTTGAGTTTAGGTCTTAAAGAAGATTTTTCCTCAGGGATAGGAGTATTAGAAGAAGAGCACTGAGATGATGAGGTGTCAGGGATGGAGGAGACGAACATTCCAAACTTAAGCATGGAACGATCTTTGGTTGGTTCTTCTGTGTTAGCATTAAAACCAAGACCACTTCTGTCATTGACAGTGATATGAGCACCGATTATCTCAGTGATCTTTGCTGAGGATTTACACCATCCTTCAACGGTAGCTTTCTCAGCTTTCAGTTCAGCGATAGCTTGTTCGCGTTCAATGCTGATCACTTGATTTACATAGACCTGATCTTTAAACCTTCCTCAATTTTAGAGAGTTCTTGGATCTTTATATGGCATTTATTAAAGTTTCCAGTTAAGTCTAGATTTTGTTGTTCAGCTTGGGTCTTGCCATTCAAGGCATCGTATAAATCAATAGTCAGTGAATCGATAGCGCGAAGTCTATCAGCATCAATGATAGCTGGAGTAGGAGAGATTGATACCTGAGAACTGGAAGTAGAGGGAATATCAGCGGGTTCTTCCTTTACTCCTTGAATACCGGCTATTAGACAGAGATTGACCTCATCTTCTTCATCAGAATCGGATTCCTCATCAGATTCAGCCCAATCGTGTTCTTCAGCGATTAGACCTTTACATTTCTTCTTGAAGTTTTTCAACTTCTGGTATTTTTCTTTGAGTTTCAGGTATTTGTCATCTCTAGATTTAGAGGTAGAGGAATTCTTGAATGATGAAGAGGGTTTGTAGACCTTCTTTGACTTGCACTCACTTGCAAAGTGTTCTTTCTTTTCATAGTTATAGCAAGTAGCAGTTGCCTTATCAATAGGAGATGATTTAGGCTTGTCAGTGGTAGAGAGAGGTTTATTTCTTCTGAAGTTACTCTTTCTTGCAAATCTCCTGAAAGAGTTTGTCAAGAGTGCCAGGGATTCATCAAGTTTTGAAGGATCAGTGTCTGATGAATCATCAAAGTTAGATTCCATCTCAGTGATTGTGACAGAAGATTGTTGAGTGGGTATCAACTCTGAGGAGAGTAAAGCAACAGGTGTGCTTTTTGAATCTTTTACAAGAGTCTTCTTAAGCTGACAAGATTCCTCATGATTGACCATAGTGCCAAAAAGAGTGCTTAAGGTCATATATTTGAGATCCTTATATAGTTTAAGACACATGGTATAGTTGTCCCAACTTTCAGGAAGACATTCCAAGAATTTTGTCAGAATCTCAGAGTTAGAGTAGGTCTTACCAACAGTTTTTAGATCAATAATTAAACAGTTAAAATGTTGGTGTACTTCAGATAAAGTTTCATTTTACCACAAATGAAGCTTTCATATTGTCTTACCAGATTTATCTTTCTGAACTCTTGTACATCAGATGTACCTTCATATTGAACACAGATTGTGTCCCACATGGATTTGGAGGATCTGAGGTTCATGACAAAATGATAGACCTCATCAGGTAGAGCCATAGATATGATTGATCTGGCTTTGGTATTAATGTCTACCTTCTTTTTATCATCTTCAGTCCATTGAGAGACATCTTTGATGAGTTGTCTTTCAGGAATGGCTGGAGTGGTACCAGTGGCCGCAACAGCATGAGAAAGAATGTAGGGGATATATGGTCCATTTTCCACATAGTGAGGTATAGTGGGATCTACACCTTCTAGGAAAAGCATCATTCGATTTTTCCAGAGATTAAAGTTATTTCTACTAAATCGAGGAGGTTTAGCAAGTGAACCATTATCAATGTAGTTTGTGTTTGTGTTTGTGTTTTGTGACATTTGGAGAATAGCAAGGAAGAGATTAGTATAAGCAAGATCTTGTTTATAGAGATTAAACAATCTGCTCTGATACCACTTGTTGGTCCCAAAGGGGTTATACAAGTAAATAGTTTGTAGAAGGGAGGGCTGAATACAAACACAAGATTTTGGTTTTCTAAATTGTTTATTGATAAATCAAATACAATTTACAGTTTGTTGCAGAATAAGATTAAGTAGAACCTAATCTAAACAAGCTTGAGAATCACTAAGAGTTATTGCACAAGAAATAGAAAGAAAATGAGGTATAGAAAAATAAGAGATATTTTTTTAAGTACTAAGTAGATGAGGGATAGACCACCTTCAAACTGAAGGAGCATTCCTCCTATTTATACATGATGCATTAAATGCATGGCAGAAGGACTTTACACGTGTCTTCATATGGTTGGATGCATGCTTCTGAATTTTTGCACTACATGCTTTGGGTCGTATGGTGAACAGTGTAGTGGCAGAGTGGTTGTACGATCCTGGACAAAGGCATGTCCCTTCTGACAAATCGTACAGAGTGTGCAAGTAGATAAGACAAACATTTCTTGAAGTAGAAGTTTCATGATCAGCGATCGTTGAATAGATCTTTCATCAGAAAAGTCCTGATGTAAGTCAGCTATCGCTGAAGTCTTCTTCTTGAAATGTCGCGCGTGTGGACCTGTCTTGGTTTCACTGATGTCCGCGTCAGATCATTAGTAGACTTGTCACTTGTTCATCAGCTTTGTCTTCGATGTCAACGTCGGACTCTTTGTCGCGAAACTTGTCTGCATGGATTACAAACAACATTACTTACATATTAAACTATCAACGATCATCAGTGATAAGTGAACAAGCTCATGTTATCACTGATGGACATTCACCGCTGAGCTTTTGAAGTTAAAACAGCGAGCACCATCAGCAATACTGAACAGGCTCAGTATATTATTGCTGATGGCAAAAATCTAATACATACAGATGTTATTTGTAATTCTCACTAAGTAATTTTAAGGGTAATCATCAAATCACTAAGAGAGTTTGGATCAACACTTTCATTTTTACTAAATTTCACTTTTAATATAAAATAAATGGTTCAATAAGAATATTATAAAAAATGAATTTTTTGATAAGAATTCTATTAGAAATATTTGAGAAAGAGGATCAACAATAAAAACACAAAAATGGGTTGGAGATCCCTTACATAATATTTTTATTATATAATTTATGTTGTAATCTCAAAAAACACAAAAATGGGTTTGATTATTTATATAAATGCAATTTTGATTATTTTAGAGTAAACAAATTATTAATTAATTATTTAAGAGTAACAAATTTATTAGTTTTGGTTCACAAAACGTAAACAAATTATTACTTTATTAAAATTTTGTCATTTTTTTAAATATGTTATTTTTAAATCCTGTGATATTTATTTATTAATTATATAACATAACTATTATATTTTAAAAGATTATAATAACAAAAAAGTAAATAGCAATTTTGGTTCTGTGGTCATGTGTTTGTAAAAGGACAAATATGCCCTCATGTGCAAGTCACATGGGGGGTTTTAAAGGAGGCAACTTAACGGTGTTATTTGTCAGGGACCAAAATCGAGCACTTTTACATATCATAGAGTTTTTCTTGCAATAAAAAAATTTTCGAGACCAAAAGTGAGAAAAATAACATACCACAGGACCAAAATTGCAGTTTACTCTTAAATAAAAATGTATTTGTTTTATACCATGTGGTATCTTAAAAGGTCTTTCAAAATTAACAAGACCTTGCTATATCAGCAGGACCTTGCAATCTACATGGCATGTCATTTTGCCAGCCTTTGTGCAAGATGGGTGTGGATGCTCTAAATAGTAAAAAAAATTGTGGAAGGTCTCAGGATTTTAATTTAATATAATTAATTAATAATTTATTTTTTATACTTTTTATTCTTGTTTATTTTTTTTCTTTTACATATCTTAGGATCTCATATAATCTATATTTTTTTAATATCTCATTGTTAGTTGTTTTTACACAATCTTAAAATATGTGCAAATAGATTTTAATGCAAGTATACATCTTGATCTACTGTCATTTTTCTAACAAGGCTTGTAAAAAAAATCAAGGAGTCCAGTTGGTAAAAGTTAGTTTCAGATGACGAATTCGAATAAAATCTTTTGGTTGGGTATTTGATTATCAACTACGAAAAAATTAGTTATAAAAAGAAAGCAAAGGGTATAAAACTTTGTTAAGATAAAAACAGATAATCTGATAAAAAGATATTATAGTGACATGCGTTATCTCAGATTTAATATTTAAGTAACTTTTGAAAAGCCAACACATTTTCATACAAACAACTATTCGTCAGTTAATTAAATGTAATCTTAAATGAAATATTTTATAGTCTGATTTAAACACCGACAAGACTATATTGATACATTTTTTTTTCTTTTTTACCGGTTTAAATCTTAACTTTGCTTCACATCCCAAGATAAGGTTGTCAACCTATCATTGTTAGGTTTCTTTTTATAAAAGATGTGAAGACTTGAAAATTAAATATTGGAGGTGGACAATGCATAAAACAGTTTGCAAACGCTAAAATTTGAGAAAGAAAACTTGTAGCGCAAGTAACGACTTTCTTGAGAAAACACTAAAATTAAATTGCGAGAAAATGTAAATAACAATAATTAAATTGCAGAAATTAAAGTGCGATAAATTAAACCGCAGAAATTAAAGTGCGATAAATTAAACCGCATAAAGGTAAAGTGCAAGAAAATAAAGTGCGGAAAGTAAATTACGATAATGTAATGCATAAATTAAAAGACCGGAAGAAAAAGACAAGAAATAATTCGAGAACTTGTGCGTCAAGTAACGTTTCACAAACAAAAGTTTTGCACGTTTTACTTAAAGAGACCATTTTCGGCCATTTGGTTAATTGCTATGAGGCACGAATGGATTTTTGATCCAACGTAAAGCTACAATATACTTTCTCTAAAATAAAAACCGGAAGATGATTTTTTTTTAATAAACCGAAAGATGATTTGTAAAGTAAAAACGTGGAGAAAATAACGAGTAACGATGAACATCTAACTTGAATTACTTAATGCTTGTAACAACAAAAGATGATATCGACGCAAACTACAAACTCAAAATGGCCAAGAGCTTCAAACTTAGAATCAAGAATTAGCAACTGACAAAAAAAAAAGGTAGCTACCAAACCATTCACCAAAGTGTGGTGAAATTGGTTAGTCAAGAGTCCCCTTTTAAGCTAAGCCTTAACTATCTATTTATAGTGTTTAGCATAAGGCTAACACTAAGTATTAGGATTACCATCAAATCAATGAGAGAGTCAATAACGTTTAGGCTAAAAACATTCAAGTTAAAACCAGAAAAAAAAAACATAAACGGGCAAAGATGCAAACCAGACAACGAAACGGCAACAAAGAAGTTGCTCTAAGCTGAAAACCAAATAAAAAAGGTTTAAACCTTACTGGAAAATGCAATAAAGGATGAGGTTTCCTTACAATGAAGAACCATAGACAAAATAACAAAATCTTCAATTTGTGCTCGATATTAAAAAATGACGGTGCAGAGTAAAACCCTTCTTCGGTAACAACATATTGAGAAAACAAGCAAATGAAGGAGTAGCCATAAGAAACAAGTTTGTTTGGATTCTAGGGTTTCGTTCTGTTACCTTCATTTTACGTCAAACTATAAAAAAAATCATACTAATAATTAAAAATAACCAAAAGAGCTATATTTGGATAGAAAAAAATAGAAGAAATATCTATACTATCTTATAAATCATATTCACCAAAAGTCTTAAAGTCTTAAAGACAATCTTTGCATAAAGTACAACATATTTATGCACAAAGTCTTAAAGTCTTAATTACAATTATTGATGCTAGTACAACTCATCAATGCTATACTACCACTCCTATCCAAAATTATGTTCCCAAGACATCGTATACGCACTCTCCTCTTCCCCAAGAGCCGATTCAGAAAAATCGATTCCCCAGATGACATTCAAACTCCCGGTTGATTCAAGATGACGTATGTATAAGGTTAGGGTTTTGATTAACGTGTTAATTTCTCTACCGATTCACTCTCTATCTATCACGACTCTACCGATTCCAATCGAGGTAATGTTTTTGTGTTAATTTCTCTACGGATTCCATTACGATTGGAGTTCGAATTAATGGTTTTCCTCTACCGATTTCGTCAGATCTGATTTGGTTTATATATGAATCTTGGTTTGAACCGATCTGATTTGGTTTTATGATGTTGTGTTGTATCAGATGTGTTTGATTCTAACCCGAGGAATCCAACTAAGGCAGAGGCGGACCCAGGAATTTTTTCTTACGGTGGCACCTTTGAGAATTTTTTTTAAAATTTTTTCTCGATTTCGAGGAACTTTAAAAAAAATCAATTTCGTGAGAACTTTTCGGGGTTTTTTGGTTGATTTTAAGAGTTTTTTTGGAATTTTTTATTGATTTTAAGAGTTTTTTGATACGGTTGCACCATTTAAAACGATACGATTGCTCCCTCCAAAATAATACGGTTGCACTCTTCATACCGCTACAAAATTTTACCCTTCGCCGGACAAACGATACGGTGGCACGTGCCACCGTATGCACTACTCTAGGTCCGCCATTGAACTAAGGCATCCTTCTCCATGTTCGTGTTCGTTTTATTCTTCTTCTCCTTCTTAACTAATTTGTTATTTCTATGTTGGATGTACTTTAAATGTCAAAGGCTTTTAGTCTCGGTCGAGCACATGGATTTTTGTAGGAAATTTAGAAATTTGCCTTCATATTTTGAAGCTCATAATCTATTGTTTGGGTTATGTGCTTTCAAAAGCTTATCAAACCATTTTAAACAAAGACTTTCAAGAATTGAGAAAGAGAAACCCCATTTGTTTCCATTATAATTATAATATTCCATTTGACTTGTATAATATTCAAATAATGACATGAGTTTGACTTTTTATTTTACTTTATTTAATCAATTAAATATGATATATTTTTATTTATTATATTTTTTTATGATGATGAAGGAGGGATATTGCTGAATGTCAAGAAGTCATTTAGAGATGTCAACAATGTGCTCTATGACTGGACTGATTCACCTTCTTCAGACTACTATGTGGAGAGGTGTTTCTTGTGATAATGTCACCTTCAATATGGTTGCTCTGTGAGTTTTATCCCATTAATTAATTTTCTTTTCTTTTTTTCAAGATTTTAAAAAAAGGGTTGTTTTGTCCATTTTTAGGATCTTTATTGGTAAAAATGTTGACTTTTTTTGCAAACCAACATTCAATAATCAATCTTTCAGGTTTGAATCTTGATGGTGAACTCTCACCAAGTATTGGAGAGCTCAAAGGTTTACTCTCCATGTACTGTTTCTTCCCTTTCTTGATCTAATTCTCAAATGGGGTTCATCTTTTTGTTAAAAAAATTAGTTTTTAATCTGTTTTTAAATCATTATTTAACAGTGATCTTTGCGAGAATCGATTATCTGGTCAAATCTCAGATGAAATTGGTGATTGTAGTACCATTAAGAACTTGGAATTCAACTTAGTTTTTTGTGAATTATACGATTAATGTAGTTTTAATTCTAATTGAATTGTGTTTATTAGGGATTTATCGTTTAATATGTTAACCGGAGACATACCATTCTCGATATCGAAGTTAAAGCAGCTCGAGATCTTGTTAGTTTCATACCGATCATAGACATGTATTTGATATTTTGTTGTATCTTTTGAACTGAATTGATGACACCATTCCCATTGGATGGCGGATTAGGGCTTTCTGGATACATATGACTGTATGAGCCACTTATGTTTTTTTCCTTGAAGGCATTTTTGAAGCTTATAAATTTTTGCAAGTGAAAATATTTAGCATGAACTTTATCAAGCAATTTAAGTGACTTACCAAGCCATTCTCAAATATCTTATTACTTGGATGCAATTGCTAAATCAACAGCAACACAAATATCAACAACTTCTCAAGTGAGTTCCAACATGAAATTGCAATTTCAAGCTAACGTTTTGTGTTCTTGCTTTGCCTTGATTAAGAGTTTTGCTAGAGTTCTGCCAATTGTCTATAACCTTGGTTGATTTAGTGAATAATACTTTTTCCTACTTTATGTTGCATTCAAGATCTAGGAAATTAGATTTTTGTCTATTTTGTTATGTAGCTTTTCCGTTACGTCATTCTTAAAACCAGTTTTAGAACCCTAATATGTTTTCATAGATTTGAATCATGGTTTTCATAAACTTGTGAGTTATTCCCTCAAGAAGCATTATGGTTTCTGATCTCATGGACAACCAAGTGATGGTTTGCATGATAGGTGATCCAAATTGTTCTCTTTTTGCGGATTGAGCTCACTTGCGTTGCTCAAAATGTGAAGATCAGTGATTAATGGGTGTTTACATATATTTAATATGAAGATGAGTTACTACTACTAATTAGTATTTATGTGGTGTGGTTAACAAATTATGTGGATGTAGTTGAATGGGAAGAAGTATATTAAGCTATATGCATCATTTATCATGTATGTTGCTGTTGTTGTATGCCATGTCATGCCATGGTGAGATGAGATGTGATTCTTTGGAATAATCAGTGTTGTTAGGTAGGTATTCGAATAGAGATGCTTTAGCATTGGACATATTAAATATATCATCGTTTATTGCAAGATTTAAGCTCCAAATGCTGGAGTTCTATATCAACCATACACAGGATCATCAAACATGTATATGTACACCCGACACAAGTGCTTCAAATGATATACAAACATGTCGTTTTATTCTTAGAAAAGAGGCAATTAAAATGTGGAAAATGACAATGATATACAGTCGTTCTTTTATTAGCTGTCAAATAGCGAATGAATTGTAACAGTTGGTGTAAAGAAATCATTTTCTTTACCTATGTTTCATTTTTGTGTGGCAATCTAATAGATCATTTTTATTAAGTTATGTGATTAGTCAAATTGTGTATTCTTTTAAAGGTTTAAGGCAATGAATCGGTTGGGACCGAAGCGGATCTTGAATCGAGTACAAACGTTTTATAACTTTGAAAAATATATCGAATTGTTTTTACTTTATTTCAAATCAATAATTTTACTTTATTTCAAATCAATAACTTTACTTTATTTCAAATCAAATTATTAAAACGTTCGATATATATATTCGTTCGTTCGATATATATCGAATTGTTTTTACTTTATTTCAAATCAATAACTTTACTTTATTTCAAATCAAATTATTAAAACGTTCGATATATATATATATATATCGAATTCCTTAACGTATTTTAACGTAATTATGTATGTTAATGTGATATGTTAAAACATATTTTTTTAACATATTTTAGTTAATATATGATTATTATGTTAATGTGATAAGAGTGTAAAACGAAAATTGAAAAAGTAAGAGATGTACTATAAATTAAATAGTTAACTATAAGGGTATAAATTGTAAATATAAAAAATATTTTTATGTAGTATATATGATATATAATTAAATAAAAAAATATTCA
Source organism: Saussurea involucrata (assembly GCA_033807775.1). Taxonomy (NCBI): domain Eukaryota; kingdom Viridiplantae; phylum Streptophyta; class Magnoliopsida; order Asterales; family Asteraceae; genus Saussurea; species Saussurea involucrata. Next base: position 256,998 of record JAWVWS010001006.1, on the reverse strand, counting down.
ATATTTGGCTCATTTCGAACGTATCGAATAGACGATTATAATGGTGTAACTTGTTAAAATTAAAACGTATTTTTTAACGTTTTTATCTAATATACGATTATATGTGTTAATATGATGAAGGTGTAAAATGAAAATTAGAAAAGTAAAGGTATAAAATAAACTAATTAAATAATTATAGGGGTATGAAATAAAAGTATAATTAGTGTGTGAGTGAGAGTAGGTCGTAGTAGGGGGTATAGAAATGTGCAGGGGGTAGGGATAGTAACACCCATATGGCACGAGCTTTCATCGTTTATGGTTTTTCATGTACATACATGTTTTTAATGTATAACTATTGATTTAAGATATAGTACAAATCCTTTTCCATGACTTAAAAATAGTCTATGTGCTCCATAAGCATCTTTATGGTGCACATCTGTATTGTTGTTGTACATCAGTTTTGTTGTACATGAGTAGTTTGTTCGCTTTTTGTACTCACATTCCTACATATTTTTTTTTGAATTTTACACCCTGCACCATTGCGCGGGTATATAACTAGTATGATTGATATTGAGAATGAACCTCAATGAAGAGCATCAAGATTATTGTGGTTTTGTGGTTTTTTGCAAGAACCATATGCATTAGGGTGAAAATGTAGGTATCTCCTTCGCCGGTGAGATAATTGGCGGTCTTGAACAACATCTCATAAACATCTACAGTTTCTTTTTGAGGCAACACCAAGCATCTCGAGCATCTCGAGCATCATGATGACAATGTGGTTTCTCCAATATGCAATTCACCTCATCTTCAACTTCGACCACCATGGATGCGACGGATGCTTCACTAAATCCTTCTCCTTCACCACCTCAAGCACTACCTTCTTTGCCAACCCAGCAATGTCAGAGTGGCTCCTCAATCCCGACAAGGCATCACCTCTCTCTATCCCCTGAATAATTTCCACATGTTCCGGATCTTCTCTTCGGTATATTTCGGTAGTTACCCATTCATATGAAATGTATATCGTTTCAGGCTTCAAAACCCTAAAAATGTTGGCTCACATGACACTTATTGATGGTAATTCCAACAACATTACAGCCTTTATGCGCAACAATTGCACGCATCAGGCCTCCATCAGCGCATTCGGCATCGGGGGATTGAGTTCTTTGATGTCGGCAATTAAGGGAGGGAATTGAGGGGAGTGGTCGAGTGGGAAATGGGAAAGGGGTTAGAGGACGTGGGAGGATAGTAGCTTCAAAACTTGTACATCAAGGTTAAAAACGTGAACCTCTTAAAATTCAACAATAACTACTATTCATCATGTTGATCCAACTCTTTCAGTGATTTGATAATGACCCATTCTACTTAGTAAATTACACAAACTATATTGTTCATAATAGTTAGTCAGTGTCAGTGATCACACTGAATTTGTTTAGTGATCGCTGAAACACTTTCCTTTGTAAAACAATATATGTAATATCTGAAGACAAGCATCACACTGAAACAAGTTCTAAGCTGAAATCGAAGACCAAGCTGAAGAAGAAGACAAGTATACTAATGATCTGAAGTGGAAATCAGTGAAACCAAGACAAGTCTACATTTGCATGACAAATCAATGATCAAGCTTCAGGGATAGCTGAAACCTCCTTCAGTGTCTCACTGAGAAAAAGGACTTCAGCGATTGCTGATCATGAAGCTTGCCTATCAGGATTTGTTTGTCTTATCTACTTTCACAAAAGTACTAAGGTACAAAAGTAAATCTAATTTTGTCCATGATCGTATAACAACCCCTCTGCTACACTGTTCATCATACTGCCAAAAGCATGTATGGGATAAATACCAAGCATGCACCCAATATCCTTTGGACACGTGTAAAGTACCCTCTGACTTGCATTTAATGCATAGGGTATAAATAGAATGAAACCCTTCATTTTGAAGGATCGCCTCTCCTAAGTGAAACTTTGTACAATACTCTTTTCTACAAACTCTCTTCTCTCTATTTTTCTAAGTGCAAGACTCCTTTGTGAATTCTTAGTTTGTTTAGATTAGGTTTACCTTATCTATTTCCGCAACAAACTGTAAATTGTGTTTTTTGATTTACTCAAACCAATAAACAAATTTAAAAAGTATAAAAATTTTGTTTGTATTCATCCCCCCCCCCCCCTCTACAAACTAAACCCTTGTAGAACCCCTTTGGGACCAACACATCCTTATATATAGTATATATATATATATATATATATATATATATATAGAGAGAGAGAGAGAGAGAGGAAAGCTCAAATGAAACTCATCTTTCATTGTGCACGTGAGGACATATCACAACCCCTCCATCTCTTTTGATTCAACAACTCATATTAAATAGAGTTTTTAATTAAAATTATTAATTAAGGTGATGAGGGGTAAAAATGGAAGATAATTTCAATCTAACGCCTACCATATTTGACTTTTTATTTTCTTTTTTAATTAAAAAGTTTTACCCCCCTTATAGTTTAAAATAAATTATCTTAAAAATTACTAATATTTTAATCAAACAAATTACATCAAAAAAAACAAGAATTTCGTGCTCTTCTATATGACATCCATCTCGATATAGTTTTTTTTGTTTTAACCGTTTTTACTTGAAATGCTATATATGTGCTATATTCATTATGAATATTTATGTACATTCAAATGTGTATAAAACCTCGACACCATAAGTCCGTAACTCGACATCACCTTTTTCAACACTTTCTTCAACGTCGTAAGACATCGCGCTCTTCATCACCATAACCCAACACCAATTGAGACGAATCGATAACCCATCAAGTTTCGGTTGTGAACCGGGGAACAAAAGAGAGTGCACCACGTCTCCACACCTTCACGGGTTATTCATGTATTATTCGTCATGAATAATACGACATTCAAGGTGAATAATACATGATTCATGAATTCGTGTATTATTCATCCTGAATGTTGTATTTTTCATTCTGAATACTGTATTATTCATTCTGAATACTGTATTATTTATTCTGAATACTGTATTATTCATCATGAATAGTGAATGAACGTTCACCTTTGTTATTCATACTGAATGTGGACACCCGGGGATGTGTATACATAATCAGAATGAATTAAACAAAGTTTCGGTTATGAAACGAGGAACAAAAGAGAGAGCGCCATGTGTCCACACTTTCACGGGTCATTCATGTATTATTCATCATGAATAGTGTATCATTCAGGATAAATATTACAACATTCAAGGTGAATAATACACGATTCATGATGAATAATACATGAATCATGAATTTATGTTTTATTCAACCTAAATGTTGTATTATTGTAACACCCTAAAAATCAGGGCAAATTAACCTGAGTTAAAAGGGTTTACATAACTAATATCCATAAATAAACATTCTTAACAAGTGAAAATAGTGACTAGAGTCAATTTACATCCAACTTGTCGTCACCATAAACTCTTCACTCATCCCATTACTTCCCTGCTCATACCTGGTAAGAAAATATAATTTTAAACGATTAGGCTAATGCCTAGTGAGAACATTCAGTTTCAAAATAATACTTTTAAATCAATGTAAACAAGGTTTATCAAACTTGACTTACACTCGTTCTTACCATACTCGTACTCATCTCATAATAACAGAATCATACTCAATCCCATGAGTATGACTATCATTCAAAAAGTCATAACACCATATTCAATAGCCTACTACGAATCATCACGGATTCTAGTTTATCGATCAAGCCTAAAGACTTACATTCAATCACCATACCTTCTCCTTGGAACAGAAGAAGAAATAGCACTTATATATTGCCTATTTCTAATCCGTCGAAAACACAGGAAAACAAAACTTACATTTCGTCTAATTCATGTTTCCACATCTCAAATACGAATAGCAACTATACTTTGCATATTCCCTCATTTATACATGAATAGCAATTCTATGTTGCCTATTCATCCATTCCTAGTCAACGGGAATATAAATATGACTAACACTAAGTCAATCATGATATCACATTCAAGAGACCACTACGAATCTCCATGGATTCTAGATTAATGCTCATATCCAAGAAATCACAATTACACATGTCCATTTCTTGGAAAGGAAGTAGAGATTACAATTAAGCCATGCCTATCTCTTTCCTTCCTTAGAAATCGGGAATTACGATTAGTCCACGCATATCCCACGATTTCTCGTCAATGTGAAATAGGAATTACGATTAATCCACGCCTATTCCTCATTTCACCTAAACGGGAATTACGATTAGTCCACGCCTATTCCACGTTTATCACACACACTGGAATTACGATTAGCGCCACGTCTATTCCATGTGATTACAAAACTCTAGTGCCTATGGATCCATTACACTTATTTGTACTCGTGCAGGTTATTACTTACTTTAGATTTCTCATAGCATTCAGTATGAGCAAATCATATTTATACCACATAGATTCCTCATATCATTTAGTATGAGCAAATCTCCTTTATAGATCTTTTATATCATTAAATATGACTAAATCATATTTAATATATCAATTTCCTATAACATAAGTGTAACAATTAATATCAACACTCACGGGTCATTGATATAAATTTATATACCCAATTGCCCATTAAAACAAGTAGTTAAAACTCGTATAATCGTCTATCCCAAAATTCATTCAGTAAACATCTCTTTATAAAAATATACCTTACCGTAATTTAAAAACATTATAAAAAGGGTAAGGTAAGAATGAACTCACCTGATAACAGTAGCGTCACTCTTACTTTACTTTTTGTAAGGAATTCTGTCACCAAACTTCACCAAGTCTGAAATACCCAAATACAGATGGTATATATATTAATCCATTAAATAGGACTCTTAAAAGACTAAGAATCCTAAATAACCAAAATTCTCGACACTTATCGCAACCCACTAGCTGCGATAACCCTTGTTGCAACCTACTACTTGCGACACAGTACTTATTGCAACCCACTGTTGCGATATCCCCTTCTTATCGCAACCAACTGTTGCGATATACATCTTATCGCAACCAACTGTTGCGATACAATCAAACTTGTCGCAACCCAAGGTTGCGACATTCATACTTTATCGCAACTATCATAAATATCGCAACTCACTGCTGCGATATTCATAACTGTCTCAACTTACTGAAAATGTAATTAATCCAGAAATCTATGTTTTAAGCCATATATGATTCTGTAAATGTGCAGATATGCTTAAGACTATCAACAGAACATGCTTATAAACCCAGATTTCTCATATCTTACAAAAACATCAAAACCCATAGAAAACTTTAGCTATAAGAGATGAAAGATTATTGTGAGGGATATACCTTGATTTCCCAAGATTGCACTTTGATTTCTAGCTGAAGAATCTGTTTTGCTTCTTCTTCTTCTTTATTTCTTTTGCTTCTCTCTTTCTCTCTCTCTTCTCTCTTTCTTTCACCGTAAAAACACACACACAAGGACACCAAAATGGTAGTAGCAAGACACCTCGCCCCTCTTTTAGATAAAAGAGGCGATGGTGTTTAAGTGGGTTTCACCACTTTAACCAACCAAACCTCAAACTTTCCTCAATTGGCAATTTTCATCCTTTTACTTATAAATTAAAATTAAAGTTTACCCCTTAACTTATAACTTCCTAAAACAAATAACGTAACTTATTCGGGGATAAACTCTAAAATTAATCTTATCAAATACCCAATCATAAATTTATCAATAATACCCATCTTAATACTTTTTTACAAAAATCGAGATGTTACAATACTCCCCAACTTGAAAATGATTTCGTCCTCGAAATCAAAACTAGGTAAACAGGTGAGGATATCTAAACTTCATATCCTCTTCCGACTCTAAAGTCACATTAGCACCTCGATGATGTTTCCATTGTACCTTTAACATAACCTATTCCATATTATTACGTAACTTCTTAACTGATCTTTCTATAACTACTCCTCTCATTTACTCTCACTTCAGTAAGTGGAATCACAACATATCAACATGAAATATGTTGTGTGTCCCTTCACTTCAAGTCTTACATACTTAATCACAGATAAAGGTCCAGAAAGAACAAGGACTCAACTTTCCACGTTTTCTCAATCTTATAACTTTCACCATTACCCGCTCCCCAACTTGGAAACAACATAAAATTCTCTTAACCTCCTTTGGTTATTAATCAAAACTCTATTTGATCAGTATCTATTCCTTGATCGGAATTTAAAAATCGAAATTCACCAGTAAGCTTATCTCTAAAACGCGGTTACCAGGAGACAAACTAGTCCATAATCGGATTGGATCACAACCTCTACTGAAGACTAGTAGATCAATACTGGATCCGGCTGTCCAATTTATCTACTACTTGTTACCGATTCATCGTCAAACATACACACACCGCCCTAAAGATTCTCATTTGAAGGGCTCGACGAGCTAACTAAATAGCATAACTAATCGTGAGGTACTTGAAACTCTTTTATATGCTACCGCATCGTCAAATGAAATCACCTCCAACTGCCAAAACAATTAGAAACAAGTATGCTTACATAACAATATATTCGTAATAATAGTAGCTAGTTGAAATTATGAACATACTATACATAAGAATCCTTGTTACCATCATCACAATTCTTAATTCCCGCATTTCCGTCAATTCGTAAGACCATCTCGTCTTAGTGCCTCTACCCATATCTCACAAATCATACCTTAATTCATCTCAGCTTAAGTCTAGGTATCTCAAAATCATACCTAGTTCACTTAAACTACAACTCTGATACCATATTGTAACACCCTAAAAATCAGGGCAAATTTAAACCTGAGTTAAAAGGGTTTACATAACTAATATCCATAAATAAACATTCTTAACAAGTGAAAATAGTGACTAAAGTCAATTTACATCCAACTTGTCGTCACCATAAACTCTTCACTCATCCCATTACTTCCCTGCTCATACCTAGTAAGAAAATATAATTTGAAACGATTAGGCTAACGCCTAGTGAGAACATTCAGTTTCAAAATAATACTTTTAAATCAATGTAAACAAGGTTTATCAAACTTGACTTACACTCATTCTTACCATACTCGTACTCATCTCATAATAACAGAATCATATTCAATCCCATGAGTATGACTATCATTCAAAAAGTCATAACACCATATTCAATAGCCTACTACGAATCATCACGGATTCTAGTTTATCGATCAAGCCTAAAGACTTACATTCAATCACCATACCTTCTCCTTGGAACAGAAGCAGAAATAGCACTTATATATTGCCTATTTCTAATCCGTCGAAAACACAGGAAAACAACACTTACACTTCGTCTAATTCATGTTTCCACATCTCAAATACGAATAGCAACTATACTTTGCCTATTCCCTCATTTATACATGAATAGCAATTCTATGTTGCATATTCATCCATTCCTAGTCAACGGGAATATAAATATGACTAACACTAAGTCAGTCATGATATCACATTCAAGAGACCACTACGAATCTCCATGGATTCTAGATTAATGCTCATATCCAAGAAATCACAATTACACATGTCCATTTCTTGGAAAGGAAGTAGAGATTATAATTAAGCCATGCCTATCTCTTTCCTTCCTTAGAAATCGGGAATTACGATTAGTCCACGCCTATCCCACGATTTCTCGTCAATGTGAAATAGGAATTACGATTAATCCACGCCTATTCCTCATTTCACCTAAACGGGAATTACGATTAGTCCACGCCTATTCCACGTTTATCACACACACTGGAATTACGATTAGCGCCACGCCTATTCCATGTGATTACAAAACTCTAGTGCCTATGGATCCATTACACTTATTTGTACTCGTGCAGGTTATTACTTACTTTAGATTTCTCATAGCATTCAGTATGAGCAAATCATATTTATACCACATAGATTCCTCATATCATTTAGTATGAGCAAATATCCTTTATAGATCTTTTATATCATTAAATATGAGTAAATCATATTTAATATATCAATTTCTCATAACATAAGTCTAACAATTAATATCAACACTCACGGGTCATTGATATAAATTTATATACCCAATTGCCCATTAAAACAAGTAGTTAAAACTCGTATAATCGTCTATCCCAAAATTCATTCAGTAAACATCTCTTTATAAAAATATACCTTACCGTAATTTAAATACGTTATAAAAAGGGTAAGGTAAGAATGAACTCACCTGATAACAGTAACGTCACTCTTACTTTACTTTTTGTAAGGAATTCCGTCACCAAACTTCACCAAGTCTGAAATACCCAAATACAGATGGTATTTATATTAATCCATTAAATAGAACTCTTAAAAGACTAAGAATCCTAAATAACCAAAATTCTCGACACTTATCGCAACCCACTAGCTACGATAAACGTTGTCGCAACCTACTACTTGCGACACAGTAATTATCGCAACCCACTGTTGCGATATCCTCTTCTTATCGCAACCAACTATTGCGATATACATCTTATCGCAACCAACTGTTGCGATACAATCAAACTTGTCGTAACCCAAGGTTGCGACATTCATACTTTATCGCAACTATCATAAATATCGCAACTCACTGCTGCGATATTCATAACTGTCTCAACTTACTGAAAACGTAATTAATCCAGAAATCTATGTTTTAAGCCATATATGATTCTGTAAATGTGCAGATATGCTTAAGACTATCAACAGAACATGCTTATAAACCCAGATTTCTCATATCTTATAAAAACATCAAAACCCAATTTCTAAACCCATAGAAAACTTTAGCTATAAGAGGTGAAAGATTATTGTGAGAGATATACCTTGATTTCCCAAGATTGCACTTTGATTTCTAGCTGAAGAATCTGTTTTGCTTCTTCTTCTTTATTTCTTTTGCTTCTCTCTTGCTCTCTCTCTTTCTTTCACCGTAAAAACACACACACAAGGACACTAAAATGGTAGTAGCAAGACACCTCACCCCTCTTTTAGATAAAAGAGGCGGTGGTGTTTAAGTGGGTTTCACCACTTTAACCAACCAAACCTCAAACTTTCCTCAATTGGCAATTTTCATCCTTTTACTTATAAACTAAAATTAAAGTTTACCCCTTAACTTATAACTTCGTAAAACAACTAACGTAACTTATTCAGGGATAAACTCTAAAATTAATCTTATCAAATACCCAATCATAAATTTATCAATATTACCCATCTTAATACTTTTTACAAAAATCGAGATGTTACAATTATTCATCCTGAATATTGTATTATTCGTCATGAATATTGAATGAACGTTCACCTTTGTTATTCATACTGAATGTGGATACCCGGGGACGTGCATACATATTCATATTGAATATAACATATATATACATATATATATATATATAGGATTTCACGTAAAAACGGTTAAAATGAAGGAAAAAAACTATATCGAGATGGATGTCATATCGAAGAACACGAAGTTCTCGTTTTTTTGGTGTAATTTGTTTGATTAAAATATTAATAATTTTTAAAGATAATTTATTTTAAACTTTAAGGAGGTAAAAGTTTTTTAATTAAAAAAGAAAATAAAAAGTCAAATAAGGTAGACGTTGATTCAAATTTTCAATTTTGTCCCTAAGCACTTCTCAATTAATCTTATTATATTTTAGTCATCAATTAGTTTTCTAAATTTTGATCAATGGCTATGATTTGTCCTCATATGCACAATGAAAAATGAGTTTTCATTTGAACCCAACCGTATATATATATATATAGGGAGATTCAAGGGAAAACCTCAGAAAACGGAAAACTGAAGAACACCCTAGTAGCCCTTCATATGGACGGTATGCACTTGTGCATATAGGTAAATTATGTTATTTTTTGGTATTTATGCACAAATGCATGTTACAAATTACCTGTATGCACAAGTGCATACCATCCACATGAAGGGCTACCAGAGTGTTCCTTAGTTTTCCGTTTATTTGAGGTTTTCCCCTGAACCTGACCCTATATATATATATATATACAAGTGCATACAGTCCAGATGAAGGGCTACCAGAGTGTTCCTTATTTTTCCGTTTATTTGAGGTTTTCCCCTGAACCTGACCATATATATATATATATGAAAGATCAAACGAGAATATTGACTATTTAAAAAAATACGAGAACAAACAAATCACATGTAAAATCACACGTGCTTTTACATTAACGGTAAAAAAGGTGTTCAGACGACTTTGGCCACGATTTCAGGTCGCGAGGCAAAGTCGTGTGAATCACGTACATGTGATTTTGTATGTGATGTTAGTGTAAAATCACATGTGATTCGGTCATTTTCTTATTATCCTAAATATGTATTATTCTCGTTTGAACCCGACACACACTCTCTCTCTCTCTCTCTCTATATATATATATATATATATATATATATATATATAGTTAAACTTTATGTGATATGACGGTTTAAGCTATGTAATTGGTTACCGTAACTGTTGATCTTTTATATAAATGATCCAATTAAAAACACCAAAATGGTAAAGTTTCTCGTTAACAGATGTTATGGAATTTTTATTTTTTACAAAAACTAGTGTTCGACATCGTGCGTTGCACGATGATGAAAATACATGTTAATTAAGATATACAAAAGTTACAATGATACATCAATATCCCTCTGACTTCAACTTAAAACTTGAGAAGACTAAATTCTCATTGTACATTTGTCAATACCATTCCAATATTCATCTCTCATCCTTTCATATATTTAAATGTCTCTTCCAATATTTAACTCAACTATAATTCACTATTGAGAAAATATTAAATTCTTATTATGTAATGTCAATGCCTCTGGTCAATACTTGCTTATATTGATTATTATTATATGTATATCTATATTGATGATTGTATTCATTCAATTCTAATGAACATTTTAGTTTAATCAAATTAAAAGTGAAATGTGTTATTTTTTAATAAAATATTTTTATCACATAACTTCAAAATTACCATTTAATCCAAAAATTGGATGGAAAGTGTCGAATTTTTAACCAACCACATATTCTAATTTTTAAGGCATTGCGGCCCCTCCTTTCATATACCTAATTACATATTTCCAACATTCGTATCATTTGATATTGTCATGTGAATCGCTAGAAACGTGTGAAGTGTTTGATTAACCCAATAACATAAGTTTCGTAGGATTCTTTTATATATTTACATTGATATTGATTTTCAAGTCATCACCTCCTACTTTTACATATTGAACTATATTTTCCAATATTTTTCTTTCTCGTCAATATGAGAGAACCAATCTCAACCATATTTTGAGAATACTAAATTCCCATTTGCTATGTTAATACCTTACGTCCTTCATTTGTAGATTTATATTTCCCTTTATGAATTGAGATTGCTAAATTCTCGTTGTGTCATTTTGATACCTTATAGCATTCATTTATATATTTATATTGATATTAATTTTTCAAGTCATCCGTTTCTTCATATACACAACTACATTTTTTAATATTTATCTTTCTCATCAATATGGGAAAACGTAACTCAACTACAATTCATGATTTGAGCATACTAAATTTTGATTGTGTCATGTTAATACCTTACAACCTTCACTTATATATTTGTATTGCACAATAAGGAAAACTAATTGTTAGAAAATCAGTACTAAGTTAAGATAAAACGTAATTTGATAATCAACGACTAATTAGATGTAATATAAGACAATGGACTTATTAGGCCGATCTGTTTGGATGTAAATTATTTTCATTCATACCGTTTCTTGTAATAAAGAGAATTCATACATTTTCTTATTTTTTGGTGGCAAAATAATGTTTTGCCATCAATATATATATTAAAAGAGAAAACCACAAAAGATGATGTGGCATTATAAGATTTGAGTATTCTAGATTTCTTGAATGGAGAATGATTTTTGTCTATCCCACATTGATGGAGAGATGGAAAATGACAATTGATGTTAGGTATATGAAAGGAGGTTGAGATGTCTATGTTTTAACTCATGGGTTGGATCCTCTTGGCTAATCCTCTAAAACTTATGTTGTTGGTTCATGTTGGATAACCCTCCAAATCATGGGGTTGGTTTATTTTTCCAACCCTCTTTTTGAAAAAAAATTAATCTATATAGAAAAAATATCAATATTTTATATTAAAATAAAAATCAAGAAAAATTAGTTTGGCTTCATAAGATTTTGAGTATTCCTCAAACATCAAATGTGATTGTGTTTGCTTACCCCACATTGGTTTGAAGAAGGAAAAGTGAATGTTGAAAATGTGTTTATAAATCAATATCAATATATATATATATATAAAAACCAAAGATAATTACGTGACACTCTAAAATTTCAGTATTCTATATTTCTTAGATGAAGAATGATTTTTGTCTATCCCACATTGATGAAGAAATGAAAAAATGACAATTGATGTTAAGTATATGAAAGAAGGTTGAGATGTCTATGTTTCAACTCATGGGTTGGATCCTCTTGGCTAATCCTCTAAAACTTATGTTGTTGGTTCATGTTGGATAACCCTCCAAATCATAGGGTTGGTTTATTTTTTTCCAACCCTCTTTTTGAAAAAAAAAAGTTAATCTACAAAGAAAAATATAAATATTTTATATTAAAAGAAAAACCAAGAAAAATCAATATATATATTAAAAGAGAAAACCACAAAAGATGATGTGGCACTCTAAGATTTGAGTATTCTAGATTTTTGAATGGAGAATGATTTTTGTCTATCCCACATTGATGGAGAGATAGAAAATGACAATTGATGTTAGGTATATGAAAGGAGGTTGAGATGTCTATGTTTTAACTCATGGGTTGGATCCTCTTGGCTAATCTTCTAAAACTTATGTTGTTGGTTCATGTTGGATAACCCTCCAAATCATGGGGTTGGTTTATTTTTCCAACCCTCTTTTTGAAAAAAAAAAGTTAATCTATATAGAACAAATATCAATATTTTGTATTAAAAGAAAAATTAGTTTGGCTTCATAAGATTTTGAGTATTCCTCAAACATCAAATGTGATTGTGTTTGCTTAGCCCACATTGGTTCGAAGAAGGAAAAGTGAATGTTGAAAATGTGTTTATAAATCAATATCAATATATATATATATATATAAACCAAAGATAATTACGTGACACTCTAAAATTTGAGTATTCTATATTTCTTAGATGAAGAATGAATTTTTTCTATCCCACATTGATGAAAAAATGAAAAAATGACAATTGATGTTAAGTATATGAAAGGAGGTTGAGATGTCTATGTTTCAACTCATGGGTTGGATCCTCTTGGCTAATCCTCTAAAACTTATGTTGTTGGTTCATGTTGGATAACCCTCCAAATCATGGGGTTGGTTTATTTTTTTCCAACCCTCTTTTTGAAAAAAAAGTTAATCTACAAAGAAAAATATAAATATTTTATAATAGAAGAAAAACCAAGAAAAATGACTTTGGCTTCATAAAATTTTGAGTATTCCTCAAAAATCGAAATGTGATTGTTTTTGTTTATCCCACGTTGGTTTGAAGAGGAAAAGTGAATGTTGAAAGTGTGTTTATAAAAGGAAGAATACATTCTTTTGTAGAAAATCATGTTGTTGACTCAAATGAGTAAAACACTCTTTTTTACAAAATACTTTTCTTTAAATCTTAAAATGTGGTTAAGTTAACTTATCCCACATTGGCGAGATAAAAAATAATTGAAAGATGAAAATCTTTATATATATAAAAATAAGATCCAATGATAAAAAAAATCTTGAAATGTGGTTAAGATCCAATGATGTGTCACTCTAAGATTTGAGTATTCTATTTTTCTTGGATAGAGAATGATTTTTGTCTATCCCACATTGATGTAGAGATGCAAAAATTGACAATTGATGTTAGGTATATGAAAGGAGGTTGAAATGTCTATGTTTCAACTAATGGGACGGATCCTCTTGGCTAATCCTCTAAGACTTATGTTGTTGGTTAATGTTGGATAACCCTCCAAATCACGATGTTGGTTTATTTTTTCCAACGCGTTTTTTGAAAAAAAAAGATAATCTATAAAAAAATCTTTATCTTTATATTATATATATATATAAGTAAGATCTAATGATAATGATGTGATACACTAAGATTTGAGTATTGTATATTTCTTGGATGAAGAATGATTTTTGTCTATCCCACATTGATGGAGAGATGGAAAATTGACAATTGATGTTAGGTATATATGAAAGGAGGTTGAGATTTCTATGTTTCAACTCATGGGTTGGATAATTCTCTAAAACTTATGTTGTTGGTTCATGTTGGATAACCCTCCAAATCACGGGGTGGGTTTATTTTTTCCAACGCTCTTTTTGAAAAAAAAGCTAATCTATAAAGAAAAAATATCAATATTTTATATTAAAAGAAAAACCAAGAAAAATGACTTTGGCTTAATAAGATTTTGAGTATTCCTCAAACATCGAAATGTGATTGTGTTTGCTTATCCCACATTGGTTTGAAGAAGAAAAAGTGAATGTTGAAAGTGTGTTTATAAATCAATATCAATATGTCTATAAAAAAACCCAAAGATAATGACATGACACTCTAAAATTTGAGTATTCTATATTTTTTAGATGAATAATGATTTTTGTCTATCCCACATTGATGAAGAAATGGAAAAATGACAATTGATGTTAAGTATATGAAAGGAGGTTGAGATGTCTATGTTTCAACTCATGTGTTGGATAACCCTCCAAATCATGGGGTTGGTTTATTTTTTCCATCCCTCTTTTTGAAAAAAAAAAGTTAATCTATAAAGAAAAATATAAATATTTTATATTAAAAGAAAAACCAAGAAAAATGACTTTGGCTTCATAAGATTTTGAGTATTACTCAAACATCGAAATGTAATTGTGTTTGTTTATCCCACATTGGTTTGAAGAGGAAAAGTGAATGTTTAAAGTGTGTTTATAAAAGGAAGAATACATTATTTTGTAGCAAATCATGTTGTTGACTCAAATGAGTAAACACTCTTTTTTACAAAATACTTTTCTTTAAATCTTAAAATGTGGATAAGTTAACTTATCCCACATTGGCGAGATAAAAAATAATTGAAAGATGAAAATATTTATATATATAAAAGTAAGATCCAATGATAAAAAAATCTTGAAATGTGGTTAAGATCCAATGATGTGTCACTCTAAGATTTGAATATTCTATTTTTCTTGGATAGAGAATGATTTTTGTCTATCCCACATTGATGTAGAGATGGAAAAATTGACAATTGATGTTAGGTATATGAAAGGAGGTTGAAATGTCTATGTTTCAACTAATGGGTCGGATCCTCTTGGCTAATCCTCTAAAACTTATGTTGCTGGTTCATGTTGGATAACCCTCCAAATCACGAGGTTGGTTTATTTTTTCCAACGCTCTTTTTGAAAAAAAAAGTTAATCTATAAAAAAAATCTTTATCTTTATATTATATATATATAAGTAAGATACAATGATAATGATGTGACACTCTAAGATTTGAGTATTATATATTTCTCGGATGAAGAATGATTTTTGTCTATCCCACATTGATGGAGAGATGGAAAATTGACAATTGATGTTAGGTATATGAAAGGAGGTTGAGATGTCTATGTTTCAACTCATGGGTTGGATAATCCTGTAAAACTTATGTTGTTGGTTCATGTTGGATAACCCTCCAAATCACAGGGTAAGTTTATTTTTTCCAACGCTCTTTTTGAAAAAAAAGTTAATCTATAAAGAAAAAATATCAGTATTTTATATTAAAAGAAAAACCAAGAAAAATGACTCTGGCTTCATAAGATTTTGAGTATTCCTCAAACCAAGTGAATGTTGCAAGTGTGTTTATAAAAGGAGGAATACATTATTTTGTAGCAAATCATGTTGTTGGCTCAAATGAGTAAACACTCTTTTTTTACAAATTATTTTCTTTAAATCTTAAAATGTGGTTAAGTTAACTTATCCCACATTGGTAAGATAAAGAATAATTGAAAGATGAAAATCTTTATATATATAAAAGTAAGATCCAATGATAAAAAAAGTAAATTTTGAAATGTGGTTAAGATCTAATGATGTGGCACTCTAAGATTTGAGTATTATATATTTCTCGGATGGAGAATGATTTTTGTGTATCACATATTGATGTAGAGATGGAAAATTGACAATTGATGTTAGGTATATAAAAGGAGGTTGAGATGTCTATGTTTCAACTCATGGGTTGGATCCTCTTGGCTAATCCTCTAAAACTTATGTTGTTGGTTCATGTTGGATAACCCTCCAAATCACGGGGTTGGTTTATTTTTTCCAACTCTTTTTTTGAAAAAAAAATTAATCTATAAAGAAAAAATGTCAATATTTTATATTAAAAGAAAAATCAAGAAAAATGACTTTGGCTTCATACGATTTTGAATATTCCTCAAACATCGAAATGTGATTGTGTTTGCTTATCTCACATTGGTTTGAAGAAGGAAAAGTAAATGTTGAAAGTGTGTTTATAAAAGGAGGAATGCATTCTTTTGTAGCAAATCATGTTGTTGGCTCAAATGAGTAAACACTCTTTTTTTTACAAAATGTGGTTAAGATCCAATGATGTGGCACTCTAAGATTTGAGTATTCTAGATTTCTTGTATGGAGAATGATTTTTGTCTATTCCACATTGATGGAGAGATGGAAAATGACAATTGATGTTAGGTATATGAAAGGAGGTTGAGATGTCTATGTTTTAACTCATGGCTTGGATCCTTTTGGCTAATCCTCTAAAACTTATGTTGTTGGTTCATGTTGGATAACCCTCCAAATCACGGGGTTGGTTTTTTTTTCCAACGCTCTTTTTGAAAAAAAAGTTAATCTATAAAGAAAAAATATCAATATTTTATATTAAAAAAACCAAGAAAAATGACTTTGGTTTCATAAGATTTTGAGTATTCCTCAAACATCGAAATGTGATTGTGTTTGCTTATCCCACATTGGTTTGAAGAGGGAAAAGTGAATGTTGCAAGTGTGTTTATAAAAAGGAGGAATACATTCTTTTGTAGCAAATCATGTTGTTGGCTCGAATTAGTAGGAATACATTTTTTTGTAGCAAATCATGTTGTTGGCTCAAATAGATTATCATCGCCGCGCAACGCGCGGGCCTAACACTAGTTAAAGTTAAGAATTGTACAAAAATGGTTAGTTGCAAGCATACGTGCAACGTTAATCTTAGTTATGATGGGTGTATACAAAGTTAGTTTTTTTTTCTTTCTAATTTTGCATTTTAGCTTATAAAGTGTATTTTGCAACTTAATTATTAACATATTTGAGTTAGGTTGTACAAAAAAACTTATAATTAACGACCATATACATATATTTAATTGAAATAGTTTGACATAATCTAATATTCACAACCAACATTCACTGTCTAAACTCTAAAGATAGTTTTTAGTCCAACAAATTTCATGTAGAGAAAAATGTGTAAACAAAAACTTATTAGGTATAGAAATAGTTAGAATGTGTATGAATAATATAATAAAATATTAATGGGTTATTAATATAAATTAGTATATGGAATAATCTTTTATTAAACACTAATGATGTCTATAATAACATAAAAATACTAAATTCATCATTAATACAAATTAATAGTTATAAATCAATGCAAAGAAATGTATTTAAATACTAATCAATGAATTTTTTTTAAAGAAATGATTGCGTCACGATCGTGCTTCGGCCAAGCCATCACCCGATCGGGAGAACAATCCTATCATTAAACTTTTGACCGTTACGGAAAACATTAATACAAAGCGAAATGAAAGACTGAAATACACCGTAACATTTTGGATAAGATAAAAAACGAAAGTCTCTCGTAGTCAAGTGAGCCGCTTCGTTAGCTTGTCTATCCACCGCATGGATCGAGAAAATCTCCCGACGAACCTGAACTTCCCGAGGAAAGGCAAGGCCCCTGCAGTTCCAACTGGAGGCGATCAATGAATTGATTCCTCTTCTTTTTTGCACAATCACAGCCGGAGCCGGAAGGTAAGGAGAAACAATGGGAAGGTGCCACCTTTCTTTGACGATTTCCTCCTTTTTGAAAGTAGGTATAGTCCACTTTACTTTCTTGATTTTTCCTATTTGCTGATCATTCCAAATAACCGAGATAAAATTAATTTTCTTACTGAGATTGCAGGGGTATCGGAATTTCCAACGTTTACGGTATTTCCACATTTTTGCTACCATTAACATTACCAAGTACTCTCCAGAGGCTTTGACAATTTCACCATAGGCTTCGTTGTAAAAGTCATGGAGTTTGGTGGCGATGGTCATGAGATCTTCCATTGTATCACCGATAAACGTAATTATGGTCGTCGGAGTGGAGCCGAACGACTTCTTCTCAGATATGAGAGCCACAGAGGGATTCAAAGCCACAGGGGGATTTAGAAGTTGAAACTTCTATAAATCGAAGCACGTTGATGACGGAGAACTTACCGGCGGTGGGTTTAAATTTGAAATCTGAGAGAGACAAGGAGAGAGAGAGTCCCAACGGCAGCAGGCAGCAGCGGCGGCAGCAGGTCTAGCGGCGACGGCAGGTCTAGCGGCGACAGCAGCGGCGGCAGCGGCAGCGACGGCAGCGGCGGCAGCGGGTCTAGCGGCGACAGCAGCGGCGGCAGTGCGAACGTTGGAGGCAGCGGCAGGCAGACGGCAGCTGGGTGGCAGACCGTTAGCCGCCGGCGGCGGCGGCTGGCTTTCTCTCTAACCCTAATCTCTCTCTAACCCTAAACTCTCTCGAGAGAGAATGCCCACGTTTCTCACCCAACCACTAATCAATTAATATTATTTACTATCATTTAATTTTAAAATTTAAATGCACAATATTAATGTTACAAATTCATAACTAAAATTAATTTAACATTAATATAAATTAGTATCAGATAATAAACAATTACTGGAAGAATAATCATTTTTATAAATAATATAAAATAAATTCTCTTTAAAATATATTAAGAATTACAAATCAATGTTATTGTAAGTGAATCAATACAAATTTATTATAATTAGCCTTATTGAATATAGCTAAATATAACTATTTCAAAACTTAACTTATGTTAATATTAATCCCAAACTATTTCAAAAACAAAAAAAATGATTAACTGGTAAATTTATTCTAATATTTTGTTTTGACGAAGAAAGCACATTAACTCTAAAAAAACATTGGAATACAACATGTGTAGCGAGTGGTTAAAGATTAATTTTTGACAGCGACGGATAAATAGAGGAACTTTTTTTTTCTAAAATAGGAGGAACTTTTTTCCTATAACTTACCAACGTTTTAAACTTGATTTTATGTAGGACCTTAGCCGTGTGCGTGAATGAGCTTGTTTGAAAGATAAATAATCCGTAGTAAAAGTTTAAACAGTTAAAATTCTAACAAAAAATGAAAGCATAAACAAAAATTGGTGATTCTATTAATATATTTTGATGAGCAAGTTTCCAAATTATTGTTTGAAGTTAAAATAAAATGTGGTTTTTCTGTAACAAATGTCTAAAAGAAGATTACCAAATCCTAAATTTATCATATTTACCTGACGATTGAAAAGCTTGAAAGAATCTCTTATCCACAGTGAAACCCAAAAAAAAACCTTCGAGCATAACAGTCACAAACGACAAAGAGGTAGAAAATAAAATGTGTTTTATTTTGCCAAATATCTAAAAGAAGAAAAAAATCCTAAAATTTATATTACTTACTTGATGAAAAACCTGGTTGAGGGATTTGGAGGATAAGATGTATGAGTGAGATTTTTTCTAATGGGTGAGTGACTTTTTAATGGATATTGGTGGAAAATTAGATAAAAGAGGCAAAAGTAGCAGAAACAGGAGGAAAAAATTGGGCTTGAAGATGTTAGAAGAGACCACATTAACACATTTGGTTTCTTATTTAATATATATATATATATATATATATATTGATTGATTGAATGGGAGATGAAAAGCTTGGTTGATGGATTTGGAGGAGAAGATGGATGGGTGAGAATGTTTGTAACGGTGAGTGGTTTTTTTTAATGAATATTGATGGAAAAGTAAAGGAAAAGAGCCTAAGTAGAGGACAAAGGAGAAAAAAGAAAAACGGATTTAAAGGGCTTAGAATAGGCCACATCAACACATAATTTGGTTTCTTCTTTAATATATATATTGATGATTATGTGAATAAAAGTTACTTTATAAATAAACTAGAACAAGTAGATTAGAGATTGAATTATTTCGAATCATATAAAATATTAGTCTCACCCATGGGTTATAATGTAACACCTTCAAAATTTAAAAGAGCAACTAAATAAAATAACCACTTAAGGATAAAATTACTTCTACAAACCAATCTTGGAATTACCTCAAGAAAACATTATACTTTCAACAATCAAAACCTAAGTCATTAGCCAAGACTACAAAAGATCGGGTGTTACTCAACCCCAAAATCAAGTTGCTATTCCCCAAATGCGGAAGACTTCACCAAGCTATTTACTTCTTGAGCACACAACTAGCTCTCCACTCTTCACGTCGTCACTAGAACTACAACCCAACCGGAACTTGTTGCACATGCAGACAAATAAAAAGGTTAGGCTAACGCCTAATGAGTTCAAGAGTTTTTTTATCATGGTTATATAATTAGTAAGACGAGAAGGTGCAATTAAAGTCATGAGTTCAAAAAAAAGGATTTACTTTAATTGCAAACCACCCATTTTCCAACGCACACAAATCCCGTAACGAAAACTTTAATATAAAACGATTCTCAAAATTGACTCAACCCAAAACCCACTTGAAAAGTGAAATAGTAAATGATTTCCAAAACTTATGAAAACATGAATAAATCGCTATTATTCAAAACATCCCAAACACGGATGAAGCATAAACCACTACTCATATATCATGGAAAACAATCCATATAAATATAATACGTCACCGAAAACATGGATAAAAATAAATACCCAAAGCAACACCTTTCGGTGACGGGGGAGACCCGATTACATTGCACGTGACGGGACGCAAAAGTAGGTGACATATATATGTAATAAAACAAACACATGGACTATACTCATAAGACATATCGAGCTAAACCCCTCTAGATCTATTGCCGGTGGAGACTCAAATTCAACCTCTCTAGGTCTATACTTTGATATGTCCAAGTCCACACAAACATACAAGCACATTGGGATTACACCTTATTGCTCATGGGACAATGTCCGACCATATAGGCCCACATCTTACTTACCTGAAACCCGATGCCTATCCCGTGCCAAGCACGTTGGAATTACGCCTTACTACTCATGGGACAATGCCCGACCATATAGACCCACATCTTACTTACCATGAAACCCGATGCCTATTCCATGCTACAGTGAGAGAAACTAGCGTCTCATCATTGAACGTAAAAACTCAAGTGCCTATGGATCCAATGCATTACAACCTAATAGTACACGACTCCACTTGAATGACACACGCACTCAAAAAATGTACACTCCAATTAAAATGCAATAAATGCAACTCATATCCGTTCCGCATTAAATTATTGAAACCTAGACAATTGTCCTCAAGAATCAATAAAATCATATAACGAGCCATAAGCTCAACCAAAATCAATTGACCACTTATAAAAGTCAATTAATGCAATAAAACGTACTTAACTCACGTTTATGCGAAACATGCTCCATAGATACGAATAACTCAACACAACTCTAGATTAACAACAATCACTTTCCCAAGCACACATCAAGGTGCATTTATACCAAAAATTTACATTCATATGATAAATCATTAAATCATCAATACTTAAGATTTATTCATCGAAATACCCAAAATACGACTTTTCCCAAAACCAAAAGGTTTACAACTTCTAAAATGTTCACAAGGTCGGGAATGACCAAAATCCAATGATCCACATGTTCGTATTTTCAAAAGGTACCACCATATGAATTATGCATATTTCCAACAAAACACTAAAAGTGTATTCTTACTAAATAACCTCCAATTATGAAATAAATTATCAAAACACTTTCATTTACACTTTATTTATCAAGTTACCCAAAAATCCCAAAAGTGGGTGTTTACAAGATTTATAAAGTTAATTATTTTAAATAATCAAAATCCACCCAATAACTCACAATGGATATTTTCATGTAAAACATATAAACACATTAAAATGAACATTTTGGCATGTACAACGTTGTTAGGACAAATATGTCTTCAAGATTTAATCTTGATTTATAGAGTCAAAGTCAATTTGTTACAATGTGCGCTAATGAAATTTTATGCAAATTTTCAGGGGGAGAAAATCAATTTGCTCTACAATTCGTATTTTTAGGGGGAGCAAGATCTTTCGTCAAAGGGGGAGAAATGTCTACATCAATTTCATGTCAAAGAGCGTTTCATGTCAAAGATTTGTTTTTTAACGTCAAAGGGGAGAAATGTTGAAAGAAGTCTTTGTTTCAAGAAAGGATAGGGGGAGATTTCTTCTTCAAGAGTTTGAGAAAAATCGATTAATCATTTAGTGATCTCTTTATTTTGAACTTGTGCTCAAGGTTCTAAAATGCTTTGTGTGAAGATCTATATTCTCCTGTTCGAAGAAAGATAGTCCGTAAATTCTTGTTTGAAGATTGTGTGACATGTTGACTTTGACAAGCCATATTAAAGATCAAAGAGCTGAAGTTTTGAAGTTTTGAAGATTCAAGAAAGCTAAAGACTGCTGTTTTCATTTTGTTTAAACCTTGAATCCAAGGGGGAGATTGTTAGTGCTAATATGTCTTAAAGGTTTAATGTAGAAAGTCAAATGCCAAAGTCAATGTTATTGTGTTGTTAGTGTGTGGTTTATACCTTGTGTGTCTAGGTATAAATAGGCTTGTTTAGTGTTTGTTATAGAAACACTTACACTAACTGTTAAGAGAGAACCTTTAGAGAGAACAGTGCTGAACTCATATCTTGTAACATGTTCTTGATGTAATTGGATGACAAATTCTCTATCTTCCCTATCTTGATTAGATCTTGGATTAACAATTGGTATTAGAGCAGGATTCGAGATTTAGAGGAGTTTTTCAGTGATCAATCACGAAGATTTTGGTGAATTCTACAAGAAAATTCGATTGATTTTCTGGATTTATCAAGAAAATCTCATTTTCTTGAAATTTGATCAAAATTTTCTGATTTTTGATCGAATTGTTCTGCAAATTGGTTCTTTGGATTCGGATTATTGTTTAGAGCATCTTTAATTCAAGGATCGAGATCTAATTCGAAGGATTTCAAGATCAATTTGGCGATTTTCTGAGTTTTTGTTTTGTTCGTGAAATTCTCTGCTCGTTCGATTCAAATCCTATTTCAGAGGTTTTCAGAGGTTGTTTGTTGAAGATAAAGTGTTAGTTCGAGCACCACTGTATCTTTCAGAATCAGTAATTTTGATTTTCAGAGGTTTTTAGACGATTTTTTGAATATCTCGCAAGATCCAAACTTTTCGCAACATTCATCTCACTTTTCGCAAGCTTCATCAATCTGAGTATTGTTCTTCGTACAAGTCTTCTTCTCGCAGAGCTTTTCGCATCACAAATACCCGAGTTTTACAGCTTTTCGCAAGCCTCAGACCCGAATTTTCAGCTTTTCGCAACCCACTGACCCGCATTCTGAAACTTTTCGCAAGCTACTCTTGCGAAAAGTGTTCTGTCAGATTTCTTTCATTGTCCAAGGCTACTTTTCGCAACCGTTGCTTGCGAGTTTCTCCACTTTGCGCAACTGTTGCTTGCGAGTTTCTCCACTTTGCGCAACTGTTGCTTGCGAGTTTCTCTACTTTTCGCAACTCTTGCTTGTGAGTTTCTCAACTTTTCGCAACCTTGGCTTGCGAGTTTCTTACTTTTCGCTTCTCACAGTTGCGAGTTTCTGACTTGTTTTAAAAAAAAGTTTTATACTGAAATTTTTCCTATAGTGTATTTCATACATTTTAAGAGTTTTTCAAGAAAAAGTTTTATATAATTTTTTTTCTGATTGTCAAGCGAATATGAACCGACTTCCAGTGCTGATCAAAGAATCTGATTTTGAACGATGGAGTATTTCGTTCATCGACTTTATTGCGAGTAGAGAAAATGGAGAGAATATGATAAAATCTTTCTCCGAAGGTCCAATGATCAGATATAAAATGGAAAATGATTTTACAGAAGAAGAGATTAAAAGAAAGAAAGCTGACAAAGAAGCTTCATCCAACTTGATCTTCGCACTTTACAAACTTCCGCAACACATCTTCAAACGCGTTGAATGTTTCAAAAACAACCCAATGCAGATGTGGAACGAGTTAACAAAGCAAATGCTTGGATCTGAAGTTGCTTTTAAGAGAAAAGAAGAAGAAAAGAAAGCTGAAAAAGAGGATGCGGAACAGAAATCATCAAATGCTGAAACTGAAGAACTTAAGGAAAAGGTTATAGAGCTTACAAAGAGACTTTCTGACTCGGAAAAGTTGCTAACAGAGGAAAGAGCGAATCGTACAAATGACAAAATGAGCTATGAAAAGCAAATTTTGTCTCTTTCACAGAAAGTTTCTGAAATTGAAAAGAATGAGAAGACGGAGAAGAAGGGAAATGAAGAAAAAAAAGCCCTTGAACTCAGATGCATAAAACTTTCTAAACAAAATGCAGATTTTGAGAAAGTTTTATTTCTGGAAAAAGAAAAATTGGAGAAGGAAAGGGTCGAGTATGAAAAGGAAAGGAAAAGCTTTGAAGCGAAGAATGCGAAACTGTCAAAGAAAATTTCTGATCTTCAAAAGGATTTAGAAAAGGAAAGACAAGAGCTAGATAAGGAAAGTCATGAGCTAGAAAAGATGAAGAAAGCTGACTTTCAAGCTAAGTGCGTTAAAGACGAATTTTCTAAAGAGAGGAAGATATTTCAGCAAGAAATACGAAAGCTGACAAAGAATTTGGCTGTGTTATCGACTGATATCATGAAAGAGAGGTTGGTTAAGTCTGATATTTAGAAGAAGCTTGATTTGATGACCAAGAAACGGAATGATTTATCTGACAAAGTGAAGTCTCTCAACAAATCCAAAAACTATTCAGAAAGTCCGATTCGATCGTCTAATCTTTTCTATGATCATTCAGTGGATAATTCTTCCAAGTATAAATATGCTAATCTTCCTTCATACAAGAAAGTCAACATGCAATGGAGAGTCAAAGGTACAATTCCTGAAAAAGATGTAACAAAATCATCTGCTCCCAACAAGAACACTAACCTGAAAGGTAAATCTTTTGCTAAACCTGATTCATTATATTCTGCAAATCATTTAATCAGGTTAGCACAAAAGAATTTTTGTTGTTCTTATTGTGGTACTAACGATTTTGTTAAAAATGATAGTATTCAATATTGGTATGGTACTTATCATTTTCCTTCCTATAGAGTTCCGCTTAACAAGCCAGGACCCAAGACACGTTGGGTACCAAACTCTATTTAATCTGTTTTTGCAGATTTAGAAGCAAAGCGTTGAACTCTCGGAAGAAGATTATTTGTGCCATTAAGGGGGAGTAAAGAGATGGTTTCTAAACACATCAGTTTAGAACCCGCATTTCACTGATAATTGGTTTTTGAACACATCAGTTCAAAATCCGTACTTCAACGACTTTGGTTTCTAAATACATCAATTTAGAACCCGTGCTTCAACGACAATGGCTTCTGAACAATTCAGTTCAGGACCCGTACTTCAAAGACTAAGACTTCTAAACACATCAGTTTAGAACTCGTACCTATCAGGTTATATCTTTCACTGTCATATATTTTTTATTTCAAGGATCATGCAGTAAAAGGTAACATTGCATTATGTTTTATTTCTACTGCTTTGAATGTTTGAATCTTTACAAATTTAATTCAATGAATTGAAATTTTTTCAACTTTCATTCAATGAATGAAATGTGTGTTAAGGGTGATTTTACAAGCGTTTTTGTATTATCTGAGTTAAATTTGTTTCATCTTTCACTTCTGAAATAAATCGAAAGGTCAGGAAAACATGAATGAAATTATGCTGAATGCTAAAAATTATGTAATTCTAGACTTATATAGAATATAATGCTCAAAAAGCCTTTTTGTCAGAATGATGGATGGAAACGAAAATATGGGAGAAGCACTATGTTTTAGAACCAAGTGATTGAGATGATCTAAGTTTTAAATACAAATCATTTAGTTTGAAAGTTTGTGCCTCTGGCCTATCTGGTTTGGGAGATTAAGTCCTAAGGGGTGCTCGACACCTAGTCCCTAAGACCAACTGGTCTGGGATCGGCTGACCCAAATCCTGCTATAGAACCAGATAGAAAGCCATGTTCTACTGGTACCAATGGGTTTAAGATATATCGATGTGGCCTTTCTGGTTTGGGAAAGTAAGTTCTAAGGGGGGTTCTCGTCACCTAGCACCTAAGGCCAACTGGTCTGGGATCGCTGACCCAAATCCTGCTATAGAACCAGTTAGAAAGTCATGTTTAACGGTGTATCTTATTCTTACTAAACTTTTTGATTAAAAGATGCCAATGTGCACAAAAGTAAAAGATGCCAATGAGCACAATATCAAAAGATGCCAATGTGCACAAAATCAAAAGATGCCAATGAGCACACATCTCTTGAAACTTGGGGAAAATACAAAGTCACGATAATCCTGTAATTTTGTGAAAATCTTGATTTTGGGCAAATAGTGTGAGTAGAGCAGAGTATTCTGATATGTTTTAGAATTGAATATGCTTGTTGTTGATCATATTTCGCATGCTAGCACACCAAATAGATTTAATAAAGGAGTTGAAACTGAACATTTTTAACTTGATATGCAATGATGTCTGGTATTTGAATCCAAACACATGCATTTGATTTCATTTGATTGATAAATCTGTTAAATTTCATTAAGTTGAATTTCTTTTGTAAAGTTTTCAAATGATCAAATGGTAGTAGTTATAAAATGTAGTTCAATGAATTTTATTTTCCTTGAATAAATTTTTCAACTACTGTGCCTAAATGAAATATATGCATATTTTCAGGGGGAGAAAACAAATTGCTCCAGAATTCTTATTTTGAGGGGGAGCAAGGTTATTCATTAAGGAGGAGATTGTTAGTGAGAATCAGAGACGCGACTGAAATTGAAGAAGGTTTTTGATGATCATGATGCACACTTTCATCGAAAAAGGGGGAGAAATGTTTAGTTCAATTTCATGTCAAAGCTTTCAAGTCAAAGATTCGATTTCATGATAGGGGGAGAAATGTTTAAAGAAGACTTCGTCTCAAGAAAGGAAAGGGGGAGATTTCTTCTTCAAGAGTTTAAGAGAAATGGATTGATCATCTTGTGATCTCTTTTTCTTAAACTTGTGCTATACGGTGAATATCCTTACTGAAGATTGAAGTTCTCAAGTCAAAGAAAGAAAAAGGGGGAGAATTCTTCAAGAGTTTAGGAAAAATCGATTGATCATCTTGGTTTCTCAAGAAGATCTCCTTTTCTTAGATTTGCGCTACATTGTATCAAAATGCCTTGTGTGAATAAACAAATTCTCCAGATCAAAGAAAGAAAATCTTCGTCAGTTCCCCATCTGAAGATTTTGTGACAATTTGACTTTGACAAGCCTGATAAAGACCGAAGATTTTGAAGATTCAAGAAGCCGAAGAATGCTGTTCTCAAATGTTTAAATCTTGAATCCAAGGGGGAGATTGTTAGGACAAATATGTCTTCAAGATTTAATCTTGATTTATAGAGTCAAAGTCAATGTATTTAGTCTTGTGTAGAAAGTCAAAGCTAGCTTATTTCCTTAATAAGTCTTAGGGTATATAAGGCTTTGTTTAGACTTTCTTTGTAAGCTTTTGGTCATAACTCATTTCTTGTAATATTGAGAGCCGACATAATAAGATCTACTTTCTCTCTCTACTCTCTCTCTAGAATTTCTCTCTAATCTTGATTGATCTTGGATTAACAAACGTTTTCACAAATCAACTTGAACTCACCTTGCTAGATTTAGGCTAAATCTAGATTTTCCCCAACTTGAGCTCCTTTGAAGAAACTTGGATCTTCAAGCCAAAACTTCCAAAAACCTAGATCCACAAGTTTCCAACCATAAATGATCATCCCCAAACACCTTTGAGTCGTTTCCTCAAACATATAACATCAAAATCACCAAAATACCAAAACCCTAATTTCATAGGTGAAGAAAAGATAGAAGCTTACCTCAACCACCACCAAATACCCTTGGATATTCCAATAAACTTCAATACTCTTACTAGATCCTCGAAGAGCTCCTAAAAACGAAACCATAGCAACTTGAATCACAAAAATTAGAGTTGTAGTGAGAAAGTTATGAGGAAATGAAGAAAATGGCTCAAAAATCGCGACTTAATGCTCCAGAAGGCTTCCCGTGGCCTTCCCCGCGACTTCAAGTCGCGCGCTTCTCAAAATCACACTCCAGGGACTTACGCAGCCAACCCCTTTTCGGTCATAACTCCTTCGTTTTAGCTCCGTTTTCGCTCCGGGAAGGCCCGTTAGATTCGTATTTGAATTCTCCATCCAACAAGACTATAAAATCTAGGATTCAATCCAAAATCCTATTTCTTCTATTTCTCTTGAAAGGTCGATTTCTACGCTGACTTGAAATTATAATTACCCGAAAATCACGGGTGTTACAATCCTCCCGACCTTATAATGATTCCGTCCTCGAAATCTTGCTCCCATACGCTCAATGGCTACTGAACTCAACACTTTTCATGTTCCCTCCATTTCCAACTGAGATTCAAATTTTTTTTCTTCCCCCGAGCGTCGATGCCATGAGTCTTTAACTCCTACACCACATCCAACTAGCGGTGACACATGAAATGGTTCACAACAAATCACCACGTAGAGCATAGGCCCACTCGATGCCTTGTCATCTATCTTTCCCCAAAAGAGAGTAGTGATCTATGACCCAAATCCCATCTAGTATTGCCATCACAAAATGATTATCTCTCTCCTTATGAGGAATTGTCTCTAATTCGCTTGATAGAACTGCCATGATAAATTCATGCTGATACTCACAACCAATGTCCACTCATGCACATTACACTTATATCCGAGTGAACGCTTAACTTACTAGAGTAGCTTCTACTAGATGAGTTTGGTTGTCTCCCAACCTTAAGTGGTCCATAATTCCCTAACGGCAGATCCCGATTTCCAATGAGTCTACGTCCACATGCTCTTAAACTTTCTCTCCAAATCATCTCACAGTTTGATCACTACCGAAACCAATAAAACCTCCAAATCCAATTATTCCCGCTGCTGAACTACCACTTAATTCTACCGAGTTCCATTAGACTCCAAAATAGACGGTCGCCACCGTCCCATCGATTATACAACTCCAAGAACATGTCCAATTACCAATCATCCTATCGACAGATTCTTTTACCATTCAAGGGAGGTCATCCCACTAAATCTACTTATCACAACTGAAATTCTTAAGACCACTACAACCGATATCACTATCCTTTTTTAAAATTGGACTACAACCCTCCGGATACACTAACGGTTCTTGGCCTCGAAATCCAAAAGTTGACACCTCGCCATTCACCAAAATTCGACCTCAATGCAGAACTTCATTCACTAGTTTCATTCGTCGAGCATCCCGACCAAACCGAGATTATCCCCATGGTGTCTAAAGGGTTCTACACATCCCTTGTGCAATGACTGACCAAAACCCATAACAAAGGTTGCTGAAACAAACGGTTTACCACAAACATTAACAGAAGATACCGCGAGCCTCAACCTTCAGTTACAAAAGAAAACACATCGTCCTTGTAAACGATACCGATCGACTTATAGTACTATCACGCGTCAGATGCCAAACCTTCCACAGACAAGATTCTATATGCCCTCACCCTCAACCGGGGTTGCTTAACCTTCCCAACCCTAACGAGTTCAAGGTTTTTAAGTGACGGACTCAACATTTATGCCAAACAAAATTTTCATAGGGATTTTCAAACACAAATGTTTTATACAGTAAATCGTACCTATAAAGTCTACTACCACTTATCCAGTAGTTGCACAAAATGGACATACTCGTCCCACGTATGAAAAGTCATTTTGAAAATCACTTGATCACCACTCGTGTTATTAACAAAATGCAAAGTAGGCTCAACAACTTTTAAAATGAACAGCTATGGTCCTAGCATGGATTTATTTATGCCATATACGTAAAGTAATTTTCTGCATTAAAATAGTGTGCAACAAGATGTTTGTACGGAGTTTCAAAAAAAAAACTTGAACGACATCAAACTCCAAAATTTCTCTCTTTAACCATAAAACGACATGGAATAGAATTCACCAAACAAAAGTCGCATGTGTTAGTTTACTTCGCAAAATGACGTGCGATCTATATATATAAGTTGGTTAAAATATGAAATGATTTGTGCCGGTCTCAAGTTTAAAACAACATAACAAACTTGTAACACTCTCCTAGTAGTTTTCGTGAAACAAAATTACATGCTACGGGTGGTCCTTATGGAATTTCAAAGGAGGAAATTCAACAAATCAAATTTCAAAATTTTCTCATTTAGTCGCATAATGACGTGAAAGTAAATCTCCTGACAAGACTCACACACATTAAAATGTTTTCTCAGAACTTAGGAAAACAGTAGGTGAATGTAATTTGGTTGACACTCAGAAGAACTTAAATCGACTTCAAATTTCGAATCGTCCAAACGATGCGCATTAATGCTCCAAAAATAGTGGATGCAATGCTATGCATACCGATAAATCAATATAATGCATTTGCGTGAAATGATAGTAAAAGAATCAATTAATCGAAAGTGCATAAGGCAAAACATTAAGATAATCTATCATGACGCTCTTATATGCATTACTCACGCCACGTAGAAATCAATTCGTTCACTAAACAAGGTGAAATTAAACATGCTAGCATAAATTTCGAAAGAGAAAACCAAGCGACACCAAAATTCCAAAAACACTCTTTTTTGATGTCTTACGACATAAAATAACATTTCTCAACAAAACTCGCATGAGACAAAATGCTCAATGACACCCATAAATTGTCACACGTAATAATTAAAGTATACACATTTCAAAGTTGCACCCATGCGACACGAAACGTCGTAACACAAAAACATCGTAATGCAAAACTCTATAATACTCGACAAAACTTCAATAAGCTCATTGAAACCAATGGCATCCAATCAATCGAATGGTGCCAAAATTTTCGTTTCCAATAGTCAAATTGCATAAAGCAAAGTTATGACTAAATGTCATAATTCCAAATTTTTCCTTTTTGTCGTAACATGATATAAAGAAACACCCTTCAATAACACTCACATAAAATATTTCCCGATAAGGTTCAACACCAAAAATAATGGAAGGTAACTCTCCATTCAACCTTAACATATGTGGAGGAGATCCAATGTTAAAGTCACAAGTCGAAGTTACTTGTCCAAGACTCTACACAACATTAAAACATGGACAACACAGTATCCGAAAATAGCATCGGACAATCAATGAAAATAAAGAAAGTTTCGACTAAGTTTGCAATCATCTGCAATAAAATAATTTCATGCATGTTTAAAATTGCGGTTTAAAATCTTGTGCATGCTAAAATATTTTTCCAAGATTTCGCAACATAATTCACATGATGATTTGGGAATACGAGAAATAATGGTTGCAATTTATTTCAAAAATAAACTTTGTGCATAAGTTTAGTCGGCACTCAACGTCTCAAAATCAGACTCCTCCAAATTCCTCATGTCACACTATCGTCATCTGGATACTTAAAAATCTTAAGGCGATAAATGAGAATTTTCATCGGTTCACCTTATAATTTATCCTCGAATAAGGTCGATTCCATAACCCTATGGTTCTAATCCAACCAACAATTTCGACTTGAAACGGTCCACTTAGTGCAATCATCATGCTTACTGTCATTCCAAGCGACAAATGCTACAATCGTCAACCCCGTCTAACGGCTAGTTGCTTAGAAACTATTTACTACTCCAACGGTCATCACATCAAAGTATCCCAAGTATACACATGTAACTTATAGGTTCACCATAACACTAGCCAGGTGCAATTTTGAACGTACCGTATATGATCATCCTTGCTACCCTCGACGTGATTCCCGTTTCTAGTGACTCCATCAACCTCAATATCCTATCTTCAAGTGCCTAATGGTGTAATTTCATTCTCATTCACTTAAAAGAACGCTAACTTGAGTCTAGGTATCCAAAGTCAACACCTAAATCTCTCAAACTTATGCGCTGATACCAACTTATAACACCCTCAAAATTTGAAAGAGCAACTAAATAAAATTTTCAATAAAATAACCATGCACTTAAGGATAAAATTCCTTCTACAAACCAATCTTGGAATTACCTCAAGAAAACATTATACTTTCAACAATCAAAACCTAAGTCCTTAGCCAATACTACAAAAGGTCGGGTGTTACTCAACACCAAAATCAAGTTGCTATTCCCCAAATGCGGAAGACTTCACCAAGCTATTTACTTCTTGAGCACACAACTAGCTCTCCGCTCTTCACGTCATTACTAGAACTACAACCCAACCGGAACCTGTTGCACATGTCGACAAATAAAAAGGTTAGGCTAACGCCTAATGAGTTCAAGAGTTTTTTATCATGGTTATTTAATAATTAGGCGAGAAGGTGTAATTAAAGCCATGAGTTCAAAAAAACGGATTTACTTTAATTGCAAACCACCCATTTTCCAACGCACACAAATGCCGTAACGAAAGCTTTAATATAAAACGATTCTCAAAATGGACTCAACCCAAAACCCACTTGAAAAGTGAAATAGTAAATGATTTCCAAAATTATGAAAACATGAATAAATCGCTATTATTCAAAACATCCCAAACACGGATGAGGCATAAACCACTACTCATATATCATGGAACACAATCCATATAAATATAATACGTCACCGAAAACATGGATAAAAATAAATACCCGAAGCAACACCTTTCGGTGACGGGGGAGACACGATTACATTGCACGTGACGGAACGCAAAAGTAAGTCACATATCTATGTAATAAAACAAACACATGGACTATACTCATAAGACATATCGAGCTCAACCCCTCTAGATCTATTGCCCGTGGAGACTCAAATTCAACCCCTCTAGATCTATACTTTGATATGTCCAAATCCACACAAACATACAAGCACATTGGGATTACACCTTACTGCTCATGGGACAATGCCCGACCATATAGGCCCACATCTTACTTACCTGAAACCCGATGCCTATCTTCTTGCCAAGCACATTGTAATTACATCTTACTGCTCATGGGACAATGCCCGACCATATAGGCCCACATCTTACTTACCATGAAACCCGATGCCAGTGAGAGAAACTAGCGTCTCATCATTGAACGTAAAAACTCATGTGCCTATGGATCCAATGCATTACAATCTAATGGTACATGACTCCACTTGAATGACACACGCACTCAAAAAAGGTACACTCCAATTAAAATGCAATAAATGTAACTCATATCCAAAGCTCCGCATTAAATTATTGTAACCCGGACAATTGTCCTCAAGACTCAATAAAGTCATATAACGAGCTATAAGCTCAACCAAAATCAATTGACCACTTATAAAAGTCAAATAATGCAATAAAACGTACATAACCCACGTTTATGTGAAACATGCTCCATAGACACAAATAACTCAACACAACTCTAGATTAATAACAATCACTTTCCCAAGCACACATCAAGGTGCATTTATACCAAAAGATTTACATTCATATGATAAATCATTAAATCATCAATACTTAAGATTTATTCATCGAAATACCCAAAATACGACTTTTCCCAAAACCAAAAGGTTTACAAATTCTAAAATGTTCACAAGGTCGGGAATAACCAAAATCCAATGATCCACATGTTCGTATTTTCAAGACGTACCACCATATGAATTATGCATATTTCCAACAAAACACTAAAAGTGTATTCTTACTAAATAACCTCCAATTATGAAATAAATTATCAAAACACTTCCATTTACGCTTTATTTATCAAGTTTCCCAAAATCCCAAAAGTGGGTGTTTTACAAGATTTATGAAGTTAAATACTTTAAGTAATCAAAATCCACCCAATAACTCACTGTAACAACCCGGTTCCCATAACATACATCATAATTCATAACATTCATACATATTATTGATTTACAACAAAAATTACATAACAACCCAAGTATGGTCTCATTAGTCTTGACACTACAAAATATATAAAAGCTTCTTAAACATCATTGATCAACGGAAGCAGCCTACACCTTATTCTTTCCTTTGCCGCTATCAATTCCTCGACCTGGAAAACATATTTTTGAAAACAAAATGAGGGTTAGACCAAACGGGTCTAGTGAGTTAATCCTGGTCTTTTCCAACATCAATATAAAACTCTTTTCACATAATACTTTGTATCAAAATAGTTTACATAAAACCTTTCGTATAAGCACGCATTTACCACACGTATATAAATACCACATTAGGACTCGTGCACCGTATATCTCTCCTCATCTCATCTTCTTTCCCCTGGCCACATTAGTCGGTAGCAAGCCGACTAATTATCGTCACTGTACAATACAGTCGACTCCACTGTAATTACATACAGCCCCGCTGCAATTACCTACAGCTCCACTGCAATTTCTTGCAGCCCCGCTGTATTTCCATACAGCCCCGCCGAATAATAATTTGGCTCACCTATACTCGTTTCGTGCAATATAAATACAACATATATCTCAATATATCATATTATCATTTATAAACCTTTCATCATTTTTCCAACCATATATATATATATATATATATATAAATATATACATATATCCTTTTAACATAAACATACAATCACACCTTGACACTTATCCGTCTCATATATATAAACACATATATATATTTCACACATACTCACGTACATATATAAACACATATATGTATTCTTGTTAAAAACGTTTTAAAGTAAAACTCACCTCGATTGCTTATCCAAAAACACTTGCAAGCTTATTTCAAAATGATCCTATCTTTCACCTCGACTCCACAGAATCTGAAACAATTTAAGATACATACATCGCTTTACTAGTCTAACATAAGGCCCACCAAGTTCCTGTTCCCCAATGTTTCACTTATACTTTTACTCTCTAACTTAATACCAAAACATAACAAAGTACCGGGACTACCCAGAGTACCGGGATTCTCTAGTACCGGGACTCTCCAGTACCGGGACTCTCCAGTACTGGACTCTACACTACCGGGAGTCTACCGGGACTTCCCGGGACTCTTCAAGAACACAGTCGGTCGCTTTTCCAATCCAGAACCCAAATCAAATCTATACAACTATGATTTAAACTTTCTAATCCGATAGAAACTGTCTATTGATGATTACAAACATAAAACCTAAAGAATACATACCTTAAAATCGACTCAAACCCGTTCAATCGATGCTCAAACCGAGCCTTTCCACTTCTGCTCCTTTTTCGCCTCACGAACACGCACACACACACTTTCTTTCTATTTTTAGGTTTATGAAGGGATAACTGAAGTGTGAGAGATATTTATATCTCCATTTACACTTTTGGCACAAATTACTCACTAATGACCAACCCACCCCAAATCTTATAACTTATCTCCAACTTCCCCTTAAAATCAAAATCCCTTAGTTAAATAAATTTAACGGACTTACCCGGGGTATTACATTCACAATGGATATTTTCATGTAAAACATATAAACACTTTAAAATGAACATTTTGACATGTACAACGTTTTCACAAATCAACTTGAATTCACTTTGCTAGATTTAGGCTAAATCTAGATTTTCCCCAACTTGAGCTCCTTTGAAGAAACTTGGATCTTCAAGCCAAAACTTCCAAAACCAAGATCCATAAGTTTTCAACCATAAATGATCATCCCCAAACACCTTTGAGTCGTTTCCCCAAACATATAACATCAAAATCACCAAAATACCAAAACCCTAATTTCATAGGTGAAGAAAAGATAGAAGCTTACCTCAACCACCACCAAATACCCTTGGATCTTCCAATAAACTTCAATACTCTTACTAGATCCTTGAAGAGCTCCCAAAAACGAAACGATAGCAACTTGAATCACTAAAATCGGAGTTGTAGCGATAAGTTATGAGGAAATGAAGAAAATGGCTCAAAAATCGCGACTTAATGCTCTATAAGGCTTCCCGCGACCTTCCCCGCGACTTGTGGGAAGTCGCGCGCTTCTCAAAATCACACTCCAGGGACTTACGCGGCCAACATCTTTTCGGTCATAACTCCTTCGTTTTAGCTCTGTTTTCGCTCCGGGAAGGCCCGTTTGATGTAACAGCCCGCTCCAAAATGCCAAAACAAGACATTTATTACAAAAGAAAAACGCCAAAACTTGGCCCAAGGTTTACACCAACAAATTTCAAAATATGGGTTTGCGGAATAACCCTAGTTACAACTGAGAACATCTAAAATACTGGAAGGTAAGGAGTCCACTAATGCAAGCCACGCCCGCCCTCGCCTTCTCTTTACCACTAGAGGAACCGCCCTTAACCTGCTTACCTGAAAAGGGTTTCAGTTTTGAAAATGCGAGGGTTAGACCACAAGGTCTAGTGAGGTCCCTCAGTTACATACACACCACATATAGCATTTAAAGGATTTGCGAAACATAAATCAATATGAAGTTTGGCAAATAACAGTCACACAATTGACCAAATCGTCCATCCAGGCACACACCCGTGACTTAATCCAAGGTGCACAATTACCCTCGTATGGGACACACCCCCCATATCCTTCACACCATATCATATGGGTCACACCCCCATATAGATCACACCATGTCATGTGGGACACACCTCCCATATAGATCACACCACGTCGTATGGGTCACACCCCCCATATAGGTCACACCATGTCATATGGGTCACACCCCCCATATAGATCACACCATGTCATATGGGTCACACCCCCATATAGATCACACCATGGCATATGGGTCACACCACGTCGTATGGGTCACACCCCCATAGAGATTACACCATGTCATATGGGTCACACCCCCCATATAGGTCACACCATGTCATATGGGTCACACCCCCCATATAGATCACACCATGTCATATGGGTCACACCCCCCATATAGATCACACCATGGCATATGGGTCACACCCCCCATATAGATCACACCATGGAATATGGGTCACACCCCCCATATAGATCACACCACGTCGTATGGGTCACACCCCCATAGAGATTACACCATGTCATATGGGACATACCCCCCCCCCCCCCCCCCATATAGATCACACATAAGCATAAGTAATTTATATGCAAATCACACTTCAGATAAGCACACATGTATGAGTAAAAGAACAAGTACCATCAAGCTTTAGTTAGAAAAACTCACCTGATACGCTTACGGTCCTTTCCTACTCTGACCCGCACTTCCCGGTGGTCTACCTGAGCGAAAGGGTAAAACGCATAAGCTGTCAGCTCAACTATCCGGACACACTAGTCTCTTCGGGCACACTCACTTTCCGGACGACACCCTGTCCGGACAACACCTATCCAGACAACACATCCTATCCGGACAACACATCCTATCCGGACAACACATCATATCCGGACAACTCTTATCCGGACAACACCTACCCGGACAACACATCATATCCGGACAACATCTACCCGGACAACACATCATATTCGGACAACTCTTATCCGGACAACATCTACCCGGACAACACATCATATTCGGACAACTCCTATCCGGACAACATCTACCCGGACAACACATCATATTCGGACAACTCTTATCCGGACAACATCTACCCGGACAACACATCATATTTGGACAACTCCTATCCGGACACTCACCCGGAGACTTTCAAACTAAGCAAGTGTCCGGACGTCCAGAAGGTTTCCGGACGTCGACCTGCGTCATAAATGGACCGAGAAATTACAGAATCGGCGGAAAACTCGCAATTAAAGATTAGCAACTGCATCACGGTCACTACACTCATCAATTGCTGGGATATTAGCAACAATAACACAGTAAGACACCCAAAATTCTCCCATTAAGCTTCAAACCCAACTTTAACACAAAACCCATAAAATACTTCAATCTAAACATCCAATTCACAGCTGCTAGGTGAAGAGAGGAATTTACCCGATTGGTTCTTTGCTGGAAACATATCTCCACACGCCCCTTTCCTTTGATTCTCCAAGCTTGATAGCCCCCTTCCTCTCCAAAATGCTTAAGAGCTCCAAAAGTCTGTCTCCTCCTCTCTCTCTCAATAACCAGCCGACACACACTCAAATTCAGCTAAATTAGAAGGTTCTCTAGGGTTTTGTGCCCATTTAAACCCTAGACCACATTTACAAAATGCACCCCTCAACTTCCAAATTATAAACTTATTCCACAAGACTTGAAACTCCTTTTATTTTGGACACGGTCACTACAACACTCCCCCCTCAAAAGAATTCCGTCCCCCGAATTCCATTCTCGAAAAGATGAGGGTACTTAGACATCATACCCGTTTCTACTTCCCACGCTGCCTCTCGCCCCTTATGGTACCTCCACTGGACTCTCTCAAGAGAAAAATCTCTTATTGTTCTCCACTTCCAAATCTTGCGATCCACGATCGCCAACGGTTCGTTAACCTACCTTAACCTTTCGACCACACGAATGCCTTTCAACGGTACAACCATACAATCCTCGGCCAAGCACTTCCTTTGGTGGTCTAGAGCCACCCTTAACTTCCTGGCTTATCAGTGGCCGACCGCACAACTTCCGGTCTCAAAACGTCTCTTTCCTGCGATACATCTTTACTCATGGAAAGTTCACAGATAACTGCACATGCCAACCTCTTTGCTTCTCTAGGGATTCGCTTACCTTCACTTGCATAACCCTTCAACAACAAAACGTACGCCAACAATTTTCACACTTTCGATGATTACAACTCTTACCCTAGGAGTTTTTCGCGTACCACAACTATGACGCCTCAGGCCAACGGTACACGGTACCGTCCACACACCTAGACACACGGTTGCAATGAATTTAGAATTTCCATCCACAACTTCACTTCCGCGATAGAACAAGCCCACAACGGTTAACGCCACAACAACATAAATTCCTTAACGAGCTCTCGATTCGCCAACCTAGCACAAGATCAACCTCGAGTATCACCTTAACTCACAGATATGATCTTCTTCGCCAGATAACACACAATTCTACAATCACTTTCCCCATCACGATATACATCTAAGGCAGATAACACTTTCTTACCTGAATTGGGTTGCTCACGATCTATCGATAACAATCCAATCACACGCTTCCACCACAACAACACTCCCACACTGCTATCAAGTCCAATCCAATGGTCCCTTTCCCGAACACTACTTTTGACTACTTCCTTCCACTTTCCGTGCCACTTGCCACACTTCCTACTTTCCGCTTTTACACTCGTTCCAACCTACCGTCCCAATTACCCAATGGACATTTCTCATCCACATTTACCACTCCATACACGTATTTTCAACGATTACTATGCCCAACCAACAGTTTCACCACATTTCATACGAGAAACTCCACCAGGTCAATCCGAATCACACTCGATGTTCGAAGCGACCACACATTTCTCATTTCCCAAAGATATTAACTCACTCCTTTGCATTTCCTTTATAGACAAGGATTAGTCCAGCATTCCCAAGGTTTCATATCTACAACGAAACACTATCAACTACTCAATCCAAGATCACACCATCTCCCTCTTGGCTAGTCACCAACTTCCACCACAATCTCTTATTTTCGGATAACAGCACCACACACAACTTTAAACTGACGACCACCTCTTGACACCTGCTACTGGCACACGCTATAGTTACATACACCGTGACATCTCCAAAGACCACACTCGCTATATATGAAACAAATTCATATATATATAGTTAATATGGGACACACCCCCCATAGCTTGACAACGCCAGAACACGATGCATATTCAATATGGGACACCCCCCCCCCCCCATAGCTTGACAATGCCAGAGCACGTTCACACACATTAAACATGCATTCTACCACACAATTGACCACATGGTCACACCAGGGCTAACCTCTCAACTTTCACACCCCCCGACAACGACTCAACACCCGTCGTTGGCTTCAACACCAAATCTGTGCAATTAGCCTAAATACAAATTTCTCCTCAACTCCGGCTCTACGCCGATACCGACTCATCCACGTACTACAACGCTACCTTTCGAAGTATCTTGCCTACTTCGAATCACCCTGGGCACACCCCCCGCCGACAACCACACTTCAACTTATTAAGCAAGAGTAAAGACTACCATCACACACGTCTTTCTAAGGTCAAAATATGAGACTATCATTAGACGTCTCCTTCCCTAAACTGTAATACCAAGGTCATGAATCGACCATCGACGCCTCAACCACATTTTTCACCCTTAAAGACTGTGTCCATTTCTTAAACGCGATAACTCTCACCACCTAGCGAGTTCATAGCATTCATGCATGACAACCCAACGATTTAAATCGTTTTACGCACTAGACACCTTCCACAAAACAGGGTTTGATAGACATGGCTCGACACATTTATAAAGAACAACCGTACACGCATGTCACAAGGATCGCTCACTCGTGACCTCGTCATCATTTGGAAATACATTCACTGAAACTCCCTTTATGCAAAAATTTTAAAAATACGGCAATATCACTCATACTGGGATAGTCGACCGACTCCCACACTTGCTGATATGTCAACCACGTGTTCATATCGCTTTCATTCATAAAATCATGTGATCAAATATTATTACGATTTTTACAACAAAGTTTAACTCACTCGTAAAACAAGTGAAGTAACTCACCATTTCTCCAAGTTCGAAATTTATTACACTATGTAAGCAAATTTATCTTTTTCTTCAAGCACGCTTGCACACGCCAACTCATTTTCAAAAATCAGAAGTTTACAAGGCACACGCACACACTCACACATTTTGACGTGGAGGACTTATGTAATCGGTTTTTGAAAACGTAATGCATGACTCACTTTACATGAAGGCTACTCGCTCAAACAGGGTTAACAAATCCACGCCGACACCCTACTTCTCCCTACATCATCAGGTTCTTACATTCGAAACAACCTTCGGTTTCGGTACTTCCCCACAGTCACCACCTGACTAATAATTTGTAAAACATACGACTTCGCCTCGGTCCCAAAATAGTTGACCGACACCCGTGATATCAATTCACACATCTATCACTTCTCAACCACTCTTGTCACTCTTCCACTAACTAGAGAGTAAGAAAGCACACCTCTACTATCCGATCCTTGAGTTGCAACTCTCAAGATTTTAATTCACCGACATCGGAGACTCCTAGAATAAACACTCATTAGAGATTAGGAGCTCACCTTCAGTCAATTATCTTCCTTAAGAACCCTAAGGTT
The DNA here is from genome assembly GCA_033807775.1 of Saussurea involucrata. NCBI lineage: Eukaryota > Viridiplantae > Streptophyta > Magnoliopsida > Asterales > Asteraceae > Saussurea > Saussurea involucrata. Next base: position 215,589 of record JAWVWS010001006.1, on the reverse strand, counting down.
CTACTTCACACAGACTCTCACACCAAATCTTCCAACAATGCTTCTTCTAGGTAGGATCACCAATCACATCGAGGATAATCTGCACATCACACCTAACCGTTGCCATCATGGCAAGGTTAAACTTTACACACCGCTGATATTCCCCACACACTGATCACCACTAGAATCCACGCACTCCAAGATCTAGGCACTGCCCTTCCTTACAATTCGAACTGGTCTATCCCACAATTTCTAGAACTGGGATTCTCCGGCAACAGGAGACTTACCCGAACATCATTCATTCATCCTCTTCGAATCCACGAAGATCTACCTCTAGACGACTCATAACACTCTACACAACACTTCGTTACAACATTTCTTCTTTATGATGTACACATACCTTACATCATAAATGACTTCCCATGAGACTTTCCCCAACAAGGGTATTAATCCCCCCAGGGACCTTGCTGACGTTCTCAAGTACTGGAACACGACACCAAAGATAGATTAACAACCGTCCTAAAATAACAAGGCAAGAATGATCACCGTCATGTACCTGTAAATTCACAATTACACTGGCCAGGTGTAATCCCAAACTTACCTTACATGATAGTTTTCACCACCCCATTACCCACGCTTCCCAGTGAGGTCTTCCTAGGCCTTCCTACATTCTCAGTTGTACTTCTACAGTTTAAGTTTAGGCCCATCCGGTCACCTAAATCCCTTAAACTATGGCTCTGATACCAACTGTAACAGCCCGCTCCAAAATGCCAAAACAAGACATTTATTACAAAAGAAAAACGCCAAAACTTGGCCCAAGGTTTACACCAACAAATTTCAAAATCTGGGTTTGCGGAATAACCCTAGTTACAACTGAGAACATCTAAAATACTGGAAGGTAAGGAGTCCACTAATGCAAGCCACGCCCACCCTCGCCTTCTCTTTACCACTAGAGGAACCGCCCTTAACATGCTTACCTGAAAAAGGTTTCAGTTTTGAAAATGCGAGGGTTAGACCACAAGGTCTAGTGAGGTCCCTCAGTTACATACACACCACATATAGCATTTAAAGGATTTGCGAAACATAAATCAATATGAAGTTTGGCAAATAACAGTCACACAATTGACCAAATCGTCCATCCAGGCACACACCCGTGACTTGATCCAAGGTGCACAATTACCCTCGTATGGGACACACCCCCCATATCCGTTACACCATATCATATGGGTCACACCCCCATATAGATCACACCATGTCATGTGGGACACACCTCCCATATAGATCACACCACGTCGTATGGGTCACACCCCCCATATAGGTCACACCATGTCATATGGGTCACACCCCCCATATAGATCACACCATGTCATATGTGTCACACCCCCCATATAGATCACACCATGGCATATGGGTCACACCCCCCATATAGATCACACCACGTCGTATGGGTCACACCCCCATAGAGATTACACCATGTCATATGGGTCACACCCCCCATATAGGTCACACCATGTCATATGGGTCACACCCCCCATATAGATCACACCATGTCATATGGGTCACACCCCCATATAGATCACACCATGGCATATGGGTCACACCCCCCATATAGATCACACCATGGCATATGGGTCACACCCCCCATATAGATCACACCACGTCGTATGGGTCACACCCCCATAGAGATTACACCATGTCATATGGGACATACCCCCCCCCCTATAGATCACACATAAGCATAAGTAATTTATATGCAAATCACACTTCAGATAAGCACACATGTATGAGTAAAAGAACAAGTACCATCAAGCTTTAGTTAAAAAAACTCACCTGATACGCTTACGGTCCTTTCCTACTCTGACCTGCACTTCCCGATGATCTACCTGAGCGAAAGGGTAAAACGCATAAGCTGTCAGCTCAACTATCCGGACACACTAGTCTCTTCGGGCACACTCACTTTCCGGACGACACCCTGTCCGGACAACACCTATCCGGACAACACATCCTATCCGGACAACACATCCTATCCGGACAACACATCATATCCGGACAACTCTTATCCGGACAACACCTACCCGGACAACACATCATATCCGGACAATTCCTATCCGGACAACATCTACCCGGACAACACATCATATTCGGACAACTCTTATCCGGACAACATCGACCCGGACAACACATCATATTCGGACAACTCCTATCCGGACAACATCTACCCGGACAACACATCATATTCGGACAACTCTTATCCGGACAACATCTACCCGGACAACACATCATATTCGGACAACTCCTATCCGGACACTCACCCGGAGACTTTCAAACTAAGCAAGTGTCCGGACGTCCAGAAGGTTTCCGGACGTCGACCTGCGTCCTAAATGGACCGAGAAATTACAGAATCGGCCGAAAACTCGCAATTAAAGATTAGCAACTGCATCACGGTCACTACACTCATCAATTGCTGGGATATTAGCAACAATAACACAGTAAGACACCCAAAATTCTCCCATTAAGCTTCAAACCCAACTTTAACACAAAACCCATAAAATACTTCAATCTAAACATCCAATTCACAGCTGCTAGGTGAAGAGAGGAATATACCCGATTGGTTCTTTGCTGGAAACATATCTCCATACGCCCCTTTCCTTTGATTCTCCAAGCTTGATAGCCCCCTTCCTAACCAAAATGCTTAAGAGCTCCAAAAGTCTTTCTCCTCCTCTCTCTCTCTCAATAACCAGCCGACACACACTCAAATTCAGCTAAATTAGAAGGTTCTCTAGGGTTTTGTGCCCATTTAAACCCTAGACCACATTTACAAAATGCACCCCTCAACTTCCAAATTATAAACTTATTCCACAAGACTTGAAACTCCTTTTATTTTGGACACGGTTACTACATTTGATTCGTATTTGAATTCTCCATCCAACAAGACTATAAAATCTAGGATTCAATACAAAATCCTACTTCTTCTATTTCTTTTGAAAGGTCGATTTCTACGTTGACTTGAAATTATATTTACCCGAAAAATACGGGTGTTACATATAAGGTATGTAATCTGAACCTACTTTAACATTAAAAAGTTGTCCTAAAAGGACTAAAATTCCCCCAAACACATATGAGGGGAAAATAGGGTTTAACAAAGTTAACATTAACAGAGTTAGCTAGGTCAAGGCCTCAAGGGCATCAATCGACAACAAAAGTGAAACCACAATAACACTCCTTATAATTAGTTAGTTTAAGAAACTTAATTCAAAATGTTTGTATGTCGACAAATACCAAAAATGTAATTTACTCATAATTAAATTAGTGTCGGTTTCTGCAACAAGTTCGAGCACACTCCATGATCTTACAAAATTACCCTTCAAGGACTACTCCTACAGAAGGTACTACAAAAAATTTCCCAACTGTTAGCTTTAGAGCCCCATGAAATTAGACGAGTTACACACAAGATGATCTAAACACCTACGGTCATAAAAAAACCTAAAAGTAGCTATAGGAAGATTCAATGATGTTGCACATTCGAGCCCCACATAACTTCTACAAAAAATCACTTACGAAGATCAAGACTAGCTTAGACACTTTTCGAAGCGAGAAATGAGCATGTAGCGTGCATCAAGCACATAATCGAATCCCAAACTGCATCTCTGTAACACCTCAAAAATTCCAAAGTCAATGTACTTTTATTTGGGAAGAATGTTTAAAATACTGGAAGTATTATTTTTTTATGGAATGTCGAGAAAGGGTAAAATGGTAATTGACCCAAAGTTTAAGTTAATTGTGGAACTTGAAACTTGGAGGTTGGTTTGGTCATTAATTAGAAGATGTGTATGTATTTAAAGTTGGGTCGGCTCTGATTGAGAAAATATCTCAATTTTTTGTGGAGTCGGTTCTAAAAAGAAGAGAAAGAGAGAGTTTTCAGAATCCTAAAATTTGCTCCGGTAAGAGTTCGATTATGGTATTCAATTCAATCTTTGAGGAATTGATAATCAGGTTAAACTGATTTTGGTGTGAGAAGTTGAAGGTAAATCGATTTGGAATTCAAAGCTGAGTTCGAACTCTCATCAGGTGAGTTCATCTATCTATTTTAAGTTAAATAAGCAAATTGTTAAATTGATATTGTTAGCCTCAATCTTCCTAATCATAGAAAGTAGTTACAAGTAGTGAAAAATAGGCTAAGTGAAGAAAGCCTCTTCTAGAGGCTCTGCCGAACTTACCGAGAGATCAAGGTCAAGAAGCTACAGAGGCGTCCTACAGAAGCTCTGTCATACGCGCAAAGAAGACCAAAGACTCGGAATCCGGTAAAGACTGATCTACAAAGGATCATACCGCAGAACCTCTGTAACACTTTACAGAGCCTCTGCGGTCCTCACTAAAGACTTGGAAGATATTTATAATATCTTGCTACTGTTCCTGACCTGTTCATCAACTTGCATGATAGCTTGCCCTGTCCAACTTCAACACGTGTCAAACTCTGAGTGGACTCAATAGGGCTTAGTACAACATAAACGTCTGCGCCATTAAATGAAATACAGCACGTTCAACTGTTCATGCCATCCGTTCTAACAGCAGGTCATGCTTTATGGTCCCCTTGAGTAGTATAAAAGGAAGTCTCTTGTTGAGATCTTCTTTAACAATCTTAAGAACTAATCTAAGAATCTAAGTTTCATGCTTACACTGTATATCGTCAAATCTGTTAAGCATTACACTTTCACCAAACAGATCTTAATCTCTTCTTGATGTTCTTATTATATATTGAAACTCAGTAATCTTTGAGATATCATATTATGATCACTGTTTCTTTATATTCTGTATTGTTTCTACACAAACTTATCTGTTAGTTCTTCAAATACGCTTCCGCACCAAACATAAACTCGAACTAATAGATCTGATAATCTTGTATAAGCAAAACGGGAACCAGCAATTGGTATCAGGGCCTTCCTTGATTTTTAATATCAAGTGATCCTCTTTGTTACAAGATTTGTGGTAGACATCATTCTGTTTTAACCTGTTCTTCATTTCATTGAAAAGTTTCTGTTTTCCTATCATCTTTCGATTTATTCGAAAGTGGTATTCTACAAAGAAACAATTTTTTTTCAGATTAAAACTCCATTAAAGTGCACTCTGGGAACTGTTAAAACCCAGAAAACCTTCCAGATCATCAGACTCATACTCTTTCGTCATATTATCTTTTCAGAACCTTCGAAACTCTTACAATGACAAATACAAATAACTTTTTCACTACTGGTTCACTAACCAAGCCTCCTACTCTCCTTCGAGATGAGTATCCTCAATGGAAGATAAGAATGATCCATTTCTTTGAGGGTACTGAAAAATCTCTCGTACAATATCTTTACAACCCTCCTCAAGTTCCCATGACAATAGTACCACGAGTACCAGCTACTGCTGAATCTCTTGAAATCCCTGAACATCAAAAACCTAAGTCAAAAGAAGAATGGTCAGATACAGATAGGGCAGAAGATGAAGTTGCACAGAAAACAAAAAGATTATTGATCATGGCTATCCCCAACGAACTTTTTCAATCCTTAGATGCATGCGAAACAGCGCACGATATTTGGAAAGAATTAGAAAGACAGTTGGAAGGGGGTGCTAAAATGCAGAAAAACCGAAGGGCACAATACATAAATGAATATCATGCCTTCAGAGCCTCTGCAACAGAATCTCTGCAAACGACGTACGACAGGTTCAACTCTCTCATAAACAAATGTAGAAAGTCTGGCATTCACAGAACCTCGGAAGAAAATAACGTCATGTTTCTAAAAAGCCTGAATGATGAGTGGCTCCAGTTGTCTATGTCTTTACAAACAAACCAAGATCTAGACTCTTGGACACTCTCTGATCTCTATGGAACACTAGCAGCACAGGAGTCTCAAATAGCACAAGCTAAAACACTAACCATTGCACCATACGCATTGGTTAGTAAATCTACAGAGGCTGCAGAGAGACCGGGAAATGAGAAAGCAACAAAGGAGAAGAAGAAAATAGTGATGGTTGATAGCGAAGAAGACGAGCTGGTAGAAAAAGACATAACTCTTGCGTCATTAGCTAAATCCTTAGCTCTATTGACAACAGAGTTCAGAGGAAACCAGAGGGGTTTAGGAATTGATCGATATGGCAGAAATAACCGAGATGATAGAAGAGATGATGGAAGAAGAGAAGAATCGAGTGACCGACAGAGGTCAGATGATAGAAATGACCGACAGAGGTCAAGCGACAGAAACTACAGAAGTAATGACCGACAGAGGTCAGATGACTAGGTGAGCCACACACAACAAGAATGCTACAAGTGCGGCAAGCCTGGTCATTACGCAAACGAATGCCGAACGGAAAAAGGTGGAGACCGACAGAAGTCCGACGATCATGCTGGAAACACTTCCCAAGGTTGTTTCAACTGCGGGAAGCTAGGCCACTTTGCAAATGAATGCAGAAGTAGACCAAATCGCCCACAGAAGGACTCAACTTTTTACAAAAAGAAGGCCTAGTATTATGCGCAAAAATCCCTAATGGCGAACAAAGGGCATTCTGAGGCGAACAAGGAGGATTTCGAGTCAGACTCTACCTCTGACGATGAATACACCACCAATGCCCTATTCTGTGGCATGGCAGATGTCGACTCCGGCACTGAAACTGAGGTATCCACCTCAAACTCTACCTCTGGTACTAATTCTGTAGATGATAATTCACTTAAACTTAACATTGAACTGATTGAACTAAAAGAGTTAGATGAAAGCATTCAGAAAAGACTCACCTTTAATGAGAGAGAAGTAAGGCTTCTCACTCAAGAAAAAGGCAGAATTTTTGAAGAAAAGGAAAGAGTAGAAAAGAATTGGAACAAAAATCTAGATCCTTTAAAAAGGCAAATTTCTGAATTAACCTCTGCTCTAAAAATCAAAACAAAAGAACTTTCAGTTTCTAGGAGTGAAACGACAGATATAAGAGCTCTCAAAGAATACTTTCAAAGAGAGAGAGAGAGGTACTTTGGCAAGATCTACTCCGAAGAGATGTTTTGCTTAAAAACTATAAAGATGCACAGAAGGTGTATGAAAAAGTAAACTCACAAATAGGAAGACGGGGTATAGGGTACGATGATATTACCCTAGGTGTTGAAGGCAAAAGAATTAAACCTCTGTCTTCTCTGTTTGTGTTAAGAAAAACGAACAAACCAGATTTTCCAAACTAACTCTCTGTAAGTGAAAGGGCTAAAATCTCTGTGGAACCTCACTTGAGGAAACATACGAAGATGATCAATGTGTGGTTTGAAAACACAGATTCATCATCTTCAACCTCTAGCAATAGAGGAATCAAACCAAAGAAATATCTGAAAACACAAGATCAGATTGGTATCTTTAAGTTTGGTAAACCAGAGACTCAAACGCAGGTTGCTTTTGTCTGTATGATAAATGTCGAAAAGAAATTATCGGCAGAAGCTCCTGAGTTTAAACCCACCTTTTCAGAAGAAAAACTTAAAGAAACAATTAAAAAGGAAATTTTGGAAATATGGAAAACAAACGTCTTAGAAAACTTCTGTACATCTTCTGTAGATAAATTTCTCGCTGAAGAGATCTTATTAGAAACCTCTGCCGTCTATGAAAGTTATTCTACAGAGGAAGAAAGCTCGTACGATACATGTTCGGAAAATCCAGCCTCTGTCGAAAGAGATGACTCAACCTCTATGTATGAGGACGATTTATCTTCTAACGACTCGGAGACAGATGTTACATCAGGGATAGTTCTCTATGACACAGAGGATGTTAAATTCTCATCTGAAGTTCTTAACATAACTATTTCTCCAAAAGAGAAAATCACAGAGATACCTATCTGCCCAGATTTTCTAAACTGGTATTCACAAGTCAAAACCTCTACTGAGCTTAATATGTTAAGTCTTAAAAAGAAGACCTCTGTAGATCCTAAAAGTTCAAAACTTTCAAAACCTTTAAGGCAAATTAACGAAAATCCCACTTGGCAACAAAAGGGAAAATGGCCTAAAGTTAACAAATCTTTTTCCTCTGTGACAGTGAAGGAAGATGTTCACCACAGAAGAGACTCACAGAAGGCAGGAACTAAACAAAGCTTTTGCAAACAACATTCTAGTATTCATAGATCTTCTTGTAATAGGAAATCTAGTGTTAAGAAATAATGTAATGCCTCTGTGGCTCAGTTCAATAAATTCAATGAAAAGTTCAAGCAAATCACGTCTCATATTCAATATTGTCATTGCTTTGATCTTATGTTCAAACTAAATAATCACTTCTCCAGTCAAGATTGTTTACTCTCTACTCAAATTCAAAAGTCAAAACCCACAAAGAAACAATCTGATTCTTCTACAAAAGATAAAATGTATTTCAAGAATGCTAAGGCAAACATGAAAAATTATAACAATATAGGACCCATGTGGATATGGGTACCTAAGTCTCTATGATTATCTTGCAGAAGCGGTATGTGCCAACCTGGTATCTAGACTCCGGATGCTCAAGGCACATGACTGGCGACAGAAGTTTACTATCCACGTACAAAGAAACACTTGTTGGTGGATCTGTAACTTTTGGAGACGACAAGAAGGGACACATCAAAGGCTATGGAGTCATAAAGAAAGAAAACGTCTCTGTATACAAAGTTGCATATGTGGATGGCCTTAAACACAACCTACTCAGTGTAAGTCAACTCTGTGATACAGGATTCGATGTGCTATTCAAAAGAACTTTCTGCTCTCTGCAAAGTGAGGACACAGGAATGGAACTTCTGTGAGCCAAAAGAAGAGGTGATCTATATCTGATGAATTTCAGTTCCAAGAACAAGGACAAAGTTTGCCTTGTAGCCTGCAAAAGTGAGGAAGCCTGGTTATGGCATAACAGGTTCTGTCACTTGAACTTTCACACCTTGGATAAACTGGTCAAACTTGATCTAGTTAAAGGTTTGCCTAATGTTAAATCTAATAAGGATCATTTGTGTTCTGCCTGTGAAATGGGAAAACTCAGAAGAGCTTCCCACAAAGGCAAAACAGATGTGTCTTGCACTAGGCCTCTATACATGCTTCATGTCGACCTCTGCGGTCCCATTGCCATACAGAGCCTAGGTGGCAAGAAATACATACTTGTCTTAATTGATGAGTATTCGCGTTTCACTTGGGTTGAATTTGTCCGAAAGAAATCAGATGTTCCAATCATCATGATTAATCTAATGAAAAGAATCCAAGTTCTTTATGAATGCAGAATACAGAAGTTAAGAAGTGACAATGGCACAGAATTTAAAAACTCTGTCATTGAAGCCTATCTTTCTACAGAAGGAATATCACAGAACTTCTCTGCCGCACGCACTCCACAGCAGAACGGCGTAGTCGAAAGAAAGAATCGAACGCTCGTGGAGGCCGCAAGAACTATGCTATCAGCATGCGGATTACCAATGAACTTTTGGGCAGAAGCGATTTCTACCGCTTGTTACACACAGAATCGTTCAACCATTGTGAAAAGACACATCAAGACTCCTTACGAACTGATCAACAAAAGGCGGCCAAACATCAAATTTTTCCACGTGTTTGGATGTAAATGCTTTGTTTTAAACGACAGAGATTCCAGAGGAAAGTTTGAGGTAAAAGCTGACGAAGGAAAATTCATTGGATACTCTGCCACTTCCAAAGCTTACAGAGTATACCTTACAAAGTCTCGCAAGATCGTAGAAACCATAAATGTTTCTTTTGATGATTCATTCAAGAAGACTTCTGAGCAAATCAGTTCAGAACTCGGACTTAAAGGGGAATCCTCTGGCATCTCACAAACAAAAGAAGACTTAAATCTTCTATTTTTAGAGATGTTCCATGACGACATTGATCCCTCTGTTGGAACCATCAGAGCTTTCGAAGAACCATCTTATGTCGGTCAAAATCCTACAGGTATGACTCTAACTGGTCCAAATAATGCTTCATCTTCTTCTGTAAATGCTACAGATGCAAATGCTGAGGAAGAGTCTACAGAAGATGAAACACAAAGGAAAACGACCACAGGAGCTGCTGAAGAACAAACTCCACAATCCATAGAGGAACCAATAACAGAGGATACAGAGGATCAAGTCTATACGTCTTCAGAGGAACAAACTCCACCACCACTCATACCAATCATTCCACAAACTGTAGGATCAACTACAAAGGCACGCACTACGATAGAGGCTACACCAGAAGAAGAAGAAGAACAACAAGAAGCCTCTAAAGAACAATATGATGACATTGATGACCATCTTCCACGCACAACTCAGTGGACAAAAAGCCATCCTCCAAGCTAAATAATTGGTGAACCCTCTGACACGGTAAAAACAAGGTCTGCCACTGCTAATTTTTGTTTCTTTACAAACTTTATTAGTGTGATAGAGCCAAAGAAGATTTCTGAAGCCCTTGACGATCCAAACTGGGTAGACGCCATGCAAGATGAGCTTCTGCAGTTTGAGCGCAACAAAGTCTGGACTCTAGTACCTCTGCCACGGGGGAAACAAGCCATTGGGACTAAGTGGGTCTACAGAAATAAAAAGGATGAAAATGGAGTGGTCATCAGAAACAAAGCACGATTAGTGGCCAAGGGATATAGACAAGAAAAAGGCATAGACTACGATGAGACTTTTGCCCCTGTCGCTGGCTCGAAGCAATAAGAATATTCTTAGCCTTCGCAGCCCACAGAGGTTTCAAAGTCTATCAGATGGACGTGAAATCAGCTTTTCTCAACGGTGAAATCCAAGAAGAGGTTTACGTAAATCAGCCACCAGGGTTTGAAAGCTCAAAGTTCCCAAGGCATGTGTACTACCTTAAAAAGGCTCTGTACGGACTGAACAGGCTCCAAGAGCATGGTACGAACGACTTTCTACCTTTCTTCTATACAATGGCTACGACAGAGGTACAACAGATACTACCTTATTCTATAAACGTAAAAACAGTGAAATAATGCTTGTACAAATTTATGTGGACGACATAATCTTTGGGTCTTCTAATACAGAAGAGTGCAAAAGTTTTGAAAAACTCATGAAAAGTGAGTTTGAAATGAGTATGATGGGAGAATTAACATTCTTCCTCGGACTCCAAGTCAAACAATCATCAGAGGGAATTTTTATAAATCAGGCCAAATATGTCTCTGACATTCTTTCCAAGTATAGCCTCTCTGATACCTCTGCCATGAAAACTCCAATGGCCACTGGAAATAAGTTATTCTTAGATCCAGATGGCATCTCTGTAGAATGCACTCTCTACAGAGGCATGATTGGATCTTTGTTATACTTAACTGCTAGCAGACCTGACATTATGCATGCCACATGTCTTTGTGCACGTTATCAAGCTAATCCTAAGAAATCACATTATGATGCTGTTAAGAGAATCTTTAGATACCTAAAGGGGACCAAAAATCTCGGTCTCTTGTATCGACAGAATTCTGGTTTTTGTCTTAAAGCTTATACAGATTCAGACTATGGAGGATGCATGCTCGACAGAAAGAGTACCTCTGGGAGTTGTCAATTCCTAGGTGGTAAACTAGTCAGTTGGACCTCCAAGAAGCAGAATTGTGTCTCAACATCTACGGCAGAAACTGAATACGTTGCTGCTGCTAGCTGTTGTTCTCAGGTTCTGTGGATGAAGACTCAGCTAAAAGACTACGGCCACATCCTATTCAAGATACCCATCTTCTGTGATTCCAAAAGTGCCATTGCCATCTCTGCCAATCCTGTGCAACATTCAAAAACCAAGCATATTGATATAAGGTACCACTTCTTGAAACATCATGTTGAATACGGTACAATCGAGATGCATTTCGTGCCCACAGAATACCAACTCGCGGACTTATTCACCAAAGCATTAGACGAGAAAAGATTCAATTTCTTGGTGGGTAAGTTAGGAATGATTAATATGATGTGAAAATCCTCTGTAAGTATAGCTTTATCTTCTGTGAATAAGTATATATTTCTATTACTTTACTTATTGCTTTGATTGATTTCTCTGTATGTAAATTCTCAATCTTAAATAGTTCTTGAAATCACAGAGCTTCTGTGGGTCTGCTCAGAACCTCTGACGACCCCTACAGAACCTCTGGTAAACATGACCTATATACTATGCAAAACTTATCCTATTTTGATCCAAGCATAGGTCAAGGGGGAGCAGAAGGAAATAACTTGATCTACAGAAATGGTTAGATCAAGGGGGAGCAAAAGAAACCTTGAAATGATCTACAGAGGTTAATCTTTCAAGGGGAACCAAAAGAAAAGTGTCGATGAATCTATCGACAGAAGTCAATCATCACCGCCGAGAAAAGAAGAACCAAAAGGTATGTCTCTCGTACAAAAGGTTTTTGAAAACAGTTTTCTGGGACTCAAATTGTCAAATATATCCTAAAGATACTGTAGATAACATTTCAAAAATCAAAAGATCAAAAAGTTTCATAAAATTTGAGTTATGAGAAATTTGAGGTCATAGAGCCTCTGCTGAGCTCAACAGAGGTTCTGCCAGAAATATGCTCTGTGATCGCAAATTTAACCTCTATCGATCTTTTGGAATGTCATCTCGGAAACCGAATAATCACAAATACACACACCATGACCTTCTCGCACAATTTTTTTTCCAAAACAGTTTTCTTGGACACCAACTTTCAAATATGTCCGAAAACCATTTCTTAATACAGATCAAAACTTGGATGATCAAAATTATTAATAGATTTTTAGTTATGAGAAATTTTCACTCATAGAGCTTCTGCTGGCCCTGACTGAGCTTCTACAAGTTCCAACAGAGCCACAAAACCTCTGAGTAAAAATTCTTCACTAAAATCCTAACGATCCTCTCCAATGCCTTTACAAATGTTTTGGTTAAAGAAGAACCTACAGAGTCATGATAACAAGAGATATATAAGAAAGGGATAAACATCAAGTTTTTCAAAAATTCACAGAGCTTCTGTAAACCTCAGAGGTTCTGTAACAGTAACGGTTACTTTTACTGAGAGTGAAAATCATGTGGCTAAGAACAACCCCACGCGCCTAGCATTAATGGGCCGCGCATGACGTCATGTCATCATCTGACATGGCCTACGTGTCTCATTTTCATTGGGCGTACATGGCACGTTCTTTTGGAAAGTTGAACCCGCCGTTCTAACTCAAGTACGGATTCCAAATATTTATCCATTGCCAAATATTTTTACCCTTTCGAATTCTACCGTTTTACCAACCTATAAAACCCAAGCTTACCCTCTCATAAAACCTTTACGAACCCTCATTCTTCTCCGGCGAAACCCTGCAAAAACCTGCAAGTATCTTATTCTCATTACAAATGGCTTCATCTTCCCAAGCTATCTCCCATGCACACTCTCCGGCGAACTCTCAAGAACACTCCCCTGCTCATTCTGAACATTCAGAAAACTCCCATCTCGCCAAAAACGCCGAACAAGAAGATTCCGGCGACTCAGCAGAATTTGCTCCGACCACCCATCTCCAGAACTTCATTGCTCAAGAACACTTTGACAAGGTACTACCCATAAAGTCAAATAACTGCTACTTTGTGTCAGGATCGAATCTTAACAAGACTAATAATACCTAGAATTCAGAATTAAAGAATCTGCGGAATAGAACTTTAATTCTCACAATCAATGAACAATATATCAGAAAACACAAACTGTTTGTATTCAATGCTTCGACTCACAAGATTACAACCAAACCTCAATCTTGATGAACAGGCTCAATCAAGGCGACTTCTACTTCTCTAGAAATAGGGTTCTAAACCTTGAGGTTAATTCTCTCTAAACCCAATCGAATTCTGTATCTCACGTATACGTAATGTGTATTTCTCTCTCATCGAATAGCTATCTATAAACATCTTTTTATACACAATAAGTACAAGATAACTATCAAAAATAAATTGATCTTCTGAATCTTCTTTAAGCATATCTTCATTCATTCCACGTTTATCTCCAAAATTTTCTCATTCCAAACTTATCACATCAGCAGTATTAATCTTCATTCAGCAATAGCAGTACTAATATTCTCCAGCAGCATTAATTTATTCTAGCAGTACTAACTCATTCCAGCAGCATTAACTTGTTCCAGCAGCATTAACTTGTTTAGCAGTACTAACTTATTCCAGCAGCATTAACTTGATTAGCAGTACTAACTCATTCCAGCAGCATTAACTTGTTCCAGCAGCATTAACTTGATTAGCAGTACTAACTTGACTAGCAGTACTAACTTGATCCAGCAGTACTAACTTGACTAGCAGTACTAACTTGATCCAGCAGTACTAACTTTGTCTTGCAGTAGTAACCATTGCATAAGCAGTACTAACTTTGTCTGGCAGCACTAATGTTGTTCTGGCAGTAGTAATGTCCACTTGCAGTAGTAATTATGCCCTGGCAGTACTAACTTTGTTCTGGCAGTATTATCCATACTTAGCAAATATCTTCAGTTCCCAACAATCTCCCCCTAACTTGACTTTTCAGGAAGAGAAGTCAAGTTCTTCAGATGATGCTTCCAAAACTTAATCATGAACGCATAAATCAGGATTCACTCCCAGACTTTGATTGATAATCATTCTTACCAGGTATCTTGCCATCTCAGAGTCTTTGTCACTCACCAACTTAGTTTTTAGCATTCCATCCAACCTTTTCATGTTGTGCTTGTATATTTTATCCACCAAGTAATACTCATGATATGCATTGTCAAGAGTTATGACATACACACCACAGTTTTCAATAAGCATCCATTTGGTAACAACTTGAAATTTCCTTTCTGTCAAATACTTAACTGCTTCTGTATTGAACATTAGACACAAGAATTCAAGTACCATTTTGGTGATGGACATTCCATTTTCAGTCAGCATATTTCCATAAAGCTTCATTCCTACCTTGAACATTTCTTCCAAGTCTGATCTAGAGCACATCCTTAAAAGTTTTCCCCATGTAGAACTGACCTCAAACTTCCCATCTGCTCTTTTTACTCTAATGTACTCCTTTCTCTGATCTTTCAAAGTATCCCAGAAGATGATTTCAGGAGCCATAGAAGCTAATGGTTTAGCTTTGATTGGATTGGTATCAACCACTGTAATATACATATCACATTGAGCATTTGGCAGTGATTGTACATTGCTTGGTTGACCTGAGGGAGTTGCCACTTCTTCTTCAACAACTTTTGGATCAGATTTCTCTTTCACTGCTTTCTCCTGGGCTTCTTCTACAGTTGGTTCCACCCTTGGCTTCTTTACATCTTTCTTCTTTGAAGCTATGGACTTTGTTCTTGGCCTTTTGGTTGACATCATCTTTGTTCTTTTGAAAGTTTTAACAGCTTCAGGAATGATTTCAGCTTTTTCCTTTGTTTTAGCTGCTTCCGGGATGGTTTCTGCTGCCTTATGTTTTTCAGCAGCAGTAACCATTTCTACTGCTATAGTTGTTACTGCTTCTTTTATAACCTTTAATGCTGCTGCTTCAACACTATCCTTCACAATCCAAAATATCTCTGCATCAATCTCGGATTTAGTTGCAGGTACTGCTTCCTTCTCACTTTCAGATACTGCTGCCTCCACAAGATTCTTCAAAATTTCAATTACTGCTGCTTCAGTCTCAGACACTGCAGCATTATCTGTTTCTACTGCTTGGTCAGTTTCTACTTCTTTCTCAATCTCAGCAGCATTAACTGTTTCTACTGCTGGTTCTGTTTCTGCTTCCTTTGTAATATCAGCAACATTAACCGTTTCTGCTGCTTTTTCTGTTTCTGCTTCTTTTGTAATATATGCAGCCTGCTCAGACTCCCCCTCAACCTTATACTCATACTCCCCTTCAATCTTTGCATCCTCCATGTGTAGATCAGAGTCTAACTCCCCCTTTTTGGAAGCATCAGAGGTTGATCCTCTCCTTCTCAGAACATACTGAGCTTTCTTCCTTCTTTGTAGCAGTTTGGTGATCAGCTTCTTATTCTTTTCTATCTTGGTGTTTTGATGAAGAACCACCTTCTTAAGCTCATCAATCTCCTTCTGCTGATCCATGACCTCAATGTTGATGTTGGCAATGGTTTCCATCAATTCCTCGTACGTATATCTATCCTCACCCTGTTTAGGAGTTTTTACCTCCGTTAAAGGATCACTGGAAATTGTAGCAGGTGTCTTTTGCCTAGCAAAAGCACTGCCTACTCCCATGGTTTCTTGGCGCCTGGGTCCTCTGAATGTTTTCACATTCTGAGTTGCCGTGGGGAAGGTCTTATTGATGTTACCAATGTCCTTCTCTTTGCTAGCAGAAGTAGTGGCAGCCTTGCAGCCCACATGCTCATCCTTCTCCTTAGAGAGCACCTTCTTGGGGTTGGGAGACACCCCTGTGGTTTCCCTTTCGATATTCTCCATTGGAGAATGCTCCAACAGAGGGCTTAAAGGCTTCGGGCTCTTAGGAGATACATCAAGGGAAGGAACCTTGTGTACCTTTCTTCTTTCAAACGTTTTGGTTATTTTGGGAGTGGGTCGTACAAGAATGGACTGAGGGATTACTTTTGTGATGGAAGGTTGGGATTGGTCATCAGTGGGTGTGTCTAATGTGGGCCTTGACCCTGATGCCATACCTTCAATGGTGTGGGACACAACCATCATTGTAGAGAACAATGGTGTGTCAACTCCTTCCGAGTCCCTAGGAAGTCTTCTCATATTTGAGAAAACCTTCCCTTTAGGGGATTTTGGCACATATACCTCAGCAGACTGAGGTAAATCCGTCAATTCATGGTTAATAACTTCTTGGACAAACCTAGGATACATATAAAATTTCTTTTTGGATTCTAGGTTTGCCACAAGATCATTAAAAATCATTGCTGAAAAATTGAACCTTCTGGCAGTGGCTAAGCAGACCAAGGCATAAGCAATGGTACTGCTAAACTCACTCCATCCAGTTGTTTTCTTTGAAATACAGTGCATAAGAGTATGAACAAGAAATCGCCATTGGGTGTAAAATTTTGACTTGTAGAATTTAAAAACTCCAATGGGACCTTCATACCCCATTCTTTTTAAGGTCGAGTAGAGTTCATCATTAGATAAAGAGGTTATACCTGAGGCATCATCAAAGTGAAGAGTAATGCGAATAACCTCCTCTGTGACCTTCAAGGGTTTGTCACAAACCCTTGTGTGAATGATCTTCTGCCCATCTTCAAATACAACAGTGGCATTCTCCCAAAATTGCTTTTGATGTTCGATGTATATTGTTGGGCACACCGTTAGGGCATAGGAGATATGCGTGCCCTTGAGGAAATCCACAATGTCGTGAAAACCTGCGGATTGTTTTGGCTTCTGAAGCATGGCAATCTCGTTGTGGTCGTCGATAAACTCCATTATGCCTGAGGATTCTTGACAGAAAACAGAGATTCTGTCATGTGCCTGGAGCAACCACTATCAACATGTCAGATGCTCTTCTCCTTGAGCTGTTGGTTGCCCTGCACATAAGATAAATCAATTAGTTTTTATTGGGAACCCAAGCCGAAGTGGTCTTGGGTCTCCCTTGCTCATCAAAGTACTTGCACTGGGTTTTGATGAGATTTTCAAACTTAGGTACTGCAGTACTGGAGAACTTTGTCAATATGATTGGTCTAGCAGCACTAAAACTAGAAGCAGTATTAACCTTAGAAGAAGTACTAACAGAGTTAGCAGCACTAACAGAGTTAGCAGCACTAACAGAGTTAGCAGCACTAACAGAGTTAGCAGCACTAACAGAGTTAGCAGCACTAACAGAGTTAGCAGCACTAACTGAGTTAGCAGCACTAACTGAGTTAGCAGCACTAACACTGCTAGCAGCAGTATTGGCAGTAGTATTGCTTCTAGCAGCACTATCCTTGTCAGCAGTACTATCTGAGGTAGCAGTACTAACATTAGTGCTTTTGGGAACCCACATATTGACACATTCCTTTTCAGTCTGTTTTCTTATGTGGCTTTTGGATTTAGTTTGTTTCTTAGCCACATTATTCCTTGCAGGCTTCCTATAACCAGAAGATTTTTGAAAACTTCTTTGAAAACTTTTCTTTTGGTTAATAGGATTGAAATAACAGTATTTGGCAAGATGATTCAATTTGCCACAGATAAAACAAGGTTTTGGTCTGTTAATCCTTTGCAGATCAACTCCTTGCTTTTGTGCCCACTGGTTATTCCAATTTCTTTGATTTCCCCTCCTTTTATCATGTTTTTGGGGCTTATTCTCTTTAGATTTCTTGCAAGAACAATGTTCACAAGTTTTAGAGTTCACAACAGTGGTCTGTGTATAATGAACTCCCTTTCCCTTTTCAGTCCTTTTCATCTCATTGTTCTTAACACATGGACTTCCACCATCCTCATTGGTCTTTATGTAATTCTCTAAGGGAATCTCACCACTTATATTCTTGTCCCTTTTCTTAGACTCTTCTTTTTCAGTTTTATCCTCCACAACAACTTCATCTAATGGATCTATTTTAGTTGCTCCTTCAGATAAGTCCTTACTATCCATAGTTTCTAACAGATCTGACCTAGGAGGGATGTATGTGTTGTTGTAGGGTGGAGGTGTGGCATTGTACCCTAGGCCTGTTTTCATCTTACTGTGAACTTGAGCATTTATAATAGTGTCCATAACTTTAGAAGCTTTTGAAAACTTTTCAACATCAAGTTTTACTTTCTCAAGTTCTCCTTTTAGTTTCTCACACTCTTCCCTGGACTCTTTCAGTTGGAACTCTAGACCACCCTTTTCCCACTTCCAGTAGTTTGTATCATATGAGTGTTGAAGTTCATTGGCTTGAAAAGCCTTAATTTGTTCTTCAAACCTCTCAACAATCAATACATAGTCTCTTCTATCCTTTTCTAATCTCTTAAGGTCATCACACATTCCCTGATTGTGATCTCTATACTTTTTAACAGTGTCTATACAAGCTTGAGAACAGAGATTAGATTTTACCTCAGTGGGAAGATCTGAAACTTCAGCCATAAGTGCTTGATTTTGGATGGCCTCTTCTGCTTGATCACTCCAATCAAAAGTACTGTTTGATTCAATAGAATTGTCCATAATGATTGTAGAATTCTAAGAAACACAGGCTCTGATACCACTTGTCAGGATCGAATCTTAACAAGACTAATAATACCTAGAATTCAGAATTAAAGAATCTGCGGAATAGAACTTTAATTCTCACAATCAATGAACAATATATCAGAAAACACAAACTGTTTGTATTCAATGCTTCGACTCACAAGATTACAACCAAACCTCAATCTTGATGAACAGGCTCAATCAAGACGACTTCTACTTCTCTAGAAATAGGGTTCTAAACCTTGAGGTTAATTCTCTCTAAACACAATCGAATTTTGTATCTCACGTATACGTAATGTGTATTTCTCTCTCATCGAATAGCTATCTATAAACATCTTTTTATACACAATAAGTACAAGATAACTATCAAAAATAAATTGATCTTCTGAATCTTCTTTAAGCATATCTTCATTCATTCCACGTTTATCTCCAAAATCTTCTCATTCCAAACTTATCACATCAGCAGTATTAATCTTCATTCAGCATGAGCAGTACTAATATTCTCCAGCAGCATTAATTTATTCTAGCAGTACTAACTCATTCCAGCAGCATTAACTTGTTCCAGCAGCATTAACTTGTTTAGCAGTACTAACTCATTCCAGCAGCATTAACTTGATTAGCAGTACTAACTCATTCCAGCAGCATTAACTTGTTCCAGCAGCATTAACTTGATTAGCAGTACTAACTTGACTAGCAGTACTAACTTGATCCAGCAGTACTAACTTGACTAGCAGTACTAACTTGATCCAGCAGTACTAACTTTGTCTTGCAGTAGTAACCATTGCATAAGCAGTACTAACTTTGATCTGGCAGCACTAATGTTGTTCTGGCAGTAGTAATGTCCACTTGCAGTAGTAATTATGCCCTGGCAGTACTAACTTTGTTCTGGCAGTATTATCCATACTTTGCAAATATCTTCAGTTCCCAATACTTGGTCCCCTTACCAACCGCTTTCGGCGAAGCCCATGCTCTTCTTCTACACATCATGGAAAACCATATTCTCTTTCCTTTACTCTCAAGAACCCCAAAGAAAATACCTGTTAGGTATTTGAACCAATTTTGGCAAAGTTGCCGATATGATAAAGATGATTATCTTATCAAAGGGTACATCTCAAAGCCAGACAAATCTGAACATATGGAACTCAAATTCAATAGAACAATGTTTTCTCTGGAGTTCAATCTACCAACAAGGGGTCTTCTTGGACTGAAGAAATATGCAGATCAACCAACAGACAACGAACTCTGTCGCTTTGTAGAAATGCTTGGGTACAACACCCACCTTAGGAAGAGAAATGACTTCCGCAGAGGCAGACTACCACCTCTATGGAACACCTTGTTTTCGATCCTCAACAGATGCCTTACAGAGAAGATAGGCAGCATTGACCAGAGCTAGCACCAGATCTTAACCATCATGTACGGGGTCTACTACGATCTCCCACTCGATTACTCGACCATCATGTTGCAGGAGATCATCAATACGATCGACAGAAAGAACAACACCAAAAAGGCAAGAGAGAACGATCCTAAGTATCTACCGCCTCTGCAATACCAAAGGATATTGGGAGTCCTGTTCGAACCTCTGCTGATGATGCAGAACTGGCCAATGGAAGGGCCAACTCCCAAACAGTTCCCAATGAACAAAAATATCCCCACCGATCATATAGATGGCTACACCCACTGCAGACCTCTAACAAGGAAGCTTCTGAGCTATGCCACAAACAAAACCCTTAAATTAGAGTATATACGCGATCATAGGACTCCAAAACCGAGCCCTGTGACACCCCCGCGTTTAGGTGTCCCCCTAGGAACAATGGTTGTAGAACCCCTCTCTACAGAAGCGAAGAAGCAAAAACTAGCAAAACACTTGGCAATCCAACTTAGTTTTATGGCCAAACGTGACGAACTCATGGGAAAGAAGTCTTCTTCGAAAGCCTCTGCCTCTACCCCAAAAACAAAGAAGATGAAAACTGCAGAAGGCACTTCTACAAACTTTGTAGAAGATCAACCTTCACCTCCTCGTACCAAAGAAGTTGGCTCCTCTGCTCCTCACTCTTCTCCAAAACAAAAGAAAAGAAAATCAAAATCCACAGAAGAAGGGGCACCAAAACCCAAGAGGAGGAAGACCAAAAGGAGGCATGGGAAATCACTTGATCAAATGGTTACCATCGCAGAAGAGGCAGCTGCAGAAGTGGTTCAAGAAGAGGTCGCAGAAACCCGGGTCGAAGAAACTGCAGAAGATGAGAATGCAAAAGTCGAAGTTGCAGAAGAGGGATATCAATCACCTTATCAATCCCCAGATCGATTCGCTCATCAAGGTAGCTTAAACGATTTTCTTCAAAACCCTAACATTGCCAACACCCTAAATACAGCTGGGTGGACGGCACAACCACTTTACCACCACACCACAGAAGAACAACACTTCTCTATCTCTGGTATTGACACCAATCTGCAAGAAGATGATCAAACCCCCAGAGATCAACCATCTGAAACCCCTTACATTCTACATAACCCCTTCATCCAACAGGAATTGGACGTTCACAGAAGGAGTCCAAGCCCAGCTTCAGAAGAAGGTATAGAAGAAATAGAGACCGAAGTTGTAGAAGACCATAACATGGACACCGTGTTAGAAAATCCAACAGAGGAGGGGTTTGACACGAGGGAAACAAGGATAGAGGTCTCAGAGGTAGATTCAGATGAAGAAGAAGCTGTCCAAATACGGAAAGGTCTCTATCATCCACATGTCATGCAATTATACGGCTCTCATCCAATCTACGACTTCTTAGTCACAGAGGCAGGAACTACAACAGAAGTTAGGGAAGAAGCACCAAGCCATAGGATAGCGACAGAGACTGAAGTGATAGATAATTAACTAGTGCTTGGATGCCTAATAGAGGAAGAAACAAGAAAAGATGCCTGGATTAATAGAGGCACACAACCAAAACCAACTCCCAGTGCAACCCACACATCTAACTCCGCAGGTCTAGCTGCATAAGGAGTTATTGAAAAAGAGCAACACAGCTCGATCCAAACCCACACCATCCAGCCAGAGGTTATTCTTTCAACCTCTGCGCCCACAGAAACCGGGGAATCCATTCCTAGGGAGTCTCCTCAGAGAGACTCACCTACAGTTCGTGATCCATCGCCCCAGAACATCCTACAGAGGAATTCGTTTCCTCTGCCACGCACAATATAGGGCCAAAACTTCTTTCAGAGAGAAGTAGTGAGCACAAAGACGAAGAGACACTAGACAAGTCTCCGAGTCAACAGAAGAACATTCCGATACCCACCTCTGGAGTGGATTTGGAAACTGTTCTTCACAGAACTTCTGTAGAGATTGAAACTCTTGTTTCTTCTCGAAGATCAGATGGAAATCCTTCCACCCCCAACGTACAAACAAGGGTGAACGAAGGTGTCCCAGGAGCAGGGACTCACTCTGGAGACGAATGTGTTCCTCTAGAGGTTACCACAGAAACACAAGTATCAAGGGATGAGTTCCAAACCCTTGTTACCTCTGTGAACCAAACCATGAAAGAGTTGAAAAGCTCTTTCACATCTTTTGCAGAGACAACATCGACGGCCTTACTAAATCTGAACACCAAAATGGACAATCTGTCCACAGAGGTGAAATCTGCCATGACCCAGATGAAGTCTTCTGCTGAAACAACTACCACTTCTGCCGCCAAAGAATTCGGGATAGCCGCAACTTCTGCGTTCAAGGAATCAGTCAAACATTTCCTTGAACAACTGAACAAGAAATCCAACAACACAAAGGGCATTACACCTGAAGATCTACAGAAGGCCCTGAAACATGTACAAGAAGAAGCAATGCGCAACACTGTGCTGATGCAGCCTAAAGACTACATGACCAGAGCACGGCTAACAGAGCTCGGGCAGAATGTGATAAACCAGGTCACAGAAGTCATCGTCTCCAGCACTTCTGCAAATGCCAACTACGTTAAAGAATTCAGAAAAAGTGTCGGCAAAATGCGCTTCAACACAGAAGCAGAGCTTGCAAATCTATTCGGCCTCTGTGATGATGTGTGCGCAAAATTGATGGTCGCAGAAGCAGAACTACCAAAGAAACCCAAAGCTTCTTGCAGAGTAGAGGGTACTTCTGATAAGGGTCGGGATGATTCTGATGATGACCACCCTGGTCCATCAGATCATCCTAAGGGGAAGAATACAAGGGAGAAAGCTGCGAGCACAGGATTTCCAGAAGCACCAATAGCCGCAGAACACATCAACCAAGCCCCTCCAAAACAAACCCAACAACAACAAACTCAACAGACCACAGAGCCAACACCCATCTCTGTGGAATCAAATGCTGAAGAAACCCATGTACCAGAAACTGCTCAACAAACCACAGAGGCAATAACCACCCCTGTGGTAATCATCTTGGAAGAAAGTCCTTCAAACCAACAACTAGAAGGAACAGAAGCTCAAAAGACCACAGAGGAAACACCCACCTCTGTGGAATTCCCTACAATGTTTGGAGTAGATGCTCAACATCTGTCATCCTCTTCAGAAGAAGATCTTCCCTCCCCAACTACAAAACCAACAGAAAAACCCCAATCCATCCTAAGAAGAAAGTCTATTGCCCACAAACCAAAAAGAGAAAAGACCTCTGGTTCTTCTGTTCTAAGAAATATGCACAACGCAATGACTGAACGAATGGCACAAAGAGCAGAAAAAAGAAGGAGGTTTACAACATCTTTTCGAATGGCAAGAAGACTCAACATTCCTAAACCCACATAAACCAAGCTCACAGAAGAAGTCACAAAAGAACCTCCAACAGAGGTTACAGAGCCAATCAAGCCAACAGAACCAACGCCACAAAAGTCCTCTCAAACACAAGTGTCAAACCCTACAGAGGCAACACCCATCATTCCAACAGAAGCGCCAATACCCAAACCTACAGAAACAACAGGTTCTGCACCTCCAAAAGCCAAAGACAAAGGCAAAGCAATACTGACAGAAGAGCCCAAGAAAAATAAATCATTGCCCAAGCCTACAGAGAAATTGATGAAAAGCGCCTTTGATGCCTTCCAAACTCCAAAGCCTGAAGAAGAGGACTGGGCATATGGAATGAAGCCTCTGTCAAACATTCCTCTAACAGGTAGAGCTGCAGAAGTTGTTCGAAAGATGGAGAGTCTCAGAAGACAAGTACCACAACCTGGTCCAACACAAGAAGAAATGGAAGAAGTGGTATACAAATACCTCTATAAACAATCCTTCCAGACCAATCATCCAACAGATCATGTGACAGGTCCAAAGATCAGAGAAGAATTTGACAACGTCTTCACCAGGATAAAGCCATGAACAAAAGCAGAAGTCTTCTCAATCCACAAGATCAAAATGGTAATCTTCTGTAGGTACTCCTTTACAAGAACCTATCCATGGGTCAGGTACAATCTTTACAGAGTCAGAAGGGTAAACAATTCAGAAACCACTTTCGCTGATGCTGACCTAAGGAATCTGAATCCCTATGATCTACCTGACCTTCTGCAATGGACGAAGGACAACTACAACACAGAGCCAAACACCAGAGCCTATCAAGTGTTGAGAAAAGCAATGAGGGAAAGGCTTCTGATCTACAGTCTGACAGACTTTCAGCTGGGAAAGGATCTTGGTCTCAAACATCTGAACCTTCGACCACCAGAAGATCGCTGCCCACCTGACGCAATGCCCAACTCAATCATTACAGAACCAAGGTTCGGGTTAGTATTTCAAAACCCACAAGGCGAAGTCAAACTTTTTGTGACCATGGACTGTCAGAAGTACGCAACTAGTACTCTGAACATGTTCAGAGCAAACCTTGTAAAATACAGAGATACCGAGCAAATGGATAGAGACGCTGCAGATACCTTCATCAGAGAGATTGATGCTACAATCCGCTTAAGAGAACTCTGCATCAGTTTCTACAAAGAGATCAGAGAAGTCAGAAGAGACAACAGAAGCTACAACGATTTCAAAGACGCCAAAATCTGATTCTCAAACAACCAATCTCTGCAAACCATTTTTAAGTTTATCTTTCATTATACTCAAATGTAAAATGCCTCTGGCATATTTCTAAATGAAAGAACTTTCGAGGTATTGTTTAACCTCTGTCTTATCTAACTTAGCCTAACTAAATTTAAGTTCAATTTTTTTTATTTTTCACTACTTAGGGGGAGATTGTTAGCCTCAATCTTCCTAATCATAGAAAGTAGTTACAAGTAGTGAAAAATAGGCTAAGTGAAGAAAGCCTCTTCTAGATGCTCTGCCGAACTTACCGAGAGATCAAGGTCAAGAAGCTACAGAGGCGTCCTACAGAAGCTCTGTCATACGCGCAAAGAAGACCAAAGACTCGGAATCCGGTAAAGACTGATCTACAAAGGACCATACCGCAGAACCTCTGTAACACTTTACAGAGCCTCTGCGGTCCTCACTAAAGACTTGGAAGATATTTATAATATCTTGCTACTGTTCCTGACCTGTTCATCAACTTGCATGATAGCTTGCCCTGTCCAACTTCAACACGTGTCAAACTCTGAGTGGACTCAATAGGGCTTAGTACAACATAGACGTCTACGCCATTAAATGAAATACAGCACGTTCAACTGTTCATGCCATCCGTTCTAACAGCAGGTCATGCTTTATGGTCCCCTTGAGTAGTATAAAAGGAAGTCTCTTGTTGAGATCTTCTTTAACAATCTTAAGAACTAATCTAAGAATCTAAGTTTCATGCTTACACTTTATATCGTCAAATCTGTTAAGCATTACACTTTCACCAAACAGATCTTAATCTCTTCTTGATGTTCTTATTATATATTGAAACTCAGTAATCTTTGAGATATCATATTCTGATCACTGTTTCTTTATATTTTGTATTGTTTCTACACAAACTTATCTGTTAGTTCTTCAAATACGCTTCCGCATCAAACATAAACTCGAACTAATAGATCTGATAATCTTGTATAAGCAAAACGGGAACCAACAGATATCTATCTGAATAATCAATAGAAGTTTATTGGAAAGATTTTGAATGGAAACTGTAAATTGAACGGGGTAAAATTAAGTAGTCCGGAAGATGAATCAAGACAGTCCCGGATTCCGGGTAGTTTATCGGAACGGTTCTGGATTCCGGATGGTTGTCCAAGATGTACCGGAATGTACTGGATTTCGGATGAGGTTGTTCGGATGTTTTTATCGGATTCCGGATAGTTCCGTAATTGGGGTTTTCCGGATTGGGATACCGGATGGTTCCGGACTTTGAGTCCGGAATTCTTTTCCGGATGTTACCGGATTCTCGTGTTATCCGAATGTTACCGGATTAATGTTCCGGATTGGTTTTCCGGATATAATTCCAGACTGTTGGTATGATTTGGTCTGGAATAGTTTACTGAACAATTTTACTTGCATAATTTCTGTGAAGTGATGAATTGTTCAGATAAGTTGATGAGAATGAAACATAATGCGATGTTAACGGTACGATCATATTAATAACTTGAATAAGGTTATGGTACGAAATGTTATATGTTTAAGTTGTTATGCACGTGTTAGAATATGTGAGTAGGTTGATAGATTGAGAGAGAGACACTAGAGATGGTGGCAGAATCAGCCGTTTTCATATATTGAGAGAGTAATACAAATGAAGTGTCTAACCTAATAATGAAACCCTAAGAGACTATTTATACAAGGTAAGTTACACAATTACAGAAAGGACCCTGAACTATACATATTGACATTAATACTCTAACATCCCCCCTCAAACTCAAGTAGGGGAAGAATGAGTCAAATTGAGTTTGGAAACAAGAGCCCGAAAACGCCTTGGAAGATGAGCTTTGGTGAAGATATCGGCAGTCTGATCAATGGTTGAGATTGGAAAAAGTTTAACCGTCTTGCGAAGAACATGTTGACGCGTGAAATGACAGTCAATCTCGATGTGCTTTGTACGCTCATGAAAGACATCATTGTGAGCAATCTGAATAGCACTAGTGTTGTCACACCACAGTGGTGTCAGCTAAGGCTCGATATTCCGCTTCAGTGCTGGAGCGAGCTGTCAGCGATTGTTTCTTGCTGCGCCAGGAGATAAGAGAGTCCCCAAGAAAGAAACAATAGCCGGTAGTGGAACGGCGATCGGTTATGTCACCATCCCAGTCAGCATCTGAGAAGGCACGAAGCTGTAAGGATGAGGTGGATGAGAAATGAAGCCCATGGAACATTGTCCCTTTGAGGTACCGAAGTATACGAAGAACAGCGGCATAGTGGTCTGAACACGGGGTAGCCATAAATTGGCTAACTATATGAACTGCATAGGCAAGATCTGGTCTAGTGACAGTCAGGTAGACCAGAGATCCAACTAGTTGACGGTACCATGTAGGGTCTTTCAGCGGGGTTCCGGCATTCGGAGCAAGGTGCAGATTTTGCTCAATGGGTGTAGATGCAACTTTGTTGTTCGTGATCCCAGCTTTGGACAACAGATCTGAAATGTACTTGGCTTGACAGAGATAGATGCCCGAAGAGTCTGATAGAACTTCAAGTCCAAGAAAGTAGTGTAGTTTGCCAAGATCTTTCATCTCAAAACATGAGCTGAGAGATTGTTTGAGATGATTGATAACTGTAGTGTCACTGCCGGTGATGATCATGTCATCAACATACAACATGAGTAAGATAGTACCTGCAGCAGTAGTCAGAGTAAACAGGTCAGAATCATAGTTACTTGGAGAAAATCCCAAGGAGATGACGGTGTTGCTAAACTTTTCAAACCAAGCACGAGGAGCTTGTTTGAGGCCATAGAGGGCTTTTCGAAGTCGACATACATGTCCCTGACGGAAGGTCACACCTGGAGGGAGTCTCATGTAGACTTCCTCTTCGAGATCGCCATTCAGAAAGGCATTTTTGACATCCATCTGATAAAGTGGCCATTTCTTGGTGGCAGCTATGGCGAGAAGACTACAAACTGATGTGACACGAGCCACAGGAGCAAACGTTTCCTCGTAGTCAATGCCATATTCTTGATTGAAGCCTTTTGCCATAAGGCGTGCTTTGTATCGATCAATGGATCCATCAGACTTGGTTTTGATTTTGAAGACCCATTTGCAACCAATGGGTGACTTTCCTGGTGGGAGAGGAACAAACTCCCATGTATTGGCTTTGTCAAGTGCCTGAAGTTCCTCTGTCATAGCTTGCTTCCAAACAGGGTTAGAATCAGCTTCCTTGAAGGAAGTTGGTTCATGGGTGGACAGTAAAGTGGCATAACAATGATAATCACGAAGGTGAGAAGGAACTTGTCTTACCCGAGCGGAGCGTCGTGCTTCATCTTGTGGTTGAGAGGAGCTAGGATCCATAGACTTAGCAGATGGCTCAGAAGTAGTACTTGGAATTGGTGCAGATGATTGATCGTGATCAGATGGCACAGATGGGGCCGGTGAAGGTTCAGATGGAACAGATGAAGGTTCCGGTTGAGAAGAGGCGGAAGGAGGTGGAACAGATGGCACAGAATAAGGCTCAGATGGAGGTGAGTTAGAAGGAGGTGGGACAGATGGTGAGGTCAGTATGGAATCAAAATGTAGTGAGTCCAAAGAGATAGAGTTATCAGTGAAGAAGGAAGTGGAGGGATTGGGTATGTCTTGAAATTTGGATACTGTTGAGAAGGGAAGATGTTCCCAGAACGTGACATGACGGGATATACGTAGTCTTTTAGAGACTGGATCTCAACAACGATAACATTTGTGTTCAATACCGTAGCCAATAAAGCAGCATAATCGAGAACGAGGTTCAAGTTTGGTGTGTTCATGAGGTTGCAACTGAACAAAGCAGGCACAACCCCATACTTTTAGGAGTTCATATGCAGGGGAGACCCCATGGAGCATTTCATAGGGAGACTTTTGATTGAGGATGGGAGTCGGGTGACGGTTGATGGTGTAGACAGCCGTGAAGGCAGCTTCGCCCCAAAAACGTTCTGGACACTTGGCTGAGATTAATAGAGTACGAACAGTATCGAGGATGTGGCGATGTTTACGTTCTGCACGTCCATTTTGCGGAGAGGTGTCTGGACAGGAGTACTAAGAAAGAGTACCCTGAGATCGAAGAAAAGAGAGGAGAGAAGATTCTTTGTATTCCATAGCATTATCTGCTCGAAGAATCTTTATAGGTTTGGAAAACTGGGTTTGGATCATACGAGCGAAGGTGATGTAGATTTGAGGTAGTTCGGAGCGATGTTTCATGAGATATATCCATGTAAATCGTGTGTGATCATCGATAAAGATAACGAAGTATCTATAACCCCCCATGGATGGATGTGGGGCTGGCCCCCAAACATCAGAGTGAATGAGGTCAAAAGGGGAAGCAGAATTGAGTTCATTTAGTTGAAAAGGTAAGGCATGGTGTTTACCAAGTTGACAGGATAAGCAAGAAATGTTTTCAGAAGAGGTGTTGCCTAACAGTCCTGAACTAGCTAACAGTTTTATCCTAGCTAGAGATAAATGTCCTAGTCGTTTATGCCACAATTCAAAGGAAGGGGTACTGGAAATAGAGGCAACATGATTTGAGGATTGTAAGGGGAGACGAAGGTAGGCCACTTCAACCATCCGACCAACTTTACGGCCTACTCCAAGGATCTGCTTGGTCTTTGGATCCTGCACAACACAACCAGTAGGATGAAACAAAACAATTAGGCCGGATTCCATAAGTTGAGTGATAGAAATCAGACTCAGAGATAAGTTTGGAATATGTAGCACATCAGGTAATTGAAGGTTGGTGGTAGATACAGTTCCACTGAAAGATACGGGTAACCGAGTGTCATCCGCAGTGCGGACTGATGAGTACATGTTGGAGGTTTGCTTAGAGATAAACCCGTCAGCCTTAGGTGTCATGTGGTTACAGCAACCAGAGTCGAATAGCCAAGGATTGCCTGGTGCTAAGATATTGCACTGAGAATTCATTCCCATAGAACCTGTCAGGAGTCGCTCTATTAGGTCTTGGTTTTGTCGCAGGAGTGCCATAGAATCAGGTGATGAGTTGGTGTTATGCATAGGTGATGAGTTGGTGTTATGCATTCCCATAGAACCTGTCAGGAGTCGTTTTATTTGGTCTTGGTTTTGTCACAGGAGTGC
Organism: Saussurea involucrata; assembly: GCA_033807775.1. Taxonomy (NCBI): domain Eukaryota; kingdom Viridiplantae; phylum Streptophyta; class Magnoliopsida; order Asterales; family Asteraceae; genus Saussurea; species Saussurea involucrata. The sequence goes on along the minus strand of JAWVWS010001006.1, from coordinate 185,483 downwards.
CACAGAGTCAGGTGAAGAGTTGTTGTTATGCAGTGCCTGAATTGGTGGTGTAGAGGAGTCTGGAGTGATTGATGCAGCAAAGGACTGAGTACGCAGTTGCCTTAGATTACCGGAGTGACGTTGATTACCTGAGTTCCTTGGATATTTTAGACAGTCAGACCCATAGTGTCGTGGTTGTGTGATCCCACACCAACGACATTTTCGAATTGGGCAGTTGAGAAGAAGATGAGAAGTAGAGTGACAATATGAGCAGTCACTGTATTGAGACTCGGTACGGAGGGCCATCTGACGGATTAGGAAATTGAAAATCGAAAAGAGGAGTTTCTGATTTGTGAGTTTGAATAAAAGAGGTTATGAACAGTACCAAGTCGCAATGGTTAGTTGAGATTTGGGGTTGTGAACAGTGTCAAGTCGCAATGGTCATGGTCATGGTCATGAACAGTACCAAGTCGCAATGGTCAGTTGAGATTTGGGGTTGTGAATAGTACGAAGTCGCAGTGGTCAGTTGTGATTTGGAGGTGAATAGTACGAAGTCGCAGTGGTCAGTTGCGATTTGGAGTTGAATAGTACGAAGTCGCAGTGGTCAGTTGCGATTTGGAGGTGAATAGTACGAAGTCGCAGTGGTCAGTTGCGATTTGGAGGTGAATAGTACGAAGTCGTAGTGGTCAGTTGCGATTTGGAGGTGAATAGTACGAAGTCGCAGTGGTCAGTTGCGACTTGGATGAGTGTGTGCGTTGCGACTTGGATGAGTGTGTGCGTTGCGACTTGGATGAACGTATGATGTTCTTGAGTCGGGTTTTGCAAAACAGATCGGTTTTGGCTGAAAATTGGTACGTAGGTTCGTGATGATATTCTGAGCAACTTTAGAACTTGGAATTTTGTCAAAAAACCAACAGAGAATGGATTTTCTGAGCAAAATCGACACTAGCAAAATAAGGGAAATAAACTTGACAATGCAGATCTGAAAGATGGTTGAGGATGCTTACCTAGAGCTCTGATACCATGTTAGAATATGTGAGTAGGTTGATAGATTGAGAGAGAGACACTAGAGATGGTGGCAGAATCAGCCGTTTTCATATATTGAGAGAGTAATACAAATGAAGTGTCTAACCTAATAATGAAACCCTAAGAGACTATTTATACAAGGTAAGTTACACAATTACAGAAAGGACCTTGAACTATACATATTGACATTAATACTCTAACAGCACGTATGCTAGTAAGTGTAATGGATCCATAGGCATTGACATTAATTGAAAACGTGGAATAGGCATAAAGTAAATTGTAATTCCTGTTGACGTGAAATGAGAAATAGACAATAAGTAAATTGTAATTCCCATTTTGTATTGTGACACGAAATGAGGAATAGGCATAAGGTAAATTGTAATTCCCATTTCGTATTGTGACGAGAAATCTTGGAATAGGCGTGAGTTAATCGTAATTCCTGATTTCTATGGGAAGATAAGAGATATGCATGAGTTTAATTGTAATCTTTACTTCCATTCCAAGAAATAGGTATAAAGTAAATTGTAATTTCTTGGACATGAGCAATGATCTAGAATCTGTGATGATTCGTAGTAGGCTCTCGAACGTGATGATATGACTTACTTAGTGTTAGTTATATTCATGAAATCGGGTATATTCCCGTCATCGAAAGATGTTATGTGTACGGTAAGAATGGTGGCAAATCAGGTTTGTTTATATGTTTTGCTTACATTTGGTTTCAAAGCTTATAAAATGTTAATTTGGAAAATTGAATGTTCTCACTAGGCGTAAGTCTAATCTTTTCAAGTTAACTTTTCTTGCCTGGTAATAGCTCGGGAAGGGATAAGCAGGGATGCGTGTCGAGAAGTTCCAGAGCTATGTTTTTGGTGATGTAATGGAGAAGTTAGGGAAAGCATTGAGGTTTCGGAGATTTATAGACAACCCTTATAATCTGATCGCGCACGTTATGGATTAGATTAGTATGTTGTTTATAATAGCTGGATGCATATACAAATCTTGTTATGACTTCTCCATTTATGTATAAAATATTTGGAAATAGTTGTCTTGGACCTTATAAAATTAAGGTTTAAATTTGTTGTGATTTTGGATGTTTCAATCTGGCAATCAAACAACCAGACCACAAAGGGTACCAATTGTATTAGATGGAGTCTTTTGGGTTAATACTTCTAATGCATGGATCTACGTTCAATTCTCCATATATAGGATCATCAAAATCATTTGGATTGTTTGTTAATTATTTTGTTTGAAAGTTGTTAGTCTCAATCTTTGATGGGTTGGATCAAATGGGACGAAATTAACCACCTTGAATACGACTGTAGAGTAGCAATCAAGATCATCATGGGCACAACAGAAGAAGGAAGAATTGTACTCTCATTGATATGATCATGCCATATGCAATAACGTGCCTCATTTTTATTACATACACATGTATTATATATATATATATATATATATATAGGCTGGGTATCAAATACAAACCAACTAGTTTGTACAAACCCGTACAAACTCAATCTACCTTCGTGAATTTGCAATTTTTTTTAATTTGGCTTCATGAATCTATATTTTGGCTTCATGAATATAAAATTTGGCTTCATAAATATATAATTTGGCTTCATGAATCTATATTTTCCGGTGGAGCCCTAAAATACCCTTATAAATAAATAAAAAGGAAGTTATGGAGCCAAATTATATATTCATGAAGCCAAATTTTATATTCATGAAGCCAAAATATAGATTCATGAAGCCAAATTAAAAAAATTGCAAAATCATGAAGGTAGATTGAGTTTGTACGGGTTTGTACAAACTAGTTGGTTTGTACCCGATACCACCCCTATATATATATATGTATATATATATATATATATATATATATAGGGACGGGTTCAAATGAGGAGCGCGTCAAAACGTGAGAACGTGAGGAGCACTCCCGTGCTTCGGATCACATATGATTTACAGCTGCAAATCACATGTGATTCACAACTGATCTGGACTCGAATTGACAGTTATGAATCATTAATGATTTACAGTGTTGAATCACATGTGATCCGCGACCTGCAGCATCGCGCCACGCCTCGCGCCACTTTTGCGCGAATTTTCGAGAAGTTCCGATTTTTTAGCAGTGTAAATCATATGTGATCCGAAGCACGGGAGTGCTCCTCACGTTCTCACGTTTTGACGCGCTCCTCACGTGAACCTTCCCCTCTCTCTCTCTCTCTCTCTCTATATATATATATATATATATATATATATATCTAACACTTACAAATATTAATTATTAATTAACATAGAAAAAAGATTCACGGTTCTTCTTTCGTTTTTGTGGTATTTGCAAGCCTATTAAATGCACCGCCTCCCTAACTAGCACCGTAGCACGCACTAAACTTTCCTTCAATATATATCTACAGTAATTTAATATTATTAATGATATATTTTCCTTCAATCATATAAAATCAATATCATACCAAACACTTTCTCCAATTTCTGTATCACAGGTCACTGTGACTTTATATATACCTTCTGCCTGTATTAAAATTTTGCATTTTGCATGCACTCATACCTTACACATACATCTATATACATCACACAGTACTCTGGTGCATCCTAGTTTAAAGTACCTTACACCCATATATATATATATATATATATACATATATTTATAATTAATTAAGTTTCCAGGCCACCCTTTCTTTTACTATGGTGGCCGTGGCTGCTGTGCATGGTGGAGGTGGTGATCCAGAAAAACCGACGGTGGGGATTGGTGGTTCTTCCAATTCCGGTGGTGATCATGAGAGTATTAAAGATAAGAAGTTGATGAATGGTCTACTTGAGGCTGTGGATGAAGATCATGTCAAGTTCTTGAGGAGATTAAGAGAAAGAATTGACAGGTAAAATTAAAGTTCGTTAATATTTCTTTTAAATATTTTCTGGTTTTTCAGTTTATTTTTATCTGCAATTTATTTAGTATCTAAATTATATATTTTCTAATATAAAAAAGCTTGTGAATCCAATTGTTTAAATATCTTTAGAAAAAATAAAATTACAATAATCTTGATCTGATATATATATATATATATATATATAACAAGAAAGGGTTATAGGGTTTTTACACCTTCGGGTCTTTTTTGGTATTTAGAGGAATAACATTTTGATAGATTCTTGTTAATGTATGATTTTCAAATAAAGGTATTTTATGTACGTAATAGATTTTTTTTGTGAGCTCCATATGTGTTTTTAAATATGTCAAAAATACATACATATTTAATTTTAGGTACTTTTACGTTAGGATGAGACATTTTTTGTTTTAATCTGTTAAAAAAATAATACATACATATATATATATATATATATATAATTAAGTTTCGATGAAAATGAAAGTTATGGTAAAAAACGTAAGAAAAAATCTAGACTATTGAATCAATCTTAATTGAAAATCAACACTAATGAGATGCATCAAACTGCAATTCATGAGAGAGACGTAATTGATGGATGATGTGAGATTAAATGTGATCAATGGTTCAGATCTCTTATTACGTTTCTCACATAACTCTTTTTTTCACATGATTTTTCGTGTGTATATATATATATATATAGGGTTAAGGTTCCGGTGAGAAAAGCAGTTACAGTGAGAAATGTAAGAAGGAATCTCGACCCTTGGATTAATCTTAATTAAAGATCAACACTAACGGAATGCACTAGATCAATTTGCATGAGAAAGACAATTCATAGGTAAATATGAGATTAAAAATGATCAAAAGTTCAGATCTATTTTTCTAATAAAATCTTTCGTGTTTATGTATTTATATATAGGGTGTATTTCAATTGCGAACCAAACAATTCTAAAAAACTATACAAACACACTCAAAAAGTTATTCTCTCAAATAACAGAGAAACAAACAAAGATGTATGGGAAAAAGAAATTAAATGCAGCCAAATATAAATCAATTAAAAAGAGGGGAACAAATTAACAAGGAAAAGATATGTGCTTCTTCTTTTTTGTATTAATTCTAAAATCTATCTGAATAATATCTAAATAAAAAAACAGATAAAGTTATTACAAAAATGTCTAACTGAAAAAGATGATTTTGTCATAGACAAAACCAAAGAAAAATAAAATCAACGTCTCTTGATTATTTAATTTGATGAAATTGTTTTATATAATTGTTTTTTTGATTAAATTGTTTCATATATTTGTGTTTTTTTATGTAGTTTCATGTATTTTTCTCATTCTAATGAAATTGTTTCATGTTTTTTCTCAGTCTGATGAAATGTTTTTCATTTTTACATGAAATACGCAAATATATGAAACAATTTCATCAAGAAAAGAATGATATGAAACAATTTTAACAAATTGAACAATTTCATGAACCAATTTCATTAATTTAACCAATGAAATCGATGGTATGCATGATTTGCAAAATTAGAGTGGTTTATAAATGAAACTATCCCTATATATTGCAATATGTGATCGTACTATTATCTTCATATTATAAATTGGTTCATTTTTAGTTTGTTAGTTATCAACTTATTTATAATAAATGGCTAAATTATCAATTAATAATGAACTAATTTATCAAAAATAGAGTAAACTGCAATTTTGGTCCCTGTGGTTTAGTGATTATAACACATTTGGTCCCTACAGTTTAAAAATTACACTTTAGCCACTACAGTTTGCATTTCGGTCAGGATTTGGTCCCTCGTCGTTAAGTCCATTAAAAAATCTCGTTAGATGAGGGGTATTTTCGTCTTTTTCACTTTTACTCTATTTTTCTTTAATAAATAAACTGTAGGGACTAAATGTGTTATACAATAACTTTATTTTTTTCTTATTGAATCTTCATCTTTCCCAAATGAATAATAAGAACACCATGATGAACACCAAATCCAACCTCAAAAACACTAAGCAAATCCTAAATTCACATCCAAATCTGGCAAGTTATCAGATCGTGATCTGGGTTTCAGATCTACACATTTCAGTTTTCTTCTTATGTTCACTTTTTTTTGTTTCTAGGTGTGTTTCAGATCTGTAAATATGTTTGATTTGGTAGTATGAACCAAAGTACTTTTTGCTTGGGAAAAAAATGTCAAAAAAACATTGATGTTGAAACAGATTTGGATTTGAATTTAGGATTTGCTTAGTGTTTTTGAGATTGGATTTGGTGTTCTTATTATTCATTTGGGGAAGATGAAGATTCAATAAGAAAAAAAATAAAATTATTGTATAACACATTTAGTCCCTATAGTTTATTTATTAAAGAAAAATAGAGTAAAAGTGAAAAAGACAAAAATACCCCTCATCTAACGAAATTTTTTAATGGACTTAACGACGAGGGACCAAATCCGGACCAAAATGCAAACTGTAGTGGCTAAAGTGTAATTTTTAAACTGTAGGGACCAAATGTGTTATCATCACTAAACCACAGGGACCAAAAGTGTAGTTTACTCTCAAACATATATAGGAAAAGGATTGTGACATACATAATAGATGGTTATGGTTCGATCTCGGTCAACACTTACTTATAACAATAATGATGGTATAAAAAAAGAATATGCAGAACCAAACGTCTACTAAGATCATGAGTACCGCTTCTTATCTTACCCTCTGGACCCTGATGCCACATCAGCGACACATCAGTTTTTCTCTTTCCTACCCTCCTTACCCTAAAGTGGAGTACCGCTTCCTATCATACCCTCTGAACCCACTCTTACCCGCACCCACCGATTATATTTAAAAAAAAATTAGGACCGGGTTCCCGAACCCACTCTTACTCGCACCCACCGAACCCGCGGTACCCGTACCGTGTACCCGGGCTACCCGCCCCAACCCGATGTGAACCCGGCCGTGGTACCCGATGACGGTACGCACGGCCTAAAACCTTGTAATCGGGAATAATAATTACCTTTTTATTTAGTGGAAATAAAAATAAATTATTAAAAAGAATCATTTCATTAATAAGAGACATCTCTCCTCAACCGCCTTTGTCACATACGGATATGGTCTGTTTACGCATTTATTATGGATATGGTTGGGCAGTTCTTGACTCCCATAAAGTTTTATTTTTTAAATATACTTGTTATTTTAATCAAGAATTAATTTGACAAATTTCGTCAATTTTATTTGTTTTAATATTAATTGTTTTACTCATTTTATGTTGATGGCTTAATCTCTTAGCCGCTTTCTTTCTAAAATTACTGAAATAACCGACATGTTTGTAAAATCCACCGAACCCGCGGTACCCGTACCGTGTATCCGGGCTACCCGCCCCAACCCGATGTGAACCCGGCCGTGGTACCCGATGACGGTACGCACGGCCTAAAACCTTGTAATCGGGAATAATAATTACCTTTTTATTTAGTGGAAATAAAAATAAATTATTAAAAAGAATCATTTCATTAATAAGAGACATCTCTCCTCAACCGCCTTTGTCACAAACGGATATGGTCTGTTTACGCATTTATTAGGGATATGGTTGGGCAGTTCTTGACTCCCATAAAGTTTTATTTTTTAAATATATTTGTTATTTTAATCAATAATTAATTTGACAAATTTCGTCAATTTTATTTGTTTTAATATTAATTGTTTTACTCATTTTATGTTGATGGCTTAATCTCTTAGCCGCTTTCTTTCTAAAATTACTGAAATAACCGACATGTTTGTAAAATCCATCGCAATTATAAACCTGGGTGAAAAAAAATCTGGTTAAGATAAAGAATTAATAAATGCAAGGTTTTGTTTCAATTTAATAAATGCGAACATGGATTTTTATATAAAGAATTAATAGATGGGAACATGGATTTGTGAAAAGGAACCTCGTAAAGTTGGGTTTTGTTTCAACATGAAAATTAGGAGACAGTTTTTTTATGTTCGTAAATGCGAATATATGTTTGTAAATGCTCTTACAAATTATTCCAATTGTTACAAATTTTACTCTTACGACAATATGGGTTTTTATGTTTTTTACGAAGATAGGCTGAAAGTGTAAAATATTTTTTATCTTTTGCATGAGTTTGCAATTACGTACAATGGGTTTTCATTTTTAGGAAGAAAGTGGCTAAGAGATTAAGCCATCAACATAAAATAGTTAAAACAACTAATTTCCCTTTAATTTATTATGCTATTTCTTTATTCAAATTTGAATTATTTCTTAAACGTCATGACATACTTTTTAAAATTATGTTTAAAACAATAATTGTTATACAATTTCTGTTGGTCTTTCCTTTATATTAAACCCCTTTTTTCGATTGTTTCATGTTATTTTTGACTGGGTCAACTTCAAGGGAAAATCTCAAAAAATAGAAAATTGAGGAATACCTTGATAACCATTCATTTGGACAGTATGTATTTATACATAAAAAACAGCTTAATTTACTTGTATGTACAAGTGCATACTGTCCAGATAAATGACTACTAGGGTGTTCCTTAGTTTTCTGTTTTTTTTAGGTTTTCCACTGAATCTCTCTCTCTCTCTCTCTATATATATATATATATCCCCTATATATAGAAGAAATTTTAAATGAAAACTTAATTTTCAATGTGCAAGTGAGGACGAATCTCGGTCACTCAATCTCTTTTGATCCAACAACTCATATTAAATAAAGTTTTTAATAATAATTATTAGTTAATGTGATTAGAGGTAAAAATGGAAGATAATATAAACTCACATCTACCATATTTGAATTTTTTATTTTCTTTTTTAATTAAAAATTGTTACCTTCTTCAACTTTAAAATAAATTATCTTAAAAATTAATAATATTTTAATCAAACAAATTACAACAAAAAAACGAGAATTTCGTGCTCTTCGATATGACATCCATCTCGATATAAATTTTGGTTGTTTTAACTGTTTTCTACGTGAAAGCTATATATGTGTTGTATTCATTATGAATATTTATGTACGTTCAAGTGTGTACAACACATCGATACCGTAAGTCCGTAACTCGATACACTTTCTTCAACATTTTTCTTCAACGTCGTAAGGCATCGCGTTCTTCATCACCATAACCCAACACCAATCCAGACAAATCGAGAACCTATCGAGTTTCGGGTGTGAACCGGGGAACAAAAAAGAGCGTGTCACGTCTCCACACCTTCACGGGTCATTCATGTATTATTCATTATGAATAATGTATCATTAAGGATGAATAATACAACATTCAGGGTGAATAATACACGATTCATGAATTCGTGTATTATTCATCCTGAATGTTGTATAATTCATCCTGAATACTATATTATTCATTATGAATAGTGAATGAACGTTTACCTTTGTTATTCATACCGAATGTGGACTCATGGGGATGTGCATACATATTCTAATGAATAAAACCAAGTTTTGGTTGTGAATCAGGGAACAAAAGAGAGTGTGTCATGTGTCCACACCTTCACGAACCATTCATATATTATTCATCATGAATAATGTATCATTCAGAATGAATAATACAACATTCAGTGTGAAAAATACACGATTCCTGATGAATAATACATGAATCGTGAATTCATGTATTATTCATCCTGAATGTTGTATTATTCATCCTAAATATTGTATTATTCAACATGAATAGTGAATAACGTTCACCTTTATTATTCATACTGAATGTGGACACCCGGGGACGTACATACATATTCATAATGAATATAACACATATATATCATTTCACGTAAAAATTATTAAAACAGCAAAAAAATTATATCAATATGGATATCATATCGAAGAGCACGAAATTCTCGTTTTTTTATGTAATTTGTTTGATTAAAATATTATTAATTTTTAAGATAATTTATTTTAAACTTTAAAGAGGTAAAAAAAATTTAATTAAAAAATAAAATAAAAAGTCAAATAAGGTAGGCGCTATTCAAATTTCCAGATGTGCCCCTAATCACTTCTCAATCAATCTTATTATGTTTTAACCATTGATTACTTTATAAATTTTGATCAATGGCTAAAATTGGTTCTCACGTGCACAATGAAAAATGAGTTTTCATTTGAACTCACCCCTATATATATATATATATATATATATATATATATATATATATAGGGAAAGATTCAATAGAAAAGTGCAAATATTTAGAGAAATAGAGAAGTAAAAAAACACGGGACCGTTCATATATGAACAGTCATATATGAACGTTCATATATAAACGTTCATATATGACTGTTATATGAACGTTCATTTATGAACGTTCATGAATGATTTATAGTTCATTCATCGTAGTTATGACTTTAGAATAAAAAACAAAATTGATCATATCACGATTTATTTTATAAGCCTACTTGGGTGTTGAGTATTTATTTGTAAGAACTGAATTTTTTGCACTCGATAGTTTCAATTCCAGAGAAAAGAATCCAGTCAAAATTATAAATCAGATATTTAATAAACTAGATGGACGACTGATATTGGTTTATAATATTTGATAACCCCTCCCTCCTCTATTCCAATATGCTTCCACCGCCCTTTATTGCCATTCAATTTGTTGCCGCTAGGCACCACCACTACTTCAGCTTCTTTCTTCTTCTCCTTCACTCTACCACTTTGGCCATTATAACTCCCTCGGCCCTCCCCCGTATATAGTAACCCATCCGAGATCAAAGCTGGTTGAACCAGAACAACCTCGTCGTCATCGTCACCAACAATTTGAGTGTGTTTCCTCCGTAAAATGGGTTTTGCCTCGCTACTCGATTTGAGCACCATACCCTAGCCTCCCTTCACCCATTGCCTCCATTCCAACCTTTGTTCTTTTTCTACTGTTTCTAGCCTTCTTCGATCTCCACCCCCAACATCTCTTCAATTTGTTTTTCATTGATTTGGGCTTTTGAATTTGGGTTTAATGTAATTTTTATTTTTAGAACATGATTTAATATTTGATTTTAGGTTTCGGATTAGGGTTTTGATTTTAGTAGGTTGAGTTACTTTGCTAAATAAGAAGATATGGGGCTAAGAGGAGGGGGTGGGATTTCATCAATGAGGAGACAAAAAAATGAGAAAGAAGAAAAAAAAACAGGAAGTGCCTAGCTACTTTGTTAATAAATAGGAGAAAAAGACTAAAATACTCTTTATTTAGTAGGAAGGGAGTAAAATCAAACATTTTTGTATACCGTAAGGGTGTTTTTGCAATAAAAAACTATTAGACCTAATTCAATAAACAACAAGGACCCAAAATACAATTAAGTGCGAACATCTTTTAATATTGTTTGACCTGTTTGGCTCACTTCACTTTTTAGCCATGTGTCTCATATTTTTGGTACGTATTTATTATTTAAAAAGGTATTTAATTCGAAATTAATTAAAGCCCGTATTTATGAAATTATTACGAAAGTGATTGTTCCTGGCTTGTAATACAACAAACCTGTGGCCAAGAAGAAACATCCCTAGAAGCTGCAACCAGTTCCTTTCTTTCGATCCTTGAATTATAATCAATTTTTTTATATATTTTTATTTAAAATTGGTAACTAAATTTACTGTATTAGAAAAGAAGATATACTAGAATACAATAAATTTTACGTTAGTTATTTTTTAGTCTATTATAGAATTTTTTTTCTCTTAATTATAGAAACACATTTAGTTTTATAATTTTCTATATATATTATACCTATTGTAACCATTAAAACTGTTACTTTTGTAACATTTGCTGATATGGATATCAAGTTTTCAAATTTTATTGATTGAAAAAACGTAATAATGAATCAGTAGATTAGTAGTTAAAATAATATTAATTGAATATTGATATATGCATTATCAAATTGTAACAGCCCAAACATTTAAAATAAAGCATCACAATTAAAAAATTACGCAACTAGCCAAAACGGCCCCAAAATGTTACGGGATACAACCATTACAAAATTAGGGGTGTGGAACAACCTATACACAACTAAGAATTTCTTAACAAAGTCTCGAATTAAAGCAAAGTAAATATATCTATCATCTACTCCTCATCTCCAGCTTAGGCTTTCTCCCTGCCCTTGCCCGAACCTCCTACTATATGTTTCCCTGAAAATAGGTTTAGATTTGAAAATGCGAGGGTTAGACCATGAGGTCTAGTGAGGCCCCTCTAGCAATTATCGCGCCTCAGAAAAAAAAAACATAAAAATAGTTTATAAGCAACCAAAATCATTTAGCTTTTATCAACAAGCATCCACGCATGAAATGGCACACTGGAGTCCCGTATACCGGTGACAACGTGTCAGACTCACACTGTCTTAGTTGGAACACACCCTCCATGTCATAAACGGGACACATCCCCCGATATGAGTACTAGTAGGACACCCCCCCCTAGTCGTATCATGATCACCGTCAAATGTATGCATACACGACCACATAACTTACCAAACATAGGAATCTTACAACTTTATACATGTAAGATAAAACATCCAGTTTCATAATATCACATGCGTTTAAAATAGCATGCAAATCATCACATTTTCAGTTAGAAAAACTCACATGTTGTCCTTGCTCAAATCTTCTCACTTATGCTTCGGATCTCTAGGTTGGACACCTATGTTTTAAAGAAAACGAGAGTGATAAATCATAGGTCTAACACTTAATATTATTCTTAAACAACTCCCTTCAATCCCTGTTTGGCTCGAACTCTCCTAATCTGGAAACGGAGTCCCAGGCCGCGCTTTTCCGGACTACTCACTTCCGGATTACACTTCCGGACTCACTTCCGGATACACTTCCGGACTACACTTCCGGACTACACTTCCGGACTCACTTATGGATTACACTTTCGGACTCACTTCCAGAAACCCACTCATCCAGAAAACTTCATCCCGGGCGATTCTGGGTACGAAGGGTTCTGTCAAACAGACCCAAAACTAACTATCCAATATTAATCAATATTCTAAGGTCCTTATGATACGAAAATCGGTAGATGAGTATTCATAACATGATTAAAGAACAATTTATCCCAACGAAATCCTCCCTTATCAGCACCATACCACTGATTGAACATTTCACACTTAAGAAGAAAAGATTGACAGAGGCAACAACACTCTCTTTGGCCTTACAAGATCGATAAAAGATTAAAATAGTGATTACCTTTGATGAACTTGATAAATAATCTCTTCCGATTAACTCTCATTCTCCCAAAATCGCAATAATCAGCTTGAGGCTCCTCTTCTCCCCAAAACACGCACACAACCGCCAAATATGCAGATATATGGTTTTGTGCAATCATTAAGGATTTTATACCCTTATTCTATTATTTTTCAAAACAACCCCTGAAGTTCATAAATCTCACTTCTCTTCCTCAACTCTTATTCCTTTAAATAAAACCTCAGTTATTACAATACCCCCCCCCTCAAAAGAATTCCGTCCCCGGAATTCCTTTGTCGAAAAGATGAGGGTACCTGGATCTCATGTCCGATTCTACTTCCCAAGTTGCCTCATGTCCCTTATGATACCACCACTTAACCTTTACCAATCTAATATTCTTATTTCTCAGTTTTCGGACTTTACTATCCACGATCTCTACTGGTTCTTCCACATACGTCAAACGTTCATCTATACTGATATCCTCTAACGACACTACCACATCCGACTCAGCTAAACACTTCTTCAAATTCGAAACATGAAATGTTGGATGTACTCCTTTTAATCCCTTAGGTAGATCCAACTTGTAGGCTACTGCTCCAATTCGTTCTACAATGACAAAGGGCCCCACATACCTTGGCCTCAGCTTTTCTTTCTTTCCGAAACGAACTACGCCTTTCCAAGGCGAGACTTTTAGCATCACCTTATCACCAACTTGAAACTCGATAGGTTTCCTCCTTTTGTTTGCGTACTTCCTTTGCCGATCCTGTGCGACTCTCATTTTCTCGCGAATTAGTTCTATTTTATCAGCTGTCACTTACACGATTTCCGGACCTGCTAGCCGTCTTTCCCCCACCTCATTCCAACATAACGGCGTCTGACACTTGCGTCCGTATAATGCTTCAAATGGCGCCGCTTGGATACTCGCGTGATAACTGTTATTATACGAGAATTCTATCAACGACAAGTGTATGTCCCATGAACCTTTGAAATCAATTACGCATGCTCGGAGCATATCCTCTAACGTATGTATAGTTCTTTCGCTCTGACCATCCGTCTGAGGATGATACGCCGTACTCAGCTTGAGTTGCGATCCCAACTCTCTTTGAAGGCTTCTCCAAAACGATGATGTGAACCGACTATCCCGATCCGACACTATAGATTGCGGCACTCTGTGTCTCGACACGATCTCATTTACATACAACCTCGCCAATTTCTCTAACGGATAAAGACCTAGAATAAAGAGCAAACTACAAATTTCGTCCCCGTGGTTTGTCGAGAATAACATTTTTCATCCCTACAATTTTGAAAGTATAACATGGCTACCGTGATTTGCAAAAACGTCTGGATTTGATCCCTCTCTATTGGCTGTTAAAAAATTCTTTTAAATGAGAAGCATTTTCGTCATTTTATATTTTTTACCCAATCAAAATACATTTTATACTTTTGGCCTCTATGGTATTTGATTGGGTAAAATATTTTTTTTAACAAAATGACAAAAATGTCATCCTTAGATAGAAGAAGCAAATCCGACCATTTTTACAAATTATGATGACCATCTTATAATTTTAAAACTATAGAAACAAAAAGTATTATTTTCAACAAACCATGGGGACAAAATATATAGTTTACTCTAGAAAAAATTAAAGATATGAACAAATTAAAGAAACAAAACAAGTCATAATGATTTTTAAAATATTAGAGTAAACTTCACTTTTGGTCCTCAACATTTGTCAGTTTTAATGGATATCTTCCTTAAATTAACCAAACTTGGATTTGGTTTCTCACTTTTGTCATTTCACTTTGGTTTTGGTTCCTCCTTCTAAGTAGTTCTAACGGCCCTTAACTTTTTTCGTTAACTTTAATTAAGTTAGTGGTAGTTTAGTCATTTTACTGATGGATAAAGGGGTGGGCGATGTGGCTGTTGGTGGTGCAAGTTTTGGGGAGATGGTTTCTGGGTAGGAATTGAACGAAAGACGTCCATTTTCAACAGTGTGCTGCGACTGGGTACATAGGAGGTGGAGTTTGATTCTCCATTTTTCTTGACCTCTTCATCTTCTTCTCTTTGATTTTTTTTTCAATATCCAGAACCGATCTTCTTCTCTTTGATTTTCTATAAAACCCATAACCGAGAAATAAAATCCATCATTAACCTCTACATCTTCTTTAGTGTTTGCAGATTTGTGTATGTCCAACCCCTCGGTTTTAGATTTCGATTTGAGATTTGATTTAGGTTTTGGGTTTGTTTTAGGGTTATTAATTTAGGATTACGCAAAACAATGGGTCACAACCAATGTTCTAAATGGCGTGAGACGTAGCGTGGCGGTGATGCTAAACCTCAAGCCGTAGGAGCCACGACGAAGTCATGGCGTTTTCAAGACGTGACTTATGACGTCACATTTCTAAATTCATATATAATATTATATATAAAAGTTAAAAACATATGTTTTGTAATGTTCCTCAATGAGTCAATAGTAATAAGCAAGTTAAATTATGTTATATATTTAAAAGCAAATAAAACATTAAAAACGTAATTTAAAAAAAATCTCATTACGAAAACTGCGTAGTAGGCTGCGTGTCACGGACTTAACGTGACGTGAGACACAAGCCTTGTACCATGGCGCGTCATGGCGCCTGCGTGGCGAGTCTCTTTAGAACCATGGTCTCAACAAACTTGGTTTGGGTTTCCATACGAGCAGAGAAGTGGTAGAAGATCGAAAATGGCAGAGGTTGTGCTTGGAGTTCACCGAAAATGGGGTGTGGGGAAGATGGTTTCCTGCAAAGTAGTAAGAGAAGAAGGTACGGATTAGGGGTGGGTCTAGGCATGGCAACGGGGCGGGTATGGGGCGGGGATCTCCATCCCCGGGCCCGGCCCCGGTTTGTGATACCCTCCCCCGGCCCCGGGCGGGTACGGGGATTAGTGATGGACATTTTACCCGTCGGGTCGGGTACCCACGGGTACCCGCCCCTAATAGGGCGGGGATTCCCCGGCTAATCGGGTAACGGGGCGGGGAGGGGTATTGTTTTTCATACCCGAAGCGGGTTCGGGGTCGGGGATGGTATTACCCGCCCCTAATAATACCCGATATATATTTTTATATATAATTTAATTAGTTTGTTATTCGTTGTTTGATAATTTTATACTTTAAAATTTGTCATGAACTATGATTACACATGGTTGATTATATCATTATATGTTTTTGAAACTTGAGGTTTATTTATTTGTTTTAAAAATTAAAAACTGGCTAATTTCTTTTTCTTTAAAAATAACTTAATTATTTTTTTCCATAAACGGGTACCCAACGGGTTCCCCATACCCATCGGGGATTTTCTCCCCCGAACCCGTCGGGGATTAGTCGAGGCGGGGTCGGGGACGGGGGGCTTAAACGGGGGTCGGGGTCGGGGACGGGGGATGCGTTACCCGCCTAATACCGCCCCGTTTCCATCCCTAACGGGGATACCAACCCCGGCCCCGGTCAACTTTTGGTCAAGACCCGGTCAACATCCGTCCCCGGTTTGTACCCGGTTCCCCGACCCGGTTGGTGTTTTTTGGCTTTTTAACAAATATTATCATATATACACATACTCATCCAAAACCAGAAGTTGGTATTCACTGGTTAGATGGAGTTGTGTGGATTTCCAAGTTGTACATCTGGAGTTGGTGGTTTTAAATGGGATCTAGATTTTTACTTAATTTAAAATTGTTATCAGCTAAAAGGCTAGAGAAAGCTTGGTAAAAATGTCATTTGGTTATTTAAAAAGTATAATAATTATATATTTTTAGAACTGTTCATCGTAAATATTTATTTTGTAATGGAGGGAGTAAGATGTTTTTGTCGGCAACATTATTGATCAAAGGTTATAATTACCTTTTTTGGTAAACACTTGCTCTTAATAGGGTAAGGCTTCCTTGAATTGGTAAACAAGGCCTAATAAATATGGACACGTGACACGTTCTTGATGATTTCTCGGTTCTCAATAAAAATGAAATAGAAAATGCCCGTACATATAGTTTTTTTTGTTGAAAACACCTGGAACCATCTCGTAGCCCTTGGATGGTTTTTTTTATTTGAACTTGTGGCCAGAAAAAACAGGGTGGTAGGGATGTAAATAAATGGAACTTCGTCGGCTATATTACAATTGCCTGATGTACATATATGCACTGGTTAACAAAAGAAGGGGACCCTATATACCTTAACATAAGTTAACATAACTTGATACAAGTTACCATGAAAATGTTAATATTCCTTTAACATAAATTAATGTATGTTAATACCTTCACATGAAAATGTTAACGTGTGTTTATTTACCTTAACCTATATTAGTATACCCTACCTTGAAAATGTTAACATAGATTCACAAAACCGATCTCACATTCCCGAATGCAGAAAACCAAATGACCAGATTGCCTATCCTTTACAAAACTGACTCACGCCCACCGTGATCCGGTCAAAGGCATTGAAACGTGATCGATACAATTCCCACAAAATGTGAGTTTTTACCAAATTAAAACCCAACCCTATACACACACTCAACACAAGTATATAGACTAGATGATTTATATTTATGTGGAAACAAGTTAATTTTTGGTTATATTTTAGTGATAATAGGTCAAACGTACGGTTTGATTAAAAGTCATTCAAAGTATGCTTAAGGCTTGCTTATCAAAAAATTGGAAAAGCTTTTACTAAGGTAAGAGGTCTAACTAAGATAAGAGGTGAGACTTAAGGGGGTGTTTGGTTTACATAATGGAAGTTGGTAGAATTAGAACCCATCAAAATTTATTTGCATGGCTTAAGGAATTTGAATGAAATTTGATGGAATTAGACCACACATTTGGTTAGTAGGAATTGGAACGAAATCTCTCAAAAGAATTGGAATCTTCATGTTTATTTGGAATAATACAGCTCCGGAATTGGAATTGGAATTGGAATGAAATAACACTAAATGACCAAAATACCCTTTATCACATTTTCATATCTTTTTGTTTCAATTATAAATATAACATAACGATAACATTAATTGGTGGTGGAAAGGTAGGTGGTTAGTTAAATTGAATGTAAAGGTTAATTTTTTCTTTTTAAACCGAAATTATAAAATTTGTTACATTTTGCAGAGAGTTGAAAACCAATTCATTCACTTATGCCAAGGAATGATAAAATCATTAATAAGTGGAAATCAAGGGATTCCATTCATTTCAAATTTTCAACAAGTGAACCAAACAAGAATTATATATAATTTGATAAAATGAATTACCATTCAATTTCCCTTGAGATCCCATTGTTTACTTGAACCAAATAGCACCTAACTAAGTACATAGTGATTTTTACCAAATGTTTTGTATTGAACGTAATAAAAATACCACATTTTCTTTTTACCATGACACTTTCCTTGCTTTTTATGCTCCCATCACACTGATTAATATACCAATGTTGATGATTTTAATGACACCGGTCATTTAGTGTAATTGAAATTAACACGAGTGTCAATGGAGTTTCAAACTGTGATCTAATACAAGTTATAAAGTGCGGAGTGCACACTTGTATATAAGGCGAGTTTGAACCCGGACACGACAAAATAACGGGTCAAGGCGCCGCACCCCCATGCGGGGTCCAAGGGGCAGAGCCCCTGGCGGTGCTCCCACTATCTCTGGTCGAGCGCAGGAGGTACCTAAGTCAATCCTCTGGTTATACTTGATATGTCTAAGTTATGTCTCTGATCATGTATGACCAGAGAACTCAACTATGTTGCAGTTATAATCAACCCGATCTTATCCAAAGACGGTCTGGACTCTGGAACTGCTAGTAACTTCCTATGATCACCATTTCAGTTATTTTTCCTCATTTTTCGAATGGAGGTAGTATATATACAATATACTTATATTATTTGGAATTGACAACCTTCAAAATCTCTCCAGTAATATTGCTCTCCATTTTGTGCCTAAAGTCCAAGTGTTTCCGAGTCTTACCCCATATTGAATTTCGTGGATATCAGTTCGGAAAGTGAATTCACGCGATTCTCAAGTGATCCGGTTATTTGATCATTCTTTTGCCCTAATTTCCTACCTGTTTCTAACAGACCATTGACAATTTTATGAAGTATCTAATCTGCGACAACAATACCATAATCAACAGATTCCTAAATCCGTTGGTAAATACGTGTGTAGGGTTGGGATTGAAACACCAAAGATTGAAGTAAGATATGAGAATTTATCAGTGGAAGGAGATGCTTATGTTGGTGATAGAGCTCTTCCTTCCCTCTACAATGCTATCTTCAACTCAATTGAGGTATAATACTATGTATACTTTCTAAATTCAACTTAATTGTTTTATTCATCCCATCCTCTTTCCTCTTTAATAAGTAATATATTGCAATATTTTAATTGTAGAGCACATTGCAATTGATTGGGCTATGTCCTTCCAAGAAGAGGAAAGTGAAGATCCTTCAATCCATTACTGGTATCATCAAACCATCAAGGTAATTACTTTTTTACTTCAATCCTTGCTAGAATTTTTGTAATTTTTTTTGTTTTACTTCTAATTTTGATAGATTTTTTTTTTCATTTTTCTATCGAAAAATTATGATTAAATACAGGATGACACTGCTTTTAGGTCCACCAGGTGCAGGCAAAACCACATTGCTGCTAGCTCTTGCTGGGAAACTTGATCATGATGTCAAAGTAATATACATATAATTTCTTCCCAAATCTATTTTTCATAAATACACTTTTTTTTCATTTGGATTCTGTTAATTTGTTCAATGTAAATCAATGATGCTTTATGAAATCAGGTATCTGGAAATGTAACCTATTGTGGCCACCAACTATTTGAATTTATTCCTCAAAGAACATGTGCTTATGTAAGTCCACATAATCTTCATACTGGCGAGATGACAGTGAGAGAGACGTTGGATTTTTCAGGACGGTGCTTGGGTGTCGGGAAAAGATACAAACTACTCACAGATATCTTGAAGATGGAGAAAGAAGCAGGAACCAATCCTGATCCAGATATCGTTGCCTTCATGAATTCCACAACTGTCCCAGAAAGAGAAACCAATTTGATCACAGATTACGTTCTCAAGGTTTGTTATATATATATATATATATATTGCTTTAGAATAAAGGTTTATCGAGTTAATTCCGTTTGAGATTTTCGTTCAAAACTTATGTTTTCGTTTAATAGATACTTGGTTTGGAAACTTGTGCTGATACTAT
This sequence comes from Saussurea involucrata, assembly GCA_033807775.1. Lineage (NCBI taxonomy): Eukaryota > Viridiplantae > Streptophyta > Magnoliopsida > Asterales > Asteraceae > Saussurea > Saussurea involucrata. Next base: position 165,234 of record JAWVWS010001006.1, on the reverse strand, counting down.
GGCTGGTGATCAAATGAGAAGAGGTATCTCTGGTGGAGAAAAGAAACGTGTCACTACTGGTATGTTGTTGACTTCTTTTCGTAGAATTGGTGTGCCACGAGACCCTTTTACACTTGAAAAGTCGAAAAACTACAAATGCAATTATGAAAATAAAGACATTATTTGATTCTACATTTTTATTATAACATAAGAGCGAAAACCGTGAATATGTTACACACCAATACAAGTTTGATTTTAAGCAATGATTCATATATGATACGTATTTTCTTTATTTTTTTAGCGCGTAAAACAATCTTTAATGTTTCATATATGAAACAACATTGTATACAACAGGATGTTTCACATGTGTAGTTTCATATACGAAACAACACATGAAAACTGGTTCACAAGTTTATAACATATTTGCATTTGATTTGGCCTTTGATACAGGCGAGATGTTAGTGGGGCCAGCAAATGTGTTTTTGATGGATGAAATATCAACCGGACTGGACAGCTCCACCACTTGTCATATCACCAAGTTCTTAAGACAAATGGTTCATATCATGGATTTAACTGTGGTCATCTCTCTTTTGCAACCCGACCCCGAAACATACAAACTTTTCGATGAGGTCATATTAATGTCAGAAGGGCAAATTGTGTATCAAGGCCCATGCGAAAACGTGCTTGAATTTTTTGAATGGATGGGATTCAAGTGCCCAGAAAGGAAAGGGGTAGCGGACTTTCTTCAAGAGGTAACTTCAAGAAAAGATCAAGAACAATACTGGTTTAAGGCCAATGAACCTTACAGATATATCACGATCCCTGAATTTTCACAATCTTTCAAGTTTTTCCACATTGGACAGAAACTAGAAATAGATATTCGTATACCTTATGATAAATCGAAAGCACATGCGGATGCGTTGGTGAAGGAAAAGTATGGAATTTCTAATATGGAACTACTGAAGGCATGCTTTGATAGGGAATGGTTGTTATCGAAGCGTAACTCTTTGCTTTACATATTTAAGACATTCCAGTTGACATTTATGTCATTGGTAGGAATGGCTATGTTCTTCAGAACTGAAATGCATGTGGGAAGTTTGGAAGATGGAGGGAAGTTTTTTGGCTCACTTTTTTTTGGTCTGCTTATTATAATGTTTAATGGGATGGCTGAGGTTGCATTGACTGTTATGAGGCTTCCTGTTTTTTATAAACAAAGAGATTCATTGTTGTATCCAGCTTGGGCTTTTGCTCTTCCCATTTGGATACTTAGAATCCCCTTATCTTTTATGGAATCAGGAATTTGGGTCATTCTTACATATTACACAATAGGGTATGCTCCAGATGCTACCAGGTAAATTAATTAACAGATTTTTGTTTTTAATTATCATCATCTTTTTGAATTTCTTCAAGATCTAACAGTTTTTCGTGGTTCAGATTCTTTCAACAGTTCTTGACCTTCTTTATTATACATCAAATGGCTCTTGCCCTTTTTCGATTGCTTGCTGCTGTTGCAAGAACAGAAGTACTTTCAAACACTTTGGGTGCCTTCACGCTTTTGCTGATAGTCACCCTTGGAGGATTCATAGTTTCCAAGGGTACGATTTCTTCTCTTTTCCGGTTTATGGTTTTAATCAATTGACTGCTTTATAAGACTTTAAAGTTTATAGGACCAGTCAATTGTGTGTCTTATGTAAAAGCGTTGCAATAAGTTTATAAGACTGTTTTGGGCGTCTTAACCTGGTTTTTAGGATAGTTTTGAAATAAAACATGCTATTAAACTTTTTATATAAGATTATTTGAGAAAGTGTATAATTAAAACAAATGTCGTATAAAAAAGATGTGTTCCTAAAAACACTAATACGGCACATTACTCTAAAAGTATCCTAAAAATCTTGCCCAAAAACGTCCTATAAACTTATTGCAACACTTTTACATATGATGTACATCTTTTGGTCGTGTAAACTTAAGTCATATAAAGCGGTCTATTAGGACACTTAGACATTTTTGGCGTCGTATAAACCCGTTTTTGTTGCAGTGAGAAGTGACAAATCGAATGATGCATGTATTTTCAGATGATAACGGATGGATGTCATGGGGATTCTATGTTTCTCCTATGATGTATGCACAAAATGCCTTGGTTATAAATGAATTTCTTGACAAAAGATGGAGTACTGTAAGTTCTCATGATTACATATAAAACTTATGAATTTTCTTATAGAAATATATGTACAACTTTAGAATATTTATTTAATCATTGCAACTTAGTTAAAGCCTTTGTTATGCAGCCCAATATAGATCCACGAATTAATGCATCAACAGTTGGGGAAGCTCTTCTGAAATCACGAAGGTTTTTTACAGAAGACTATTGGTTCTGGATATCTCTTGGAGCCCTTGTCGGGTTTTCGATTCTCTTCAACATATTATTTATTCTAGCGCTAACTTTCCTGAATCGTAGGTTACCTTGAATTATATGTTTATTTTAACTATTTCTTATTACCGATACACCAAAATCAGGTTTATATATAGACTGCCTTCTAAAACTAAAGTTTATAGGAACAAACACCATGTAAAAATGTTTCAATAAGTTTATAGGACGTTTTTTCAGCATCTTAACTAATTTTGTATGACAAGTTTGAAAAAAAATGTCTTAATATTTTTTTCATACAACAATATTTGAAGTTTTTTCCTACAAATACAAGTGTCCTATAAGAAGATGTGTTTATAGGACACTCTCAAAAGTGTCATATAGAAAAGCTAAAAAAAGTCTTCATTTCAAAAGCGTCTAAAAACTTGCTAAGACACCCAAAAGTGTCGTATAAACTTATTGTTAACACTTTTATATAAAACACACAATTGTTTGGCCCTATAAACATAAGAAGTCGTATAAAGAAGTCTATTAGGAGACTTCCACATTTTTGACATCCTATGAACCCGATTTTGTTGTAGTGTATTTTAGTTTTTTACATCATATTTTGACTCTATGGGTCCTTTCCGTTTAGCTCTTGGTAATGCTAAACCTGTTATCCGAGAAGAAAATGATATCAAGAATTCAAACGACGACCCAACCAAAAATGAGGTCTATAAAGGTGAGCCTTTGCCTTTGAGATTCAAAGTGCTGGTAATTAATGGAAACTTGTGACATATTGTAAATGATTTTGAAGGAATTGATATGGAAGTGAGAAGCAGCTCAGGAAGAAATGATTCGACTGTTGTTGCTCACCGTATGAAAAGGAGAGGAATGGTTTTGCCATTTCAGCCTCTTTCACTTGCTTTCAACCATGTCAACTACTACATTGATACACCTTTTGTTAGTCACTTTCTTCTATATTTTCGTTCATTCTATGTATTTATCTATATTTTCTTTCATTCTATGTATTTATCTCTTTACACTATATCATAAAACATTTGGTGAAGACTTTAAAAACAACTTTTTAAGCACGGGTTGGGTTCCGGTGAGAAGTGCCAAATTTGGTGAGAAATGGTTATCAACCGTTGGATGAGAAATGGACGAACATTAGGATGAGATGCACTGAGAGTCTGAGATAAGATGCACCAAGATGCACCAGATCAATTCCCTTTTAAGCCGCAATTCATGGGAGGGTATTTGATTAAAAGTGATCAAATGGTTTAAAAGCACTTCTCGCACTTCTCACCAGAAATGACACTTCTCACATGATCCCATGCCTATTAAGCACTAGGTACTACTTATTAATGCATAATCTCTTAAAATTCAAGTTTACAACGTAATTCTTAAAGATTTACGTTTCAACTCCATAAAACCAACTTATAAACACTATCAAATAGAGAATAAACGTTGAGCGCTACTAATACAACAAAATATTTTGAGAAATAAGTAAATGTTTATGGGTTTTAGGTTCTACTATTGTGGTTGTAAATATTTTGAGTATTATTTGAGCAGGAAATGAAGGGTAGAGGGGTTAAAGATAATCGGCTAGCATTGCTGACGGATGTTAGCGGTGCTTTTAGGCCGGGGATATTGACTGCACTTATAGGTGTTAGCGGTGCTGGAAAGACAACGTTGATGGACGTGTTAGCAGGACGGAAGACGGGTGGATACATTGAAGGAAATATCTTCATATCAGGATACCCGAAGAATCAATCAACATTTGCTCGTGTTAGTGGATATTGTGAACAAAATGATATTCATTCACCAAATGTCACTGTTTACGAATCTCTTCTATACTCGGCATGGCTACGCCTATCTTCAGATGTTAATACCAGAACACGCAAGGTATATACTTATCACCTACTATCTATCTTTTTTTGGAAGTATATATATTGTTGGAATAAAACTTGCTATGATGAACAAAAATCACAGGTAATATATAAATATGCTTGCTATTGATTGATACTTGCAACTTTTGTTCATGCAAATCACAAATACATTGACCCTATTTATACACATTGAAAAGGTGCCATCGAACCATCGCAATGGTTCGGTAAAGGTTGTGTTGTTTCATGAAGCATCACACCTCTTCATGAATGGTCACACCCTTTCACTAAAATAACTACTTATAAATATATATATATATATACTTTCTGACTTACTAATTTTAACCCAAAAGTTTAGGTTAACTATCAACATATATATATTTATATATCGCAAATATTCACAATCACTCCTCACATTTGCTGAGATTTGAACCATTCAAGGCCCTGGGTGCACAGGCTACCGCTCAACTGACTCATAGCAATAGAATATCTTTTAGGGGCCTTAAGGTGCACCTGCGTAAACTGATGTGTGCTCCCTTAAGTTAACAAAAAGTGGTTGCAGCTTCAAATCCCTGATGTACACCGGGAAAATAAAAAATAGTGAATTCAAGGGAAACCAAATGCTTCTCACTAATTGAATGCTTACAAAGGGGTTTTGTGGCTTTTCGAGAGGCCAAAATCTCTCCACAAGACTCACGCCCAAAAAGTGTTTACCAGCCTTTGGTTGTTTTTTAAAAATTTTATGCTAACAAAGCACAAAAGAAGAAAAAAACTGTTGCAAAAACCCTTGCATATCATTTTCAATGAAAACCGTAATTTTTACAATTAATATTTGTTATATTTTATATTATGCCAATAATTTTTGCGCCCCTGCTTGAAATAATTATGGGTCCTCCTCTGCTCTACCGATAACCCAGGTATACCGCTTGGCTCCAATGACCCTTTTGGTCACCTACTATCTTTTCTGGCATTCATATCTAATCAAGTACATTGGTTTTTTTTTCAACTCCTATTGATCTGATGATTATTATCAAGTGTAGATATTTGTTGACGAATTGATGGAACTAGTGGAGCTTAAGCCTTTAAGGGATGCTCTAGTTGGGCTTCCTGGAGTAGATGGTCTTACAATAGAACAACGGAAGAGGTTGACGATAGCCATAGAGTTGGTGGCAAATCCATCCATTATCTTCTTGGATGAACCGACATCTGGACTTGATGCAAGAGCCGCAGCCATTGTCATGCGTACTGTAAGAAACACAGTTGATACCGGGAGAACTGTTGTATGCACAATTCACCAACCCAGCATACACATATTTGAATCTTTTGATGAGGTTTGTTTGTAGCATAAAATTAAACTATTAAAAATGTTATTTCGTTGATGTTAATCTGATGGTAATCCTTAACTTTGCAGTTACTTTTGATGAAGATTGGTGGACAAATTATCTATGCAGGACCTTTAGGCCACCAATCTCACAAGCTTGTGGAGTATTTCCAAGTGAGTCTGTTTTACAAATTCATATTTAATACTTCCTTCATCCCGAAGTAAATCTTCACAATGACAAGGCACACAGTTTTAGAAATGTTACTATACCAAAAATGGGTTTATAGGACACCAAAAATGTCTAAGGGGCCGCTTACTGAAAAACTTACCCGGTAAACGCTTACCTATAATAGTCAACACTCTCACTTACCTTAGTGGGTAAGATTATACTCACACAAAACAGTATCGTATGCAACAATTTACCCGCTAAGCACTTACCCGATGAGAGTCATAACCCTCACTTACCGGGTAAGACGCTCGGTCCATGCCATCTCTCTTACCGGGTAAGATTCTCGGTCCTTGCCATGTTTATTTGATAATGTAAGTGATCCGGTAAGCACTTACCAGGTAAGCGTTTGGTAAATGGCCCCTAAGTGTTATAATAAATTGTTTTATAGAACCAAACACTGATTGTGTGTCCTATATAAAAGCATTGAAATAAGGTTACAAGTATTTGGGCATTTCGACAAATTTATTAGGATACTTCTAAAATAAAGTGTTATATTAGCCTTTTGGAGGACAATTTTAAAAAGTGTCTTTTTATAGGACACTTGTTTTTATAGAAAAAAATCCTCAAATAATGTCATAAGAAATTAATAGGACATTTTATTTCAAAAATGTGCCAAAAAATTGTTAAACACGTCCAAAAACATCCTATAAACTTATTTCAACGCTTTTACATATATGACACACAATTGTTTGGTCTTATAAACTAGTCTATTAGGACACTTAGAGGCGTCCTATAAACCCATTTTTGAAATATTGTGTAGTTATTACTGTAATTGATTAACTAAATGATAGTTATACCCTTAATAATAGAGGGAGTAATGAGTTTCTCCATCTCATAATTAACGGTAGAATTGAAAAGTAGACACCTATTTTTGAGAACAGACACTTATATTGGGATAAACTAGAAAATAGAAATGTAGCCACTTATTTGGGACCGAAGGAGTACTAGATAACAACCAATCCGACCTTCAAATATTGGTTATAATCTTGGAGATTTTGAGTAAAATTTTCTCTAAAAGTCATTTCCTATAGGCTATTTCAGGAGTACCAAAGATCAAGAATGGTTATAATCCTGCTACATGGGTGTTGGAAGTGACTTCTCCTTTAGTTGAAAGTCAACTTAACATCGACTATGCTGACATTTATGCCAACTCCACCCTTTATCAGTAAGTTCCGAATGTGTTGATTTGTTCTTGTGATTCTTTTCCAGATGTATTTCTTTATGGATGTTTTGTGGCATTTTCAGGGACAATCAGGAACTAATTAGGGAGCTTAGTGTCCCCCAAAGTGGTTCCAAGGATCTCTTTTTTCGGACGAAATACACACAACCGTTTATCATACAGTGCAAAGCTTGTTTGTGGAAACAACATTGGTCGTACTGGAGGAACCCACAATATAACGTCATGCGCTTCATCACCACTATCGTCATTGCTGCTCTATTCAGTGCTATTTTCTTCAAAAAGGGTGAAAAGATGTAAGCCGTTTTTTCTTTAATAATTAAAAACTCATTAAAGGTCATATCCCTAATATGGGATTATATAGCAACTTAATTAACTGTGAGTTTGTTGTGTATACAGATTAAAACTACAAGATCTTCTAGATTTATCGGGAGCTTTGTATGCTGTGGTTCTCTTCCTTGGAGCAATCAATGAAAATTCTGTGCAACCAATTGTTGCTGTCGAGAGAACAGTTTTCTATCGTGAAAGAGCTTCTGGGATGTATTCATCGTTACCATATGCACTTGCCCAGGTAATGAATGAACTCAAGTTTCAAGTTGCTAACGAGAAATAACAACCATCGGGCCACTTGAGGTTTTCCCGACTGTTAACCCACTACAACAAAATCGGGTTTATAGGACATAATTGACTAAGTGTCCTAATAGACGACTTTATAAGAGGGACCAAACAATAGATCTAAAAGTGTTACAATATGTCGTATTAGCTATTTTATAGGACATTTTTTATAAAATGTCCTATAAAAACATGCGTCTTATAAAAATATGTCTTTATAGGACCTTTCTCAAAAGTGTGATATAAAATAGCAAATGTCCTAGAAAACTTTTTAAGATACCTAAAAGTGTCGTAGAAACTATTTGTAACACTTTTACATAGGACGTTTTACTGTTTGGTCTTATAAATTTAAGTCCTATAAAACAATTTATTAGGACACTTACTCATTTTTGGCGTCATATAAACCCGGTTTTGTTGTAGTGATTTTAGAGCCTTGGATTTAGTTGAGAAGCTGTCCCGGACACCCTGAGTTATAAAATAAATGAGAAATAATAACTCAAATGAATAACATTTTGCAGGTGACCATAGAGTCTGTATATATCGCGATCCAGACTACTATTTATGCCTTTTTTTTGTACCCAATGATGGGATTCGAGTGGACCGCCGCCAAGTTTTTGTGGTTCTACTACTATTTGTTTATGAGTTTCATCTGCTTCACTTTGTTTGGCATGATGACCATGGCATTGACACCAACCCCCCAAATTTCTGCTGTTCTGTTATACTTCTTCACCTGCTTGTGGAACTTGTTTTCTGGTTTCATCATCCCGAGGCCGGTATGTCATCCGTTGTGCCCTTCTTTCTTCAAGAGTCGCCATAAATTTGTGCAAAATGCATGAAAATGCAACAAAGTTTGATTTAGTTTCTATTTAGAATCCGTTTGATTTGTAGGAATGGAATGGAATGGATTTGGATTTGGAGGGGATTTAGAATCCTTTTGTGTGTTTGGTTTGTAGGATTTGGAAATGGATTTTAATTCCATTATTTATAAAAAAATCATTAAAAATTATAAAAATAATTAAATTTCCTTTAATTTAACTGATTATTAGAAAACAAATGTTTTTAACACATTTTAAACATTATTATATACAAATCCTACAAAATCCTAGCCACCCCCTTGGGATTTCAAAATCCTATGCTTTAGGTATTTCAAAGAAATCCTACGAATTCATATCCGGACAATCCTGCAAACCAAACACGAGATTGGAATGGATTTGAAATCCAAATCCTCCCAAATCCATTCCATTCCTGCAAACCAAACGGACCCTTAGTGTAACGAAGATTTTTTCTTTCTCAAACGATATCATAAAGTTTCAAATATTCCTATTTTATACTCATTTTGATTATAACCTACTGATCTTAACATTTGATGACGTGGATATTGCAGATGATACCAATATGGTGCAGGTGGTATTATTGGGCAAATCCTCTGAGTTGGACAATCTACGGTCTAATAACCGGTCAAATTGGTGAGGACAATAACCCTTTCGAGGTGCCTGGAGCTGGTAACATGACCGTGAAAGGATTCATCAAAGAGAGATTCGGTTATGAGTATGACTTCCTACCGGTGGTGGCAATCGCACACGTTGGTTGGATCCTTCTATTTTTCTTTGGTTTCGTATATGCCATCAAGTACCTCAATTTCCAGCATAGATAATATTTGGAGCCCTCTTTTTAAGTCTATGTGATTTATTTTTCTCATAAAAAGTCCCTAAATAATAGTGACAATCAGATCAATACACTATATAATTAAAGATCAAATGGAATATAAAAGGAGCCCATTATGTAGCCTATAAAATAGCAAGTTGGGTGTTCATTTTGTAATCATCAAATCATAATACAAAGTACTTTCTCTGAATTGTTCTCTTTCTGGTAGATCTTTTTATCGTGGAAAAAGGGTAAGAATGAACAACTTGGGGCAGGGCCTTCTTTTCATTTTCACACCATTACGAATATGAAAATAATGGGTGAAATCGGATCCAGTTGCCATTGTCCCTATCTGAATAGGATTGACTACGGATTTGATCAAGCCATAGCACATGGTTTCATAAAACCACACGATTTTCCCGATCTAAATCAAGTTGTTTTTACACGAAATATGCACTAAGTGGTTTGTAAACAATGAATCATTCGGGACAAAATGAAAATAAAATGACAGATATTTGGTGACGCAGGCAGAAAACCCCGTTAAGGGTAAAAACCGTGGACAATCGAAGTTATCATCAGTGCAGTATGGACGACAATAAGGAACGTTGTCCTTTGTCTTAAGTGTAACTATACAGAACGTCGGTAATACGTATACTCGTGTATAACAAAATATAAATTTCAGCGATAAGTATATCCTTTGGAGAGCAATTGATGAGCATGTGAATTGTTCCATGTCCTTTGAGTTAATTTATTCTCCGTATTTATACTTGCGTTTGTTGTAACCGTTGCTTTAATATCCGTAATATCAGGAGCGGATTTTATGCACCTTTGATGAAGTTCATAATTCTTGTTGGTCGATTACAATCTACATTAATAAGATGATATTTCACCATTAACGTTTGGTTATAAGGATTGCGTGCAATGAATGTCAAGAATGTAACAGATGTTGTGGTTATGAATGGTCATATGTCGAAGATATACTTATCTTAGTCGGTCGTTATTATGAATTTCTCACCTAAACAATTTGCCCCCGCGATTTAAATTTTGAATTTGTTTTAATTTCAAATCTCTTGACAAGAAAGAATTAGATGTAAAAAATAAGGACGGGTGGATTTTTGAAAAATAATTGTTTGGAAGGAAACTGATTTGGTTACACAGAGATCGAACCAGTTTTATATGCATGATGTGGTTGCGAATGACGCGGAAGGTCAGTAAGAAATATTGTATATTAAGAGACGATCCTGAAACAAGAAACCATGACAGATTCTTAAAATAGGTATAAATATCAAATGTCCATTTTAGGCTTTTTTTCATGCTTTCCTTCTGCACATTCAGAGCTCCATATCGTTTCCATTTACAAGACATGCACGAGATTGTTTCCATCTAGAACTTTCAATTAGCTAATATAAGGAAAAACTTTCATCCCTTATTCTTTGTGTATGCCCCCTCCCAAGCATATGGCTAAGAAACCTAGGAAAGGTTGGGAGATCTTCAACCTATGTCATGTATCTGTTTCAATAGACTACTGTAGTGAAATGCTAGAACCAATGAGTTTGATTCAGAAAAGATAAGATTTAGATAGCTTTAGGCAGCCAGATGATATCGATCTTTTTAGTCCACGCGACTTACGGCCTGAAGAGTGTCCTGAGTGGTTTTTCGTTCTAGTATGAGTACCCCTTCAAGATTGACCTTAAATGGCCATTCTTTGCTATTTCAAGGGCAATCATGAATGCCTTCAATCAATCTTCAGGGAAAATTATGCCCCAATTCTGGAGGATCGTCAGTGTCATCGATAGACTGACTGACGAATGATTGAGAGTCACCATTAATGCTATGAGATCTAGTAACTACATTTGTGACAGGATCGATTCTTAACAAGAATTAAACTTCTTAGAAACAGAATTTAGAGAATCTTGCGGAATAGAACTCTAAATCAATTAAAGAACAATCAATAGAATTCAACACACTGTATATATCAAACTGTATTACAAGCTTTACACCAAACCTCAATCTTGTTGAACAGGCTCAACAAGACGACTTCTACTTCTCTAGAAATAGGATCTATGAACTTGAGGTTAATTTTCTCTGAATGGCTAAACAACTTTTTGAATAATTGTTCTCTATATCGTGTATCTTGTATATTGTTTTTTTCTCGTATGCTATTCTAATAGCTATCAATACTATTTATACAAAAGTAATTACAAGATAACTATCAAAAGTAAATTGATCTTCTGAATCTTCGTTAAACATATCTTGATCAATTCCTTCTTTGTCTCCAAAAGTATCGCATACCAAACTTATCAAGTCAGCAGTATTAACAATGATTTGGCTCAGCAGCATTAACGACCTTCAGCAGTATTAACCTTCACAGTCTTCTAGCAGTAGTATCTCAGCTCAGCAGTACTAACCATGTCTAGCAGTAGTAACTTGGTCTAGCAGTACTAACCGTGTCTAGCAGTAGTAATTTGGTCTAGCAGTACTAACCATGTATACGCAGTAGTAATTTGGTCTAGCAGTACTAACCTTGTCTAGCAGTAGTAACCTTGACTAGCAGTAGTAACGAAGAACTGGCAGTAGTAAAATTGTCTTGGCAGTACTAACCATACTTAGCATATCTTCAGTTCCCAACAATCTCCCCCTAACTTGACTTTTAGGAAAAGAAGTCAAGTTCTTCAGATGATGCTTCCAAAACTTAGTCATCATATAAGCATAGATCAGGACTTACACCTAGACTCTGATTTACAATCCTTCTTACCAAGAATCTTCCCATAGCAGAATCTTTGTTGCAGACCAATTTTACATGTAACATCCCTTTCAGTCTTTTCATGCTGTGATTGTATATTTCATCCACCAGATAATACTCCTGATATGTGTTGTCAATTGATATAACATACACTCCACAATTTTCATAGAGCATCCAGTTGGTTACTGCTTGAAAAGGTCTTGCTGTTATGTGCTGAACTACTTCTGGTCTGAACATTAGGCATAGGTATTCTAACACCATCTTTGTGATAGACATACCTCTTTCTGTCAACATGTTACCATAGATCTGCATGCCTACTTTGAACATCTCTTCCAGGTCAGATCTTGAGCATCTTCTTATGACTTGTCCCCATGTTCTGTAGACTTCAAACTGCCCATCAGCTCTCTTGAGTCTGATATACTCCTTTCTCTCATCTATCAATGTATCCCAGTGACTGATTTCAGGAGGTTTTGAATCTAATGGAGTCACTTTGATTGGTTCAGTATCAACCATAGTGATGTACAAGTCACATTGTTCATTGCTAAGTGATTGTGCCTTACTGGATTGACCTGTCTTACTATCTCCTTGTCCTTCATCCTTGGCAACTTCTTCCTTTTCTTTCTCTTCTACCACTGGTTTCTCAACAGGTTCTACCTTTTGCTTCTTTACAAACTTCTTTTTAATAGCCACAAACTTTGTTCTCTTTCTGCTGAAGACCATCTTTGCATCCTTAGTTTCTTCCTGTTTCTTGGCAGTTGGAGGTGTATCATGTTTGGCCTTGATTAAAGCCTCTGCAACCTCCACTTCTTCTACTGTAAGCTTCTCTGTTACTGTTTCAGCTTCTGTTTCTGCTTTCTTTGTAGATTGAGCAGCATTAACTGTTTCTGCTGCTTGCTTAGAGTCAGCAGCATTAACAGTTTCTGCTGCTACTTCAGTTTCAGGCTCTTTCTCTGTTACTGCTGCTTTTTCTGTTTGGCCTTCAGCAGCATTAACTGTTTCTGCTGCTTGTTCAAACTCAGCAGCATTAACTGTTTCTGCTGCTGTGGTTTCTGCTGCTGTGGTTTCTGCTTCTGTTGTAGTTTCTGCTGCTTTAACAAGCTCTTCCACCTTTTCTGTCTCCCCCTTATTCTGTGCACTGGACCCCCCTTAAACTGTGCATTATCCATTTCCATCTCAGTCTCCATGTGAACTGTCTCCCCCTCAACTTGTGGACCCTTCATATTCAGTTCTGCTTCTGATTCTGACTCCCCCTTTTTGGGAGCATCATCAGTTGGAATTCTTCTTCTCAGCACAAATCTTGCCTTTTTCTTTCTGTGCAACAACTTGGTGACCATCTTCTTGAGCTTCTCAATTTGAGACTGTTGGTAGGTGACCACAGTCTTCAGTTGCTCAATCTCCTTCTTCTGTGCCATAACATCCAAGTTGACATTTCCAATGGTTTCCATCAATTCAACATAGTTATATCTATCCTCACCTTGTTTAGAAGTGTTTACCTTCTTTACAGGATCACTGGAAGTAGCCATCAATTCCTCTTTGTTATGTCTATCCTCACCCTTTTTAGAAGTTTTTACCTTCTTTAAGGGATCCTTGGAAGTTTTAGCAGAAGCCTTCTGCCTAGCAGAAGCACTAACTGCCCCCTTGGTTTCTTGGCACCTGGGTCCTCCTAATGATTTCTCATTTAGAGTTGCCATGGGGAAGGTCTTATTTATGTTACCACTGTCCTTCTCTGTGCTAGCAGAAGTAGTGGCAGCCTTAGCACCCATATGCTCATCCTTCTCCTTAGAGAGCACCTTCTTGGGGTTGGGAGACACCCCTGTGGTTTCCCTGTTGATATTCTCAATTGGAGAATGCTCCAACTGAGGGCTTAAAGGCTTAGGGCTCTGAGTAGGTACATCAAGGGAAGGAACCTTGTGCACCTTTCTTCTTTGAAACTTGTTGGATAAAGCAGGAGTGGGCTTTTGAAGTATGTGCTGAGGGATATTTATAGTGAGTGAAGGTGGGGTTTGGCCATCAGTGGGATGATCTAATGAGGGCCTTGATCCTGATGCCATACCTTCAGAGGGGTGGGACACAACCATCATTGTAGAGAACAATGGTGTGTCAACTCCTTCCGAGTCCCTAGGAAGTCTTTTCATATTTGAAAAAACCTTCCCTTTAGGGGATTTGGGTACATATACCTCAGTAAACTGAGGTAAGTCCATCAATTCCTTGTTAATAACTTCTTGCACAAACCTTGGATACATGTAAAAGCTCTTTTTGGATTCCAAGTTTGATACAAGATCATTAAAGATCATTGCTGAAAAATTGTACTTTCTGGCAGTGGATAAGCAGACCAAGGCATATGCAATGGGACTGCTGAACTCACTCCATCCAGTAGTTTTCTTGGAAATACAGTGCATCAGGGTATGAACAAGAAATCTCCATTGGTTGAAAATTTTCGACTTGTAGAATTTAAAAACACCAATGGGACCTTCATACCCCATTCTTTGTAAAGTCGAATATAAGTCATCAGAAGATAGAGAGGTTATACCTGAGGCATCATCCAAGTGAAGAGAGATGCGAATAACCTCCTCTGTGACTTTCAAGGGTTTATCACAAACCCTTGTTCGAATGGTTTTCTGCCCTTCTTCGAAACTAACAGTGGCATTCTCCCAAAATTGTGTCTGATGTTCGATATAGATGGTTGGGCTCACCGTTAGGGCATAGGAGATGTGCGAGGATTTGAGAAAATCGACGATATCGTGGAATCCCGCAGCTTGTTTCGGCTTCTGAAGCATGGCTATTTCATTGTGCTCATCAACAAACTCCATGATTCCTGAGGATTCTTGAAAGAAAAACACAAAGATTCTGGGGAGACTAGGTTAGAACGAGAGAGAAGAAGTAAATGCGAAGAGTCGTTATGAACTTTGGCGGGCAAACAGGGGTATTTATATGCCCTAGATTATCAAAAGCAGTATTAACGACATAAGCAGTATTAACTACTGAGCAGTATTAACTGCAAGGCAGTATTAACTACACAACAGTATTAACTACCAAGCAGTATTAACTACCTAGCAGTATTAACTACCGAGCAGTATTAACTACCAAGCAGTATTAACTACCAAGCAGTATTAACTACCTAGCAGTATTAACTACCTAGCAGTATTAACTGCACTAGCAGTATTAACTGCACTAGCAGTATTAACTACTGAGCAGTATTAACTGTGCACTAGCAGTATTAACTACTGAGCAGTATTAACTGCAAGGCAGTATTAACTACACAGCAGTATTAACTACCAAGCAGTATTAACTACCTAGCAGTATTAACTACCGAGCAGTATTAACTACCAAGTAGTATTAACTACCAAGCAGTATTAACTACCTAGCAGTATTAACTACCTAGCAGTATTAACTGCACTAGCAGTATTAACTGCACTAGCAGAATTAACTACTGAGCAGTATTAACTGTGCACTAGCAGTATTAACTACTGAGCAGTATTAACTGCAAAGCAGTATTAACTACACAAGCAGTATTAACTGCTGAGCAGTATTAACTGCACAAGCAGTATTAACTGTACAAGCAGTATTAACTGCTTAGCAGTATTAACTACACAAGCAGTATTAACTGCAAGGGCAGTATTAACTCTGCACTTTGCATTACTAGTCAAACCCTCAAATGTCATCTTACCTTCTGACACATCACTTTTACCACTTCTCTTACCTTCTGCAGAATTATTTTCAAAAGTAACATGTCCTCCATCAATTCATTTGAAATTCTTGAGGCAGGCCATGTTACCTGTCATGTGCCTAGAGCAACCACTGTCAACATGCCAAATGCTTCTCCCCTTAAGTTGTTGGTTGCCCTGCACATCTGATAAATCAATTAGTTTTTGTTAGGGACCCAAGCCATAGTGGTCTTGGGTCTCCCTTGATCATCAAAATACTTACATTCTGTTTTGATGAGCTTGTCAAAGTGAGGAACATCAGTGCTTGAGTACTTTGTTTTGATGATAGGTCTAGAAGCAGTACTAACTGATGCAGAAGTACTAACTTTGTTAGCAGCACTAACATTGCTTCCAGAAGTACTAGCCTTCTCAGCAGTATTAACTAACTTAGCATTACTAACACTAGAAGCAGTATTAATTGTTGAAGAAGTACTAACTGTGTTAGCAGTACTAACACTGCTAGCAACATTATTGCTTCCTGCAGTACTAACATTGTTAGCAGTACTAACTGAGTTGGCAGTATTATCATTAGTACCTTTAGGCATCCATACTCTAACACTTTCTGTTTCTGCCTTTTTCATGTGGCTTTTGGTTTTAACTTGTTTCTTTGCCACAACTTTCCTCACAGACTTTTTATAGCCACCATTCTTTCTGTAACCACCAGGTTTTTGAAAAAGTCTTTGAGTATTAAACCTTTGGTTAACAGGATTGAAATAACAGTGTTTGGCTAAATGATTTAGCTTACCACAGATGAAACAAGGTTTTGGCCTGTTAATTCTGTTCAGATCAACTCCTTGTCTCATAGCCCACTGGTTATTCCAGTTCCTTTGATTACCCCTCTGATTATCATGTTTTTGGGGCTTGTTCTCTTTAGATTTCCTGCAAGAACACTGTTTACAAGTATTAGAGTTCACAACTTTGGGCTGTGTGGAATGAACTCCCTTTTCCTTTTCAGTCCTTTTGATCTCAGTGTTCTTAACATATGGACTTTCAGATTCCTCATCAGAGTCTACTTTGTCAGTCTCATCCTCAACAACTACTGTTTCTTCACAAGGATCTATATTAATCTTTAATTCAGGATCCTTCCTATCCTTGGTCTCTAACAAATCAGACTTAGGAGGTATGTAGTTGTTATTGTAGGGTGGAGGTGTGGCATTGTACCCTATCCCTACTTTCATCTTGTCATGGATTTGAGCCTTAATGATGGTATCCATGGTTTTAGAAGCACAGGTAAACTTTTCAACATCAAGTTTAACCTTCTTAAGCTCTTCTTTTAATTTCTCATTCTCCTCCCCAGACACTTTCAGCTTAATCTCATACTCATTCTTCTCCCACTTCCAATAGTTAGTATCATAGTGGTGTTGAAGTTCATTAGCTTGAAAAGCTCTAATCTGTTCCTCAAACCTTTCTACAATCCTAACATAATCCTTCACATCTTTCTCTAGCCTCTTAAGGTTATCACACATACCCTGATTGTGATCCCTATATCTTTTAACAGCATCAATGCAAGCTTGAGAACAGAGTTTAGATTGTACCTCAGTGGGAATATCAGATACTTCTGCCATAAGAGCTTGATTCTGACAGGCTTCCTCAGCTTGATCACTCCAATCAAATCCCATTCCTTGTTGAGAAACAAGGGCTTGAGAGGAGCTTCTGTTTTGGTTTCCATTTGGAGCCTGTTGATGTGATCCTCCACTTCTGCATTCTCTGGCAAAGTGTCCCATCTTGTGACACTTATAACACTCAACCTTGGACTTGTCAAAGCCTGCACCATCTTCTCTTCTCTGGGAAAAGTTGTTTCTCCCAGTCCTTTTGATGAATTTCTTCACCCTCATTGATAGCATAGCCATCTGCCACTTGATGTCCATCTCTTCCAGATCATCAGCATTAATCTGCTCTAAATCATCATTGATTAGAGAAGAGTGAACATGACTAGAAAAGAATGCTTCTAGTACAGAATCTGTAGTCTTCTCTTGATTAGTTCCACCAGCAGCATTAACAGAACCTGCAGTATTAACAGAATCAGGATTAGCAGCATTATCAGAGGATGAAGATAATAAAGCAGCATTATAAACAAATCCAGATGGCCTTTTCTTGGCTTCAACTTCAGCCTCAAATACTCTCAGATCATTGTAGAGGTCATCTAGCTCTTTGTCCTCCAATTGGTCATTCTGTCTGAATGAGACTGTGTACATGGTCCATTCTTCTCCCAATGATCTAAGGACCTTTCTATTGACATCATCAGCATCCATGTGTACACCCACAGTTGCTAATTCTCCAATCAACTTGTTAAATCTGTCAAAAGTTTGAGTCATAGACTCATTCTTTGCAGACATGAAGTTCTCATATTGTTGCCTGAGAATAGCCTTTTGATTTCTCTTTGTGCTCTTTGTGCCAGTAAATCTTTTCTCCAGAGCATTCCACAACATCTGTGCATCTGTGCAGTGTTGGAATTGATGTTGGTACTCATTAGGAATAGCCAAAAGCAGAGTGCTTAAGGCCTTCATCTCTGTTTGTCTGACTTTCTTTTCAGCATCTGTCTTGGGAGGAGGTCTCTTTCCATCTTCTCCAATCTTTCCTTCATTACATGGGCCATTTTCTATGATGTCCCATATTGCATAATCAGTAAGAAGAATGTACTGCTTGATTCTCAGTTTCCACATGTCAAATTCATTGGGTTTGAGCATGGGAACCTTTGAAACAAGAGTACTGTGAGAATCCATTGAATTGTCCATAGCTTCTAAGATACCAACGCTCTGATACCACTTGACAGGATCGATTCTTAACAAGAATTAAACTTCTTAGAAACAGAATTTAGAGAATCTTGCGGAATAGAACTCTAAATCAATTAAAGAACAATCAATAGAATTCAACACACTGTATATATCAAACTGTATTACAAGCTTTACACCAAACCTCAATCTTGTTGAACAGGCTCAACAAGACGACTTCTACTTCTCTAGAAATAGGATCTATGATCTTGAGGTTAATTTTCTCTGAATGGCTAAACAACTTTTTGAATAATTGTTCTCTATATCGTGTATCTTGTATATTGTTTTTTTCTCGTATGCTATTCTAATAGCTATCAATACTATTTATACAAAAGTAATTACAAGATAACTATCAAAAGTAAATTGATCTTCTGAATCTTCGTTAAACATATCTTGATCAATTCCTTCTTTGTCTCCAAAAGTATCGCATACCAAACTTATCAAGTCAGCAGTATTAACAATGATTTGGCTCAGCAGCATTAACGACCTTCAGCAGTATTAACCTTCACAGTCTTCTAGCAGTAGTATCTCAGCTCAGCAGTACTAACCATGTCTAGCAGTAGTAACTTGGTCTAGCAGTACTAACCGTGTCTAGCAGTAGTAATTTGGTCTAGCAGTACTAACCATGTATACGCAGTAGTAATTTGGTCTAGCAGTACTAACCTTGTCTAGCAGTAGTAACCTTGACTAGCAGTAGTAACGAAGAACTGGCAGTAGTAAAATTGTCTTGGCAGTACTAACCATACTTAGCATATCTTCAGTTCCCAACAATTTGTTTCAGCCGCGCGACAAAAATACATCGTCAATGCATTATAGCTGCTACATTTGTTTCCGCTTTGAGAATTTTAGTCCATAAAATAGTTTGAGCATTAGCTTCCATTTATTTCATAGTCAAAATCTATGACTGTGTCAATTTACTTCTACATTATGCATTGTTATAGATTGTTACGTTCATTTCATATTGTCAAATAACAGATATAACTATGCTACATTGATAGGGAATACTCATGTTTCATGATTAACCCGAATACTATTTTAATCTATTTCTATCTTCACTTCTGTTCTTTATTTGAGTTGCATTTGTTTTGGATTTTAGTCCATCGCTGGAGACTCTCATCAATTCAAGACTCTCATTGATTCACGCTCGGTCCAGGTAATTTGTTGTCCACTTATTCAAGACTCTTAACCGCTTCAGTTTCCCTCTACTCGCCCTTCTTTCAAATGCCTTGAAACATCTCTCTGTGTATTGGTGAAAGATTTATGGGTTTTACTTGACCAGGTCTCTTAAAACATTTAGAATTGCCATTGAGCATAGACTCATTGAGCATATGCCCTTTATAGACTCATTGAGAATTTCACCCTAAAACCTTTTCTTTAAGATAAAAAAATCGTATTGTTGGTGGAAGTGTACGAAGACGGATTTTATTATAAACACTTGACTATCCTGTTTTTGTAATGATTGACAAAAAAAACCCGCTTTTATTTGTTTCTTAACAATTTGATTCTTTTGTGCAAGAATCAGTTATCCTCTTATAATCTTTTGATAAATTGGTTCTATATATTCAGAATACGGAACAGTCTTTGGAAAGCGCGTCATCTCAATCGTCTCAAATTATTATATCGAGAAGTGAGCCACCAAGATCTTTACTAAAGACTTTATTCCAAAAAAAAAAATCGAATGTATTTCATCTTCGGATTATTAAATGGTAAACACTCTAACAAAATCAGTAAAATACCTTGATTATATCTTATTTATTTTTCAAACTTTTATATATAATAAATCTTAAAAAGAAAGAAAAAGTGAAAAATACTTTTTCATCATTGTGTTTAAAATCAGATTAAAAAAAGATATGTTGAAGGTTAGATTAAATGGGGCATTTAATGCAATGTTGGCATATTAAATGCATATAGCTATAAATGACAATGCAGACGTTCGCTTGGTTCATCCGGACGTCTGCGTTAATATTTTTCTGACACACTGGTACCTCTTTTAAACGACTCTTTTCAGAACGGTCAATGCGAACGTCCACTTTATGCATTATGCGGACGCCAACATAAGTCCGATTTTCAAAATTTCAGTACATATCTAGGGTTTCATCCTGACCTTAATAAATAAGTCTTGCAACATTTAATGAGTTATCTTTCTCTGGTTGTTGAAGTACACATCAAACATTCAAAGCTCTTAAACTTACAAAAATTTACATTGATTACACAAGAGTGATTAACATTCACTATCCATCATCCTGTGAGTATTTTCTTCTAGTGTGAGTGATTCACTATTTCCTCTAGCAAAAGTAAGAGAACTACATAATTATTTGTAGCAAGGTTTGTGTTCTAACACAAAGACCATCTATAGTAAGGGGCGTAGCTAGGAATTCATGATAGGGGGTCCGATTGTTGATATCGTATTTTACTGTAGAATAATAATGATAATATTATATCTAAACAAAGAAAAATCTATTATTACAAAAGAAACTTTAATAATAAAAATTTAGATCCCCTTTTGTCTCGTTTAAAATCTATATATTAGGTTTCTTTATTCGGATCTGTGAGACAATTGAAGTGGTGTTTGCTTGTTCTGGGATTGAATAAAACAATTCATGTCCTCACAAACCAACTTGTTAGAATAAAACAACCCATTAAAACTTGGACAAATAAGCCAAACAAGTGCCTTCAATTGTAGATACCATAAATTTAAGAGGTGTTTCATCTGTTATTTTACATGATTTTTTTTTTTCCATTTACGACACGGGTTTAGTCTATTTATATTATTAACATATATTTGTTTCACAATATGAACATTTTTTTGTGTTGGTGAAACAAAAAATACAACTAAAAAGTTCCACATTATGAACCGAATACATATAAAATAAACACATTGTGAAACAAATACTTGTTAATTAATATATTAAATTTTAGCCTTAGATGAAAATTCACGTGAAACAATATCTAACGATAATAACTTTCACACTTATCACAATATATGAAGTTCTCAAAGGAGGATATTAATGCACATATATATATATATATAAACAAGTATGTCAGAAAACCACAAACACGAAAATGTAAATGTTTTATTTGCGGAGATGAAAAACATCTAGCTAACAAATGTCCTAATAAAAATAAAAATACAGAGAGAACCAATCTTATAGAACAAATAGGAGATTATGAAATAGAACTATTAAACTCAGATAATTCTGAAAATGAATCTATATACAGTATATATAGTGATAAAGAAGATGACTCATTAACAAAAATAACATATACGTATGTTAATATAGAACAAGATTGTGAACATAATTGGATAAGCAAAAGAGGAAACAATTATATAAAATGCTATAGTTGTGGATATTATCCAAGTATCGAAAAAAGAGCACAATGTAACATATGTTTTAAAGAAATCTGTTATCTATGTCTAAAAGACACATTTAATCTAGAAATACAAAAAACAACAGAAGTTGGTACAACATCCAGCAACAATAAATGTCATGAAAAAATAGAAAAATTAGAATTAATAACAGAATTACATACTTTAAAAATCAAGAATTTAGAAGAAAAAATAAAATACCTGGAAGACATATTGGAAAAGAACAAACAAAAAGTCGAAATCAACGACGCTAAAATGTCTCAAGAGACCGAACAGACTTACATTCAAACCATGGGATTCACAAATATGATTCATGTACAATGTAGATTATGGTTAGACAGTAACAAGTTTGTTGATCTAACAGCATTAGTAGATACAGGAGCAACAAAAAGCGTAGTATCTTACACATTAATCCCTAAACAATAACAGCATTAGTAGATACAGGAGCAACAAAAAGCGTAGTATCTTACACATTAATCCCTAAACAATAACAGCATTAGTAGATACAGGAGCAACAAAAAGCGTAGTATCTTACACATTAATCCCTAAACAATACCATAAAGTGTTGCCCTATAAATTAGTCACAAGAACAATCGAAAGTAGACTTATCTCTGTTACCCATTATGTAGAACCAACAGGAATACAATTCTTAGATTTTTTAGGGAATTACACTATTAAATATGAAATACCACAGGTTAACATTTATAACTTTCTTCATATGTCATGCCCAATTCTGTCATGCATTCCATAATCATGTCATCTGTTTCTTCTTGTATATTTAATTCTGTGAATTTTTTATTAATAATTTGTTCCAATGTTTTATTGGTTTCTTCTATTTTAACGGGATCTATCATCTGTATAGATTTTGAAGCTATTGTATTCACAATTCCTTCAATGTTAACTTTATATTTCATTCCTGACCTATTACTAGCTTTTCCTAGTACTCCTATACTTATGACTATGTTGTTTCCTTCATAGTTTTCGTATCCTTTGGTTTGTAATGCGATTTTAATATTTTGTAGATCTTTTATATCTTTTAAGATTCCTGGTGTACAATAAAATAAAGCCGTATTTTGGCTTAAATCTATTTCCATCCCTGAAATTGTTGCCTTTTTTAGCTCTACTTTCCAACTTTTATCTAACAATAATGCTAATAATTTTGTTCCTAAGTTTTTCCTTCCTAAAGCTTTTATTCCTATGATTACTAATCCTATGTGTGCAAAATGTTTACCTGATTGTTTAATTTTCTGTATTGTGAATAAATCTACTGTTACTGAATTGCCTACAACTCTTAGGCTTTCTTCTCGGCTACTTTGAATTAATATTGTATTTATGTTTAATAAACCTGTTTGATACAAGACTCTTGGATTTAATATATCCAATTGATGTTGATTATAGAGATTTATATTTCTGTCCAAATCTATTTCTTCTTCTAATTGTATAACATGTTGTGTGGAATTTGAACCTGATCCTCTTCTGGTTATTCTGTTTAGAAAAGATTCGGATGTTATTGTATCCTGTATATTACTTGTGGAACTTCTTGCTTCATGTATAGTTCTACTTCTTCCTAAGAAGCTTCTATTGTTATTGTTCATTTTCTGGGTAACCAGTGTGTATATGGTTTAGGTTTTCTGTTAATTTTAATATCTTCGATATTTAATTTGTTAATTGCCTCTGTGATTTTATCTATATCACTGGCTGTTGTTGTATTTGATTCTTTTTTTTATCTTCCAATATGTCTATAACTTTATTGACCTTTTCAATAAGTTGTATTAATAAACTAATTATAAAATTGAATATGTTTGTAAACTGTTTATCACTTTTACTTTGTCCTAGATAGTTTGTAAAACCTGTAACTTCTTCTTTATTTAGTTCTGGTTTGTATTTATTTGCGTCTTCTAAGGCTTTTGTGTATTCTTTGGTAAATGCCGCCAGGTTTAACATTCTACTATCTGTTTAACTGTTTCTAAAGATTTTTCTAATTTATTTAACTGTTTCTCTATTTTGGTTAGTAACCCTTTATTTTCTGTTTCAATCTGTTTTGGTTTATTTATTTCTAATAAATAACTTAACTGTTGAATCTCTTGTTTTGTAGGAATTGATTTTTTAATTTCTTTTAGCTCTTTTATAATCTGATTATTTTGCTCTTTAATATATCCTAGATTTTCAGTTAGCTTATCTAAGCGTTTTATTGTTGCAGACTGGGTGTTTGAATCAATGGTTGGGTGAAATCCTATCTCTTAGTATTACTCTAATTCTTTACTCCTTTTTATAATATTTTCATATATCCCATAAAATTCTTAGATAGATAACAAATGAAGATTAAAACAACTAGTATAGTAGTGTTTATCTTGACCCTAAAATTCATCATAACCTTCATATTTATATCATAACATAATATGATCCCTGGATTTTCACCTTAGTGGGTTCTCGTATAATGTGGATTAATGCCACCGACGAGCCTGACTAAGTCTGTTAAATCTTTCGAATCGTACCATGCTCTGATACCAAAAAGGGGGTATGGCGGATTTTTTGGGTTTCCGTTAAACCACTATTTAAGAAAGTACTTACAGTGAGAGTAGCAGCAGAACCAGAGTAGTGTCTGAAAGAGATGAGCGGAAGCACCAGAGAGGTATATGCAGCGGTGACCCTTTTTTTTTTTTTTACGATGGGATATACTATGAAGATCTAAAAGGAGTGTAAAGAACTAGAGAAAATACATAAGAAGATAGGAAATAACGAGATTAGCCAGCCATATGAGAAAGGTTCTCGATTTCTTATAAATTTCTGCGTGTTTACAAATGAAATGGAAACTACATTATATAGGCAGAAAAGAAGGAATATGCTAGGCTAGATGCTATGCTAGGCTAGAGTTACACGTATTAAAGTTAGGCGGTATTATTAAAGCTATGTCGACTTATAAACGAATCTTAGCAAAAATACATAACGACACACTACTTTATCAAAAGTCTAAAAGTAAAAAGAATATGTCGGCCAATTATCGAAAAATAATTTAGCTGTGGAGAGTGATGTTATGCTGACATCAGATCTTCTAGAAAGGGTAATTTTGTAATTTCTAGAAATCCCTGTGTGTGCTGTCGATGGACTGCGGTGAACCGGGGTCAGTACCATCGTATTCGTCTTTGTCATCGAGATTTTCGATGATTACCTGGCTGAAATCCTCTTCTCCATCTTCGCCGATGAATGGAAAAACCATGATCCAGCTGTCTTGGGCAAAAATCTGTGTATAATGTCCTTCTGCAACTAACCTGTATCTCCTTCCCCAAGGTCTATGAAAAAGATTTATTGATAGCTTTGGTGTTTTTTGACCTTGTGAGATCATCTGTCCTATCAGTTGTTGAAGTGGTTCTTTGTTGTTCGTGTCGTTCCGCCATGTGAATTCTTGAGTGCATGCGTACATCTTCAACGCTACTTGTTCGTCTTCAAGATGGCTGAGGAAAATACGTTTTCTTGCAGGTCTGTATGTGTGACTACCGGCTTCTGGAAAAGATGCGATAACCTTGCATCCAATTTGTGAACTAAGTGAGTGAGACGCCATGTTTCCGGCTGTTAAGATAAACTTTTCTCCAAACTTGTTGAGAAGAGCTTCTGTCTTCGGGTTTAGGCTGAACTCCATGTAATCGATCATTCCGTTGTGGTAGAAACTCAGGATTTGATCATCTGGCATGTCTGTTTTCTTTAAATTGATTTGTAGGAAGAACATGTTGGTCGGAATCGATCCTCCTTGATGTAATCTTTGTACTATTGTAACTCCTTTGTAGGCTTTTTCGTGAGGTCCGAACGCCATGTCAATGATGTCTTGTTGAAGCTTGTATAAGAGTAATGGGAACTCTGTGCATACTTTGCTGGAAACCAACTGTTCAAATTTTGGAAAGTTTTCGAAGAGTGGTTGCATGGTTTGCTTTAAAGGCAAATCTAAGATTCTGGCCTTAAAACAATTGAAATCTCTGTGTATGACTGTATTTGTCTCCTTTTTCTCGAGTTCTTGTCTCAGCTGTGTATTTTTTGCTTCAAGAAATCCATTTTTCTGTTTAAGCAAACTATTTTCAATCTGGGTTTGTGTACTATGTGTATTTTTTCCAGATCTTAGGAGTTGTTCTTGCAATTGGGCAATAACACTCTCTTGAGCTTTTATAAATTGTTCGGGATTATTTTTGGCAATTTCTGCAAAAGTTTTGACTTCTTCAGGTTCAATGAAGAAGTTTTCAATCCCAAAAGTTTCTCTAGCTTTTTTCAAAGCTTCTGCAAAACTGTGGTATCCTTTATAGAGTGGGTTGTCACACAATATATGTTGTGCAACAGTATCCCATTTATGAAAAATACAAGTTTTTGTTCCCCAGAAAATAATATAGTGGGAAAAACGTTTGTCTTGTTTTTCAGGAACAATCTGGATTTGTTCTGAGAAGTAAATACTCAGAGCATTTAAAACTTGTACTTTAAAGGATGTTGTATTTGGCATGGTTTGAATATGCCAAATATTATCAAGTAAACATTGCTGTTTTTCTGTTAAAACTGTCCCAATTAAGGGTCTGAATTTTTTCTTTGGATCAAAACACTTTTGTAGCATATGATTTCCAAAGGATATCATGGATTCTGTCTGTGTATCTTTTTTTTACTCGACTGTGCATAGCCCCGGGTTGGGGTCTTTGTAGGAGTAAATGGTGCCAAAATACCAGTTTTTGGCATCATCTTTGGAGAACTAGTCTGTGTAAACTGTGATTGTGGCATCTGTGGAGAATTGTATAGGCTTTCTGTGTGTAACATCTGAGAGCTCATTGCCTCTTGTAACATTTTGTTTGTATCAAGAATCTGTGTGTCTATCTTCTGTGTACTAGATTTTTCCTCGTCCGATGAGATACTCATAGCGGATGAATATCTGAGAGGCTGTATAACTTTTCGCTTTCCTTTATCTTTTTTCTCCATCTGTCACAAATAATTTGTTAAGGTTTCTGGATAACATATCTGCTATCCCATTATCTTTTCCTTTGATATGTTCAAAATTTATTTTGTACCCACATCCTTGTATAATGTTCTGTAAATTTATCCATCGTGTTTTATTTACCTTTTTACTTTGATCATTTTTTATAAAACGGACAATTGCTTCACAATCTGTTCTAACTGTGAATTCTTTATTTAAAAATATTTTGAATTTTTCTAAAGCATTAATTAATGCTTGTATTTCAAAATCCAAACTTGTCCAATTCATACAAGTTTTGTTGAAATTTCCACTGATATAAGAACAAACTTTTTCTCTTTCTTTTGGATTATATTTATCGGATTTAGAAAGAAGAACGGCTCCCCATCCTTCTTTACAACCATCAACTTCTATAATTATATAATCTGTTACTAATGGTAATTCTAAAGGTTTTATGTTTTTAACCCTTTCTTTAATTGTTCTGACAAGTTTTATATCTTCTATATTAAAATGTCTTTGACCATTTTTTGTAGTTTTACTATATAAAGGTCCGACCAATTTTGATAGATCGGGTATAAATTTTCGAGCATAAGTTATTAAACCTAAGAAAGCTTGTATCTGTTTAAGACCTTCGATTTTTTCTGGAAAGTCTAATATTTTTGTAGAAATATGTGTTTGTAATTCTATTTTTCCATTACCTATTTCTAGGCCGAGAAAAGATATCTTTCTTTTGAATAAATCCATTTTTCTTTTTGAAACTACTATACCATTCTTCTTTATTTCTTCAAATATCTGTTGTAGATGCTTCTCATGTTCCTGTATTGTTTCACTGGCAACTAATATATCGTCAATGTAAACCAGACAGAAATTAAATTTGAGAAATATATTGTCTATAAATCTTTGGAATATAGATGGTGCGTTCTTGAGTCCAAAACTAAGAACATTCCATTCATACTGTCCTTTTGGACATGTGAAAGCTGTCCATGGTTTGAAGGTTTCTTCAAGCTGTAGCTGATTATATCCTGACTTTAAGTCAAATTTTGAAAATATTTACTTTTTCTGTATTAGATTTAGCAAACTGTCTTTGTTAGGGATGTTGTATCCATCATCTTCGGTATTGTCATTAAGACGTTTGTAATTATAGACTATTCTGGCTTTTCCTCTTTTTATTTCTCCGTGGTTTCTTACCATAAAAGCTGCGGATCTATGAGGACTTTCCGATTTTCTGATTAGTTTTTGTTCCAACATCTCCGGTATTTGTTTTTTAAATTCTTCTTTATCCAAAGGACTATATGCTATGTTGGCCGTCCGGATTGTTATATCAGGATTTTTAATTTTGAATTTACATATGTGTTGTACCTTTGAATTTTTTATATCTTCTCCTATGAGTCCTATTTTTTCTAAATGTAAGATCATAGGGTGATTTATACTTTTTGTAACTTCTACTCCTTTTTCTAATTTATGTGTTAAGAAATTTGTGAGTAATTTAATTGATTCGTTTTCCACGGATGTTTTGTTTTGGTCTTGTTTTAAGAATTCTAATTTACCTTGTCCACCACGCTTTCGAGCGAACTCTGATGTAGTGTTGTACCTGTTTGTTGGGAAGCTGTAAATTTGTTTACTTATTGTGACATAGTTCCGTGTAAGGGTGATAGCACCATTTAATCCGAATAGAAAATTTAATCCTAGAATAAAGTCGGAGGATTTGATATATTCGGGATTAATGTTAACCTGTGGTGTTTCATATTTAATAGTGTAATTCCCTTAAAAATCTAAGAATTGTATTCCTGTTGGTTCTACATAATGGGTAACAGAGATAAGTCTACTTTCGATTGTTCTTGTGACTAATTTATAGGGCAACACTTTATGGTATTGTTTAGGGATTAATGTGTAAGATACTACGCTTTTTGTTGCTCCTGTATCTACTAATGCTGTTAGATCAACAAACTTGTTACTGTCTAACCATAATCTACATTGTACATGAATCATATTTGTGAATCCCATGGTTTGAATGTAAGTCTGTTCGATCTCTTGAGACATTTTAGCGTCGTTGATTTCGACTTTTTGTTTGTTCTTTTCCAATATGTCTTCCAGGTATTTTATTTTTTCTTCTAAATTCTTGTTTTTTAAAGTATGTAATTCTGTTATTAATTCTAATTTTTCTATTTTTTCATGACATTTATTGTTGCTGGATGTTGTACCAACTTCTGTTGTTTTTTGTATTTCTAGATTAAATGTGTCTTTTAGACATAGATAACAGATTTCTTTAAAACATATGTTACATTATGCTCTTTTTTCGATACTTGGATAATATCCACAACTATAGCATTTTATATAATTGTTTCCTCTTTTGCTTATCCAATTATGTTCACAATCCTGTTCTATATTAACATACGTTTTTGTTAATGAGTCATCTTCTTTATCACTATATATACTGTATATAGATTCATTTTCAGAATTATCTGAGTTTAATAGTTCTATTTCATAATCTCCTATTTGTTTTATAAGATTGGTTCTCTCTGTATTTTTATTTTTATTAGGACATTTGTTAGCTAGATGTTTTTCATCTCTGCAAATAAAACATTTACATTTTCGTGTTTGTGGTTTTCTGACATACTTGTTTTTATTATAGTAAGGTTTGTTATATCCTTTTTGATATGTGGTACTTTTTCTTGATTTTTTCTTATTTTTATCGTAATGACCATAGGCTTGTGGTGTATATATTGCTGTTTTACAGAACGCATATGCATTCTTCTTCAATTGTTCCTGTAAAGCAATTTCTTTGCATTTTTCTTCTAATATTCCAAATGTATAAGTTATTCTAGGTCCGATACCTAGATTTTTTACATTTTCATAATTTTGTTTCCAGTTTTCATGTATATTTTTTCCCAGATCTCCTGGTAATTTTATAAAATATTTGTTGCATAACTCATCATCCATTGCTTGTCCTGTTTGTGAAAGTAACCTTGAGAAGTCTAATGTAAATTCATTTATGTATTTCATATATGCGATACTTAACTGTTCTAAGTTTCTTATTGCTGTATTTTGTATATGGGTATTATTTTTTGTTGGGTCAACTCCTAGAATTAGAGTTCTTATTTGTGATGTAAAATTGTATGGGTTATCTCCTAGGGCTTTCAGCCTATTAATCCCATCTGGGTCTTGGGCCTTTTTGCTTTGCCAAATTCCTAGAGATATTGGGCCTAATGTGGTTTCTAAATAAGAAAACATATCCATGCTATCTTTTTTGTTTGTTTCCCACATCCTTACAACTGTCTGTTCCCATATTAAAATTTCATCCATCCATAACTGTGGTTTTTGTCTTTCTAAAATTAACATGTTGCTACTGAATGTATGTCCTATAGGTAATCTATTTCCTTTACCTATAACGTTTGATTCTTGTTGATAACTTGTAGAAGGCTTTGTCCATGTTTCTCTTCCACTTGTATCTTGTGAATTATTTCCAATTTCTCCCCATTCTGTTTTTGGTCTTTTATATTGGTTATTCATGTCTGTATCCATGTAGCCATGTTCTTGTTTATAAAAGTCAGACAACATAGTCTTTCCTTGTAAAATATTTTCTACTAAGGGTAAATTGTAGTATTCTTGTAAGCTTTTATAACTTTCTTCATATGTCATGCCCAATTCTGTCATGCATTCCATAATCATGTCATCTGTTTCTTCTTGTATATTTAATTCTGTGAATTTTTTATTAATAATTTGTTCTAATGTTTTATTGGTTTCTTCTATTTTATATCCTGTATTTTCTTCTTCTTCGAAGTAGTCTATTAAACTATAATCAAATTCTTCTTCTTCGAATTTATCAAACCCTATTAGAGTTTCACCATCTTCATTTTCTGTATCATATTTTGGTTCTGTGTCTGTATCATAGTCTATATTCATAAAATTATATTCTGTTTCATCGTCATCCTTATCGTTCGATGATTCTTTTTTAAAATCTACAAATCTTAGACTTTGTGTTCCATTTTGCTCTTTAATATATCCTAGATTTTCAGTTAGCTTATCTAAGCGTTTTATTGTTGCAGACCGGGTGTTTGAATCAATGGTTGGGTGAAATCCTATCTCCTAGTATTACTCTAATTCTTTACTCCTTTTTATAATATTTTCATATATCCCATAAAATTCTTATATATATATATATACGAGTTGAGAAAATACCTTAAGGTGAATACGTGTGCTTTTTGGTGGCACTTCAGTTGAGGTGATCAAAGGGGGAGTAGGAGTAAAGTCACGAGTTGGATCTAGTGTTACATTTTTACGAGTGTGGTAAGCTCCTATTAGGAAAAGAATAATAACGTCAGTAAACATGATGGGTATGAAAAAATCTTACTCGAACTTAAACTTGAAAGTTAAACATATATATACCGGTTGCAAGACCAAATATTCTTGATCCCATTGAATGAAGTTGTTAAGGGCTCCACCTAGCGTAGTAATATCATCATTCGACAGCGGCACGGGCAACAAAAACCTCTCACACCCCTCAATTACTAGAGCTACAAAAACTTTAATGAACCCTTCCTCAAGTGGAACACCATGTGCAATGTCATTCTCTAGAGGATAGACAAAACCCTTAGCAACTACAGTTTTAGCTTTCTTGAAACCGTAAAGCAAATCGCACGGGGTAGCATGCTACAAATAGAACATAGAAACATCATAATTTAAACAATAAGTAAGCATATACAGATGAAGAGTTACCTTAATGGATAAGAGGTGTGGAGTGCAATCAGATGAGCCAACACTACTTTTACGCAACCCCGGGCTTCCACCTAAGGTGGCATCCTTCCTCGCAATAACCATCTGCTCCATAAGTTGTATAGAAGAGAATACACATCTTTTCCGTTTAACGGTTGCCGTGCTACTCGATGCTCAGTTTTTCTGTCAAACACTGACTTTAGCTTGCGATACGGGTGGTTTTTTGGAAGATACCTTCAACGGCCCATATACACATGTTTCCCACAATTTCTCAACCTGAGAGAATGTGTGTTGTCTTCACACATAGGGCATGCTTTTTCTCCCTTTGTATTGTATCCCGACAAATTCCCGTAAGCCAAAAAGTCATTTATGGTGCAAAAAATCATAGCTCGTAGTAGGAAATGTTTCTTTCCGTACGCATCATATACTTCGACGCCTGTACTTCACAGTTTCTGTAACACCCTCAAATTTGGAAAGAGCAACTAAATAAAATTTTCAATAAAATGACCACTTAAGGATAAAATTCATTCTACAAACCATTAATGGGATTACCTCAAGATTTAAAACGTAATAACTTCAACATTATCCATAACCTAAGTGACTACAGAAGTCGGGTGTTGTTAGCTCCAACTTCTATGTTCAAAGAAGTATTGAAAAATAGGCTAAGTGTAAAAACATCGACAGAGCCTCTGCCAAGACACCAAGAGAAGACTCTAACAGAAGACGTTCACAGAGGACAAGGCCACAGAGCCTCTGTCACACTTGACAGAGCCTCTGTGGTATGAAGACTTAGAAGACTTGGAAGAATGAAGATCAAGACAAAGAAGATCGTGCCTCTCACGTGCCTCTGCTGTACGAAGATCCTGAAGATCGTTCGTACAAGGCGTGCCCTGCACATTCCACGTGTCCACCTCTGATAGGTTGCAGCCTGTGCAGAAAACGGCACACTACATTAACGTAGTACCTGTTGCAGATCCACGATGTTGTCTTTGTACCCTTAGTACTTCTTGTCTCTCACTTGTCCCCGGTAAAATAGTATAAATAGAAGGCTCTTGTGGAGTACTTCTAGTAACTTTGCACAACTTCACACACACCTGATTAGAGCTTATCTTCTTGTATTACACACACATTACGATGTTCTTGGTGTCTTATAAAGAATCAATATATAGTGAATCTTGGAGCTAAACTCATGTTTATTCATACTTCATTTGTTTGATTATGTGTGATATTTCTACCGAGCATCTCTTTAGTTCTTTAAAATGCTTCCGCATACTTATTTGTTCGAACTAATAGAGATTAATATAATTGTTGAGTAATATCGGGTGTTGAGTAATATCGGGATCAACAACTGGTATCAGAGCCATCCTTGATTTTCTATATCAAGAGATCCACTCTAACAATGATTTCAACACTTTTTGGTAGAAACTTGGATTGATTTTGACCTGTTCTTCATTTATTTAAAACAACCCCTGTTTTTCTGCTATTCTCGACTTGTTCGAATCTAGTAAACTGACATGATCTGTTTCTGTGGTTAAATCTCTCCATTTTGTGCATTGTTCAAGGTTTTTAAGCTTATAAACTCATTTCAAAAGTCTGTCTCATGATCCGAAAGTTTTCAGTTCATACTCTGTTTTCTGGTATTTTCAAACCACTTAAAATGGCAAATACCAACAACTTCTTCACTGCTGGTTCTTTGACAAAACCACCTACTCTGCTCAGAGATGAGTACCCCCAATGGAAGATACAAATGATTCATTTCTTTGAGGGTACTGATAAATATCTTCTCACTTATATCCGAAATCCACCTTATGTTCCTATGGCCACAGTACCACGGGTACCTGCCACAGATGATACTCCAGAGGTTGCTGAGTACGAGAAACCAAAGACAAAGGATAAATGGTCTCCAACTGACTGGGAGAAATACGAAATTGCTCAGAAGACCAAGTGACTTCTGATAATGGCCATTCCAAATGACCTCTTTCAGTCTCTAGACGCTTGTGAATCAGCCTACGACCTATGGAAGGAACTAGAGAAACAATTGGAAGGAGGTGCCAAGACTTAGAAGAACCGCAGAGCCCAATGTATTAATGAGTACTATGCTTTCAAAGCTCTGCCGACAGAATCTCTGCAGTCAACATACGACACGTTCAACTCTCTGATTAACAAGTGTAGGAAGTTCGGGATTCACAGAACTTCTGAAGAGAACAACGTCATGTTCCTAAAGAGCCTAAATGAAGAATGGCTCCAGTTGTCTATGTCTCTGCAAACTAATCAAGACTTAGACACCTGGACTCTGTCAGATCTTTACGGAACACTGGCTGCCCAAGAACCTCAAATTGCACAAGCAAAAGCTCAAACCAGTGGGCCTCTTGCACTTGTTGGTAAGGCTACAGAAGCAAAGGAGAAACCAAGAAGTAGAAGTCTGTGGAGGAGAAGAAAGAGAAGAAGAAGAAGGTCCTGGTTGTTGATAGTGAGGAAGAGGAATTGGTGGAAGAAGAGGAGGCAACAATGGCCTCAATTGCTAAATCTTTAGCTCTTTTGACAAGAGAGTTTGGTAACAGAGGATACCAGAAGAAGTCAGGATATGAACGCAATGGGAGAGATGATCGAGGCGGGAAGTATGAGCCAAGAAATCAGGGAAGAGAGATGCGAATGACCAACAGAGGTCAAGTGACAAAGGTGACAGAGGTGGTGACCAACAGAGGTCAGGTGACAGAGCTGGGAATGCACCCCAGAGCCAGGGATGTTTCAACTGTGGCAAGCCAGACCACTATGCTGCAGACTGCAGGAGCAAACCAAATCGTCCTCAGAGGGACTCTGCTTTCTATAAAAAGAAGGCAGACTACTATGCTCAGAAGTCGCTCATGGTGGAGCAAGAGAACTGGCAGTCAGATAAATCCTCTGACGAAGGAGAAAAGAAGAATGCCCTGTTCTGCAGTATGGCACAAGTCAGCTCCTCTGATTTTGACAGTGAGGTATCCACTTCTGACTCTACTAATGAAACTGAAGTAAATTTTCTTAAACTGACAGAAGATTACACTGAACTAAAAAGGACTTGTGACAATATTCAGAAAAAGCTTGCATTCTTTGAGAGAGAAGCCAGACTTCTCACTCAAGAAGCCAGCTTGGGGACAATATTCAGAAAAAGTTGAAACAATTTCCTTTTGAGAGGAGACTGAGTGGCTGGTAGGGGTGTGCAATTATGTCGCAAGGCCTATGACTTCTTGTTCAATACCCTGTCGCAACGAATGCGACGGGGTAGTAGATGTGGTTGCCTGGCTAGGTGGAGGCTGGTTGGGAGCAACCTGAGTAGATTGCTCCATCACACTTTCACTCTCATTCTTTTTCTTACTCTTCCTTTCACGCACTTGCTCAATTTCTTTTTCTTTTTCGACTATAACACCCTCCGCTCTCCTTGTCTCTCCAGATATGGCTTCGGATGTGGGTGTGGGTTCCATTCGGAACTGATCATCATCGTCGTTGTCCGATTAGGTGGATTCACCGTCTGATCCGGATTCCGAGGACCCAGAGTCAGAACCGGACACCGAACCTGATTCAGAACCAGATTTGGAACCCGACTCTGAACCGGAGCCTGACTCGGAGCTGGAAGAGGAGGCTGCCTCTTCTTGGACTTGTTCGCGCGTAATTCCTTCCACTTCCACTTCGTGCAATGCGGGATCGCCGTCTCTAGGTTGTATGGATGCACGTGGTTGAGTGGGTGGGTGTCTTGACGAGCTAGCATCGTGTATGGACCTACCGACACTGCCCACGCCTGTTCCCCTCACAATATTTTCTCTCGTCACGCCCTGGCCAGGAGCCCCTGCTCACCGGACCATTCCACCTCTAGTACGGGGCCTATCACGTCTCTCAGGACGCGCTCTTTGGGTAGGTCCTGCTAGATCTGGTCGGACCATCGGAGCGTCTATGTTATGCTCACGCCTATAAGCTATCACACTCAGTGCCGATTGGTCTACGATAGCTAGCAAGTCAGTAGGTATCAACATGAGGACTAGGTCCGAGATCACCTGTTTGTTCTGGATCCTAGTCATTCTGGTTGAAAGAAGTACCTCATGATCGGTGCATCGAGGAATCGTCGGGTCTGTCGCCATGATAAGAGTGATGATCAGCTGTCAGAATCTCGGGAACGGCAAGAAAGTGAGGAGTTTGTTGCCTTGCTTCTTTTGGACATTCTCGATAAGTTCAATCCAAAGGATTGATGCATAGTCGATGTGGCAGTTGTAAATGATGCCGTGGAACAGTCTGAGCAGGTTGACGGTTGTTTGATCTATTCCTTTGTTGATCGACGATAGGCACCTGTTCAATATCGTGAACAAGGTGTACCATACTGGCTGGAGATGTATTCTTGAGAAGTGCAAAGGATGGTTGAGCACGGCATCATATCCGAGGGCGCGCAAATCCCGGCAGAGGACGACATCAGAAACCGAAGCATCGTAGGCAACTATTCCTGGAATAGTTGTCGCTTCGGGCAGATCAAGGATCTAGCGGAGGATATCCCGAGTGATAAGCACCGGGGAGTCGCCAATACGACCTTGTAGGTCGAAGTTTTGGCCGCGTGCGACGGTTGTGAGTGATCTCCACAGTTGGTGCACATAAACTGTTGGAACTGGAACAGTGGCCGTCAATGCTCGATTGAGCGTGTGGCGCTTAAGGATTTCCACTATAACTGGGCATTGGCAAATAATATTTGACGTGTCCAAGTGGAAGTTGTTGGAACTGATGGGTAGGTTCGGACCTACTGGAAGTAGTGGGGCATCGCCTTGCGGTGGATTCGGTTGTGCCATGATCGTACCTGTTTAAGACCAAAAAGGTGTTGAATTTTCATGGCATGTAGAACTCAAAATCGTGTCTCGGTGCTCGTATTCTCAGATTTAAGAGAACCGAGAATCGGTGACGGTCCGAAACATGTCACTACTCGGGGCTTGATGAGCCCGGAGTGAGTATACACCTTTAACTGAGACACAGATTACCAAACACCTAATGAATACCAATGTAACAGTACTCTCGGATTATAGTTGATCCGGATCCGGAGTGGAATCCGGAATCACCAAGATCCGGTATGAAGTCCGGAACCCAAAGGAATCCGGAATAGGAACCGGATCCGGAACTCAAGATACTGGAATATAATAGAGAACGGATCCGGAACATAAACCAAAACCGGTATGAGACCGGGACCGGAAGGGAATCCGGAACCGAATCCGGAACCCGTTTCGGAACTAGCGACTGTCGGACACGATCCGAGACCTAAAATTAGTCAAAGTCCGGGACTACATTCCGGAACAATGGGATCGGGACTCATACCGTGAAACCCAAACCGGAAGTGATGTGAATCAATATCACCGGAACCCCCAATCCGGATCTCGCAATTACCAGAACCAAGTCCGGAAACCTAAACGGGACTGTCGCGACATTAATCCCAAAATCGATCAACTCAGATGGAAATTGATGGTCATAAACCAACTTAACCATCCGATTTAAAGTTAAAAAGACGCTAAGAGCTTCGATTGGACGTTCATGTCGCAAACCGAAGGGTTGATAAACCCTATTGGCGCCGGTAAACCACAATCGGTCAAATCGGAGTGGTTTTCGCGTCGAATTGATCTATTCTCAGATGTAATCACAAGTTAAAGTTAGTTCAGAACACATACCTGAGGATTCGGAAGGGGATTTGCGATTGATTTGAGCAAAATCAATCGATTGAAGAGGAAGGTGAGAAGAAGTTGGTTTGAGAGAGTTTTGAGCGCGAATTTTGAATTGTGATGAACTTAGAGTGAAAATCCGGTATATAAATACCGGTCGATACCGGGAGTGAATCCGGTACCAGGTGCCTTAACTCTCCCAGATCCAACTTCGTCTCAACTTTTGATAACTGGCAAAAAATACCCCTAAAGTTTGAAAGCTTTTAAAATTTACCCTTAGGATTAAGAATTTACATTTTGGACCCCCAAGTTTAAAAATTTCCACTTCTCCCCCTCAACTTTCAAAAATTACGATTCTCCCCCTCGACTATTCAAAATGACAACTCTCCCCCTCGACATTTCAAAATTTGCATCTCTCCCCCTCGACTTTTCAAAATTTGCAGCTCTCCCCGAACAAAGAATAAGGGACTTACTTTAGATACTTGACTTTTGAGGTAACACCTTGCAGAACAAACGGTTAGTAGCACGGGAAATAAATGGAAAGCAAAGACAAGACTAATAGAATGACAGAAACATGCAGAAAGCAGATAAACGAAAGAAACACTAAAACATAAATACAGAGTATAAGTCACCGATGTGCTTGAAACACCTAAACATCGCTGCGAGACAAGTGTAGCTGATTAAGATACATTTATCACATAGGGAAGAAAAGGCGTGACAAGTACAACTGTGACTCAAACTTTCAAATTAAGGATACCCAGCTTGGACACGAGTTCATTGAACTGTTTTTCGTCCAAAGCTTTGGTAAACAGGCCTGCTAGTTGATTTTCTGTACTTATGAAGTAGAGTTCCACCATACCTCGTTCCACATGGTCTTTGATGAAATGGTAGCACACATCAATATGTTTTGTCTTCGTATGTTGGACCGGATTGCTCGTGATTGTGATGGCACTCTTGGAGTCACAGTAGATCGGGATGTTCGAGTAGTTATACCCATAGTCCTTTAGTTGCGTTCGCATCCAGATCACTTGGGAGCAGCAACTAGCCGCGACCACATACTTCGCTTCTGTCGTGGAGGTGGAGACGCATGTTTGCTTCATGGAGGCCCAGCTAAACAACTTATTTCCAAAGAACTAGACGTGACCCATGGTGCTCTTTCGGTCGAGCATACATCCCGCGTGATCAGCATCAAAAAACGTTATGAGTTCGAAACCTGTGTCCTTAGGGTACCAAAGGCTAAGATTAGCAGTACCTTTTAAATAACGGAGAATACGCTTAACTGCTATGAGATGTGACTCTTTAGGTTTAGATTGAAATCGAGCACACAAAAAGGTAGAAAACATTATGTCCGGCCTACTTGCCGTTAAATACATCAACGAACCTATCATTTCTCTATAGGTAGTAGTATTCATGTCCTTTTCGTCAGGATCGGCGTGTAACTTCGTTCCCGGTGACATTGGAGTTTTCATGGGTGTACACTGTTCCATCTTGAATTTCTGAAGAATGTCCGCGATGTACTTAGATTGATTGATGAAAATCTTGGTCGACAGTTGTTTAACTTGAAGACCGAGAAAGAAATTCATCTGACCCGTCATACTCATTTTAAAATGGGCTTTCATAAATTTGTAACAGTATTGTGGGTTCGTAGAGCCGAAAATAATGTCATCGACATAGACTTGAATTAAATTGATGTCCTCACCTTCCTTTTTGATGAAAAGGGTTGTGTCGATCTTACCTTTCGAGAAGCCGGAATTCATGAGAAAAGTAGATAATTCGTCATACCAGGCTCTCGGTGCTTGCTTGAGTCCGTACAACGCTTTGTCGAGGCGATACACATAGTTGGGGTGATCTTGACTGACGAACCCTTCGGACTGAGAGACGTATACTTCCTCCTTTAGTTTGCCATTTAGAAACGCCGTCTTCACGTCCATTTGAAAGACAGTGAAGTTCTTGTGAGCGGCGTACGCGAGGAACATCCGAATAGCTTCGATTCGGGCGACAGGTGCGAATTTCTCTTCGTAGTCGATCCCTTCTTGTTGTCGATACCCTTTTGCTACCAAGCGAGCCTTGTTCCGAACCACAATCCTGTTCTCGTCCTTCTTATTCTTGAAGAACCATTTCGTTCCGATCACGGTCTTGTTCTTCGGGCGAGGGACCAGGCGCCATACTTTGAGGCTTTCAAATTCGTTCAACTCCTCCTGTATGGCCATTATCCAGTCCGGGTCGTGTAAGGCGTCTTTAACCGTCGCTGGTTCAACATTACTGAGGAAGATGGAGAAGAGGCACTCATTGCCCGTAGCCGCCCGTTTTTAGTGATGCTCAGAAGTGCGGGGGCATCATCGTCTTCGGTTTCCGCCGTTGCTCTAGTTTGAACGGGAGCAGACGGATCTTCGATGATTTGCTCAGGTGGGTGTGCTCGAGTCCACTTCCGTGTGTGAGGTAGCGGGTATGTGAGAGGCTGAGAATTATCAGCATCGATGTTGGAGCCGAATAGTAAGTTTTGAACCGCTTCTAGGGATGGAACCGGATGTAATCGGACGACGGCCGCAGGTTGGGGAACAACAGCAGTTGACGAAGATTCGGCGGTGGCGTCAGTACTGGTGCTTATTCCGGGGGAAGATGGAGTGGGTTGAACCACCGGGGACGGAGTTGCGGTCACCGTTGTTGTGCTTGATGATGGCGTCGTCTCTATAACGGGTGAAAAGGGCGAGTCCTATGATGATGTAGTGTTGGGGGTAGGTGGAGGACCAGAGATACAATGGAAATATGAATTTTTTTGTAGAAATGTTCAAACAGTAGATCTAACTCAGAAGGATGTGATTTCGATGTATTAGACGACGAAGGATCTACTGTTGTGTGCTTGGGTTCTGATCTAGAGTGATCAGAAGCCAACACTCCAGTAAGCACGGGTTCTGAACTGGTTCGTTCAGAAGCCAAATCGACCAATTCACCGAAGGTCACATTTATACTCTCTATAACAGTCTTAGTCCCCTTATTGTAGGCTCGGTATGCTTTTGAAGAGTTAGAATAGC
The DNA here is from genome assembly GCA_033807775.1 of Saussurea involucrata. NCBI lineage: Eukaryota > Viridiplantae > Streptophyta > Magnoliopsida > Asterales > Asteraceae > Saussurea > Saussurea involucrata. The sequence continues at coordinate 125,116 of JAWVWS010001006.1, read as the reverse complement.
CGATGAAAATCCCTTCGTCCGCCTTTGGCTTGAGCTTGCCGATATCATCTTTATCGTTCAGCACGAAGCACTTGCACCCGAACGCGTGAAAGTAGCTGATATTGGGGGTGCGTTTGTTGATGAGCTCGTATGGAGTCTTGGTACGTGCGAAATATGTGATTTAATCGCAGTAGGTTGCAAACTGTCCACAGTGGGAAGTGCAAGTGTACACTGACCACTATGATCGTCACAGCAAGTAATAATTGGTAAAATACCAGAATCGAATCCACAGGGACTGGGCAATCAAGACAATACGATTCTCATGAGCTTCCTTTTACAAGTTTCAATTACAGAGGAAGCAATATTTTGGTTTGTTTGGTGAAATGCTACTTTAACGGTTTTACTTAAGATTTAAAAGAAGGGATGTAGGTTGGATTTTCCCTAGATTTTATATTAAATACCTGATCCCAAAAGTGATCCTTGTACTTGAAGTTGGGATTCTCGCTAGAAAAGCCCGGTTACAAAATACTCACACCTCTAAGTAAAAATCCCATACTCTTAGTACTTACTGTTTTGTCAATGATCGATAATCTCAAAATGGACCTTTTCAGGCCTCGATGGAATGTGTAGAGACAAATACTCTAAGTATTTTTATACACCAACTAGCTTGCCTACTACTCCAGTGGGTTGAGATTAGCTCACTGTGCCGACCTCACTTTCGTAAGTGTCATAAGAATTCTTTCGAATTCCATAGCATCATCCAAGCTCGTGTCACTACGTTCTACTCATTTCTGAGTTAAGAACTAGATTTTAGATCCTTACAAGTGATCGGCTTGTTCGCATCATTGGGCAATAATCGAGAATGGACGACCAAAATAATAAATATTCCAAGTATAAAGATTACTCAAGCATTTTTCATAAAATCCAGGTACTTCTCTTTCCTACATCCCAAAGGATGTTTAGCCCATAATTACTGAAGTAAAGAAAACAAAAGATGAGAAGTTGCACATAAGTAAACTGAAAGTGACTTGTATTAAAACTGCAGTGGGGAACAAGAGTACGTCACTGCCATCAACGACTTGAAACTAGCGATTACACTAAGAAATTAAATGCTGAAAATTAAAGAACTACTGCAGTAAACTATGGAGCTAACAACTAACTTACACTAAATGTGGTAGATGAGATATTGATGGATGAATTAAATGAAACCCAACACCTCTATTTATACTAAGAGGAATGGTTGGACTAACAAAAAATGAGTTTATTCTAGAGGCTAAAGACTGAAAATAGTAGACATAAAATTCAGCTTCTTTGAGTCTTTCTTCTATCCACAAGCTTGTAGCTCTTTTACCCATATGTCCCTTCACCTTTTCCAAAAAGTCCACTTATAGTACCATTGGTTTCAATAAACAATTCATCTTGCCATGTCTTAGGGAACATGCTTGTACTTCACCATCCCATGCCTCTGCCATTTGAACCTTCTATTCTCCAGATTTTTACTTCCAAGCTAAGAGTTGATTTTCTTTTGTCTTCTTCTTTGCTCGTCAGTGGGGTCCGGAGTGGGCACTCCGCAAGTCACTGCAGATATTTCCTGAAAAAGCAACAAAATACTACCAAATGATTTATAAAAACTATGGTTCACTCTTTTTGCTCATTTTTCTGAATATTGTCAAGAATGAGTGTAACGTCCCAATTTTCATAACAAGAATTTATCTAGAATAAAGCATTCAGATTACATTATTATCTTGTTCATAAACATTCTTTTCACTAAGCTAAGCAAAATTGACAGCAGAAGTCTCTAATCCACAGCCGAGATCTCTATCTAAACATCAGCCAAAAGACTTGGAGTCGCTCTAAGTTCCAAATCCTTCCTGCCATCACACGGTTCTTACTTGAAGAACCTTTAACATGCTTACCTGAAAATGGTTTAGTTTTGAAAGCGAGGGTTAGACCAAAAGGTCTAGTGAATTCCCTCCGAAAACAACATGTAACCAGTATAAAACATTTATGAAAATATCATCGTAAACCTTAACATAACATCAGGCATGGTACTACACTGTATATAGGATCACATATCATCTTACGATCGGGGTTCCATTAGGTTCCCCTCTCGTCCTCTTTGGAGCCCCCACGGACTCCCCTCTACCGAATAGGAGGGAAACAAATTTCAACCTACCAGTCTATCTTACTTATCCAAGGGACCCTCAGATCCCGATGATCCATCCTTGATCCCACAGTGCAGACCGACTCCACATAGCACATCATTCATTTCACAAACATGCATCTTTAAAAACTCTTGTAAATCGTCATTCTCAGTTCATCAAATACAATGCATTTTCCTCAAGTAAAAATAGGTATTTCATGGAAACATGTGTAACAGTTTTAAACATTTCATGCTCGTAAATGAAACCATAATTAGTCAAAATCATTCAACACTTTAAGTCGTAAAAGGGTTTATGGAACTCACCTTGCTTGACGTACAACGCGCTTCTTAAATACTTCCAAGCTAACCCAAACGAACACCTAAGGCAATAGATTCGCATCAGATAAACAACTCAGACCTACTGTCCAACACACACTTGTCCGGATACCAACCTGTCCGGATACCACACTTGTCCGGATACCATACTTGTCCGGATGCCATACTTGTCCGGATGCCATACTTGTCCGGATGCCATACTTATCCGGAGACCATACTTGTCCGGATGCCATACTTGTCCGGATACCACACCCGGTAACTCGATCTACCCGGAAGAACACCCACCCGGAAACTACCATAGAGCTTTACCCGGAAACTAGCATCCGTATCCGGAAACCACCATATCATCAAGAACTGAAGGTGTCCGGGTACGGCTGATGTCCGAAAATAAACTTCTTAAAAGTGATTTCTAACCCGATTTTAGCCATTAGTTGATTAGATAACCATAAGGGTTCATCCACCAACCCCAAACACCCAATTAATCCCACTTTAATCTCTTAAAATCGATTCATTAAGACAAAACCCATAAAACTTCATTTTCAAGGAAAATGGTGAAACTCAAGAAATCATCAACATCAGTCCTAAGGATTCATAACAATAAGAAGGAGGAGCATTATCCTAATCAGATGAACGAATTAGTATGTAATACCTTTGTAGATTTTAGCTTGATTCTTCCTTTCTCTCTTGATTTCTTCTCAAACCTTCTTCCTTTCTCTCTTTCTTTCTTCCTTAGCCGCCAACACCAAGAGCACTCCCACAATTACTGATTTCAGCAAATGGAGGCTGCCCTAGGGATTGGGGTCTTCATATACACTTCAAAATTTTACACTCTAGTCCCTCAAGTTAACTTTCATTTATTCCACTTTGACCACTAACTCTAAAACCCACTAGAATTTGGGTTGTTACAACACTCCCCCCTTAAAAGAATTCCGTCCCCGGAAGTTCTCATTGGAAAAGATGCGGGTATCTTGCCCACATCAAGACCGACACTTCCCAAAGTAAAGCTATAACTGACTCAGTCAACCATCTCATCAAACTCGAAACATGAACCTTGGGTGCATTTCCTTCAGTTCTTACGGTACTCTAACTCGTAGGCTACTGTTCCTACTCGGTCGATCTTGACTACAGAAGATTTACTAAGGCTTCTCATGCATCAACACTTCCTTTAAGGAGGAACTTGGCTAAATCCTCTGCCACAACACGAGATTCATTTACTAAGAGACGGACACACACTTGACCGCTTGACACAAATCCAAACCTGAACGTCCCGACAACTCACAACCCAGAGTTCCTTCATCGAAATACAAGCAATCATAGATTACTTCTCCTAATCAACAATCGACTATGCGAATAACGTTTCCCTTTCTCGGACCACATCGACCACAGTTCGTCAACCATTTCTTACATCCTCACCACTTTATCACTCCATCCTTGTACGTAACCCAGGGTAGGAACCTTCAAACCTAACGTTGAGGTGTTCCCCTACTCGAATTAAACTTATCCTGAAACACATCAAATCCTCGCTGATTACCACATCCGTTCGATCATAAAACATAACTCCGGTTACCCTCACCCAACTGGGAGGAATAACCATGGTCACACCATACTATTCTCACTAGCTTAAACACTGCACGACCAAATCATTTACACCTTTCTCACAAAGTCACTAACTTAACTCATTTAGTTGTCTCATCCACTTCTTCCCTGCACAAAAACTTACACAATTTCCTTCCTCAATATTCTTTCCAACGGTTCGCACACTAATCAAAGACAATCTACACAATACTGTACCTTTCGGCAATACTGTCAAGTTTACTACTTCCAACTTACTCACTTGCTCCGACATACTATCTACACCTTCCCCACGTTAGCGTGGAGCACTGCTCACCAAACATTACTTGCCCCTCTCTCCCAACCTTTCCACATGTTGATATCGCTTTCTCATTCTTACATAACCAAACAGTTGCACCAAAATCTTATCTTAAGGCATTCAACCAAGCCGTCTTGAAACAAGACCAATGTTCGACGTCGCTACACATTCTTTAATCTCCAACTTTTACCTTCTCAGACATTTCTATCACACAAAAGCAACAATCCACATTCTTTAAGGATTTCACATCTATCCCACCACATTTTGGCTAACACAACCCTCATCCTCTTTAAACTTCCAATGACCCCAAAGTATGTTTCTTAGTAACGTCCCCTATTCACTCTAATAATCCACCCCCTTGGATTCCCTATTACAAACGGATCTATTAATTCAGGAACACCCCGAAACTCGGGTTCCACAATTCTTTCGACTAACCACTATGATCATAAAATCAGACAGACATATATATATGTACCGTCATCCCGACTTTCTTACTTTGATTTACCTTAAATAATTCTTTAACAATCAGTGTGTTAGTCTCAATAACACTTCCCCAAAAATTGTAACACCTTCTGTAATAACAAATGAACGTCATTACTTAACAAATCTATAAAATTTAAATCAACCAACCAAAGGCTTATACCTCTATCATGACAATTCAAATCAACTAACGATCATACTACTACTCAGACCCACAATCATCATCACGTCATTCCTTAAACATAACCAAAATTTCCAACTATTCCTAGGATCATTCCCTCAAGCATAAGGAACAATTTTCATTCTTTAGCGATGTCTCATCTACTATACTACAGCTTGACTAATCTATTCATCATCTTCTTTAAACTTACTCTGCCTTCAAGAATATACTTAACAACATACGTAACCACAAAGCTTGGTCTCACAGCTGGGCAATCCCCTAATTCTGCCCCGACATTCCATTCCGATAACAGTCAAAATACACACCTACTTACAACCCACGTACTTCAACAACTGGGATTGCAAAACGTACACTCTATCCGAAATCCCAAAAGGACTTCCTTCTAATCCTTCATCTTTCTAACATCGCCTTACTACATCACCGGCTGACACAAATATCTTGGCAATTGACGCTACTATTCATTCGTACATTCACCACTCCTATTATCACACCACCGACCAAGTCTCTCATGGTCATTCTTACACAATTCACACTTTCCTTCATATTCTCCCGTATACTACAATCGAGTTTGTCTCGCTACTTAGTTCTCTCCCAACTTGTTGAACTATGATTCACGAGTTCACACTTAGCTCAAACACGAACATCCTAACTAGATTTTTTATGACCCGAGTCCTTTCTTAGATACGGCACATTTTCTTACAGACTGGCATAGTCTACACTCACTCCGCCTGTGTTACACACCTTGTCCTTCTACGGACCCTCCTCACCTCGTAAATAGAACGCCTATTCAACAATAACAGTCTCTTACTAATTTAACACCTCTACAAGATAATCTATCAACTTACACTCATCTGGTTTGAGTCTTCGGCCTCGGCCAACATACACCGTTGCCGACTTCAACAACAAAAGACAACTCTTAACTACTTCCTTAACCTATCCTTTAACATGAGTTCCTTACGGGACCTATTCCTCCCTACACATCATAGTTAACTTTATAATCCGTCGCCCCCATTTCGAAACTTACTCATGTAACATCAATATTACAAGCTCTCTTCGAATCTCATGACCCACATCATGGACCTTTCATTTCTGCCTCACAGCACTACTCATAAAGAGTTGCTAAAAACCAATACCTTGATGACTCCTAGTCCTTCCTCCGGGCACCATCGCCCCTCGGCAACTGTGTTCTCAGTCATCGAGCAAAGGTACAGACCCTCATACACCTGACACTAAAATCCATTCCTGACTCTTCCAAGGTCCAACTCTCCTCTTAAACACATATACCAAAGCTACATACGTTCTCCCCTGACTTGACCAACGCCTCTCCGCTCTCGGAGTTCTTCCTTAGCTTAAGACGTAATACTCTACGACCTAGTGGGTTCATAGCCTTCATGCATGACAATACAGTAAATAGTTCCTTCAACCCGTTTTATCATTTTAAATAAACAACATTTAGAAACTACTCGGGTACCCGTGACCCCATCACTCTTATAACTTCAAAACCCTGCACAACGATTCGAGAATCGTTGGCATGCATCTTCACGTGAACCTCAATCTTGCTCAATCCGAGCAATGTTATTACGATAGTAATATATTGCATGAAAAATCTTTTCGTATGAGGCAATTTTGAAAGAGTTACCGACACAAAGTAAACCAGTCGGTTCTCACACTCAATTGTATGATATCGAAAGGTCAATAAGCATTTGGTTGTAAAAGTTTTGCTGGCAAATGTTTTTCTTAACCTTTTTGTAACAATTTAACTTATCATTAAAAGTGTGGAATACCTTGCAAATCGTTAAGCCCAAAATTTCAATGTGCGACGTAACTGAAATCGCTTTTTCTTTAAACGTGTACTCGTACAAGCTGACTCATTTTGTTCAAAGTTGGCAGTTATGTTTTTATTTTTAAATCGTGAAAATTTCATGTTACATAAAAGAACGCTATGCATGAGACTCTATTTGCAATAGAAGGCTACTCACTCAACAAGGTCAACCGCTTACTCACGCAGCTTATCCTTGATACTCCACTTACGACCAAGGGTCGCCCCCTCGATCAAGCACTAACTTGATGTACATGCGTTCCACATCTCACTTACTCAACCATTTCACACTACTTTCTCTTTGATCGACTATCTCGCCTTCTACTTCTACATGTTTTTAATTCACTATAAGTATCTTATTCCATTTATTCTGCCAATGAAAAGCTCGGCTAAACGTCAGGGCTCCATTGATACTTTCAAGGTTTTGACACTGTTCTATCTTACCATCCCAACTGATCTATCCCATGATTTCCATAACTAGGACTCACCCGAAACTGGAGTCTTACTCAAACTCAAATATTCATCCTCTCCGAATCCATGAAGAGCTACCTCTAGATGACTCATAACATTCTTTACAACGTTTCTTCTCTACGATGTATACATACATCACATCAGAGTGACTCTTACACGAAACTTCCCTAAGCAATGGAGTTCGGTCTATCCCTCAGGGATCTTGCTGACCTATTCCTCAGCGTTCTCCCAGCCACAGCGCTAAACTGAAAGAAACCGATAGTTAATCCTTGCTAGACGTGACACAACAAATTGCTATAAGTAAGGTATTGTAAGCACATACATGTACCTGTAAGTTCGTAATCCCACTGGCCAGGTGTAATTCCAAACTTACCTTACACGTTTGTTCTTGGCACCTTATTCCTAAGCGCATTTATAGTGATCGTTCCTAGAGGCAATCTTATGTCTCGGCTGTGTTCCTCATCTTACAGTTTAAGTTTAGGCCCGAATGGTCACCTAAATCCCTTAAACTAAGGCTCTGATACCATTTGTAACGTCCCAATTTTCATAACAAGAATTTATCTAGAATAAAGCATTCAGATTACATTATTATCTTGTTCATAAACATTCTTTTCACTAAGCTAAGCAAAATTGACAGCGGAAGTCTCTAATCCACAGCCGAGATCTCTATCTAAACATCAGCCAAAAGACTTGGAATCGCTCTAAGTTCCAAATCCTTCCTGCCATCACACGGTTCTTACTTGAAGAACCTTTAACATGCTTACCTGAAAATGGTTTAGTTTTGAAAGCGAGGGTTAGACCAAAAGGTCTAGTGAATTCCCTCCGAAAACAACATGTAACCAGTATAAAACATTTATGAAAATATCATAGTAAACCTTAACATAACATCAGGCATGGTACTACACTGTATATAGGATCACATATCATCTTACGATCGGGGTTCCATTAGGTTCCCCTCTCGTCCTCTTTGGAGCCCCCACGGACTCCCCTCTACCGAATAGGAGGGAAACAAATTCAAACCTACACTATATCTTACTTATCCAAGGGACCCTCAGATCCATCCTTTATCCCACAGTGCAGACCGACTCCACATAGCACATCATTCATTTCACAAACATGCATCTTTAAAAACTCTTGTAAATCGTCATTCTCCGTTCATCAAGTACAATGCATTTTCCTCAAGTAAAAATAGGTATTTCATGGAAACATGTGTAACAGTTATAAACATTTCATGCTCGTAAATGAAACCATAATTAGTCAAAATCATTCAACACTTTAAGTCGTAAAAGGGTTTAGGGAACTCACCTTGCTTGACGTACAACGCGCTTCTTAAATACTTCCAAGCTAACCCAAACGAACACCTAAGGCAATAGATTCGCATCAGATAAACAACTCAGACCTACTGTCCAACACACACTTGTCCGGATACCAACCTGTCCGGATACCACACTTGTCCGGATACCATACTTGTCCGGATGCCATACTTGTCCGGATACCATACTTGTCCGGATGCCATACTTGTCCGGATACCACACCCGGTAACTCGATCTACCCGGAAGAACACCCACCCGGAAACTACCATAGAGCTTTACCCGGAAACTAGCATCCATATCCGGAAACCACCATATCATCAAGAACTGAAGGTGTCCGGGTACGGCTGCTGTCCGAAAATAAACTTCTTAAAAGTGATTTCTAACCCGATTTTAGCCATTAGTTGATTAGATAACCATAAGGGTTCATCCACCAACCCCAAACACCCAATTAATCCCACTTTAATCTCTTAAAATCGATTCATTAAGACAAAACCCATAAAACTTCATTTTCAAGGAAAATGGTGAAACTCAAGAAATCATCAACATCAGTCCTAAGGATTCATAACAATAAGAAGGAGGAGCATTATCCTAATCAGATGAACGAATTAGGATGTAATACCTTTGCAGATTTTAGCTTGATTCTTCCTTTCTCTCTTGATTTCTTCTCAAACCTTCTTCCTTTCCCTCTTTCTTTCTTCCTTAGCCGCCAACACCAAGAGCACTCCCACAATTACTGATTTCAGCAAATGGAGGTTGCCCTAGGGATTGGGGTCTTCATATACACTTCAAAATTTTACACTCTAGTCCCTCAAGTTAACTTTCATTTATTCCACTTTGACCACTAACTCTAAAACCCACTAGAATTTGGGTTGTTACAATGAGGATTTTGAGAAGTGAAATGGCTAAAATTTGACAAAATAAAATAAAAATAAAAGGAAATAATAACTCTAAAAATAGAGTTATCACAACATCAAACTTAAATCATTACTTGTGTAACACCCCGTTTCCCAATTTACGTGATTTAACTGTCTCTTTTGGGGTTGAGTTAATTTTTGGGTCGTTATGTACGTGTTCAGGAATCTAGGGGCCAGTTTATCAATTTTGTAAGATGAGGGTGTGTTTTGTCATGTATGTAAAGTGGATGGAAACCCTAAACACCCTCATTTGCAGCCATTTGTTTCTTTAGCAAAGAAGAGAGAAAAGAGAAAGGGATTTTCGGAGTTCTTGTGAGCTGCTGTGAAAGACCGACCGATTCTCCTTCGTTAACCGTTGGATCGTCGTGAAATTTGGACAGCGACTTCACGACCCTCTAATCTACATTCTGACCGGAGGGATTTGGCATCGGAGTTCCCAGTAGAGAGAACCAAGTGTCCGAAGTTGCTGTGAAAGGGATTTTCGGAGTTCTTGTGAGCTGCTGTGAAAGATCGACCGATTCTCCTTCGTTAACCGTTGGATCGTCGTGAAATTTGGACAGCGACTTCACGACCCTCTAATCTACATTCTGACCGGAGGGATTTGGCATCAGAGTTCCCAGTAGAGAGAACCAAGTGTCCGAAGTTGCTGTATTTTCCAGGCGAAAGATTTGGTGATTTTGGAAGATTCAAGTTGTGAAAGGTTCTAGGAGTATTGTTGTTCGCGGTCTAGAATTGCAAGGTATGTGTATTATGTTTAGAAATCAATAGAAATGGGGTGTATGAAATGGGATGTTTGGCAAAGTTTTATGGTATTTGGACTATCCTAGCTATGTAATTTCGGGATGAGAGTTGGGATAGAATTAGAGTTCCATTTTTGGGTTTGTTATGATATGTGTATGTATGAATGTTATAGGTGGTACGAGGTGATTATTATACACTGTGAAGTACTTGGTAATTGACATCTTGACAGGTGAGTACTCTACCTATATTATGTAAGTTATGTGTATGTAGTTGGATTGCATGTGTGATTATGTGTATGTTGGCTTTGCCAAAGGAAAGAGTACCTATGGTGGTAGTAATACCCCTAGGGAATATGTTATGTATGTAGAGGCCTGGTACCAGTGTCTAGTTATGACCTTCCTTATTGGCTTTGTGCCTTAAGGAATGGAAGGATGTTACATGTATGTGATTGCTATGTTTATGCGAGTATGTATGCATGATGATATGTGGTACATGTGCGTGCTCACTAAGCGAAAGCTTACCCCGTTGTTATTCATCTTTTAGTGGCAGGTACATCTTCGAAGAATAAAGGAAAGGCTCCAGCTTGAAGCTTTTGGATTTGCGGCAGCTCAGTAGCTTATATTTTCTTTTGATGAATGATAGTTTTGGATTCTCTAAGCTTTTCAGTTGAATATTGTTTGTCTCAAACGTATTGGTTTTAAGTTGCAAACTTGTACTCTTTTCTATAAGATTATGGGATTTTATCTAAATGTTTTAATTACAAATCTTCCGCTGTATTTTAAGGTTACTTTCCGTTAAATGAGTGTTTTAAAGATAAGGGATTTTACAGTTGGTATCAGAGCCTTGGTTTAAAGGATTCGGGCATTCACAAGTGGTGAGTGTTTGAACTTAAACCCAAGTGCTCAAGTTTTCAAATAAGTAACCTTTAAAAAAAAAGCTGTTTCGTGTAAGAAAATGGTTTATAAGGAAAGGGTGTTTTAAAAGAAAAAGTTTTCACGGCTGAGCTGCGGTCCAGAGCATCAAGACGGGGGTGAGCACACTATTCCATATTAGGATTTATGATAAAGCATGTTTAGTTTTGTGAAAGACCAGTTTTATAACTGTATTGGATGAGTAATTATGTTTATGTATGCTAGATATGGTCAATGTGACAAGGTTATGATTTCAAGTATGTTTTGTTGATGCATAATGTGAATTAGAATATGATTATAATGTTTATATGATAAGTGGTAGATATGGAAAATGTTGTGATATATAAGTTAAAGGTACCAACTAAGCTGGGAATTGGAACCTTAGTGACGGTGTTGAGTCTAAACATGGAGGGTGTAATTATAATGGTATAAGGGCCCATACCATTGCAATTACATTGTACATGCCGGGACTTGATATAGTTGCAAAAGAATTCTATGAACCAGACAAGGTTGAGGGTTGGGTAGTAACATGCTAGAAAGGGATTTTGTTAAGAGAGTATAAGCAGAAGGTTTCTAAGGAGCATGTTAGAAAGAAATACAACTAAGCTAGGACCTCTGGACTATGCTAGGAGTTTGCTCAGGGGGGGGGGGGATGTAGATGAATTATTCTAAAGTATCATGTTTATGTATCAGAATGGTGAACACTAGAAGGCAAGGCAAGAGACCGATTATTGAAGAGGATCAGGAAATTCCTGATCTGAGAGGTGTGATCGCTGCTGAGGTCGGGGAGGTTCTTCACGAGTTACTCCCAAGTCTCTTTGAGCAGGTAAAGCAGGAACTGGCTAATGAAATTCGTAGTCAGGTAGAGGCAGCTGTGGCCAGCAGGGCCAGTGGATCAGGGGGCTTGTCAGGCGTACAACCACGGGGGACAAGCTACAGAGATTTCTCGGCCTGTCAGCCGCCACAGTTTGAGGGGCAGAAGGACCCCGTAACCAGCACTCGTTGGATAGCTGAGGTGGAGGGTGCCTTCCGCACCAGTTTTTGTACCGAGGAAGTCAAGGTTCGCTACGCATCGAACCTTCTGAGGAAGGCAGCGAAAGACTGGTGGAACCTTATTGTTCGTGCTCGGACGCCAGAACAAGTGGATAGCATGACTTGGGAACAGTTCAAGGAACTGTTCATTGAACAGTATGTGCCCCAAATTGAGGTAGAGAGACTCACAAATGAGTTTCAGCAGATGCATGGCAAGGTGCACTGATTTTCAAGGTATGGGAGAGTTTTGAAACAGGAGATTAGAGAATTTGATGTTATGGCAAGGTGCACTGATTTTCAGCAGATGCACGAGGCGGCTCGGGCTAGAGAGCTCGAATTAGAGAGCCAAAGAAAGACAAGAAGGGCAGAAACGGTTCAGACTCAACCTCAGCAGACTAAGAGGTTCAAAACTGGGAGTCATAAACCGGAGGTAAAGAAAGAGTTCAAGAGAGAGCATCCCCGCTGTGGGAAGTGTTGACGACAGCATCCGGGAGAATGCCGTATGGGCTCCAGAACCTGTTACAAATGCGGGCAACCGGGTCATATCAGTCGAGACTGCAAGGCGACCGCAAAGATATGTTTTAAGTGCTACAAGCCGGGCCATTTTGCTGACGAGTGCCCAATGAATACCGGGTCGGTCCAGAACTCGGGAACCGCACCGGTGAAGATGCTAGAGGGTGGATTGGGAAAGAAGAACGACGCACCCAGGACTCGGGGGCGAGTGTTCCAGATGACCGTAGATGAAGCAAAGGAGGAGCCAGATGTCGTGACAGGTATTTTTCCTGTTAATGCATCACCTGCCCTTGTCTTATTTGACTCGGGAGCTACTAAATCTTTTCTTTCTTTATCGTTTTGTAAAGACTTTGCTATTGTAAAGGACAAGTTAGAGAGTCCGCTAGAAGTAGAAATAGCGGACGAGGAGTTTCGTTTTGTGAGTGATGTGTATAAAGGTAATGTAATAGAGATAGCCGGAGTGAAGTTTAGTATAGATCTTATTCCTATTGCGATGAGGGAAATAAATGTAGTAGTTGGGATAGATTGGCTTAGTCGGAATGGAGCGCGCATTGATTGTGAAAAACAGCAGGTAGTGATTCGAACCCCAAGTGGGGGAGAATTAACTATCTCGAGTGAAGGAAGAAAAGGGGTACCAAAGGTGTGCACTTTGGCCAAAGCTAGAAGATATGTGCACCATGGTGGTAGCAGTTACTTGGCGTATATTGTTGATGAACGGGAGGAGAAAAAGAAGAGAACAGTGGCAGATGTACCAGTGGTCAGCGAGTTTCCGGATGTTTTCCCGGATGACTTGCCTGGCATTCCTCCCGGGAGGCAAGTGGAGTTCCGAATAGACTTGATTCCGGGGGCAGCACCGGTAGCAAAGGCTCCTTACCGTTTGGCACCTCCGGAGATGCATGAACTGTCTAAGCAGCTGGAGGAACTGTTGGATAAGGGTTTCATCCGCCCCAGTAGTTCACCTTGGGGAGCCCCTATCCTTTTCGTGAAAAAGAAGGACGGGTCGATGCGGATGTGCATCGACTATAGAGAGCTTAACAAGCTTACGGTGAAGAACAGATACCCGTGGCCGAGGATCGACGATCTCTTCGATCAACTTCAGGGAGCCGTTTGGTTCTCTAAGATAGATCTTCGCTCAGGGTACCACCAGTTGAAGGTCAGGGAAGAGGATGTTCACAAGACAGCATTCAGAACCAGGTACGGGCATTTCGAGTTCATCGTGATGCCATTTGGACTGACGAACGCACCGGCGGCATTCATGGATCTTATGAATAGAGTTTGCAGACCGATGTTGGATAGGTCAGTCATCGTGTTTATAGACGATATACTGATCTACTCCAAGTCGAATGAGGATCATATGGAGCATCTACGAGAGGTTTTGGAGATTTTGCGTAAGGAGCAGTTATATGCAAAGTTCTCCAAGTGTGATTTATGGTTACAAGAGGTTCAATTTCTTGGACATCTTGTGAACCGAGAGGGTATCAAGGTAGACCCAGCGAAGGTGGAGGCAGTGATGAAGTGGAAAACCCCGAAGACTCCCACTGAGATTAGGAGTTTCCTTGGATTAGCCGGGTACTATCGCCGGTTCATCCAGGATTTCTCCAAGATAGCAGTTCCGTTGACGAAGCTGACGAGGAAGAACGAACGTTTCGTTTGGGGAGAGGAACAGAAAACAGCGTTCGAAACCTTAAGGAGAAAGTTATGCGAGGCTCCGGTGTTGACACTACCGGAGGGAGTTGAAGACATGACAGTCTACTGTGATGCGTCTTATCACGGGCTAGGCTGCGTTCTTATGCAGAGGGGAAGGGTGATTGCCTATGCGTCTCGTCAACTGAAGACGCATGAGGTGAATTACCCGACTCACGATTTGGAGCTTGCGGCAGTGGTGTTCGCTCTCAAGTTATGGCGGCACTACCTGTATGGGGTGAAGTGTACTATCTATACGGACCACAAGAGTCTTCGTTATTTCATGGATCAACAGAATTTGAACATGAGACAGCGGAGGTGGTTGGATGTGGTGAAGGATTATGATTGCGAGATTCTTTATCACCCGGGGAAGGCAAATGTCGTAGCGGATGCCTTGAGTAGAAGAGCGAGTAGTGTTCTACTTCGGGTACCGTTGATGAGACTAACAGTATCAACGTCGCTTCACGACTTGGTAAGAAGGTCTCAAGAGGAAGCGATCAAGGGTGAGAACCAGAAGAAGGAACGGATAAAGGGACAGGTGGATCAGTTAGTGCCCGACAGTCGAGGTCTATTGACTCGGTACGGTCGGGTATGGGTTCCAGTATCGTGTGAGGCAAGGCAGACACTTCTGGACGAGGCGCATAAGTCAAGGTTCTCTATCCATCCCGGTGCTACGAAGATGTATAGAGATCTGAAGACTGACTACTGGTGGCCGGGGATGAAGAGGGACGTGGCTAAGTACGTGGAGAAATGTTTGACTTGTTTAAGGGTCAAAGCAGAGCATCAGAGACCGCACGGGAAGTTACAGCCATTAGAGATACCAGAGTGGAAGTGGGAGCATATAACAATGGATCTGATTACCAAGTTGCCTCGAACACCTAGGAATCATGATGCCATTTGGGTGGTTGTAGATAGGCTGACAAAGAGTGCCCATTTTATCGCGATCCGTGAAAGTTCATCTGCAGAAAAGTTAGCTGACATCTATGTCAGTGAAATTGTAGCAAGGCATGGGGTACCGGTAACAGTGATATCAGACAGGGATGTTCGGTTTACGTCGCGGTTTTGGGGGAAGTTCCATGAAGATTTGGGTACGAGACTTCAGTTCAGTACAGCCTTTCACCCACAGACGGACGGGCAAAGCGAGAGAACAATTCAGACTCTTGAGGATATGTTGAGAGCTTGTGTTTTGGATTTTGGGGACAGCTGGGATACGTATTTACCGTTGGCTGAGTTCTCATACAACAACAGTTTCCATGCCAGTATTGGCATGCCTCCGTATGAGATGTTGTACGGGAGAAGATGTAGGACTCCTATCTGTTGGGGAGAGGTAGGCCAGCGGGAGTTAAGCAGCACAGAAGTGGTTCAGAAAACGACGGAAAGTATTGAGATGATTCGGGATAGGCTACGAACCGCACAGAGTCGTCAAAAGAGTTACGCCGACAAGCGAAGGTCGGATCTGGAGTTCAACGTGGGAGATAATGTTTTGTTGAAGGTATCACCTTGGAAAGGGGTGATCCGATTCTGGAAGAGGGGCAAGCTAGGCCCTAGGTTTATCGGACCTTTCAAGGTGATAGCACGGGGTGGGAGGGTTGCGTACCGGCTGGAGCTTCCGCCGGAACTCAGTCTGATACACAACACCTTCCACGTATCTCAGTTGAGGAAGTGTTTAGCTGACGAGTCGGCGCATGTCCCTATAGATGACATACAGGTCGACGAACGGTTGAATTATATTGAGAGACCGATAGCAATCTTGGAAAGGAAGACCAAATCCTTGCGAAACAAGGAGATCAGCTTAATGAAAGTTCAGTGGGAACACCGAAAAGGATCAGAATGGACATGGGAACCGGAAGCTGAGATGAGATCGAATTATCCGGAACTCTTCCAAGTCTGATCGATTTCGAGGACGAAATCCTGGTAAGTGGGGGAGAGTTGTAACACCCCGTTTCCCAATTTACGTGATTTAACTGTCTCTTTTGGGGTTGAGTTAATTTTTGGGTCGTTATGTACGTGTTCAGGAATCTAGGGGCCAGTTTATCAATTTTGTAAGATGAGGGTGTGTTTTGGCATGTATGTAAAGGGGATGGAAACCCTAAACACCCTCATTTGCAGCCATTTGTTTCTTTAGCAAAGAAGAGAGAAAAGAGAAAGGGATTTTCGGAGTTCTTGTGAGCTGCTGTGAAAGACCGACCGATTCTCCTTCGTTAACCGTTGGATCGTCGTGAAATTTGGACAGCGACTTCACGACCCTCTAATCTACATTCTGACCGGAGGGATTTGGCATCGGAGTTCCCAGTAGAGAGAACCAAGTGTCCGAAGTTGCTGTGAAAGGGATTTTCGGAGTTCTTGTGAGCTGCTGTGAAAGATCGACCGATTCTCCTTCGTTAACCGTTGGATCGTCGTGAAATTTGGACAGCGACTTCACGGCCCTCTAATCTACATTCTGACCGGAGGGATTTGGCATCGGAGTTCCCAGTAGAGAGAACCAAGTGTCCGAAGTTGCTGTATTTTCCAGGCGAAAGATTTGGTGATTTTGGAAGATTCAAGTTGTGAAAGGTTCTAGGAGGATTGTTGTTCGCGGTCTAGAATTGCAAGGTATGTGTATTATGTTTAGAAATCAATAGAAATGGGGTGTATGAAATGGGATGTTTGGCAAAGTTTTATGGTATTTGGACTATCCTAGCTATGTCATTTCGGGATGAGAGTTGGGATAGAATTAGAGTTCCATTTTTGGGCTTGTTATGATATGTGTATGTATGAATGTTATAGGTGGTACGAGGTGATTATTATACACTGTGAAGTACTTGGTAATTGACATCTTGACAAGTGAGTACTCTACCTATATTATGTAAGTTATGTGTACGTAGTTGGATTGCATGTGTGATTATGTGTATGTTGGCTTTGCCAAAGGAAAGAGTACCTATGGTGGTAGTAATACCCCTAGGGAATATGTTATGTAAGAAGAGGCCTGGTACCAGTGTCTAGTTATGACCTTCCTTATTGGCTTTGTGCCTTAAGGAATGGAAGGATGTTACATGTATGTGATTGCTATGTTTATGCGAGTATGTATGCATGATGATATGTGGTACAGGTGCGTGCTCACTAAGCGAAAGCTTACCCCGTTGTTATTCATCTTTTAGTGGCAGGTACATCTTCGAAGAATAAAGGAAAGGCTCCAGCTTGAAGCTTTTGGATTTGCGGCAGCTCAGCAGCTTATATTTTCTTTTGATGAATGATAGTTTTGGATTCTCTAAGCTTTTCAGTTGAATATTGTTTGTCTCAAACGTATTGGTTTTAAGTTGCAAACTTGTACTCTTTTCTATAAGATTATGGGATTTTATCTAAATGTTTTAATTACAAATCTTCCGCTGTATTTTAAGGTTACTTTCCGTTAAATGAGTGTTTTAAAGATAAGGGATGTTACAACTTGTCCCCAAGTAATAAAAAATAAAATTATGCATTTTTGAATTTTCAGGCTTTCATGGATTTACCGACTTCTCACTCTGAATGAACGTTGATCTCCTTCTCTGGATGCTTCTTTCGGTTCCAAGATTAGAACTTCACTTTTGTACTTGACGATATCTTTCCCTTGTTCACATTTGATCAATAGGGCTTTCTTGGGTTCGAATGGTTTGTGGCTTTGAATATTTTCCCAAGGGTTTTATAGCAAACAATTCCAAACATGGACCGAGAATCTCGCTTTGAGATTTTTATTTCAAGAAGTGAGTGTTTTGTATTTTGCAAGGGTAAGTACGTAAACTTTAGGCTTTTATTTGGGTATGGCTATTTTTTGTGAGAGTGGGTATTTTGATGGTCCAGAATAGGCACACCATCTTTTTCTGGGAGTGAGCACTTTGATGGTCCAGAAAAGGCACACCATCAAACTTTTGTAGTGACACTCCATTTTTTCTGTTTTTGTGTTGTTATTTTTTTGGAAGGGGGGTATATCTTACCCACCTCAAACTTAGGACCTCACAGTGTCCCCACTGTGGACAGACTGTAAGTCCCCACCTCAAACTTAAGATTGCTCAGTGTCCTCACTGTGACTTGGAAAGTGGGGTTCAGGAGGTATTTGGGGGGGGGGGGGGTATAAAAAGTCGAGTTTGGATGCAAAAATGGCCTATATCATTTCAACGTGACAAGTTGAGAGTCGTACTTACAAAGGTGACTTTTTAAGTCGGAAGCCGAAAGTTGCACCTTGAAATGGAAAAAGATCAAAAAGCATTCAAATGAGAATTATGTTAGTACCCAAAAGACCTACTTAGCAGTAGGTATTCATGCATTATTCAACCAAAATAAAGTAACAAATTGTCAAGTGCCTAGCCATAGGCAAAATATCAAACAGACATAAAATCTAAGTTGTTTTTGAGAGCATTCAGAGTGGGAACCAGAGTTTCAACAAACCATTTAGTGGGTAGGAGTGGTCGACGGTGAACTTTCTGCAGAGTCATCACTGAGACCATCATCACTATCATTTGTGGGGCAGATGCCTTCTGGGAAGTCAGGGATTTGCGCAGCAAGCAGGGGATCAACACTTTGGTACATCTGATTAATGACGGGATCCCGATCTCTTGTGTACATCTAGAACGTTTATGTGACCCTGTTCACGTGCCTCTGCTGTGCTTCCATAAGGTCGACGCGATAAGTGAGAGCCGTCAATGCGCTCAGAATGGCAGCCAAGGGATTGCTGGAGCTTCCTGGAGTAGGATTCGGGAGTGGGGTACTGGCAGATCTCACTGTGGCTTGTTCAGCAGCGGGTTCTTCAGGGGGAGTGGTGATTGATCTCCCCATCTTTTTGATGGTTACTATGCTGATATTATTGGCTGAGACGAGCCACTCATCATCTTCTGCAGAAGAGGGAGGATTACCTTCTTGCGGGTTCGAGCTTGGTAAATGGCGGCATGCATTAGGATTCCCAGATTGATTGTTTTCCCTGCTAAGATGCAGTACAAAAGAGCGCACTTGTGCATCGAGAGGGTTGTATCATGAGTGGTGGGTGATAGGGATGTACATAAGAATTGGAACCACACAGCGGCCTCTGTAGTGAGGGAGCTAGCGTGTAGGAACCTCCTAGTTCCATCCTTATCCCAGGGCTTTCCTTCGACTGCCAGTGTTTTCAAAATATCTTCTTCATCCGCCGGGGTCATTTTCTTCAAGAAATTAGTAAAAGTGCACACAAGTGGGGTCCTTATTCCAAGGACCCGATTGATTGCGGTTGGATTATAATGCACGGTTCGACCCCAGACTGTCACAAATGTGGCCTTAGTTTGAGAGGCCTCGGCGTAAAATTCCCTTACCAAAGAGGCGTTGGCTCATCGATTGGCAGTTGCCAATGTCGTCCAATCTTGCCGTATAACCCTCTCTTTGATAAAAGGGTTGGCCTCCACAAAGTCAGGGTCAAAACCCCTCTCTAAGTTCAGTTTTTGCTTGACAATACAATCATAGTGGGCAACGACAGCTGGGGTCGTGAACTGCCTGGGCACCCCACTGGGGGCATACTCAGTACCTACTGTGGACTGATGTGGGTGTTCAGTTTGAACTTGCTCATCACCAGCATCAGATTCAAATGATGATGAACTTAAAGAGGGTGCAAGACCTTTACCTTTCCCAGATGTTGCCTTCCTTGTCTTTTTGGCTGGCGATTTCTCCGCAATGGTCACCCCAGATCTGGTGACCATGCCTCTCTTCCTCATAGCTTTCCTGATCGGGTTCTCCCCACTGTGGGTTGTCTTTTGAAAAGCTTCCAAATCAATAGTGTTACCGATTTGGTGGTACTGATGGTGGTAGTCTTCCTCTTCCTTTCTCCTTAACTCTTCTTCTTCTTTGAACAACTTGGCCTCTGCCCTTTTTCTGTCCTCATCGATTAACCTTTCCTTCTCGACCCTAATTCTCTCCTCTTCTTCTCTTGCCAGCCTTTCGGCTTCTTGTCTTTTTATCCTCTCCTCTTCTTCCCTTGCCAACCTTTCCTCCTCTTCTTTCCTTTTCTTCTCAACCTCTTCTTTCTTTTTCCGAAGTGCAAGAAGTTTTTGATTGTACTCCTCTTGCAATTTCAACATTTCCTCATCAGTTTGTTGTGCTTCTGTATCAAAACCACTCAGACTAGTATCTGAGGCTTTCGAAGATGAAGCAGCCTTCGATCCCTCTTGCTTTGACGACTCTGCATCCGGTGCGACGGTCGTCATTGGATGTTCGCCGAAGGATGGTAGAGGCTCGTTTAGGTCGCCGGTGATGTTTTCCGGTGGGTTATCGTCGGTGGTTCTGCGGCGGATTACGGCACGACCGGGCTCATTAGGGTTAGGGTTGAGTCTCTTGCTTCTCGCCATTGATGAGTGTTTGATGTTCTGGTTCTTGAGAGAAAAGTAGGAAAGAAAGAGTGTATGTTTGAAATATTTGCAAAAGGTGGTTTTTGGAATTTGGTGTGGAAAGGGTTTAATTTATGGGTAATATCTTGGAGGGAACGGTTAGTTTTTAGAGGGAGAGAGAGAGGTTATGAAGGGTTTTTCTTGAAAATAGGCGAATTGGGTGTAAGGTGGCAGAAAAGTACACATGTGTAAGAAAAAGTTGATGTTCTTTTCAGTTCTTGGGCCCCCAAACCGTCCCATCGAAGCGTCAGGCCAGCAGTGGGAAGCGCAGTGACATGCTCAATGTCACTGCGAAGCACTTGTTTGACTTTTTCTTCAAAAATAGGCAATCCAACCTACACATATTCAAAACAAACTACCACACATAATTAAAAAGACCAAAAAATAATAAAAAAGACAGAAAATAACTGAAATAAAATATTTACAGATGATTCTGACTTTTCTTAACCAGAGTGCGGTAGAGAGTGGGATGGAGTGTGGGCACTGTCGCTCAGAAAATGCTTCACCCTCTGCCCATTGACTTTAAAAGTATGACCAGACTGTGGGGAAATTAACTCCACTGTTCCAAAGGGACTAACCTTGACCACTGTGTATGGTCCCGTCCATCGTGATTTGAGCTTACCAGGAAATAATTTGAGACGGGAATTGAACAATAGTACCTGTTGGCCTTCAATGAACTCCCTATGGTTGATTCTTCGATCGTGCCACATCTTGGTCTTTTCTTTGTATAATTTTGCATTTTCATAGGAGTGGTATCACAACTCCTCCAGCTCATGCAATTGTAAAAACCTCTTGGTTCCCGCAGTATCCTCACTCATGTTAAGCTCTTTAAGGGTCCAAAATGCCTTGTGTTCCAACTCAATTGGTAGATGGCAAGCTTTGCCAAAAACCAACTTGAATGGAGACATTCCCAAAGGAGTTTTGTAGGTCGTACGATAGGCCCAAAGGGCATCATCAAGTTTGGTTGACCAATCTTTGCGGTGTGGTTTAACAACTTTTTCTAAAATGCCTTTGATATCTCGGTTTGAAAGTTCGGCTAAACCATTGGTCTACGGGTGGTATGCGGTGGGCACTCTATGATGTATATCATATTTAGCAAGGACCGAGCTCATGACTTTGTTCACAAAATGGGTGCCTTCGTCACTAATTAATGCCCGTGGTTTTCCAAATCGAGTGAAAATATTTTTATGCAAAAATTTTACCACGGTGTTTGCATCGTTGGATTGACATGCAACAACTTCCACCCATTTTGAAACAAAGTCCACCGCAACCAAGATATATAAATTATTGTTTGAGTTTGGAAAAGGACCCATGAAATCGATCCCCCAAACATCAAAAAGTTCTACCTCTAGAATGTTATTGAGAGGCATCTCGTTCCTTTGTGAAATGTTCCCGGTGCGTTGACATTGCTCATAATTTTTCACAAATTCAAAAGAGTCCTTAAAGATAGTGGGCCAAAAGAAACCACTTTGCAAGATTTTTGCAGCAGTGCGGTTTCCACCAAAGTGGCCACCGTAGTGGGATGTATGACAACCTTGGAGTATTTGATGTTGCTCACTCCCGTGGATACAACGCCTCAATATTTGGTCTGTCCCTATCTTATATAAGAAAGGGTCGTCCCAAACATATTGTCGTGTATCATGTAAAAACTTTTTAAATGGTTGTCCACTCATCCCGTGGGGCTTTAGTCCACTTGCTAAAAAGTTTGCAATGTCAGCATACGAAGGAATATTATTTTCGTGATGTTGAGCTGCTAACAATTGTTCATCGGGAAATTTTTCTTTGACCTCAGTGGGATCCACAATGGTCACTACCTTCTCGAGCCTGGACAGATGGTCAGCTACCTGATTGCTTGTTCCTTTTCTATCAACGATCTCAAGGTCGAATTCTTGCAACAATAAAACCCATCGAATCAACCGTGGTTTGGAATCAGCTTTGTTGATCAAGTATTTTATAGCTTCATGATCAGTGTGCACCGTTAGGTAAAAATCCCATACTCTTATTACTTGTTGTTTTGTCAATGGTAATCTCAAAATGGACCTTTTCAGGTCTCGATGGAATGTGTAGAGGCAAATACTCTAAGTGTTTTTAAATACACCAACTAGCTTGCCTACTACTCCAGTGGGTTGAGATTATCTCACTGTGCCGACCTCACTTTTGCAAGTGTCATAAGAATTCTTTCGAATCCCCTAGCATTATCCAAGCTCGTGTCACTGCGTTCTACTCATTTCTGAGTTAAGAACTGGACTTTAGATCCTTACAAGTGATCGGCTTGTTCGCATCATTGGGCAATAATCGAGAGTGAATAACCAAAACAACAAATATTCCAAATATAAAGATTACTCAAGCATTTTTCATAAAATCCGGGTACTTCTCTTTCCTACATCCCAAATGATACTTAGCCTAACATTTTCGAAGTAAAGAAAACAAAAGATGAAGATTTGAACATAAATAAACTGAAAGTGACTTGTATTAAAACCGCAGTGGGGAACGAAGGTACGTCACTGCCACTGATTACGAGAAACTAGCGATTACACTAAGGAAATTAAATGCAAGAAATTAAGACTACAACAGTAAACTAGAGAGCTAAACTCAAACTATCACTACAATGTGGTAGTTGGAGATATTCAAGGATTTCCAAGATGAATTAAACTATCACTACAAAGGAAGGTTTGGGTTTTACACAATGGGTTTCTAGTGAATAAGGACTGAAGTATCAAGATGAAATTCTGCACTTTGGACAATTCTTTTATCCACCATCTTGTAGCTCTTTTACCCAATGGACCCTTCACCTTTTCATCAAGTCAACTTTAAAGTACCATGGGTGTACTTGGTGTCATCTTCAATAAAGATGCTTGTACTTCTCAACCCCATATTTCTGCCATTGAACCTTCCATTCTCCAGAGCATTTACATCCCAACTAAGAGTTTCTTTTCTTTTGTCTTCTTCTTCTGCTCGATAGTGGGGAATGGAGTGGGATGCGCAAGTCACTGCGAGATTTTCGTGAAAAAGCAACAAAACTCCACCAAATAATTTATTAAAGACTATGGTTCACTCTTTTTGCTCATTTTCATGAATGTTACCAAGAATGGGGGTTTTGAGAAGTGAAATGGCTAAAATTTGACAAAATAAAATGAAAATAAAAGGAAATAATAACTCTAAAAATAGAGTTATCACAACCTCAAATTTAAACCATTACTTGTCCCCAAGCAATAAAAAGAAAGAAAGAAAATTAAAATTATGCACTTTTGAACTTTCAGGGACTTACCGACTTCTCATTCTGAATGGATGTTGATCTCCCTCCACATATACTTCTCTCGGTTCCAGGATTAAAACTTCACTTTTGTACTTGACGAAATCTTTCCCTTGTTCACATTTGATCAATAGGACTTTCTTGGGTTCGAAGGGTTTGTGGCTTTGAATATTTTCCCAAGGGTTCCGTAGCAAGCAATTCCAAACAAAGACCGAAAATCTCGCTTTGAGATTTTTATTTCAAGAAGTAAGTGTTTTGTATTTTGCGAGGGTAAGTACGTACACTTTCAGGCTTTATTTGAGTATGGCTATTTTTTGTGAAAGTGGGTATTCTGATGGTCCAGAAAAGGCACACCATCTTTTTCTGGGAGTGAGCACTTTGATGGTCCAGAAAAGGCACACCATCAATCTTTTGTAGTGACACTCCGATTTTTCTATTTTTGTGTTTTTTGGGAGGGGGGGGGGGGGTATATTCTACCAACCTCAAACTTAGGACCTCACAGTGTCCCCACTGTGGAAAGACTGGAAGTCACTCTGGAAGTCCCCACCTCAAACTTAAGATTGCACAGTGTCCCCACTGTGAGTTGGAAATTGGTGCGGAAGAGGTGGTTGGGGGTACAAAAAGGTCGTGTTTGGATGCAAAAATGGCCTATATCATTTCATGGTGACAAGTTGAGATTCGTACTTACAAAAGGGACCTTTTAAGTCGGAAGCCGAAAGTTGTACCTTGAAATGGAAACGAGATCAAACAAGCATTCAAACAAGACGTGAGTTAGTATCCAAAATTACCTACTTAGCAGTAGGATTTCATGCATCGTTAAAAAAAAAAATAGCAAATATTGTCATATGCCTAGCCATAGGCAGAATACGAAACCAAACATAAAACATAAATTGTTTTTGAGAGCATCAAAAGTGGGGACCATAGTCCCAACAAACCATTAGTGGGTCGGAGTTGCTTGCGGTGAGCTTGCGGCGGAGTCTTCATCGAAACCATCCTCACTGTCATTTGAGGGGCAAATACCTTCGGGAAATTCAGGGAGTTGTGCGTGCAACTCGGGATCACCACCTTTTAACATTTGGTTCACAACCGCATCCCGATCTCGAGTATACATCCAGAATGATTCGGTAGCTCGGTTCATATGCTTCTTCTGGGCTTCCATGAGATCGATACGATAGGTGAGGGATGTCAATGCTTGCAGAATGGCCGTCATGGGATTGCTTGTGCTTCCTGGAGTGGACTGTCGGAGTGGGGTACCAGTGGATCTCACTGTGGGTTGTTCGTCAGCAGGATCATTGGTAGGAGTAGTGATTGCTCGTCCCATCTTTTTAATGGTTAGGATGCTAATGTTATTCATGGATTCAATCCACTTGTTCTCCTGAGCAGCTGGCACTCCAGCATTGATTAGCAACGAAGTAATAAGACAAGGAAGAGGGAGGATTACCTTCTTTCGGGTGCGAGCCTGGTGGATGGCACCGTACATTACGATTTCTAGATTGATCGGTTTACCCGCAAGGATGCAGTACAGCAAGGCGCACTTGTGCATTGAAAGAGTCGTATCATGAGTAGTTGGGGACAAGGAGGCACGTAAAAACTGGAACCACACAGCGGCCTCGGTAGTGAGGGAGCTAGCGTGTAGGCACCGTCTACTGCCATTTTTGTCCCAAGGCTTGCCTTCAATTGCCAAAACTTTTAAAATAACATCTTCATCTGCTGGGCCCATCTTTTTGAGGAATTGCGCAAAGGCGCATGTAGTCGGGGCCCTTATTCCAAGGACCGTATTGATAGCAGTGGCATGATAATACACGGTCCGACCCCAGACTTTTATAAAAGGGTCCTTCGTCTGAGAAGCCTCGGCATAGAACTCCCTAACCAAAGAAGCATTGGCTCGACGATTGGCAGATGCCAATGTCGTCCAATCATGCTGTATAACCCTATCCTTGATAAACGGGTTGGCCTCCACAAAGTCGGGGTCAAAACCCCTCTCTAGGTTCAACTTATGCTTGGAAATGCAGTCATAGTGGGCAGCGGCCTCTGGGGTCGTAAACTGCCTGGGCACCCCACTGGAGGCATCCTCAGTCCCCACTGTGGACTGATATAGGTTTTCAGATTGGGTTTGCTCATCCCAGCATCATAATCAACAGATGATGAACTTAAAGAGGGTTCAAGACCCTTACCTTTCCCCGATGGTTGCTTCCTTGGTTTCTTGGCCGGTGTTTTCTGCGAAATGGTCACCCCAGATCTGGTGACCATTCCTTTCTTCTGTAATGCTCGTCTCATAGGGTCTTCCTCACTGTGGGCAGCCTTCTTAAGTGCCTCCAAATCAACAGTGTTTGTGACTTGGAGGTTTTCATTAGTTTGAATCTGCTCCTTGTTCCTAAGTGCCGCATCCTCTGCCTCTTTTCTTTGATTTTCCTCCTCTTGTCTTTTTCATTCTTGTTCTTCCTTTCTCATCCTTTCTTCTTCTTCCCTTTTTTTCTCAGCCTCTGCCCGTATCCTTTCTTCTTCAAGAATTTTCTCTTGTTCAATCTTTTTCCTCTCCTCTTCCTCTCTTGCTAATCGTTCGGCTTCTTCTCGTTGTTTCCTCTCCTCTTCTTCTCTCCTTAACCTTTCCTCCTCTTCTTGTTTCAGCCTTTCTTCCTCTTCTTTGCGTTTCTTTTCAACCTCTTCCTTTTTTTTGCGGATTGCAGAAAGTCTTTGGTTATACTCTTCTTCCAACCTCCTTTCTTCCTCCTCAGCCTGCAATGCTTCCTCATCAAGATGGCTTTGACTGGAATTCGAAACCCTTGAAGAAGAAGCAGCCTTCGAACCCACTTGTTTGGATGACCCGACATCTGGAATGTCGGGTACTGTCGGATGTTCGCCGGAGGACGGCGGCGGTTCGTTTAAGTCGTCGGTGATGGTTTTCGGCGGATTGCCTTCGGTGGTTCTGCGGCGAACCGCCGCACGATTGGACTCCTCTGGGTGTGTGTTCAATCTTTTGCTTCTTGCCATGGTTAGGGTTTTCTTGGAAGGGTTTCTCTTTGATTTCTTGAGAGAGAATGGAGAAGAAAGGTGCAAGTATTTTTGAATATTTGGAGAGAGAGTGGTTTTTGAAATCTGGAATGGAGAAGGTTTATTTTTCTTTTGGATAGTAAAATTGGAGGGAACGGTTACATAGGAGAGATAGAGTTAATGATGTTTTTTCTTGGAAAAGGGCAAATTAGGACTAGGTGGCACCAAAAGTAGACTGATGTGTAAGGAAAAAGGTGATGTGTGTCAGCCATTGGGCCCCCAAAACCGTCCCATCTTCTCGTCAGTTTGGTAGTGGGAAGCGCAGTGACTTGCGCTAAGTCACTGCGAAACATTTTCTTCAAAAATTGGCAATCTCTCCTACACACATGCAAAATAAACTACCATGCAGAATTAAAAATACCAAAAATAATAAAAAGACAGCAAATAACTGAAATAAAATATTTACAAGTGGTCCCGATGTTACTTAACCAGAGTGGGGTGGAGAGTGGGATGGGATGTGAGCACTCTCGCTCAGAAAATGCTTCACTCTCTGCCCATTGACTTTAAACGTTTGACCAGACTGTGGGGACTTTAACTCCACTGTTCCAAAGGGGCTCACCTTGACAATGGTGTATGGTCCCGTCCATCGTGATTTTAGCTTACCTGGAAAGAGTTTAAGATGGGAATTGAACAATAGTACCTGTTGGCCTTCAAAGAACTCCCTATGGTTGATTCTTCGATCATGCCACATCTTGGTCTTTTCTTTGTACAACTTTGCGTTTTCATAGGAGTGATATCGCAACTCCTCTAGTTCATGCATTTGCTAACATCTCTTAATTCCCGCGGCATCCTCACTCATGTTAAGCTCTTTAAGGGCCCAAAACGCCTTGTGCTCCAATTCAATCGGTAAATGGCAAGCTTTGCCAAAAACTAATTTAAATGGAGACATTTCCAAGGGAGTTTTATAGGCCGTACGATAGGCCCAAAGAGCATCATCAAGTTTGATTGACCAATCCTTGCGATGTGGTGTAACGAATTTCTCCAAAATACCTTTGATCTCACGGTTTGAAAGTTCGGCTAAACCGTTGGTTTGCGGGTGGTATGCAGTGGCTACTCTATGATGTATATCAAACTTAGCAAGGACCGAGCTCATGACTTTGTTCACAAAATGGGTGCCTTCGTCACTAATCAATGCCCGTGGTGTTCCAAATCGAGTGAAAATATTTTTATGCAAAAATTTCATCACGGTATTGGCTTCATTAGAGTGACAAGCAATGGCTTCCACCCATTTCGAAACATAGTCTACCGCAACCAAGATATAAAAATTATTGTTTGAGTTCGGAAAAGGACCCATGAAATCGATCCCCCAAACATCAAAAAGTTCCACCTCTAGAATGTTATTAAGAGGCATCTCGTTTCTTTGCGAAATGTTCCCGGTGCGTTGACATGGCTCGCAATTTTTCACAAATTCGTACGAGTCCTTAAACACAGTGGGCCAAAAGAACCCACTTTGCAAGATTTTTGCAGCAGTGTGGTTTCCACCAAAGTGGCCACCGTAGTGGGATGTGTGACAACCATGGAGTATTTGATGTTGCTCACTCCCGTGGACACAACGCCTCAATATTTGGTCCGCTCCTATCTTATATAAGAAAGGGTCATCCCAAACATATTGTCGTGTATCATGTAAAAACTTTTTAAATGGTTGTCCACTCATCCCGTGGGGTTTTAGTCCACTTGCTAAAAATTTTGCAATGTCAGCATACCAAGGAACATTATTCTCATGATGTTGGGCTGATAACAATTGTTCGTCGGGAAAATTCTCTTTGACCGGAGTGGGATCTGCAGTGGTCACTATCTTCTCGAGCCTGGACAAATGGTCAGCTACCTGATTGATTGTTCCTTTTCTATCAATGATCGCAAGGTCGAATTCTTGCAGCAATAAAACCCATCGAATCAAACGTGGCTTGGAATCGGCCTTGTTGATCAAATATTTTATCGCTGCATGATCAGTATGTATAATGACCTTCGTCCCTATCAAATACGACCTGAAACGATCAAAAGCAAACACCACTGCAAGTAATTCTTTTTCAGTG
Organism: Saussurea involucrata; assembly: GCA_033807775.1. Taxonomy (NCBI): domain Eukaryota; kingdom Viridiplantae; phylum Streptophyta; class Magnoliopsida; order Asterales; family Asteraceae; genus Saussurea; species Saussurea involucrata. Next base: position 96,034 of record JAWVWS010001006.1, on the reverse strand, counting down.
ACAGTATAATTAATCTGAGCTTCAATCAGTGTTTTACTTGCATAATAAATGCGGTGAAAGATTTTGCTCTTCCTTTGTCCGAGAACAGCCCCCACAGCCCACTCGCTGGCGTGACACATGACTTCAAATGGGAGTGACCAATCAGGAGTGGTCACTATGGGTGCAGTAACTAAGGCTTTCTTGATTGTTTCAAAGGCATCTCGGCACTATTGGGTAAAATTAAATTCTTTTTCATGTTGCAACAGGTTGCATAGGGGTTTAGTTATTTTGGAAAAATCTTTGATGAACCTTCTATAGAAACCTGCGTGACCCAAGAAACTTTGAATACCTTTCACAGTTGTGGGTTCGGGAAGTTGTGCCAATACCTCAAGCTTGGCTTTGTCAACCTCCAACCCTCTTTTTGATACAAGATGACCTAGGACAATACCCTCTTCAACCATAAAATGACATTTTTCCCAATTTAAAATAAGGTCGTGGGTCTCACATCTTACTAGGTTTTTCTCTAAATTTCCCAGGCAGTTGTCAAATGATGTCCCTATCACAGAAAAGTTATCCATAAAAACTGCTATGGTGTCCCCAATCATGTCGGTGAAAATGGCCATCATACAACGTTGGAAAATGGCTATGGCGTTACACAATCCAAATGGCATCCTCCGGAATGCAAAAGTACCATAGGGATAAGTAAAGGTGGTCTTTTCTTGGTCCTCAGGGGCGATATGGATTTGGTTGTATCCGAAGTATCCATCTAGAAAACAATAAAATTCATTTCCCGCCAACCTATCAAGCATTTGGTCGATGAAAGGTAGGGGAAAATGGTCCTTCTTGGTGGCTAGGTTAAGTTGTCTGTAGTCCATGCATATTCTCCACCCCATGACAGTCCTAGTGGGAATGAGTTTGTTCTTTTCGTTCTTCACTACGGTCGTCCCTCCCTTTTTAGGGACACATTGGACGGGGCTCACCCAACTACTACTAGCTATTGGGTAGATAATACCGGCGTCTAACCACTTCAACACTTCTTTCTTAACTACCTCCTTCATTATGGGGTTCAACCTTCTTTGAGGTTGGACTTTTCAAGGGTGGTCACTCTCCAAGTTAATCTTATGTTGACATAGGGAGGGGCTAATACCTCTAATGTCCGCTATGGTCCAACCAATTGCCCTCTTATGCTTCATCAACAAATCAATCAGAAGTTGTTCTTGTTTCTCACTAAGTTTAGAAGAGATAATAACGGGATGTTTATTATCCTTATCGAGATAAGCATATTTCAAGTAGGAAGGCAATGGTTTAAGCTCTAACTCGGGAGGTTGTTCTATTGAAGGGTGTTGGAACCCAGATACACTTAATCAAGATTAACAGTCTATTAGTTGAGTTTAGTGTTTGATGCGGAAGCGTATTAAACTAACAGATATGTTTGATAGATATTAGAACGCACATATATAAAGAAAACAGTAAGGAATAAAAAGGATTTTTGAACAGTTACTGTTATTCAATATATAATAAGAACACGAAGAACAGATTAAGAACTGTTGGTGTGTGTGAGAATATAACACTCAGATATTTGACAATAACATTTTAGAGTAATAGTGATTCCTTGTGTATTCGTTCTTAGGAAGATCTCAACATGAGACTTCCTTTTATACTACTCTTAGAAGACTATGAAGTAGGTCACTATTCCTTTTATGGCATGAATAGTGAACTGGATGGTGGGAGCAGTGGACTGGATGGTGTGAGCAGTTGTTTGAGCTATGCGCATTTAATGGAGCAGATGTACTTTTGGTAAATGCATTAAATGGCACAGACGTCTATTTTGTACCATGCCCTATTGAGTCCACTCAGAGCTTGACACGTGTTTTGACAGTACTTTTCCATGCAAGTTGATGAACGTATCCAGTAATATCTTCCAAGTCTTCATAGCAGACCACAGAGGCTCTGTAAGGCATTACAGAGGTTCTATGGTCTGTCCTTCTGTGGAGCAGTCCACTTGTTTCCGAGTTGATCTTCTTCTTGCGCACTACAGAGGTTCTGTGATTACCTCTGTAGCTTCTGTGGCTTTCTGGACTTGATCTTCTGGAAGAAGTGGCAGAGCCTCTGTGAGAGGCTTTTCTATACTTAGCCTATTTTTCACTACTTCCAAGTATTTCTATGATTAGGAAGATTGAAGCTAACAATCTCCCCCTAAGTAGTGAAAAATAAAAATTTGACTTTGAGTTTAGTTAGGCTAAGTTAGATAAGACAGAGGTTAAACAATACCTCGAAATTTCTTTCATTTAGAAATATGCCAGAGGCATTTTACATTTGAGTACAATGAAAGATAAAACTTTGTTTGCAGAGATTGGAGGTCTGAGAATCAGATTTTGGCATCTTTGAAATCGTTGTAGCTTCTGTTGTCTCTGCCGACTTTTCTGATCTCTTTGTAGAATCTGATGCAGAGTTCTCTTTGGCGGATTGTTGAGTCTATTTCTCTGATGAAAGTATCTGCATCATCTCTATCCATTTTCTCTGTACCTCTGTATTTTACAAGGCTTGCTCTGAATTTGCTCAGAGTACTGGTTGCGTACTTCTGACAATCCATGAGTACAAAAAGTTTAACCTGGTGTTGTGGGTTTTGAAATACTAACCCAAATCTTGGTTCTCTGATGATTGAGTTGGGCACAGCGTCTGGTGGGCAGCGATCTTCTGGTGGTCGTAGATCTAGATGTTTGAGACCAAGATCTTTTCCCAGCTGAAAATCTATCATGCTGTATAGCAGAAGCTTTTCCCTCATTGCTTTTCTCAATACTTGATAGACTCTGGTGTTTGCCTCTGTGTTGTAGTTTTCCTTTGTCCATTGCAGAAGGTCAGGTAGATCGTATGGATTGATGTTTCTTAAGTCAGCATCAGCGAAGGTAGATTCTGAATTGTTCTCTCTTCTGACTCTGTAAAGATTGTACCTGACCCTTGGATAGGTTCTTGTGAAGGAGAATCTGCAGAAGATCACCTTTTTGATTTTGTGAATTGAAAAGACATCTGCTTTGGCTCTTGGCTTTGTTCTTGTGAAGATGTTCTCAAATTCTTCTCTGATCCTTGGATCTGTCACATGATCTATTGGATAGTTTGTCTGAAAGGATTGTTTGTAGAGGTATTTGTATACCACTTCTTCCATTTCTTCATGTGTTGGACCAGGTCGTGGAATTTGTCTTCTGAGACTCTCCATCTGTTGAACAACTTCTGCAGCTCTACCAGTTAAAGGAGTTTCTGACAGAGGCTTCAATCCATGTGCCCAGTCAACTTCTTCGGGTTTTGGGGTTTGAAAGGCGTCAAACGCACTCTTCATCAGTTTCTCTGTTGGCTTTGACAATGTTTTCTTCTTCTTAGGCTCTTCTGTCAGTATCCCTTTGCCTTTATCTTTTGTTGTCGTGGCAGAACCTGTTGCTTCTGTGGGTTTTGAGGTTTGCATTTCTGTAGGTTTGATGGAGGTTGCCTCTGTGGATTTTGACGATTGTGACTTAGAGGACTTTTGTGGCGATGGTTCTGTTGGCTTGACTTGCTCTGTAACCTCTGTTGGAGGTTGTTTGGTGACTTCTTCTGTGAGCTCAGTTTCTGTTGATGAAGTGTTGTCATTAAATCTTCTTGCCATTCTGAAGGCTAAAGTGAACCTGTGCCTTTCTTCTTCTCTCTTCACCATACGATCACTCATTGTTGTGTGCATCCTTTTCAGAATGTCAGAAGCAGAGGTCGTTGCTCTTTTTGGTTTGGTGGCAATCGACTTTCTTCTGGGTATGGTTTGGGGTGTTTCCACAGAGGTGGGTGTTTTCTCTGTGGTTGGTTCATCTGTTTCTTCCAAAATGATTACCTCAGGGGCGGTTGTTGCCTCTGAGGTTTGTTTATCTGCTTCTATAGTGTTGGGTTCTTCAGAGGTTGAATCCACAGAGATGGGTGTATTCTCTGTGGTTTGTTGAGTTTGTTGTTGTCGGGTCTGTTCTGGAGGTGCTTGACTCAGAGGTTCTGCGGCTATTGGTGGACCTGTAAGTCCTCTGCTTGCAGTTTTCTCTGTAGTTTTCTCCCCCTCAGGATGATCTGATGGACCAGGATGGTCATTATCATCAGAGTCATCCTGACCCTTGTCTGATGTACCCTCTGCTCTGCAGGAAGCATCGGGTTTCTTTGGCATTGTGGCTCCAGCAGCGATCAGTTTCGCGCAGACATCATCACAGAGGCCAAGAAGAGTTGCTAGCTCTGCCTCTGTTTTGAATCTCATCCTTCCTACACTTTCTCTGAAATCTTTGACGAAGTTAGCATTGGCAGTGGTGAAGGAAAGGATGACTTCTGTCACTTGATTAATCACGTTCTGCCCAAGCTCTGTCAGCTGTGCTCTTGTTATGTAGTCTTTGGGTTGCATCAGCATGGTATTTCGCATGGCTTCTTCTTGAACTTTTTGTAGGGCCTTCTGTAGATCTGCAGGAGTGATGCCCGTTGACACTGAAGTCTGTTTGTTCAATTGATCAAGGAACTTGTTGATGGAGTTCTCAATCGAAGAAGGAGTAGTTGTTGCGGCAGAAGTGGTGGATGCGGGTAGCAGCAGACTTCATCTGTGAGATGGCAGTTTTCACCTCTGTGGACAGGTTGTCCATTTTGGTGTTCAGGTTTATCAGTGCCAGTGATGTTGTCTCTGCAAAAGATTTGAAAGAGCTTTGCAACTCTTTCAAGGTTTGGTTCACAGAGGTCTCAAGGGTTTGGAACTCATCCCTTGTGACTTGTGTTCCTGTGGTAACCTCTGGAGGAACACATTCGTCTCCAGAGTGAATCCCTGTTCCTGGGATACCTTCGTTCACCCTTGTTTGTACGATGGGGGTGGAAGGATTTCCTTCTGATCCTTGAGAAGAAACATGAGTTTCAATCCCTACAGAAGTTCTGAGAAGAACATTGTCCAAATCCACTCCAGAGGTGGGTATTGGAATATCCTTCTGTTGACTAGGAGACTTGTCTAGAGTCTCTTTGTCTTTGTGCTCTCTACTTCTCTCTGAAAGAAGTGTGGGTCTTAATAAGTGCGTGGCAGAGGAAACAAATTCCTCTGTTGGGCGTTCTTCTGTGATCTGGGGCAATTGATCACGAACTATAGGTGAGTCTCTTTGAGGAGACTCCCTAGGAATGGTTTCCCCGGTTTTTGTGGGCACAGAGGTTGAAAGAATAACCTCTGGCTGGATGGTTTGGGTGAGGTTCGAGTTGTGCTGCTCTTTTTCAATGACACCTTCTGCAGCTAGACCTGCGGTGTCAGAAATGTGGGTTGCACTGGGAGGGGGTGATTGATGTGTGCCTTCTTCAACTTCGGCATCTTTTCTTGTTTCTTCTTCTGGTTCTGTGGAAGTTCCTTTCTCTGTGCGCAAGGAGTCATACATGTGATGAGATCCGTATAATCTCATGACATGAGGATGATAGAGACCTTTTCGTATCCAGATAGCCTCTTCTTCATCTGAATCTACCTCTGAGATTTCTATCCCTGTTTCTGTGGTTTCTTCTACAGCCGTTGCCTCTGTAACTTCAGTTGTATTCCACTCAGCTTCGGTTTGTTCTGTATCTTCTGAAGCTTGGTTTGGACTTCTTCTGTGGACGTCCAATCCTTGAATGAAAGGGTTTTGTAAAATCACAGGGGTTTCGGCTGGTTGATTTCTGGGTGTTGTGTCATCTTCTTGTAGATGAGTGTCAATACCAGAAATGAAGAAATCATGTTCTTCTTGAGAGTGGTGGTCGAGAGGTTGTGCCGTCCACCCTGCTGTATTAAGGGTGTTTGCAATTTCGGGGTTCTGTAGGAAATCATTCAGGTCTCCCTGGTGAGCAAATCTATCTGGAGATTGATAGGGTGATTGATATCCTTCTTCTGTCATTCCTATTTCTGCATCTTCTTCTTCTGCAGTTTCACCCTCTATGATTGCCTCTTCTGCAATGGTAACCAATTTTTTAAATGATTTACCATGCTTCTTTTTGGTTTTCCTCCTTTTTGGTTTTGGTGCCCCTTCCTCTGTTGATTTGGATCTTTTCTTTTTCTGTTTTGTGAAAAGGGGAGGAGCAGAGGAGCCAATCTCTGTGGCATGGGGAGGTGAAGGTCTATCTTCTGCAGTGCTAGTTGATGTGTCTTCTGCAATTTTTCTCTTCTTAGCTTTTGGAGTAGAAGCAGAGATCTTTGCTGAAGATTTCTTTCCCATTATTTCTGCGCGTTTGGCTATGAAGCTGAGCTGAATAGCCATGTGTTTTGCTAACTTTTGATCCTTTTCTGCTTGAGTGGAAAGAGGTTTTGCTATCATTGTTCCTAGGGGGACACCTAAACGCGGGGGTGTCATAGGACTCGGTTTTGGAGTTCTATGATCGCGTATATACTCTTTCTTAAGGGATATGTTCGATGGGTAGCGCAGAAGTTTCTTTGACAGTGGTCTGCAGTGTGAGTAGCCATCAGCATGATCAGTGGGGGTATTTTTGTTCATCGGGAACTGTTTGGGAGTTGGCCCTTCCATTGGCCAATTTTGGATTAGCAGCAGAGGTTCGAACAGTACTCCCAATATTCTTTGGAATTGCAGAGGTGGTAGAAAGTTGGGATCGTTCTCTTTGACCCTTTTCGAGTTGTTCTTTCTGTCGATGGTGTTTATGATCTCTTGCATCATTATGGTCGCATAGTCTAGTGGAAGATCATAGTAAACCCCATCCATGATGCTCAAGATTTGATGTGAGATCTGGTCAATACTCCCTATCTTTCCTGTCAGACATCTGTTAAGAATAGAGAACAAAGTGTTCCACAGAGGTGGCAATCGGCCTCTGCGGAAGTCATTTCTCTTCCGTAGTTTGGTGTTGTACACAAGCATTTCCACGAATCGACAGAGCTCTTCATCTGTTGGTTGCTCTGCATAACTTTTCAATCCCAGAAGACCCCTTGTTGGTAGGTTGAATTCAAGTGAGAACATTGTTTTGTTGAACTTGATTTCAAGATGCTCAGATTTATCAGGTCTTGAAATGTACCCTTTGATAAGAGAATCGTCTTTATCAAATCGGCAGCTTTGCCAAAATTGGTTCAAATAACGGACTGGAATTCTGTTAGGGGTTCTTGATAGTAGAGGGAAGAGGATATGGTTTTCCATGATGTTCAGAAGTATGGCATGGGCTTCGCCGAAAGTAGTGGGTGAGGGGACCAAATTGCAGTTGTTGGATTTGATAGGAAGAGTGGCTTCGAAATGATCCTTAGCTATGAAGTTTTGCAAGTGTGTCGTCGGAGCAAAGTCTGCGGAGTCCCCGGAATCTTGTTGTTCAATATCTCTTGCAAGGCTGGGGTTTTCAGAATGTTCTGAATGAGCAGGGGAGTTTTCCGTTGAGTTCGCCGGAGAGAGTTCAGATGATGTAGCTCGAGAAGATGAAGCCATTTGCAAGTGTTTTGCAGGGTATCGCCGGAGAAGAAGATGAGAGTTTGTAAAAGGTTTTATGAGAGGGTAAGGTTTGTTTTTATAGGATGGTAAAACGGTAGACTTCGAAAGGGTAAAATATATGGCAATGGATTAAAGTTTGGAATCCGCACTCGAGTTTGAGCGGCGGGTTCAACTTACAAAAAAAAACGTTCCATTTTTGCCCAATGAAAATGGGACACGTAGGCCATGTCAGAAGATGACAGGACGTCGTGCGCGGCCCATTAATGCTAGGCGCGTGGAGTTGTTCTTAGCCATATGAATTTCACTCGCAGTAAAAGTAACCGTTATTACTACAGAGATGCCCAAGTAATCAGATTGACAGAGCTTCTGTAGTTTACAGAGGCTCTGTGATCTTGATAATCTTTGATGTTTATCCCTTTTTCATATATCTCATTGTTATCATGACTTCTGTGGGGTTCTTCTTTAACCAAAACATTGGAGAGGATAAAATCGGATTTTTGTGAAGAAATTTGCTTCGCAGAGGTTTTGTGGCTCTGTTGGAACTTGCAGAAGTTCTGTGAGGGCCAGCAGAAGCTCTATGAGAGAAAAAATCTCATAACAAAAATTTTATTAGTATTTTTGATCATCCAATTTTTGATTTGGTTTAAGAGATGTTTTTCGGACATATTTGAAAGTTTGTGTCCGAGAAAACTGTTAAAAAAACGGTTTGTTCGAGAAGGTCATGGTCTGCATTTTCAGTTTTCGAGATAACATTCCAAAAGATCGACAGAAGGTTAATTTGTGATCACAGAGCATATTTTCTGCAGAAGCTCTGTTGAGCTCAGCAGAAGCTCTATGACCTTAAATTTCTCCTAATTCGAATTTTGTGAAACTTTTTGAGCTTTTGATTTTTGAAATGTTATTCACAGTATATTTAGGACATATTTGACAATTCTTGTCCTAGAAAATTGTTTTCCAAAAACCTTTTGTGCGAGAGACATACCTTTTGGTTCTTCTTTTCTCGGCAGTGATATCTGACTTCTGTCGATATGAAGTCATCGACATTTTTCTTTGGCTTTCCCTTGAAAGTTTTATCTCTTTAGATCATTTCAGGGTTCCCTTCTGCTCCCCCTTGATCTAATCACCTCTGTAGATCAAGTAATTTCCTTTTGCTCCCCCTTGACCTAATCACCTCTATAGATCAAGTAATTTCCTTTTGCTCCCCCTTGACCTAATCACCTCTGTAGATCAAGTAATTTCCTTTTGCTCCCCCTTGACCTATGCTTGGATCAAAGAATGATAAGTTTTGCATAGAACATAGGTCATGGTCTTTCAGAGGTTCTGTAGGGGTCGTCAGAGGTTCTGAGTTGACTTACAGAAGCTTTGTAGTTTCAAGAACTATTGAAGGTGTTAAGAATTTACATATCGAAGTAGAATCTTTCAAAACAATAATTTAAGCAATGTATTTACTTATTATTTACAGAAGATAAAACTATACTTACTGAGGATTTTCACACCATGTTAATCATTCCTATCTTACCCACCAAGAAGTTGAATCTTTTCTCGTCTAGTGCTTTGGTGAATAAGTCAGCGAGTTGATATTCTGTGGGCACAAAATGCATTTCGATTGTACCGTATTCAACATGATGTTTCAAGAAGTGATACCTTATATCGATATGCTTGGTTTTTGAGTGTTGCACAGGGTTGGCAGAGATAGCAATAGCACTTTTGGAATCGCAGAAGATGGGTATTTTGAACAGGATGTGGTCGTAGTCTTTTAGCTGAGTCTTCATCCATAGAACCTGAGAACAACAGCTAGCGGCAGCAACGTATTCAGCTTCTGCAGTGGATGTGGAAACACAATTCTGCTTCTTGGAGGTCCAACTGACTAGTTTACCACCTAGGAATTGACAACTCCCAGAGGTACTTTTTCTGTCGAGCATGCATCCTCCATAGTCTGAATCTGTATAAGCTTTAAGACCAAAACCAGAGTTCTGTGGATACCAGAGACCAAGATTTTTGGTCCCTTTTAGGTATCTAAAGATTCTCTTTACGGCATCATAATGTGATTTCTTTGGATTAGCTTGATAGCGTGCACAAAGACATGTGGCATGCATAATGTCAGGTCTGCTTGCTGTTAAGTATAACAGAGATCCAATCATGCCTCTGTAGAGAGTGCATTCTACAGAGATGCCATCTGAATCTAAGAATAACTTGTTTCCAGTGGCCATTGGAGTTTTCATTGCAGAGGCATCAGAGAAGCTATACTTGGAAAGAATGTCAGAGACATATTTAGCTTGATTTATAAAAATTCCCTCTGATGATTGTTTGACTTGGAGTCCGAGGAAGAAAGTTAATTCTCCCATCATACTCATTTCAAACTCACTCTGCATGAGTTTTTCAAATCTTTTACACTCTTCTGAATTAGTAGACCCAAAAATTATGTCATCTACGTATATTTGTACAAGCATTATCTCACTACTTTTGCGTTTATAGAATAAGGTAGTATCTGTTGTACCTCTGTTGTAACCATTGACTAGAAGAAAGGTAGAAAGTCGTTCATACCATGCTCGTGGAGCCTGTTTCAGTCCATATAGAGCTTTTTCAAGGTAGTATACATGCCTTGGAAACTTTGAGCTTTCAAATCCTGGTGGCTGATTAACGTAGACCTCTTCTTGGATTTCACCGTTGAGAAAAGCTGATTTTACGTCCATCTGATAGACTTTAAAACCTCTGTGGGCTGCGAAGGCTAAGAATATTCTTATTGTTTCGAGCCGTGCGACAGGGGCAAAAGTTTCATCGTAGTCTATGCCTTCTTCTTGTCTATATCCCTTTGCTACTAATCTTGCTTTGTTTCTGATGACCACTCCATCTTCATCCTTCTTGTTTCTGTAGACCCATTTAGTTCCAATGGCCTGTTTTCCTCTTGGCAGAGGTACTAGAGTCCATACTCTGTTACGCTCAAATTGCAAAAGTTCTTCTTGCATGGCGTCTACCCAGTTTGGGTCATCTAGGGCTTCAGAAATCTTCTTTGGTTCTATCACACTAATAAAATTTGTAAAGAAACAAAAGTTAGCAGTGGCAGACCTTGTTTTTACTGCGTCAGAAGGTTCTCCGATTATTTGACTTGGAGGATGGCTTTTTGTCCATTGAGTTGTGCGTGGAAGATGATCATCAATGTCATTCAGACTTTCTTTAGAGACTTCTTGTGTTTCTTCTTGTGTAGCCTCTGTTGTTCTTCGTGCCTTGGTAGTTGATTCTACCGTTTGTGGAATGATTGGTACGAGTGGTGGTGGAGTTTGTTCCTCTGAGGACGTATAGTCTTGGTCCTCGATTTCCTCTGTAATTGGTTCTTCTGTGGTTTGTGCAGCTTCTGTGGTTTGTGCAGCTTCTGTGGTTGTTTTCCTTGATGTTTCATCTTCTGCACTTTCTTCTGCTTCGGCAATTGCATCTGTAGTATTTACAGAAGAAGATGAAGCATTGTTAGGACCAGTTAGAGACAAACCTGTAGGATTTTGTCCGTCAGAGGATGGTTCTTCAGAAACCCTGATTGTTCCAACAGAAGGATCAATGTTTTCGTGGAGCATCTCTAAAAATAGAGGATCCAAGTCTTCTTTTGCTTGTGAGATGACAGAGGATTTCCCTTTAATTCCGAGTTCTGAACTGATTTGTTCAGAAGTCATTTGGAATGAATCATCAAAAGAAACATTGATGCTTTCTACAATCTTGTGAGACTTTATAAGGAATGTTCTGTAGGCTTTGGAAGTGGCAGAGTATCCAATGAATTTGCCTTCATCTGCTTTTACATCAAACTTTCCTCTTGCATCTCTGTCGTTTAAGACGAATCATTTGCATCCGAATACATGGAAAAATTTGATGTTTGGCCGCCGTTTGTTAAGCAATTCGTAAGGCGTCTTGAGGTGACTTTTCACAATGGTTGATCGATTTTGAGTATAACACGCAGTAGAAATTGCTTCTGCCCAAAAGTTCATTGATAATCCGCATGCTGACATCATAGTTCTTGCGGCTTCCACAAGTGTTCGATTTTTTCTTTCGACAACACCGTTCTGTTGTGGAGTGCGAGCTGCAGAGAAGTTCTGTGATATTCCTTCTGTTGAAAGATAGGCTTCAATGACAGAGTTTTTAAATTCTGTGCCATTGTCACTTCTTAACTTCTGTATTCTGCAATTATAAAGAACTTGGATTCTTTTCATTAGATTTATCAATATATTTGGAACATCTGATTTCTTTCTAACGAATTCAACCCATGTGAAACGCGAATACTCATCAATTAGGACAAGTATGTATTTCTTGCCACCTAGGCTCTGTATGGCAATGGGACCGCAGAGGTCCACATGAAGCATGTACAGAGGTCTAGTGCAAGATACATCTGTTTTGCCTTTGTGGGAAGCTCTTTTGAGTTTTCCCATCTCACAGGCAGAACATAATTGATCCTTATTGAATTTAACATTTGGCAAACCTTTAACTAGATCAAGTTTGACCAGTTTTTCCAATGTGTGAAAATTCAAGTGACAGAACCTGTTGTGCCATAACCAGGCTTCTTCACTTTTGCAGGCAACAAGGCAAACTTTGTCTTTGTTCTTTGAGTTGAAGTTCATTAGATATAGATCACCTATTCTTTCAGCTCGCAGAAGTTCCATACTTGTTTCTTCACTTTGTAGAGAGCAGAAAGTTCTTTTGAACAACACATTGAATCCTGTATCACAAAGTTGACTTACACTGAGTAGGTTGTGCTTAAGGCCATCCACATATGCAACTTTGTATACAGAAATGTCTTCTTTTCTTATGACTCCATAGCCTTTTATGTGTCCTTTCTTGTTGTCTCCAAAAGTCACAGATCCACCATCTTGTGTTTCTTTGTACGTGGATAGTGCACTTCTGTCACCAGTCATGTGCCTTGAGCATCCGGAGTCTAGATACCAGATTGGCACATACTTCTTCTGCAGGACAATCACAGAGATTTAGGTACCCATATCCATATGGGTCCAATATTGTTAGAGTTTTTCAAGTTTGCCTTGGCATTCTTGAAATACATTTTGTTCTCTGCAGAAGAGTCAGATTGTTTCTTTGTGTGATTTGACTTTTGAATTGTCGTAGAGAGTAAACAGACTTGACTTGAAAAATGATTATTAAGTTTAGACATAAGATCAAAGCAATGACAGTATTGAATATGAGATGTAATTTGCTTGAACTTTTCATTGAACTTTTTAAACTCAGCCACAAAGGCATTACATTCTTTCTTTACATTAGATTTCCTATTACTAGAAGATCTATGAATACTCGAATGTTGTTTGCAAAAGCTCTGTTTAGGACCTGCCTTCTGTGGGTTGCTTCTGTGGTGAACTTCTTTCATCACTGTCACAGAAGAAAAAGATTTATTAACCTTGGGTTTTGAAAATCTAGAACTTATAGGATCAATAGAGGTCTTCTGTAACATTTTAAGCTCAGCAGAGGTTTTGATATGTAGATTCAATTTTAGAAAATCTTGGCAGATTGGAATCTCTATGAGTTTCTCTTTTGGAGAAATAGTTCTGTGAGGAACTTCAGAGGAGAATTTGACATCCTCTGTGTCACAGTGAATTATCCCTGATTTGAAATCAGTCTCTGAGTTGTCAGAGGATGAATCGTCCTCGTATACAGAGGTTGAGTCAATTCTTTCAATAGAGGCTGGATTTTCTGAGCATGTATCGTACGAGCTTTCTTCCTCTGTAGAATAGTTTTCATAGATTGCAGAGGTTTCTAATAAGATTTCTTCAGTGAGAGTTTTATCTATAGAAGATGTACAGAAATTTTCTAAAACGCTTGATTTCCATATTTCCAAAATTTCTTTTTCAATTAAATTTTTAAAGTTTTCTTCTGAAAAAATGGGTTTAAACTCAGGAGCTTCTGCTGATAATTTCTTTTCAATGTTTATCAAACAGACAAAAGCAACCTGTGTTTGGGTCTCTGGTTTACCAAACTTGAAGATACCAATCTGATCTTGTGTTTTCAGATATTTCTTTGGTTTGATACCTCTATTGACAGAGGTTGAAGATGATGAGTCTGTGTTTTCAAACCATACGTTAATCATCTTCTTATGTTTCTTCAAGTAAGGATCCACAGAGATTTTCGCCCTTTTGCTTACAGAGATTAGATTTGGAAAATCTGGTTTGTTCGTTTTTCCAATCACAAATAAAGAGGACAGAGGTTTGTTTCTTTTGCCTTCAACACCTAGGGTGATATCATCATACCCTATACCTCGTCTTCCTATTTGTGAGTTTACTTTTTCATAAACTTTCTGTGCATCTTTATAGTTTTTAATCAAAACTTCTCTTCTGAGTAAATCTTGCCATAATACCTCTCTTTCTCTTTGAAAGTATTCTTTAAGAGCTCTTATGTCAGTAGTTTCGCTCCTTGAAACTGAAAGTTCTTTTGCTTTATCTTTTAACGTATTGGTTAATTCAGAATTTTTTTTTAAAGGATCTAGAGTTTTGTTCCAATTCTTTTCTATTCTCTCTTTTTCCTCAAAAATCTTTGCTTTTTCTTGAGTGAGAAGCCGTACTTCTCTCTCATTGAAGGTGAGTCTTTTCGGAATACTTTGATTTATCTCTTTCAGTTCAATTAATTCAATGTTAATTCTAAGTGTATTATCATCTACAGAGGTAATACAAGAGTTGGAATTTTAAGTAGATACCTCAGAGTCAGTGCAGGAGTCGACTTCTGCCATGCCACAGAAGAGGGCATTGGCGGTATGTTCATCGTCAGAAGTAGAGTCTGACTGGAAGTCTTCTGTGTTCTCCTCAGAATGTCCTTTTGCCATTAAGGATTTTTGAGCATAATACTCGGCTTTCTTTTTGTAGAAAGCAGAGTCCCTCTGTGGGCGATTTGATCTGCTTCTGCATTCATTCGCAAAATGGCCGGGTTTGCCGCAGTTAAAACACCCTTGAGGAGTGTTTCCTGTTCGTTCATTGGACTTCTGTAGGTCTCCGCCTTTCTCTGATCTACATTCATTTGCATAGTGACCAGGTTTGCCGCATTTGTAGCATTCTTGCTGTGTGTGGCTTACCGAGTCATCTGACCTCTGTCGGTCATTTCCTCTGTAATGTCTTTCGCTTGACCTCTGTCGGCCACTCGATTCTTCTTCTCTTCTGTCATCTCTTCTGTTTTCTCTATCATATCTTTCATTTCCGAAACCTCTTATGTTTCCTCTGAACTCTTTTGTCAATAGAGCTAAAGATTTAGCTAGTGACGCAAGAGTTATTTCTTTTTCTGCTTGCTCTTCTTCTTCACTGTCTATTCTCACCATCTTCTTCTTCTCCTTCTTCTTCTCCTCTGTGGCTTTTTCATTTCTTGGTCTCTGTGCATCTTCTTTAGTTTTACTAACCAATGCATATGGTACAATGGTTAGTGTTTTAGCCTGTGCTATCTGAGGTTCTTGTGCGGCTAATGTTCCGTAAAGATCAGAGAGAGTCCAGGTGTCTAGATCCTGATTTGTCTGTAGGGACATAGACAGCTGGAGCCATTCTTCATTTAGACTTTTTAAAAACATGACATTGTTTTCTTCAGAAGTTCTGTCAATGCCTGATTTTCTGCACTTGTTGATTAGAGAGTTGAATCTGTCGTATGTTGTTTGCAGAGATTCTGTTGAAGAGGCTCTGAATGCATGATATTCATTGATGTACTGTGCTCTTCGGTTTTTTTGTGTTTTAGCACCTCCTTCCAACTGTCTTTCCAGTTCTTTCCACAGATCATGCGCTGTTTCACATGAATCCAAGGATTGAAAGAGTTCGTTGGGTATTGCCATAATCAATGTCCTCTTGGTTTTCTGAGCAACTTCATCTTCTGCTTTATCTTCGGTTGACCACTCTCCTTTTGGCTTTGGTTTTTGATGTTCGGGGATTTCGGCAGATTCAGCAGTAGCAGGTATTCGAGGTACTACTGTCATGGGAATAGGAGGAGGATTGTACAGATATTGTACTTGATTTTTTTCAGTGCCCTCGAAAAAATGGACCATTCTTATTTTCCACTGAGGATACTCATCTCGAAGGAGACTAGGAGGTTTAGTGAGAGAACCAGTAGTAAAGAAGTTATTTGTATTTGTCATTTTTGAAGATTTTAGAAAGAAGGTATGACTAAAGAGTTACTTCGATGAACTTGAAGATTTTCTGAGTTTAAGCAGTTTCCAGACACAATAATATCTATCACGAATCTTGATAAGTGGATCACTTGATATTGAAAATCAAGAGTGGCTCTGATACCAATTGTTGGAACCCAGATACACTTAATCAAGATTAACAGTCTATTAGTTGAGTTTAGTGTTTGATGCGGAAGCGTATTAAACTAACAGATATGTTTGATAGATATTAGAACGCACATATATAAAGAAAACAGTAAGGAATAAAAAGGATTTCTTGAACAGTTACTGTTATTCAATATATAATAAGAACACGAAGAACGGATTAAGAACTGTTGGTGTGTGTGAGAATATAACACTCAGATATTTGACAATAACGTTTTAGAGTATTAGTGATTCCTTGTGTATTCGTTCTTAGGAAGATCTCAACATGAGACTTCCTTTTATACTACTCTTAGAAGACTATGAAGTAGGTCACTATTCCTTTTACGGCATGAATAGTGAACTGGATGGTGTGAGCAGTGGACTGGATGGTGTGAGCAGTTGTTTGAGCTATGCGCATTTAATGGAGCAGATGTACTTTTGGTAAATGCATTAAATGGCGCAGACGTCTATTTTGTACCATGCCCTATTGAGTCCACTCAGAGCTTGACACGTGTTTTGACAGTACTTTTCCATGCAAGTTGATGAACGTATCCAGTAATATCTTCCAAGTCTTCATAGCAGACCACAGAGGCTCTGTAAGGCATTACAGAGGTTCTATGGTCTGTCCTTCTGTGGAGCAGTCCACTTGTTTCCGAGTTGATCTTCTTCTTGCGCACTACAGAGGTTCTGTGATTACCTCTGTAGCTTCTGTGGCTTTCTGGACTTGATCTTCTGGAAGAAGTGGCAGAGCCTCTGTGAGAGGCTTTTCTATACTTAGCCTATTTTTCACTACTTCCAAGTATTTCTATGATTAGGAAGATTGAAGCTAACAAAGGGGGTTGAACATTTATGTCCTTAAAGTCCAGAGGTTTAAAGGCTGCCACTATTTCGTTACACTCATCCTCAAAAGTGTCATCACTCTCAGAGTCGGAGTGCTCACTCTCACTCCCCACTGTGTTCACTGTATCAAAACTTAGGATACCACTAATCAAACTCAAAGCAAAACAGTCTTTGGTTTCTATGAACTTAAGGGACTTGAAGACATTGAATGTTACCACTTGGTCATGGACTCTCATAGTGAGTTCCCCTTTGTGCACATCGATTAAAGTACGTCTGGTTGCAAGAAACGGATGCCCTAAGATGATTGGGATATCTTTATCGGCCTCATAATCTGGAATTAGAAAATCGACAGGGAAGATAATTTATCCACTTGGACCAAAACGTCTTCTATTTTTCCCTTTGGGTAGGCAATGGACCGGTCGGCTAGTTGTAATGTCACGGTTGTGGGTCTAGCCTCTCCAATACCTAACTTGTTGAAAATGGACAATGGCATCAGATTTATACTAGCTCGCAAATCACAAAGTGCTTGACCTACTTCTTGTCCCCCTATCGTGCATGGAATGGTGAAACTACCCGGGTCTTTCAACTTAGGCGGAATCTTGCTAGTAAGGAGGGCACTACATTCCTTGGTCAAACCAAAGTCTCAAACTCACCCAACTTTCTCTTTTTGTTCAAAATATCTTTCAAACATTTAACATAGCTTGGCATTTGCTCGAGAGCCTCTACCAAGGGTATGTTAATGTGAAGTTGTTTAAAAATGTTTAAGAATTTTTTGAATTGAACATCGACAGTCTTACTCTTCATTCTTTCAGGAAAAGGTACACTTCGTGGGCCAATTTGAGTTTGCTATGGTGTTGGCTTTGGAACAGTAGGTTTTGGTATGGGCCCAAAAGTGGGAAGCTCAGGGATATCGGTCCTCACTAGGGGTTTGACAGTGACTTGAGGAGTGCCCACTGTGGTTTTAGGGACAGTGGGTATTTAAGGCGGATCATCAGAATCAAAAATGATATATTTTGGATCCTTTTCACTCCTAAGCGTTATGGACTTGACTTGCTCTTTTCCTATCACCCTAGCATGTTCGGTATCACTAGGTAACGTCCGTGGCGGTCTATTCTTAACTTCGACGGCTAGTTGTCCTACTTGAGTCTCTATGTTCCTAATGGCTGCTTGAGTTTGATTCATGAAACCTTTGAGAATTGATTCGAGTGATGGTTGAGTTTCAGTGGGGTGAGATGGTCGTGGTTGGAACTGTTGCGAGGATTGTCCTTGCTGAAAGTTCTGTGGGGGATGCCCACTGTGATGTTGGTGAAATCCATGTGGGTTTTGTGGTCTTTGCTGGACATGAGTCGCCCCGTGGGGTTGGAGTCCTGGATTACCAGCCCAAGAGAAATTTGGGTGATTTCTCCAACCTGGATTATAAGTCTGTGAATACGGGTTGTTCCTCGGGTTGGTTCCTATAACATTAACGGCCTCAGGATTTGCTGGACAATAGTCAAAAACATGTTCCTCTCTGCAGAGGGAACAGTTCTCAGTGAGATGTGTTGCGGAATTGACTTGGCCTCTATTTTGATTCAAAACTAATTTAGTCAAGGCCACTAACTGCGCATTCATGGTTTTAAGTGTCTCAGAATCAATGGTGTTGGTCTTTGGTATAGGTGCTCTAGGATTTGACCACCCGGTGTTGTTGTTGGACACTTTTTCTAAGATTTGATATCCTTCATTGTAGGTTTTACTCGTGAATGTTCCATCGGCTGTTGCATCTAAGATGATTTTGGCTGCATTGGAAAGACCATTGTAAAAGGTCTCCAATTGGATGCAATGTGGGATGCCGTGATGTGGGTACTTTCGAAGTAAATCTTTAAATCGTTCCCATGCATCCGAAACAGCCTCATCTTCTTCTTGCCTGAATAAAATAATATCATTTCGAAACCTTACATTCCTCATTGGAGGAAAGTATTTTTGTAAAAATTTGTCAGCAAGTTCTTGCCAAGTGGTTATCGAGTGAGGTGCATGTGAGTTCAGCCAAGCCTTTGCCTTATCCCTTAGTGTAAAAGGGAAAAGCCTTAGCCTTAACGCTTCATCACTCACACCTTGTAATTGAAAGGAATCAGTCATTTCCAAAAAGGATTTTAAGTGCGAGTGTGGATCCTCAGATGGTGATCCTCCAAACTGACCCATGGCTTGGATCATTTGAAATATCACTGGTTTGAATTCAAAATGTGTTGCAACAATGTTGGGCCTTAAAATTCCGGAGCTTAAATCACCAACTCCGGAAGTAGCATAGTCCCGTATTTTTCGATCTTTGCTATCGGCAATCGTCACTGTGGTCTCCACTAGTGGCGGGTTAATTGGTATTTCTGCCATGTTCACAGTGGGGTTCACAGGGGGTTGTCAATTTGTGTTTCTGTTTCTACGTCTTCTTCGAAAAGTTTTCTCTATTTTAAGATCGATTGGTACCAAAGGTCCGTGTTGTTGCCTTGGCATGCAACACGAACGGCTTAGAAAAACGAGTTACTCGGGCTAGAACAAAAACTAATGTCTTGAGATTTTAAAATCACGCCAGTCCCCGGCAACGGCGCCAAAAACTTGGTACGTGCGAAATATGTGATTTAATCGCAGTGAGTTGCAAATTGTGCACAGTGTGAAGTGCAAGTGTACACTGACCACTATGATCGTCACAGCAAGTAATAGTTGGTAAAATACCAGAATCGAATCCACAGGGACTGGGCAATCAAGACAATACGGTTCTCATGAGCTTCCTTTTACAAGTTTCAATTACAGAGGAAACAATATTTTGGTTTGTTTGGTGAAATGCTACTTTAACGGTTTTACTTAAGATTTAAAAGAAGGGATGTAGGTTGGATTTTCCCTAGATTTTATATTAAATACCTGATCCCAAAAGTGATCCTTGTAGTTGAAGTTGGGATTCTCGCTAGAAAAGTCCGGTTACAAAATACTCACACCTCTAAGTAAAAATCCCATACTCTTAGTACTTACTGTTTTGTCAATGATAATCTCAAAATGGACTTTTTCAGGCCTCGATGGAATGTGTAGAGACAAATACTCTATGTGTTTTTATACACCAACTAGCTTGCCTACTACTCCAGTGGGTTGAGATTAGCTCACTGTCCCGACCTCCCTTTCGTAAGTGTCATAAGAATTCTTTCGAATCCCCTAGCATCATCCAAGCGCGTGTCACTACGTTCTACTCATTTCTGAGTTAAGAACTAGATTTTAGATCCTTACAAGTGATCGGCTTGTTCGCATCATTGGGCAATAATCGAGAGTGGATGACCAAAACAATAAATATTCCAAGTATAAAGATTACTCAAGCATTTTTCATAAAATCCAGGTACTTCTCTTTCCTACATCCCAAAGGATGTTTAGCCCATAATTACTGAAGTAAAGAAAACAAAAGATGAGAAGTTGCACATAAGTAAACTGAAAGTGACTTGTATTAAACTGCAGTGGGGAACAAGAGTACGTCACTGCCATCAACGACTTGAAACTAGCGATTACACTAAGAAATTAAATGCTGAAAATTAAAGAACTACTGCAGTAAACTATGGAGCTAACAACTAACTTACACTAAATGTGGTAGATGAGATATTGATGGATGAATTAAATGAAACCCAACACCTCTATTTATACTAAGAGGAAAGGTTGGACTAACAAAAGATGGGTTTATTCTAGAGGCTAAAGACTGAAAATAGAAGACATAAAATTCAGCTTCTTTGAGTCTTTCTTCTATCCACAAGCTTGTAGCTCTTTTACCCATAGGTCCCTTCACCTTTTCCAAAAAGTCCACTTATAGTACCATTGGTTTCAATAAACAATTCATCTTGCCATGTCTTAGGGAACATGCTTGTACTTCACCATCCCATGCCTCTGCCATTTGAACCTTCTATTCTCCAGATTTTTACTTCCAAGCTAAGAATTGATTTTCTTTTGTCTTCTTCTTTGCTCGTCAGTGGGGTCCGGAGTGGGCACTCCGCAAGTCACTGCAGATATTTCGTGAAAAAGCAACAAAATACTACCAAATGATTTATAAAAACTATGGTTCATTCTTTTTGCTCATTTTTCTGAATATTGTCAAGAATGGGGATTTTGAGAAGTGAAATGGCTAAAATTTGACAAAATAAAATAAAAATAAAATGAAATAATAACTCTAAAAATAGAGTTATCAAGTCTTGTTGAAGCGCTTGTGGACGATGGGCCTATTCTGAGTGTAGCACGCCGTTGCGATGGCTTCGGCCCATAATAACATCAGAAGATCGTACTGAATCGGCATGGTGCGTGCCGCTTCCACCAAAGTGCGGTTGTGTCGTTCCACCACGCCGTTATGTTGAGGAGTCCTAGCAGGATAGAAGTTGTGTGAAATCCCAGTGGATGTGAGAAATCCACTTATAATGCGATTCTTGAACTCGGTTCCGTTATCCGTGCGAATCGAGATGACGATTAGCTGCAAGTTGTTCTAGACTCCCTTCAGGTGGTTGACTATGACCCCATGAGTCTCATCCTTTGAACGGAGGAACTTGACCCAGGTGTATCGCGAGTAGTCGTCCACCATCACCAATACGTACTTCTTATGACATATGCTTTGGGCGCGCATAGGGCCGCAGAGATCTATGTGAATCAGCTCTAGAGGTCTGGACGTGCTGGGAGCCGACTTCGGTTTGTGAGACACCTTCTTCATCTTACCCATCTCGCATGCGGAGCAGAGATGTTCTTTTGCAAATTGTAGTTCAGGCATACCCTTGACGAGTCCACCAAGCACCAGCTTGTTGATATTCTTGAAGTTCAAATGTGAGAGTCGTCGATGCCACAACCAGTTCTGTTGAGTAGTGGCTTTTGAAAGGAGGCACACGGCTTTATCGGTCTTTACTGAGGCAAGGTTGATGGTGTAGATATTCGTCCTTCGAGTTTCGGCAAGGATCTCTGTTCCGTCGTCGTTACAAATACTGCACCGCTTCGCCTTGAAGTTAACTTCAAGATTCTTGTCCCAGAATTGGCCGATGCTGAAGAGGTTGTGACTGAGGCCTTCGACGTAGGACACACGCTTGATGGGGATGTTGTCCTGAACGAGGTCGCCATAGCCCATGATTGGGGCCACATTGTCATTCCCAAATCTGACGTCACCACAGTACTTCTCTTTGAAGTTGGTGAGCAGCTCCCGTTTACCAGTCATGTGTTTGGAGCACCCAAAGTCTAAAAACCACATATGACCGGGCTGCAAAACAAAATTAAGGTTGTTTAGGTACCCATCTGTAAATGCGTCCTTGAGTGTTAGGTGCAGCACCTTTGCTTGAGACCCGTTTAGATCTGGGTCATTTTCGAGAAGATTTACGAGAAGCATTTGAATTAAACACATGATATGTACCAAACCAATCAGATGCACGTTTAGACACGACAAAATCATTCAATCCACACAAAGAACAACAAACACAATCACGTGAAATTTCAATCAATTGCTGAACAATATCAAGTTTAACTGGAAATTCAAAACCATGTTCAACAGAGTTATTCAAAATAAAACCACGATTGTTATTGTATTTCCTAATATGCGAAAAAGAATTAGATGATTTAGTCTTCTCTGGTCGTGACTTAGCCTTCTTCTCTATCCACTCTTCCCGAATTGCTTTCCCCCGACCCGTTCTATCTGAAATTACATTAGAGTTATTGTCAGAGGAGATTGAGTAATGTGGTTGTCGTTTAGAACTCGTGCTGGTTTTAGCTCGTTTCGTGGACCGACGTTTAGATTTAGATTTTGAAATGGTCTCAGAAACAGTTTTAGAATTTGAACGCTCACCTTTTTCAAAATTAACCGGTGTGGGCATTTTTTTCTAAAAACTGAGTGTGACTAGCAAGCTTCGGATCAAAATCAATCTCAGAAATATCATCATCATGACAAGCCGAGGAATTCATAAACTCAGAAAATCGTCATGCAGAGTCAAGTAGGGTTTCGCCATCAGAGTCGGACGAGGAGTTATCCGCAAAGGGATTATCAAAGATTGGAAAAAGATTATTTTGAACAGAATCGGGTTGAATCGCCTTACCTTTATCGTTGAAGCTCAAATTCTTATCATTTGTGTCATTAGACACACCTAGAAAAGCTTTACACGAGGAACTATCCGAACAGATAGGTGACGAGTCAACCGACATGGTTTCAGGAGTGACTGGCTTCATTGGAGTATCTATGGACTTTCCTTATCCATTTTACTCGTTAAGGCTTCTGCCGCCAAAGCGGACAGTTGAGAAATCAACTTAGCAATCTCGGTTCTATAACTCGCTCTTTCGGATTCGGATAATGTCTCGGTTTTGTTCTTTTTGAGCATATGTATAGTGGATAAAAGTACAGTTCTTTCGGTTTCATAAATAACCTTATCCCTCACAATGGATTCTTCGAGTTTATAAATAATGTTTTCCAAAATCAGAGGTGGAACATAACGTTTGAACTCTGATTTATCGTTAGATTCTACATTTGGTGTTGCCGTAACTGGAACCAGAGTTTCCACAGTTTTGGCAAATGAACAGATGTCGAAGTAATCGTTGGAGAGGTAAGGGGTTTTGCTTTTTAAATAAGATGCATTAAGAGTCTCGTACACGAAAGGAACTTGTACATTAATATTCTTCCTAGGCGGCGCATCTTTCGATTTGTTATCAACATTTTCAGGCTTTTCCCCTACGTTTGGTAGTGGGATTCTTGTTTTTCGTTTAAGGTCTTCTTTTTCCTCATCCTCCTGAGACGGCTTAGTCCACTTGATCTTGTACTCGGGATATTTCTTATCTAGGCCCATGAAATTGAATTCATAAAGAGTGGGAACCTTAGATAAGATTTTCTTTAGGTAACACGGATTATCATATCCGAGTCCCCATTGTGAGTTGTAGTACTTAAATTCTTATGGCTTGTTCAAGTGAATGGTTTGTTCCGATTGACCAAGTTTGTAAAGTTTGGATTCGAGATCCTTAAGCTTAGTGGTCAACAACTCATTTTCTTTTTGAACTTTCTCTTGAATAACAACGCTCTTAGAATACTCCTCTTGAGACTTTTCTAACTTTTGTGTGAATTCAAATATTTGGGTCTCTAGGGATTCAGCTTGTTTTGAAATGACTGAGCACTCAGTTTGATAATTCTCTATCACACATTTGTCCTCAGCCTTTTCAATAGCTAGCTTGCCTATAGTATCATACTTAGTCTTAGCATCGTCTTCTAGCTTAGAGATTTGGGCGTCTTTGGTTTTAACCTTTAGTTTAAAAGAGTCTAAAGTACGCACCATTACTTGCATCTGATTAATAAGGTCAACATTAGAAGCATTACATACTTGGCATTCGCTTTTGTCCTTCTTCTTTCCGGAAGAGTCATCTTCAAATTCTGATTCTTCCGGGTTGAAGCCAGTATAGCACATGTGAGCTTCCTCGTCGTCGTCTTCGTCTTCAGTCAGTTCGAGCCAGTGATCATCTTCCACCAGCAGCGCTTTACCAGCTTCTTTCTGCCTTGACAACAACATTTTGGTCTTGTAGTACTCAACATTGCGTACTACAGGTTTCTGGCAGTCTTTGGCGAAATGACCTCGCTTTCCGCAGTTGTAGCATTTCACTGGTTCATCATCAGCTCGGTCGTCAGACTTTCATTTAGATTTCCTTCCTTCATCGTTCTTCTTACTTCCTTCATCAGACTTGCGCTTGCCATCATACTTATCTCGGTAGTCCCGACGCTTTGTATTGGTGGAGTAACGCTGGTTGTTGTTGGATGGCTTCTTGAAAAACTTCTTTCTAGCGTACTCCCGGGATAGTAAGGCAACGACTTTCTTTATACTGTCTAGTTCTGGTTCGGAATCACTTTCCGGTTCTGCTTCTTCATGCTCAGACTCACTATAAGCTTCCTCTCTATACGAACTGCGTTGGACATGCTTGTCCTTCTTGTAAGACATGAGAGCTAATGGGTCTTCTTTTGTCTTCTCATTCAACTTCTGATCTCCCATCAGTTCACGAACATCGTCTTCGTCTTGAAGCAACATCTCGTAGAGCTCGTGCATCGGAACACTTCTAAAGATCGGCTATGACGAACGTGGAGAACAAATCCCTTCCATTCAGATTGAAGGTTGTTGAGGAACTTGATGTTGCACTCGAGGTTCGTCTTGAAGATGTTGTTCTTGTCCAGGTCGTTGACGAGTGTGCAGAAATGTTCGTAAGTTTCAGTGAGTGATTCCCCTCGTTTGGATTTAAAGGATTCATATCGAGTGAGGCAGTTGGTTATCTTCAGCTGATTACCCTCACGACTGTCTTGCATGATCTTTGCGAGCTGATCCCACACACCTTTCGCTGTGTCCTTGTGACTGTCGATGCTACAGTAGATGTTGTTCGGAAGACTATATACAAGATAAGTCTTCGCCAGACAGCTTTTAATACGGTTTGGCCACCCTTTGAGCTGGAGGTTCACCTTCTTGTGCCTGAATCTCCATCATGGGCGGAGCGATCGGTCCTTCGGTCAACGATCGCAGAATATCTTCATAGAGAGGTTTGGTCTCGATGAAGCACATGAAACGATCTTTCCAGACATTATACTCCCCTCGGTACAAGATCGGAGGTTTGAGTTCAGATCCAATAGCTAACGCGTCATGAGCATTCACTGTGAGCACTTGTGTGTGATCGTAAGACGAGTAGGATGATTCAAAGGTAAAAGAGTGATGTAACGCACAAACTAATGCAAAACTAACGCGAAATCCTAAGGGAGTGGTAACCTAACATAATTCTTAGAGTGAATACGCAAACTTAAACACAGAAGCAACGAACAGATTAAGAAAAAATGAAGCTGGACTGGACTTACTTGATGTGCAGAGAGTTCCGGAGTGTTGGATCCGGACTAGAGGATCCGGAATGTGTAGTTCCGGAATGTAAGATCCGGAGTGCAAGATTTCGGGCCGGGTGTGGGAACCGGAATGGATAGAATTCAGAACCAAAAAGGGAACCGGATCCGGGATAGATTTCGGAACCGGATGTAATACCGGTACTCAGTGTAGGAACCGGAAGCGGGTTATGAGACCGGAACCGGACTTATGATCCGGTATGTACAAGATCTGGTACAAGGAACCGGTGTGAGGAGTCTGGGACCGGTTTTAGATCCGGATTGAATATGATCCGGTATTTAAATAAGAACCGGAACTCCAGAAGAGAGTCCCGTATTCAAACACTGGTCGAAGAAAAACTTACCTGGAAATAGAATTTGCACCTCTTTTGACTTGGAATCTTTCTGCAATCACTTTAGAACCAAAACACACAAATAGGGAAAGCAAAAACAACTGACCAAATCGATTAATCAACCACTTTTGAAGCAAAAATTGAGATTTTGTAAAGAACAAAGTGTATAAAACCCAGAAACCAAAATTCTCAAAATTGATTAACTTTAACTCGATTAAACTCAACGAAACTTTGATATGACTCTTGAAACTCAATAAAGATAATTTTTCAAGCCTTAATTTCAAGTTTTAACACTTGAATCAAAGCAAAAAAATACCTTTATCAATCAAACAGTCGACAAAAGTTTGAATGACCAGAATAGAAGAATTTACCTTTGAACCAATCGTCTTTCTGCTCTGATACCAATTGTGGATCCCAGATTAACAAGTGCACTAGGTTGAATCAACACAAATCAGTATGAACATCATAAATCTTACTTTGATTGATAATCAGAATGATGTAAACTGTAACCGTACGTACAAAAGGTAATCACAATAGTAATTAGGTCATTAAACCCTAATCTAGGTTTAAGCTATCTATTTATATCCTATAAAGGATATTTACAGATATGTCAATAATGGTCCCTATACTTCTATTCCACTAACATGAGACCTAACAATACCACGTAGGGAACTTTTCGAGTTAGATCTGGATATTGAGAGAACTTTTCGCCAAAGAAGAAGAATTCAAAGAACATCAAACTCTCTCAATATGGACGGACCCCCACCCGGTTTTGAAAATATACCACCAAGACCACCACTTTTAGAAAATATCGTTCGGCCACCTTTAGAAAATCCAATTCGGCCTCTGCCAATCTTTGTAAATAATCCACCACTTTTTGGGAATCCACCAATTCATCCCTTTTAACATAATCCACCATTTCATAATCCACCACCTAATCGTGAGGATGAAAATGATGCGGGATCTGTTGGTAATATTGAACCACTTAATATCATTGACCTTGCAAACTCGAAAGATGGAAGAATTATGGACTATGCAATCCCTAATTGTAAGCAATTAAATTCAGGGATTGTTAGGCCACAATTAGATACATTACATTTTGAACCAAAACCCATTATGTTTCATATGTTGAAAGCCAATGGTCAATTTTCCGGATTACCATTGGAGGATCCCCATTCCCATTTAAAATCTTTTATGGAGATCACCGATGTTTTTTCTAATCTCTGGAGTATCTCCCGAAGCCTTAAGGCTCACTTTATTTCCATTTTCTCTAAGGGATAAGGCAAGAGTATGGTTCAATTCATTAGCACCAGGTTATGTACCATCTTGGAGTGATATGGCTGAGAAGTTTTTGCGAAAATATTTTCCACCTACCCGGAATGCTAAGTCCAGAAATGAAATTTGCATGTTTAAACAAATGGACGATGAAGCAATTCCCGATGCTTGGGAAGGGTTTAAAGAATTATTAAGGAAATGCCCTCACCATGGCATTCCCTACTGTATTTAACTCGAGACGTTTTACAATGGACTTGATTCCAATGCAAAACAAATGCTCGATGCGACTTCAGGAGGGGCCTTTACCTTTAACACCTACAACACCGGGTATGAAATTCTTGAAAAGATTTCACCAAACAACGGACAATGGGCTGATCCAAGGGCTCAAACTCAAACTCAAAAGAAGACTGCCGGGTTGCATGAGGTAGATGCATACACTGCATTGACAGCTCAACTTGCTTCCATGACTAATATGCTTAAAACATCACTTCCGGTCAAGGAGCACAGCCATCTGTCACTAAACCTCCTGCACCTGTCCTTTTTGTGCAATGTGTATGTTGTGGTTAGGAACATTCCTATGAACATTGTCCTCATAATTCTGAATCCGTAAACTATGTTCAGAATAGACCAAATCCTCACTCCAACACATACAATGCCGGTTGGATGCAACACCCAAACTTCTCTTGGACTAGTCGATGTTTGAATCCATCTGCACAAAAGCCACAAGGGAACTCTAATTTTCAAAATCAAGCAAGCAGTTCCCAAAACAATTTCAAGGGAAATTTTCAAAAAAATCATCATCGGAATAACCGTAATCAAGGTTTTCAAAACACTCAACCACCTTTTCAAGACCAAAATCATTCACCTCCACAAGATGATTCAAATGTACCTTTGGAGACACTGATCAAGAATTACATGGCACAAGCACAAGCTCAACAACTTCAAAATCAATCTCTTTTTAATCAGCATAGCACACACTTGAGGAACTTAGAGACTCAAACCTGTCAATTGGCACTCAATCAGATCAAAAGGGCCACGTGTACTTTGCCTAGTAACACAGAAATCCCAAAGGCTCCAGGAAAAGAACATGTGAAAGTTGTAACTCTTAGGAGTGGGAAACAATTACCTGAAGCTGTGGAAAAGGAATTTGGCCCTTTGACCAAAACAGATTTTGATAACTTATCCAAGGCCATTCCTACACCAGAGATTCAGGTTATTCCAAAACCACCAAGTCAAAAAGAAGACCAAGACCCTAAGATCACATGTTCAAGCCCACCATTGACTGAAACCAAGACCAAAAGCATATTGGAACCATCTTACTTAAAACAATCAAACAAAGTTGTCATCAAACCAGTTCCCCCTTACATCCCTTATCCCCAAAGGTTAAGGAATGAGAATGAGGAATTGCAATTTAAAAAGTTTTTGGATGTTTTCAAACAATTGCACATCAACATACCTCTTGTTGAAGCAATTGACCAGATGCCCAACTATGCCAAGTTCCTTAAGGACATTTTGAGTAAGAAAAAGAAGCTGACTGAATATGAGACTGTTGCCCTCACTGAAGGTTGTAGTGCTCTGTTTTCCAACAAAATACCCCCTAAGAAAAAAGACCCAAGGAGTTTTACTATTCGTTGTTCCATAGGTGGGAAAAAGGTTGGACAAGCCTTGTGTGAGTTAGGTGCCAGTGTCAATCTTATGCCCTTGTCAATATTCAAAAGATTAGGCATAGGAGAATCCAGACCTACCACAGTCACACTCAACTTAGCAGATAAGACCATTGCCTATCCAAAGGGTAAGATTGAAGATGTTTTAGTCCAGGTTGACAAATTCATTTTTCCGGCTGATTTTATCATTTTAGACTTTGAGGCTGACAAAGATATTCTTATTCTTTTAGGAAGACCTTTCTTAGCCACGGGTAGAACTTTGATAGATGTCCAAAAAGGAGATTTGACCATGAGACTTCAAGACCAAAAAGTCACATTCAATGTTTTCAACTCTTTAAAATACCCTAGTGATATGGAAGACTGTTCAAGCTTAGATACCGTTGAGTCATTGTGTCATGAAGAGGAAGTCAAACAGACCTGTAGGATAGAAGAGGAGGATGAGGAAGACCTTACCTTAAAAGAAGAGGATGATGATAGGGACCCTACATTGAGAAAAGAGGAGATTGTCCCTTTGGTTGCTGCAACATTTGAGTTGCTGGAAAATAGTGAGCAAAAATCAGTTGTTCCTTCCATAATCTCACCACCTGATCTGGAGTTGAAAAAACTCTCAACCCATCTGTAGTATGACTTTCTAGGAGAAGAAGACTAATTGCCAGTCATCATATCATCTACCCTAGAAATGCATCAGGAAAAGAAGCTAGTGGATATGTTGAAGTTACACACCAAAGCCATAGGATGGACCATTGCTGACCTTAGGGGGATTAGTCCTTCTATTTGTCAACATAAGATCATCTTAGAAGAAAAGAACTTCAAGTCCATAGAACCTCAAAGAAGACTGAACCCTGTCATGAAATAGGTAGTGAAAAAGGAAATTTTAAAATGGTTAGATGCCGGAATTATTTTCCCAATAGCCACTAGTTCTTGGGTTAGTCCAGTCCAATGTGTTCCAAAGAAGGGAGGGATCACTGTCATTTCCAATGACAAGAATGAACTCATCCCAACTAGAATAGTCTCCGGATGGAGAATTTGCATGGACTACCGTAGACTAAACAATGCTACTCAAAAAGATCATTTTCCTTTACCTTTTGTTGATCAAATGTTGGACAGGTTAGCTGGAAAAGAGTTCTACTGCTTCTTGGATGGATACTCAGTATACAATCAGATAGCCATAGCACCAGAAGACCAAGAGAAGACTACTTTCACTTGTCCTTTTGGCACTTTTGCCTTTAGGAGAATGCCTTTTGGACTTTGCAATGCACCTGCCACTTTCCAAAGATGCGTGATGTCCATATTCTCTGACATGCTTGAAAAATCCATTGAAATATTTATGGATGATTTTTCTGTTTATGGTTCATCTTTTGATCATTTTTTGGAAAACTTAAAACAAAGTCTTAAAAGATGTGAAGAAACTGACTTGGTCCTTAACTGGGAAAAATGTCATTTCATGGTTAAAGAAGGAATTGTCCTTGGTCATTTAATTTCTAAAAGAGGAGTTAACGTAGACAAAGCTAAACTTGAAGTTATTGAAAATCTACCTGAACCAACCACTGTTAAAGGAATCAGAAGCTTTCTTGGTCATGCTAGTTTTTATAGACGTTCCATAAAAGATTTTTCAAAGATTTCAAAACCTTTATGTCTAATATTACAACAAGACCAAAAATTTGATTTCAATGAGGATTGCAGAAAAGCATTCATTGGTTTAAAGAATTTGGTGACTACTCCAGTGATTGTTGCTCCTAAATGGGACAAACCTTTTGAAATCATGTGTGATGTAAGTGATTGGGCTATTGGTGCAGTTTTAGGTCAAAGAAAAGGAAAAATATTTCATTCCATCTACTATGCAAGCAAAACCCTAAATGAAGCTCAAATAAATTACACAACAACTGAAAATGAATTATTAGCAGTGGTTTTTGCATTTGAAAATTTTAGATCATATTTAATGGGAGCTAAAGTCATTGTTCACACTGATCATGCTGCCATTAAATATCTCATTTCAAAGAAAGATGCAAAACCAAGGCTAATAAGATGAGTTTTGTTATTGCAAGAGTTTGACCTAGAAATTGTTGACAGGAAGGGTGTGGAAAACCAAGTGGCTGATCATTTATCTAGGTTAGAAAAGCATGTTGAAAGTAAGGAAGGAGGAGACATCAGAGAGACCTTCCCTAATGAAAATATTCTTATGGTGCAATCACAACTGCCATGGTTTGCTGACATGGCTAATTATTTAGCTTGTGGCATCAAACCTTCTGATTATACTCACCATATGCTCAAAACATTTCTCCATGATTGTAAATTCTACATTTGGGATGATCCTTTTCTGTTTAAACTTGGTACAAATCAATTGCTGAGAAGATGCATCCCAAAAACTGAAGTGGCAGTAATACTGCAGCATTCCCATCAGTTAGCTTATGGAGGACATTTTGGAGGACAAAGAATAACAGCTAAAGTTCTACAATCTGATTTCTATTGGCCAACTCTCTTCAAGGATGCCCACAACTTTGCTCAAAGGTGTAATGAATGCCAGAGAAGTGGTTCCATTTCTCAAAGAAATGAAATGCCTTTGAATGGTATCTTGGAAGTTGAGTTGTTTGATGTATGGGGAATTGATTTCATGGGACCATTTACCTCATCAAACAATTGCCAATACATTCTTGTTGCTGTTGATTATGTATCCAAATGGGTGGAATCAATGGAATGTGTTTCAAATGATGCAAAAACTGTTGTTAAGTTTTTACAAAAACAAATTTTTACAAGGTTTGGTACCCCCCGTGCACTAATTAGTGATGAGGGTACCCATTTTATAAATAATTTGTTGAGTAAAGTTCTTGAAAAATACAATGTGAAACATAGAGTTGCCACTGCCAATCATCCACAAACAAATGGTTTAGCTGAACTCTGAAACAGGGAAATTAAAGGGATTTTAGAAAAGGTTGTCAAATCAAACAGAAAAGACTGGGCTTTCAAATTAGATGATGCTTTATGGGCATAGATGGATGCTTTCAAAACACCTTTAGGTATGTCTCCATATAAGTTGGTCTTTTGAAAGGCTTGTCACCTCCCTTTAGAGTTATAACACAAAGCATACTGGGCAATAAAAGAGTTGAACATGAACTTAGATGAAGCTGGTAACAAAACAAAGTTGCAACTCTGTAAACTAGAAGAGCATAGGATCATGTCCTATGAGAATTCCAAGCTCTATAAAGATAAATCCAAGAAATGGCATGACAATAAAATCAGGCACAGAGAGTTGAAAGCAGGCCATAAATGTCTTTTGTTCAATTCCATGTTGAAATTGTTTCCAGGAAAACTTAAGTCTAGATGGTCAGGCACATTCATCATTTACAAGGTTTATCCATATGGGGCCGTAGACTTGGTAAATCCAGAGGACAATAGTGTGTTCAAAGTGAATGGACAGAGAGTAAAGTTATACCATGATGCTGCAGCATCTCCACAGGAGTACCCTGTGGAGGTGATTTCTTTGTGCTAAAAGCTTCAATCAAAGATGGGAACTATCTCAAAGTTCCAAATACCTTTGTAAATATTCTTTTCATACTTATTGTTATATCTTAGATTAGATAAGTTTAATGTGTTTGCTAGTTTACAACAGAGGAGAAGAAAACATGACAACTGGGGGATGCTGGATCAATGCTGCAGCATCAGAACCCTAGAATTTTCAAAAAGCAAATCAGATGTATTTATTGGGGGAAATATGGAATAGTAAATTCAGATGGTATTTAAGGAGTATACAAGGATGGCATCAGTTTTTTTATTTTTTTAAAAAGATACCATCCTATATCTTTAGAGGTTATGTTGACAAATCCTTAAGAAGTACCACTTTGGATGCTTCCTTGTACTGTCCTTAATCTTTACCCTTTGGATTTTCAAATTACCCCCATTTCTACAACTGTAAAACATAGGGTATCCTCTCAATTAATCAGATAAGGACAACTTCCTTTTCAAACAATCTCCTCAACTTCTCTCTCTCTCCTCACTCAACCGTCCCTCTCTCTTCTCTCACTCTCCCAAGTTTCTCTCTGCTTACTTACGAACCACCACCATCACCAAGAAAACCACCAAAAATCCCTGTTTAACCCATTCTTCATTCTCGATTCTTATGGCCAGAGTCAAGAGAGTAGCACCGAGAAACCCTAATGGCGATGAAGACTGACCTGTTCACCGGAGTGGCGGAAATCAGGCAGTGGTTCGGCCTCCGGCCACCACCAATCAACCACCGGAGATGATTGTTTTGGAAGATGAGTCCACCCCAACACTATCCCGTGAAGAACGTTTAAGGAAGAAGAAGCATGCAGTCGTTGGGGAACCCTCTGGAACCAAAGAAACCACCGAACCAACACCTCCACCGGAGCATATGGCCATTGTCATCTATTCTGATCCTAAGTCGGTGCTTCCTAAGGCAAAACCAATCCAAAGTTCACAGGTATCTTCTATACCTCTAGACACTTTGGTGAATGGACAAATAACATCTTGTTCAGAAGATGAGCAAAACAGGCCTATTATGTCCACCAAAGTGCACACTCACTTCTTTTCAAAACGAAATGAACCCATCAACTCTTTTTTTTCTATGGGAACTGAAAATACCAACACCACCATGTAGAGACAGGGGAGGGAGTAGTTCAGACAGAGGGAGTGCTTAATGAGGAAGTTCATATTGGAGTAGAATTGCCTGACCTTAATGAAAGTGTTATCCCATAATCAATCGACAATTCAAGTATATTAAGAGAGATCGAGATACGAAAG
Source organism: Saussurea involucrata (assembly GCA_033807775.1). Taxonomy (NCBI): domain Eukaryota; kingdom Viridiplantae; phylum Streptophyta; class Magnoliopsida; order Asterales; family Asteraceae; genus Saussurea; species Saussurea involucrata. The sequence goes on along the minus strand of JAWVWS010001006.1, from coordinate 62,657 downwards.
TCATCCTCATATTAGATTTTGTCTATGAAGTACATGAAGGATAACACTCTCTCTCTCACACTATAGCTATCTACATTGTGCCTCTCTAACAAATAAGCATCATAACACTTTATATAGTCAAGCCCAAGGCCCACCAACTGCTAAGCCCAAGCCCATTACAAACATAAGCCCTTTACAAAACTTTCATATAATCAGGACATTTTTGGTCCTAACAGAAAGGCTTTTCTACTCTGATGATGAACACATTTTAGAGACCCTCAAGCCCAAAAAGAGAAAAACTCTAGGTAAAACTCATGCCTCAAAAACCAAAGCTAATCAGCCCCCTGTGAAAAAAGCCAAGAAAACATTAGAAAAGGGTGAGACTTCAGGAACCAAACCTATGGAAACCAATTGCTATGCTGCAGCACCCCTGCAGCATGAGCAGGCTGTTGAGAAAAAGAATAAGAAATTCAAGAGTATTGTGGTATTTGTTGACAGGCCTGAAGCTCCTTGCAAGGGGTTTAGTTCTAAGGCAGCTGTAAAGGTTTGGACCAAGCATAGCAATAGGGTGGGTTTGCCAGACAAAGGTTTTGATGACCAAAGTTTGAGGGAGTTTCATTTTATTAGAGATGTTATTGATACCCAAGGCCTGGAGAAGGTGTGTGAGATGTACTATTCCTATAACCTTACGTTGATGAGGGAGTTTTATTGTGAGGTTCCACTTACCTCATCCCCTAGGATCCAAATTAGGGGTGTTACCATTAAATTGACTGCCAAGACACTAAATGATTTCCTTAGCCTTAGCCCTCCCAAAAAGACTGAGTACAACACGTTCATGAAGAAGGGCAACCCCACTGATTTGGCAGAAGCTGTTGCGGTCCTTAGGAAGCCTAAATCTGAGTGGGAACACCATGCTAATTTCATGTTGAGAACATTTAAGGCATTCAACCTCACTGCAACTTCAAATGTCTGGATTAATTTTACCAGGCATTCTATCTCGCCTACAACGCATGATAGCATCATTTCGGTAGATAGAATGTTCCTGCTGTACTGTCTTATTACAGGAAGAAGCATCAATCTAGGAAGGATCATGCTAAGAAGTATCCGGGAATGTGCCACACGAACGAGAGGAAATGTTTACTTCCCAGGAATGCTCACAAAACTGTTGGTACAAGTTGGGGTGCCTCAATACAAAGATGATCTCATCGTGAGGGAGCAAAGAAAAAAATGGGAGATTAACATGAAGGCTGTGACTAGGTTGTGCAACATGAGAGAAAAGGGAGTGGAAGCCACTGATTTGATGGGTTTGGTGCAGGACCTGCTGACTTAAAACACCAATCTGATGGAGGAAATGAATAAGCAAAAATATGAGTTTTTGGGGAAGTTTGAGACTTTAAGGGTGGAGATGCTCAAGATTGTGGAGAGCAAGGAAAGGAAGGCTGGAGAGAGGTTCACTGTAGAGAGAGTGGTGCGAAGGGTGAAGAACATGTTGCAAGCCAAGAAGGACAAGATTGTTAAGCTAAGGGACGAGGTTGCCCAATTAAGGGAAGAGAATGCCACTTTAAGAGCAGAAGCTGCTGTCAAGTCTGGTGCTGCATCATCCAATGATGCTGTTGGGAAGAGTTAGCCTACTCCCCTGAGTAGGACATGTTCAAACCACTCTCTTTAGCTCCATTTTCATTTCATTTTGTTATAATTAAGTCTGGGATTAGTTTTTACTGTTTTAGGATTTATTTTTCATGCATTTAGGATCATGTTTTGTTAAAGTTCTATTACTTGCATAACCTAAATAATTTTCAAAGTTCACATCACATTTCTAGGATTAATTTATGCTAGAACTAACCACATATGTGCTTGGGACACAATTTGGTCCACATTCAACATAAATCACATAAATGATCCATGCTTTTGCTCATTTTTAGCCACTAAAAACTTCTAAATCTATCCACTTCTCCACAACAATGAGGACATTGTCAATTTCTTAGTTTGGGGTGGGGGTGCCTAAAAATGGCTACAAGAGCAAAGCTCAAAAGCCATGAAAAGTGGTCTAAAAACACCAATAATACCCCATAGGGGTAGGTGTATGTTTCCAACCAAAAAGAGCACAAAAAGTGCCAAAATTTCAATTTTTTTGCAAGTGTTGGAACATGGTGTGAGAAAAGGCAAGGTGAGAAAAGAACATGCCAAAAAGAGAAAAGCCCTTTCCATCTCAAATTTTTTTGGTAATCTGGGATATGAATTTTGTGAACATAACAAAAAGACTATGTGGTTAGCTTATGGTTTATAATCATGAATAGAATGAGTTGTTGGTCACTTTAGAATTATGAAAGGCTATGCTATGCATGTGTGAATGTTTCAAGACCATGATGTGCACTTAATGCCATCCCTTTGCATACTTTTCAAAAATTGAGTCATTTCTTTTGTCTTTTTATTGCTTGGGGACAATCAAATTTCTTAGTTGGGGTGGTGATAAGTGCTCAATTTTGAGTACTTACGCACTTATTTCTTTTCTTTTTTAAATAGGATTTTTCACTTTTACATCCCAAATTGAGTCATTTATTTTATTATTTTCCATTTTCTTGATTTGGAGCTTAGGATGGTGATTTACTTGTTTTCATGGGGTGTTGTGGTTAATTCTAACTTATTTTGGAAAATCTCTTTGATGAACAGGTCATGCAGCAGCATCCTTGCAGCACTGGACAGTCGGGCATTTGATGAAGGAATTGGAAGTTGATTAAAGAGGAGTGGATTTAGCCTTTTTGTTACCCATTCGTTAAGACAATTATTCAGCTGATTCAAACTCCTTAGTTGTAATCTAATTACTTGATGTACTTTCTTAGTTAGTTTGTGTAACTTGTAGTTAATTTCCTACAAACTTGGTTGCTTATTTACACCTTTAGTCCCTCCCTATTTCCTATAAATAGGAGGCTTTGGGTGCATTTATTAGCATCCCTCACTACACTTTTGTACCCATCATTGGTTGATCTTAATCAACCCTAATTCCTTCTTATATTTCGGTAACTTTCCAGATTATCATGTTCTTCATTTAAAGCTTCTTATCATCTTCAAATCTTCATCCATACGTATGAATGCTTGGAGAAGCTCTGCAGCACTGGGCAGCAGATTTTTATTTTGCTTTCTTTAATTCCATCTTTCATCTCTAGCTTTCATATTTACTTTACGTCTTTAACTTTTAGCACTTTAATTCAGTAGTTTACATTCTTGTACTTGCATTTCATCCTTTAATCTTGTCATTTACTTCCTTGCATTTTTATTTACTTGTCATTTTTAATTATAGTCTTTTACTTTCAAGTATCATTTACATTTCAAGCATCATGTTTACTTTCCAAGTTTCTTGCATTTGCCATACTTTATTTAGCGTAATGAGTAGCTAAACATATTAGCTTGGGTGTGAGGCAAATGGTGTTATGTTAACTAAAAGAAAGTAGGCATTTTGTGGCAAAAATGATGTTTTATTATTCCAACTCAAGTTTCTTCAAGATAATACAATCCCTTGACAAATTGATCACTTTGATAGTGTTAAAGTGTCATGGACCTAGATATATGCCATTGAATAGCACGTCAATTTGGATGACATAAGGGGTAATATCGAGAGAGTTACTTGCAACGACAGTTGTTACTTTTGTTTTCTAAAATGATTCATTCTTGATAAGTTGCCATTTTTTTCAAGGGGTTATAATGGAGTAGACTTAGAGATAAGCTACTTAGGATTACATCAACTTGGGAGGTACGGGGGTTATATCGAGAGAGTAACTTTTAACAAAGAGAATTTGTTTTGCCATATATTTTGAGAACGCTACTCCCGTCATTACTTTAACTTGGATTTTTCTCAGAGATGAGATTATTTATAGCTACTGGAATAGTGGGATGGTGAGAGTCTGAGAGGAATGTGTCTTGAAATAGATAATAAAGTTCATTTCTGTCACACTTATGCTGCAGCATCACTGCAGCATCATGTTGTAGCATTGTTGTAGCATTAGTCTACTGGAATTTGGTTTAGCATAACATCACAAGTCTTACACCCTTGCCTCTCTTTTATTACTGTTTATTTGAATCTGTGATAATCATCAAACCAACCAATCAATATATTTTCTTCCAAATCGCCATCTGAAATCACTTCTTTCATAGTACTCTTATAGCAATTTTAACTTCAATCTCTGTGGGACGATAATCGGTATTTTACCACTTTATTACTTGAGAGGCGACATAGTTCCACGTAAGTATACTTGCTTATTGGTTCTATTTGTTAGCTCCAAATATTCATAATATTAGAAGTATTGAATAATAGGCCAAGTATAGAAGACTTCCACAGAAGCTCTGTGGAGTGCCACAAAAGCTCTGCCAAAGTAAACAAGAAGATCATTCAAGAAACACCAAGACCAGACAGAACTAAAGAAGACTGCTATCAGAAGAATCAAGTCACAGAACCTTTGCCACCCTTGACAGAAGCTCTGCGAAAAAGACTGAAGACATGGAAGATATTTATAATATCTTACCACTGTTACAGGAATATCTTACCACTGTTACAGGAATATCTTGCTACTGTTCCAGGGTCCGTTCCTCAACTTGTACAAGGCATGGTTTGACTCCTACATGTGTCATACTCCGATAGGACCACCTTCCAAGTTGATATTAGCGCATTTAATGCATGCAGTTTTCCAACTGTTCATACCATCCTTTCTTTCCTGTAGCAATAGTCCTTTTGTCTAAGATAGATCTTTTGTAGTAGTATAAAAGGAAGACTCATGTTGAGTTCTTCCTAACAGACAACCATAAAAAGACATAAGAACAACACCCACTTTTACACGCATAATCTTCTACGCAAAAACACTTGCACACAATTAACGTCAAATTTGTTCTTAGTGTTCTTAATCAAATACAGTAATCTTTGAGATATTCATCTGTTCTTCATATACTGTTTATTTGGTATTTTGTGTTGTTTCTATATAAACATATCTGTTAGTTCTTCAAATACGCTTCCGCAACACATCTTATTTGAACTAATAGATTAGATAATCTTTGTTAATCAAATACGGGAACCAACAATTGGTATCAAAGCCAAGATTGGTTTTCAATATCAAGCGATCCTCGTTTAACAAGATTATTGGTAGAAACGTGGTCTGATTTTAACCTGTTATTCATTCCTTCAAACAGATTCTATTTTTCAGCCATTTTCGATTTATTCGATATTTGGTAAATCTAGAGAAAATGTTTCTTTAGTTAAAACTCCATAAAAGTGCACTGTTAAGAGCTTCCAAACCCAGAAAATCTTTCTAGATAATTCTTTCGTACTTTTTCGTGTCATATATTTATTCTGAAACTTTCTACTCTTAAAATGACAAACGCACAAAATTTCTTCACAGCTGGTTCATTAACCAAACCACCATCTATTCTACGAAATGAGTATCCTCAGTGGAAAATAAGAATGATCCATTTCTTTGAGGGTACTGATAAAGAGCTCGTACAATACCTTTATAATCCTCCTCATGTACCTATGAAAGAACAGGATCTAATCTTACAATCAATATAGAAAGCAGTAATTGAGAAGTTGTATGATCAAGCCCAATTTTATTCAATGATGAACAGAATTACAGATCTAAGAGAGAGAGAATCTCAAAGATTACAGAGAATGAATACAAAGTTATACTGGAAAAATCAATCAGTTAGCAACATAGAGCTAACTACTATTTATACTGCAACGACCATCTTAAAGCTACAGTACAAAGAAGAAAGACTAATAAGAACATAACACGTGTCCTAATTAGTTTATAAAATACTAAGTAAAGTATCTCGTCATAAGTTCTGAACAGGTAGTTCAGAACTTCTGAACATTCTTTTGATAAAGCTTCTCAGATCTTCTGACTCCTTAACTCAGACATCTGACTTCTCTTTCCACTGATCAATACTTCTAAGCTTTCACAGTCAGACCTCTGACTTCTCTACTCAGAACATCTGAGTCTTCTTATCAGATCTTCAACACTTGGTTTATTGACAAAACTTCAGATCTAACAATCTCCCCCTTTTTGTCAAATAAACTTAAACTTTGCATCATCCAGTTCTTTCAGAGCAGGAACAATCTTCTGAAGTAGCACATTTCTCAGATTAAGCCTTTTATCAATTTTGTCAATGATTTCTTGAATAATCTCAACTTGCTGATTGATTGCTTCTTGAGTCATGTTTGCTTCCTTCACTTTCAGCATCTTTTTCTCCAAATTATGCTTTATGATTCTTAAAGTTCCAGAACAGTATTTTGCGGTTTCCTTTGCTCTGAAGAAAATCTTTCCACTTTTGTTTTTCAAAAATACTCCCAAATCTGGATATTTGTGAACACTTCCAGTCTTTAACATCTTTTTCTGTTCATGATCTGTGTTGGGATTTGCTAGATAAACACATGACTTTTGTAGGTACAAAGCTATTTGAAAATCTGTATAGCAGTGCCACCTTAAGATGTAGAACATGGCCTCAATTACCACACTTCTGGCCTTCCTTTCATTTCTGTCTTTGCTCGACTATTTGAAGCATAGAAAGCTGTGTAATCTGTAGAAGTCAACTACTGATAGTTTCTCAAAATCTGCATCAGTAAAGTAATAAACCTTGCCATCTTCTCTCAGAACTTCAAACGATAAGTACTCCATCTTTCTGAATTTCTTAACCCTCAATTCTCCGATTCCAGTGATTAAAAAATCTGAGTAAACAGCTTGCTTTGTTTTGCCAAGACATCTTAATTTTTCAGCCAACCAGATCTGAGTCTCCTTAGGTCTATCATAATACACATCCAAGAATTGTACCTCTTTTGGTTTGAAGAACTCAGGTAAATCAAATTCAAGAAAGTATCCATTTAGATCAATGGATATTTCATCTTCTTTTGGTTCAGACTGTTCAGCTTGATCAAAACTAGTTATCTGCACATTCTGAGATATTGTGTTCTGCATTTCTTCAACTTCATCTGACAAAATTCCATTCACTTCATACTCAGCAGGAAACACAAAATCATTATGTAGAATCTTTTTGGGATTCACCTCAGATAGCAACCATTCACTACTATTTCTGATTTTTCTTCTAAGATCCAACCTCCTCTTCACACAGTTTATACATCTCTTCTTCAAACTCTCTTTTTCAGCTTCCATACTTACTTCCATTTTAATCAACAACCAATTCAGAGTTGCATCACTGTACTTTACCAACTCTTTTAATCTGAACAATTCAAGCCTTTCGTGAACTATATATGTGAACCCTTCTGTCTCCATTCCTTCATTCACAAATCCCTTCACATGCAAATCAACTTCTGTTTTCTTTGTGGGAGAACTCAGATTACACTTTTCTTTTCTTTCTTCAATAGCCAATTGGAAGTCATACAAGTATATATTTCTGACATAAATACCCAGAAGTCTTCTGCATTCAATTTTTATCAAGGCTTCTTCAGTGCTAGCAAAGAACTTGACTAGAAAGATCTGATCATCAAGAGTCAATCTGTGAATATCAAAGGTAGACATGGAAACCTTTGTATTTCTTTCTTTCAGTACTTCCATTCTAACAAACATTAAACCATTGAATTCATCTTGTTGAAACATCAGAACTTTCTCAATTCTTTTCTGAATATGCAGTTTTGAGTCAGGAACTCTGAACCTGTTTGAAGCTTCTGAGTAGACCATCTGAGCTCTGTCATCCATAAAACCATCAATGTTACTTTCCAAAGGCTCATACTCTCCTTCTGTGTAGTAGAGATTATCATATATTTCCTCAGGAAAAATATCATCAAGAAATTGTCTGGCTAATGGCACATCACTTAACTCTAGAATGAAATCACATACAGGTTCTTCTAGTCTTTGCAATTTAATCTTTGGGATCTCAATTGGTTTTCTGAATACATACTCAGAAGGCATAAAGAAGTCTTTCACTTTCACATACTCTTCTTCTGTATTTAACTCATCACAAAAGTTAAATCTAAAATCATCTTCAAAATCCTGAGTATAATTCACAGTTCTGTCTTCTTCTCCCATTAGATCAATAGGTCTTATCATTTTTATTCCTTGCTGAACTTTTTGAACATTCAAAGCTCTGACTAAACTATTATGCATCCTTCTGATCAACTCTTCACTTAACCTCCTTTCTTTTAATTCAGAATCCGTCATAATTTCTTTGTTATACACCACAATATCTGTACACATGTTGATCACTTTACTTTCAACTGTCTTTTCTGATCTCAATGCAGATTCCTCAATAGCTTCAGTTTCATCTGAGTTTCTTTCCATTTCTATGTCTAAGTTCAATTCCTCTGTTTTATCTGACTCACCACCATCTGTACTTTCCAACTCCATTTCCTCTGTATCTGAGCTATCAATCTGAACTATCTGAGTTATTGCCTTTAAATTTTCCTGTATCTGATCTTCTGAACTTTTTGTACTAGCTAATTGCATATCTGCCATCTCAAAATCTTCTATGCCAATATCATCATCAGAACTTAACCTTTGTCTTTTCTCCCCCTTTTGATGATCATGAGGATCATTATCATCAAAATTTCTTTTCAAGTTCTGATTAAAAGCAACTTCAGGTTCAGCTTCTGCAATAGGAACAGGATCAAGAGGCTTTGAAGTAGAAGCCAAAGATACACTCAGTGCTTTCAGTATAGATTCTTGCATACCTTGCATCTGTTTTAACATATCTTTTTGAAAACCAGACATTATATCCAAGATCTCCTTTTTGTGAGAATCCAAGGATTTCTTTACATCATCTACTTTGGTTTCAACAGAAATCAACTTTTTCTCCAACACAACTTTCAACTCTGACATCTCATCATTCAAATCCTCCACCCTCTTCTCCAAATTTTCTACTTTTCCCCCATCTCCTTGTTTTGTTTCTGAATCTTTTCAAATTCAGAAGTTTCTAACAGTGATCCTGAACCAACAGATGGTCCAGTTTTCATGTGCCCAGAGGGCTCATGGCCTGTAGATAACACACAGTCATCTTGTACAACAGATGCACGTTTGAATGAGGCTTTTGTAATGTTCACCTCACCAGGACTTCCATCCAATCCTCGACACCCAACATTAGGTATGTCTATGAATGTTGTTTCAGGAATACGAAATTCCTGATTTGTGCAAGTGTCAAAAGGAATTTCAGGCACAATATGAATAGGACTGTGATATTCAGACTCAATGTGTTGAAAAATAAATTGGGATTTATCACCTCCCTCCAAATGAGTTTGGGATGGTTCCCCGGATTTGTGTGAAACAGTAGCATGTTGAAATGCTTCTGAGTGGATATGGATGGGTTGTTCAAGATCCACCACTAGGTCCATGGTGTTTGTTTCAATATTGGACACCAAGAGATGTGAACCAATAGCATTTGTGGTTACCTGGTCAAGATTAGCTGGTTCAGAGGCATCTCTTTCTGTTTGAACCTCTGTTGACAATCTCTCATCCTCATCACTCTCATTCTGTTTTTCCTCACCAAATCTAACCAAGCTCTCAGAATTTTCCCCCTCAAGTCTCTCAGAATGTTCACCCATCTGAACATCCTCCCCCTCTCTAATTCGACTAGACCCCTCACCTCTCTTCTCAGGTTGATCCTCTTGGGTAGGGATTTGAGGTAATTCAATTCCCATAGAGGTGCAATAAGCTTTTAAAATCTCACTCTCCCTTGGAATATAGCTCCTAAGTGATTTGGGCAATAGTTTATGATTGGGATAGTTTTCAAGTCTTGTTACTGAGGTCATCTTACCCAAATAAAATGTAGGACCATGCTCTTCATTTGTTCTTCTTAAGATTGTTCTGTTTTCCTGCATGGCATACCAAATAACAATTTGCCAGTACCTTATGTAAGGAATGTATGTCAGTGGAGCATCCTTTGTTTTCTTCTGAATTGCTTTCTGATTCTTCTCAAATGTATTCTTCATATCTTCCCAAAGTATCAAAGTATAGTCATAATGCCTATTCTTCACTAAACCCTGAAATATCTGAAGAATTTGTTTAGAACCTTGATCTGCAGAACAATTCTTTCCTGACACACATTTATTTACCACATGAAAGAAGCAAGCCCAAATAGGTGGTAATTTGTTTCTTCTGAACAAACTGAGAGTCCTCAATCCTTCATTGTATCCCAACTTCATAAACTCCGCTATTAATTCCTCTGTTAAGGGTGAATCCTCAAAATCTGTTCTTCTTTGTACATCATCTTTCTCTGGTAGATTCAGCATTTCTCTTAGTGCAGAGATAGATAAGACAAATGTCACTCCTCCAATTTCAGACACAAACTTATTATCTTCTAACCTAAGATGTTTCCACCATTGTTGTATGTACTGAACAGGAACATTTTTACTTCTTGTAAACCATTTTCTGTACGGATGGTATTTGAATAACTCCATGATAATTCTGTGTTCAGGCTTAAAACGACTTTCCTCAAACAATATAACACAGTTATTTTCAGATAATTTTAACCATTCACTCTCAGGAACAACTCTTTCCACTAAAATAGATCTATCTGACATAATAGAACCTGCAGCACTCTGTTCATGTTCAATATCAATGTTTACCTCATCCGCATTTCCTTCAGATTCATCCATTTGTTCATCTTCTTCATCATTTCTTATTGCCCCTTCCTCTGCAACTCTATTTTGTACTTCATCATTTTCCGAATCGGATGAATCCATTATCGATTTTGTAGAATGTAGAGAAATTGGACCACTTCTTCGTATTTCAGACATGATTTAAGAAGAAAACAGATTCAAACAACTCTGGATTTGATTCGTATCTCACGTTTCGCTCTGGAATTTGAAAGAAATTTGAAATAGGGATTTTAAGACCTATTTAAAATCCGCGAAGTTGAAAGGTTTAACGGAAAAGCGGAATCAATGTTATAACGGAGTCAACACATGTGAAATACCACAAAGGATTTAAATGAAATGCGTGGCATTGTCAAACAAATATGAAGCTGACACGTGTTAGTGGATAGAATTTTGACTCAAGTCAAAGATCTGAATAACACGAACAGATGTTCTGATTCCATGAGTCAGAAGAATTTTGCCTTGTAACCAAAATGTCATTTAAAATCAACTTCTGACCAATATAAAACATTTTGATTATTCAGAAGAGGTTTGAACAGATAGAAGCACTTTTTATCATCAAAATTCTGTTCATATTAAAATGATTTCCAAAAGAATTTTGATGCTCCCCCTTGACTTGAGCATGCATTTGACTATTAATGATACATAAAGATGAGATATAAAGATAATAGAAGAAGCATAATCCATATAGTTGAAGTTATTTGTATTTCTCAAAAATAAATTTTTGAAAGTTAGATTGCTGAAGTATTGACTCAGAATCTCTGACTTTAAGACTCAGAGGTTCTGATCTCAAGACTCAGAAGTTCTGAACTCAAGACTCAGAAGTTCTGAACTCAAGACTCAGAAGTTATGAACTCAAGACTCAGAAGTTCTGAACTCAAGACTCAGAAGTTCTGAACTCAAGACTCAGAAGTTCTGATCCTTAAGACTCAGAGTTCTGAGTACACTACTCAGACAATTTTACTTAGAAAAATTTAGCATTTTTAAGAAAAAAATATTTTCAATTAGGCAGATTAAGCATTCCTATTTTACATATGAGAAAAGAAAACCTTTTGTGATCAAGAGGCTTTGTGAACAAGTCAGCCAATTGATACTTTGTATGCACAAAGTGCATCTCTATAGTTCCTTTTTCCACATAGTCCTTTATAAAATGATACCTCACATCTATATGTTTAGTTTTTTAATGTTGAACAGGGTTCTGAGTAATGGCAATTGCACTTTCTGAGTCACAATAGATGGGAATCTTGTTAAGCTGATATCCATAGTCCATGAGTTGTGTTCTCATCCACAATGTTTGAGAGCATGAAGCAGCAGCAGCAACATACTCTGCTTCAGCAGTTGAAGTGGATACACAATTCTGCTTCTTTGATGCCCAACTCACTATTTTATCTCCCAAAAAGTGACAAGCACCAGATGTACTCTTTCTTTCCAACCTACTTCCTGCATGATCAGCATCAGTGAAAGCAGTCAATTTGAAGTCAGTTTCTTTTGGATACCATAAACCTAGATCAGGTGTTCCTTTGAGATATCTTAAAATCCTTTTGACAGCCAACATATGTGATTCTTTCGGGTTAGATTGAAATCTAGCACAGAAACAGGTAGAAAACATGATATCTGGTCTACTTGCAGTCAAATAAAGTAATGATCCAATCATGCCTCTATAAAGTTTGATATCTGCTGAAACACCTTTGAGATCAGCATCTAACTTTATGTTAGTTGCCATAGGTGTTCTCATAGAAGCACAATCAGACATTTTGAACTTTTTCAGAATATCTCTGACATATTTTCCTTGATTTATAAAAATACCTTTTGGTAATTGTTTGACTTGAAGACCAAGGAAAAAATTCAGTTCACCCATCATGCTCATTTCAAATTCAGATGACATGATTTTTGAAAAATTATCACATAATTCTGGACTGGTAGAACCAAATATTATGTCATCAACATAAATCTGAATCAGAATCAAATCATCACCCTGTTTCTTTAAAAACAAAGTTGTGTCAATCTTACCTTTCTTGAATCCTGAACCTAACAAGTGTTTAGTAAGAGTGTCATACCAGGCTCGTGGTGCTTGTTTTAGACCATATAAAGCTTTGTCTAAAATATAAACATGATCAGGGAATTCTGGATCAACAAAACCTTCAGGTTGATGGACATACACCTCTTCATTAAGTTTGCCATTTAGAAAGGCTGATTTGACATCCATTTGATACACTTTGAAGTTTTTATGTGCAGCATAGGCTAAAAATATTCTGATTGCCTCTATTCTTGCCACTGGTGCAAATGTCTCATCATAATCAATTCCCTCTTGTTGACAGTATCCCTTAGCAACCAATCTTGCCTTGTTTCTGATGACAACACCTGATTCATCCTTTTTGTTTCTAAACACCCATTTAGTTCCAATAATAGATTTACCTTCAGGCTTTGGGATGAGTCTCCAAACTTTATTTCTTTCAAATTGAAGCAATTCCTCTTTCATTGCTGAAATCCAGTCTGGATCCTCTAAGGCTTCATTAGCTTTCTTTGGTTCAATTACACTCAAAAAACCAGCAAACATTGCTTCATTTGCTGTAGCTGGTCTGGTTTTTACTCCTGCTGAAGGATCACCTATTACTTGATGAATAGGATGATTTTTAGTCCATTTATTTGCACTAGGAAGTACATCAATCTCTGAATAATTGTTGTTTGCATCATTCTCATCAATGATTGCTTGTAATTCTGAACTGTCCCCTTGTTCTGATGTATGAATAGGAGTCATATCCAAGTTTGGGTTTTGATTAATGAAGTCAGAATTCTGAGTGACTTGTTCAGAGTTCTGAGTACAAGAATCAGAATTCTGATTACAAGGTTCAGAATTTTCACCACTTGTATTTATTAGATTTGGACATTCCTCTGATGGACCTTTGTCAGAAATTACAGTTGATTGAACTATTTCTGGAGTCTTATTTTTCATCTCTTTGACCATCTTTGGGTTTTCATATTCTGCATAAGAATCAGAAATTAGTTCACTAAAAGCATCCTTAAACAGTAAATTGAGTTCTGAACAAATAGGATTAGAATCTGTATCAGAAGTCATTTTTGTCTTGTTCAGCATGAGTTCTGAACTGTCTTGTTCAGAAGTCCGCATTCTGGCTTCATCAAAAGTTACATTTATGCTCTCCATCATCCTCTTGGTTCTTTTATTGTAGATTCTGAATGCTTTGGAAGTTAAAGAATAACCCACAAAATATCCTTCATCTGCCTTTTTATCAAATTTGGCAAGATTTTCTCTGTCTCTAAGAACATAGCACCTGCAACCAAAAACATGAAAGAATTTGATTAATGGTTTTCTTTTATTTATCAGTTCATAAGCAGTCTTATTTAATCTCTTATTGATTAAAGTTTTATTTTGTGTAAAACAAGCAGTTGCAATTGCTTCAGCCCATAGGAAAGTAGGAAGATTTGCATAAGCCAGCATTGTTCTCGCAGCTTCAACTAGAGTTCTATTCTTCCTTTCAACAACACCATTTTGTTGAGGAGTTCTGACAGCAGAAAAATTGTGAGAAATCCCAGAACTTTCTAAAAAATTCTGAAGAGTCTCATTTCTGAACTCTGTTCCATTATCACTTCTGATTTTCTGAACTGGAAGTTGTATGAGAACTTGAATCCTTTTGATAAAAAATTTCAATGTAGTAGCAGCTTCTGACTTAGCTCTTAGGAACTCAACCAATGTGTATCTGGAGAATTCATCAACAATCACAAGCATATATTTCTTTCCTCCCATAGATTGAACTGAAATTGGACCACAAAGATCAGTATGAATCATTTCTAATGGTGCTTTGCAAGATGAGTCCATTTTTAATTTGTGAGAACTCTTTTTCATCTTGCCCATTTCACAAGCTGAGCATAATGATTCTTTTTCAAATTTAAGCTTTGGTAAGCCTTTAACCAGATGTTTTGCAACAAGATTATTAAGATCTTTGAAATTCAGATGAGAACATCTTCTGTGCCAAAGCCAGCATTCATTTGCAGTTGATTTTGATAAAAGACAAACTGTATTTAATGTTTTCAATTTTGAAAAATTAACTACAAATAAGTCCATATGTCTTTTGGCCCAGAAGACTTTAACATCATTTTCAGTTAAAATCATGCAACCTGTTATTTGAAACTTAATTTGACAAAGACTGTCTAAAAACTGACTTATGCTGAAAAGATTATGCTGTAATCCTTCAACATAGAAAACCTTTTGGATAGTCAGATCCCCTTTAGTTAAATCCCCATAACCTTTGACTTGTCCTTTGTTGTTATTTCCAATGTTTACTGCTCCTCCAGCCTTTTCTGTGAAGTTTGATAGAAAAGACTTCTGACCTGTCATGTGTCTTGAAGCTCCTGAATCTAAAAACCACACATGACAGCCCTGCAAAAGGATCAGTTAGGTTTAGGTACCCATTTTGGAATGGGTCCATCTTTGTTAGCTTTGTCATTGGATTTAACATTAGTACCTTTTACTCTCCACTCAAAATCTTTCTTCAAACACCACTTTCCTTGAACTTTTATGAAGTCAGAACATTTTCTGCTTACAAGCTTGTTCAAATTCTTTTTGAGAGTTGTAACTTTTGGTTTTGCTATATTTTCAACTTTCTTTTCTTTTATCTTTTCTTTCTTCTGAGTCTGAGGAACAGAAACTTTCTTCTTTTCTGTATTTTGAGGAACATAAACTTTCTGAATATCTTTTCTTATGTATGAAACAAAAGTTATTTTGACTTGACATTTATGAGAATATTGGAATGAATCATTTTTACATCTAACACAAACAAGATTTTTCTTTGTAAGTGACAATAAATCTGAAACATAGATCATTTCATTTTTATTGATATTGGTCAGAGTACAATTGCCCTTATTACAAGAATTTCTAGCTTTGAGTTCAGAAGTAGATTTCATTCTAAGCTTCTCAAGATCCCTTTTCAGATCATTCAACTTTGCAAGATCATCTTTCCTTTTGCTTTCTTCTTTTTCTGAAAAATTCAAGTTCTTTTTGTTAGAAGAATTAGATGATTCACCTTTTTCATATGTACTTGATTCATTAAAGAATTTATCATTTTCTCTTGAAGCATTAATTTTAGAAAGATCATACTCAGTCTTCAGTTTTTCAAGCTCTGTTATTTTCTGAATAAAAATATTCTTTTCTTTCAAAGCTTCTTCAAGTTTAGTATCCACCTCACAGAAATCATTTTCAAGTTCATCATAAGCTTTCCTTAAGTTCTCAAGTTCTTGACTCACAAGATTAAATCTCTTTTCAAGTTGCAAAAATTCATCTGATTTTGTTTCAGAAGATCCAGTTGAATCAGACTTCTGACTACTTGAGTCAGAGTTCTGATTTACAGACTCAGATGTCTGATCTTTAGGCTCAGAATTCTGACTACAAAGTTCAGAATCCTGACTAGAAGTTTCAGACTTCTGATTGACTGTTTCAGAATTTTTTCTTGTGTCAAATATGCTCTCAATGTCATGATATGAAAAACTTGGTTGTTTATTTTTGTAGCTGACATTTAAAGAATCATACTTGAATTTAGTATCATTGTATCTTGGCTTCTCATCTGTTGGTTTAGAAACTTCTTTCTTAACCTTTTCTTCTGAATCAACTGACTTTTCTGTTTTAGACTCAGAAATTTTCTCATCTGACTTTTTAGAGTTTGGTCTTTGCAAATTGTCAGAACTTGTTATAGAACTAGCAGGTCTTATGAACACTTCAACAATTTCTGGGATTTTTGGCTTAGAAATTTGAAGTTTTTCATACAAGTTGATTGGAGCTCTTTTTAAAGTGACATTTTCTTCCAATCCCAATCCCTTCTTTGGGTTGTAAAATCTTGTATCTTTAACATTGCTTAACAAAAGATTTAGTGTTTGCTGAGTCTGACCCCTTTTCAAATTCAGATCTTCTAATTCTTTAATTTTGGTGTATAAATTCTTTCTTTCTTCAAATAACATATCAAATTTTATTTGTAAATCACCTTTTTCATCTTTTATTTTTGAAAACTCAACTTTTAGTTCAGAAAGCCTTTTCATCAATTCAGAATTTTCATCTTTAACTTTTTGTTTCTCAGCCTCAGATTCTTCATATTGTTCTTTTATTACTTCTTTTTCAATTCTGAATTTGTTAACCAAATTTCTTTCTCCTTTTATCTGTTTTCTTAGATTAGCAAATTCAGTTTTCATTTCACCAATCTGTGTCATTAACTCTAATTCAAGTGAAGAATGTACCTCAGCAGATGACTCAGAATCAGCATCTTCAAAATCAGAATCATCCTCATTCCTCATTTTTGCCATATAGCTCTGCATCTGTGGAAAGTTGATATGATCATCTTCATCAGAAGTATAGTACAACCAATTCTCTTGTTCAGCCAATAAAGCAATTTTATCATCTCTCTTCTTTGCAAGCTGAGCCTTCTTGGTGTAGTACTCATAGTCTTTCACAATTTTAACTCTGCAATCCTTAGCATAGTGGCCAGATTTTCCACACTTGAAACACAGATTCTTTTCTTTTCTTTCATCCTTCTCTTCATTGTTTTCTTCACTTCTCTCTACATTCTTTTCAAACTTATTTTCTTCTCTGTCTTCTTTCTTCTTATAATCTGAACTTCCAACTCTCTTATAATTTCCTTGAAATCTACCCTTCCCATACCTTTTATTGAAAGTATTTGTCAACAAAGCTAGTTTCTCAGCCATTATCTTGATATCTTCATCATCTTCTGATCCTTCTTCTTTGTCAGATTCTTCCAGATTTGGTATCTCTGATAGATATGCAGTCTTTTTGGGTGCTTTGA
Source organism: Saussurea involucrata (assembly GCA_033807775.1). Classification (NCBI taxonomy): domain Eukaryota; kingdom Viridiplantae; phylum Streptophyta; class Magnoliopsida; order Asterales; family Asteraceae; genus Saussurea; species Saussurea involucrata. Next base: position 45,293 of record JAWVWS010001006.1, on the reverse strand, counting down.
TTGCTTTGGACTTTGATAAGAACGCTAACTGATCAGCAACATTTTTCTTCTCTTCCACAACTAACTTGACAGAGTCTTCATGTTGATTAAGAACACAGAATAGATCATTTAAGTCTTCTTCACACATATCCTTGTTCATTTGCAGACTTATGGCAAATGATGACCATTCTGAATTTAGACTGTTCAGAAATTTGTAATTTATTTCTGACTTCGTTTTCTTCAGTCCATTTCTTCTCAAGTCATTTAGAATAGTGCAAAATTTACTATATGTCTGTGTCAAACTTTCTGACTCTTTTGCTTTGAACCTTTCATAAGCATTTATGCTTTGATTTAACTTTGCCTGAATAGATCTCACAGTTCCTAACATTTGCCTTTCCAATTCGTCCCACATTTCTTTAGCTGATGATCCACTGTCAATCCTGTTAAGAACCTCATTTGGGACAGCCAAAGTCATCAAAGTAATTGCTCTTTTGTCAATAGCATGCCTATTCTTCTGTTCAGCTGTGTATTGGGAATAACTCTTTTTCACCCTGGTCGCTGGAATTTCTGGAGTTGTCTCTGTAGCAGGGGTTGCAGCAACATCGATGTACACTTCAATTGGACCTTCTCGAATAGAGACCATTAGATTTTCATCAATATTGTCTAGGAATTGGATCATACGAATTTTCCATTGCTGATACTCTTCTGGTATAAGAACCGGCGGTTTGGTTTCAGATCCCATGGCTAGATATTCTTTAGAAGACATGATTGTAAGAAAAATTCAACAGAAAGACAAATTCGAGTTTCTTGATCGAAATGTAACAGGAAATTCAAGAATTGCCAAGAATTCAAGAACTAGCCCTAGCAGCGGAATCGAATTTTGAATGAATCAAGAAATCTTCAAGAAATTGATCAATTGATCTTCGCGATAACAATCTTGAACGAATTTGTTTGTTGATTGGCTCTGATACCAATTGAAAGAACAGGATCTAATCTTACAATCAATATAGAAAGCAGTAATTGAGAAGTTGTATGATCAAGCCCAATTGTATTCAATGATGAACAGAATTACAGATCTAAGAGAGAGAGAATCTCAAAGATTACAGAGAATGAATACAAAGTTATACTGGAAAAATCAATCAGTTAGCAACATAGAGCTAACTACTATTTATACTGCAACGGCCATCTTAAAGCTACAGTACAAAGAAGAAAGACTAATAAGAACATAACACGTGTCCTAATTAGTTTATAAAATACTAAGTAAAGTATCTCGTCATAAGTTCTGAACAGGTAGTTCAGAACTTCTGAACATTCTTCTGATAAAGCTTCTCAGATCTTCTGACTCCTTAACTCAGACATCTGACTTCTCTTTCCACTGATCAATACTTCTGAGCTTTCACAGTCAGACCTCTGACTTCTCTACTCAGAACATCTGAGTCTTCTTATCAGATCTTCAACATTTGGTTTATTGACAAAACTTCAGATCTAACAACCTATGTTAACAGTAACTCGTGTACCAGCTACAACTGACACTCCTGAAATCCCTGAGCATCAAAAACCTAAAACCAGGGATGGTTGGTCAGATCTAGATAAGGAAAAAGATGAACTCGCGCAGAAAACAAAAAGAATTCTGATCATGGCAATCCCCAACGATCTCTTCCAGTCCTTAGATGCATGCGAATCTGCGTATGATCTTTGGAAAGAACTGGAGAAACAACTTGAAGGGGGAGCTAAAACTCAAAAAAACCGAAGGGCTCAATACATAAACGAATATTACGCTTTTAAAGCCCTGACAACTGAATCTCTGCAGATAACGTATGACAGGTTCAACTCTCTAATCAATAATTGCAAGAAGTTCGGCATCCACAGAACTTCTGAAGAGAATAACGTCATGTTTCTCAAAAGTCTGAACGAAGAATGGCTCCAGTTATCTATGTATTTACAAACCAATCAAGATTTAGATTCCTGGACTCTTTCAGACCTCTACGGAACATTAGCAGGTCAAGAGTCTCAAGTAGCACAAGCAAAGACACTAACCATTGCACCTCTTGCTTTGGTTGGCAAATCTACAGAAGAAATAGAGAGGCCGAGGAAAGAAAGAGCGACAGAGGAAAAGAAGAAGGAGAAAAAGAAAAAGGTGGTGGTAGTTGACAGCAAAGACGAAGAGATTATGGAAGAGGGAGAGATCACTCTGGCATCAATAGCAACATCCTTAGCTCTATTAACAAGAGAATTCAGAAGAAACCAAAAGAGTTCTGGTAATGATAGATATGGCAGAGATAATAGAGAAAGAAGAGAAGATCGGAGTACAAGGGATCAAGGAAGAAGAGAAAATTCAGCTGACCGACAGAGGTCAGACGACAGAAGTATCGACCAACAGAGGTCGAGTGAAAGATACAACAGAGGAAATGACCGACAGAGGTCAGATGACAAGGCAAGCAACACACCACAAGAATGCTACAAGTGTGGTAAGCCTGGTCATTATGCTAATAATGCAGATCGGAAAAAGGTGGTGATCGACAGAAGTCCGACGATCGTGCTGGTAATACTTCCCAAAACCAAGGTTGCTACAACTGTGGGAAGCTAGGCCACTTTGCCAATGAATGCAGAAGCAGGCCAAATCGCCCACAGAAGGACTCAGCTTTTTACAAAAAGAAAGCTGAGTATTATGCTCAAAAGTCACTCATGGCGAACAAAGTGGTGAACAAGGAAGATTGGGAGTCAGATACAACCTCTGATGATAAATATACCAACAATGCCTTGTTCTGTGGCATGGCAGAAATCAGCTCAGACTCTGACACTGTGGTATCCACTTCAAACTCCACCTCTAGTACTACAGAAGTTGATTTACTTATAATTAACACTGAAAATATTGAACTGAAAAAGACTTGTGATGATATTCAGAAAAAGCTCACTTTTTATAAAAGAGAAGCTAGACTTCTCACTGAAGAAAAAGCAAAAAATTTCAAAGAAAAGGAAGAATTAGAAGCACACTGGAACAAAAATCTATTCCCTTTAAAAGAGAAAATTTCTGAATTAAATACATCTTTAAAATCCAAAACAAATGAACTTTCAGATTCTGAGAGCGACAGACTAAACATTTTAGCTCTTAAGGAATATTTTCAAAAGGAAAAAGAAGTCCTTTGGCAAGATCTACTTAGAAGAGATGTTTTAATTAAAAACTATCGTGATGCACAAAAGGTGTATGAGAAAATAAATACTCAAATAGGAAGGCGAGGTATTGGGTACAGTGATATTAATCAAGGTACATAAAACAAAAGGAATAAACCTCTGTCATCTCTATTTGCTTTAGGAAAAATCAACAAACCTAATTTTCCAAACTTAATCTCTGTAAGTAAGAGAGTAAAAGTCTCTGGGGAACCTCACTTAAGGAAACCCATGAAGATGATAAATGTGTGGTTTGAAAACACAGATTTATCACCTTCAACCTCTGTTAAAAGAGGATCCAAACCAAAGAGATATCTGAAAACTCAAGATCAGATAGGAATCTTCAAGTTTGGTAAACCAGAGACTCAAACTCAAGTTGCTTTTGTCTGCACAATAGATTCTGAAAAGAAATTATCTGCAGAAGCACTTGAGTTCAAACCAATCTTTTCAGAAGAAAAACTAAAAAATATAATTAAAAAGGAAATAATGGAAATCGGGAAAATAGATATTTTGAAAAATCTATGTACACCTTCTACAGATCAAAAACTCTCTGAAGATATCTTATCAGACACCTCTGTTGACTTAGAAAGTAATTTTTCAGATGAAGAAAGAAAGAATGACACATGCTTGGAAAGTCCAGCCTCTGTCGAAAATTATATTGGTGACTCAACCTTTGTATATGAGGACGATTCATCATCTGACGAATCAGAGACTGATAGAATAGAAAAGGTTCCTTGTGACTCGGAGGTTATTAAACAAACCTCTGAAGTTCTTAACAGAACTATTCCTCCAAAGGAGAAAATTACTGGAATTCCAATCTGTCCAGACTTCTTGGATATGTGCATACAAGCCAAAACCTCTATTGAGCTTGAAAATTTCAAACAACAGAAGTTAAAGTCCACTCAAAATCCAAAAGATTCAAAGTTTTTAAAACCCTTAAAAATTAAAGAGAAACCAACATGGCAACAAAAGGGTAAATGGCCAAAACCTAACAAATCTTTTTCTTCTGTGGCAGTGAAATCAACAGAAGTTCACCACAGAAGGGACACACAGAAGGCTGCTACAAAGAAAGATTTTTGCCAACAATCTAATCTACATAAATCTTCTTGTAATAGGAAGCCATATGCTAGAATAGAATGTAATGCCTCCGTGGCCCAGTTTAAAGCTTTCAATAAAAATTTCAAGCAAATCACTTCTGATGTTCTATACTGTCATTGCTTTGATCTAATGTTCAAATTGAATAATCATTTATGTAGTTCAAATTGTTTTCTCTCTGCACCTAAATCAAATATTAAAGAGAAACAAACTGATTCTTCGACAAAAGATAAAATGTATTTCAAGAATGCTAAGACAAACTTGAAAAATTCTGACAAAACTGGACCCATGTGGATATGGGTACCTAAAACTCTGTGATTATCTTGCAGAAGCAGTATGTGCCAATATGGTATCTAGACTCCGGATGCTCAAGGAACATGACTAGCAACAGAGGTCTTCTATCCACGTACCAAGAAAAACAAGATGGTGGATCAGTGACCTTTGGAGACAACAAAAAGGGGCATATTAAAGGCTATGGAGTCATAAAGAAAGAAAATATCACCGTACACAAAGTTGCATATGTGGATGGCCTTAAATACAACCTACTCAGTGTCAGCCAACTTTGTGACACAGGATTCGATGTACTGTTCAAGAGAACATTTTGCTCTCTACTAAGTGAAGACACCGGAATAGACCTTCTGCGAGCCGAAAGAAAAGGTGATCTGTATCTAATGAACTTCAATGCCAAAAACAAGGACAACATTTGTCTTGTTGCAAGCAAGAGTGAAGAAGCCTGGCTATGGCATAACAGGTTCTGTCATTTAAACTTTCATACTCTAGATAAACTGGTAAAACTTGATCTATTCAAAGGTTTACCTATTGTTAAATTTAATAAAGATCATTTATGTTCTGCCTGTGAAATGGGAAAACTTAAAAGAGCTTCCCACAGAGGCAAAACTGATGTGTCTTGTCCTAGGCCTCTGTACATGCTTCACGTTGACCTCTGCGGTCCAATCGCTATACAGAGCCTAGGTGGCAAGAAATATATACTTGTCTTAATTGATGAGTATTCACGATTTACATGGGTTGAATTTGTCAGAAAGAAATCAGATGTACCATGCATCCTGATTAATCTAATGAAAAGAATCCAAGTTCTTTATGAGTGCAGAATTCTGAAGTTACGAAGTGACAATGGCACATAATTTAAAAACTCTGTCATTGAAGCCTATCTCACAGAAGAAGGAATATCCCAGAACTTCTCTGCCGCTCGCACCCCACAACAGAATGGTGTGGTCGAACGAAAGAACCGCACGCTCGTGGAGGCTGCAAGAACCATGCTTTCTGCATGCGGATTACCAATGACCTTTTGGGCAGAAGCAATTTCAACTGCTTGCTATACCCAAAATCGTTCAACAATCGTGAAAAGACACATCAAAACTCCTTATGAATTGATCAACAAACGGCGACCAAACATCAAGTTTCTCCATGTGTTTGGATGCAAATGCTTTGTCTTAAACGACAGAGATTCAAGAAGAAAGTTTGAAGAAAAGACTGACCAAGGCAAGTTCATCGGGTACTCTGCCGCTTCCAAAGCCTACAGAGTTTACCTTCTAAAGTCGCGCACGATAGTAGAAAGCATCAATGTGTCCTTTGATGACTCATTCCAAAAGACTTCTGAACAACTAGGTTCAGAACTCGGGCTAAACAAGGAATCCTCTGGCATCTCAAAAACAAATGAAGATTTAAGTCTTCTATTTCAAGAGATGTTCAACGACGATGTCAATCCCTCTGCTAGAACCAACAGAACCTCTGAAGAATCCCCTACTACAGGTACTGAAAATCGAACAGAAGATACAACAAAAGATTCAACAACAGAGGTAATCCAAATACTAACAAATCCAACAGAGGAAGCAACAGCAGAAGAAACACCAGAGGGAAGTAAAAATGAAACCACAATGCCTACAGAGAAGAAAATTCCAACTCTAATACCCATTCCTACAGAAGCTGAACTAAACACATGGGCAGAACCATCAACCACTTCAACCACAGAAGTTCAACTTGATGACTCAAATGATCATCTTCCACGAACAACTCAATGGACAAAAAGCCATCCTCCAAGCCAAATCATCGGTAATCCCACTGATAAGGTAAAAACAAGATCAGCTTCTGCAAATTTTTGTTTCTTTACCAACTTTATTAGTGTGATCGAACCGAAAAAGATCTCTGAGGCCCTGGAAGACCCAAACTGGGTGGATGCTATGCAAGAAGAGCTTCTGCAGTTTGAGCGAAACAAGGTCTGGACTCTAGTACCTCTGCCACGAGGGAAACAGGCCATAGGGACTAAGCGGGTCTTCAGAAACAAAAAGGATGAGGATGGAGTGATCATTCGAAACAAAGCAAGACTAGTTGCCAAGGGATATCGCCAAGAAGAGGGCATAGATTACAATGAAACTTTTGCCCCTGTTGCACGGCTCGAAGCAATAAAAAATTTCTTCTCCTTCGCAGCCCACAGAGGTTTTAAAGTATATCAAATGGATGTAAAATCTGCCTTTCTCAATGGTGAAATTCAAGAAGATGTATACGTCCAACAACCACCAGGGTTTGAAAGCTCAAAGTACCCAAGGTATGTCTATTACCTCGACAAAGCTCTATATGGACTGAAACAGGCTCCAAGAGCATGGTACGAAAGACTTTCTACCTTTCTTCTCGATAACGACTACAAAAGAGGTACCACTGATACAACTCTGTTCTTTAAAGGAGAAGGAAATGAGCTTATTCTTGTACAAATATATGTAGATGACATTATTTTTGGGTATACTAATGCACAAAAATGTAAAGATTTTGAAAAGCTCATGCAGAGTGAGTTTGAAATGAGTATGATGGGAGAATTAACCTTTTTCCTCGGATTTCAAGTCAAACAAGCATCAGAAGGAATTTCATAAACCAATCAAAATATGTCTCAGACATACTTGAAAAATATAGCCTCTCTGATGCCTCTGTCATGAAAACCCCAATGGCCACTGGAAATAAACTATTTTCAGATCCAAATGGCATCTCTGTCGAGTGCACGCTTTACAGAGGAATGATTGGGTCTTTATTATACTTAACTGCCAGTAGACCTTACATAATGCATGCCACATGCCTCTGTGAAAGATATCAAGATAATCCTAAGAAGTCACATTATATTGCTGTAAAGAGAATCTTCAGATACCTCAGAGGGACCAAAAATCTTGGCCTCTGGTATCCACAGAACTCTGGTTTTGGACTAAAAGGATACACAGATTCAGATTTTGGAGGATGTAAACTCGACAGAAAGAGTACCTCTGGGAGTTGTCAATTCCTAGGTGGGAAATTAGTAAGCTGGACTTCAAAGAAACAGAATTGTGTCTCAACATCTACGGCAGAAGCTGAATACGTTGCTGCTGCTAGCTGTTGCTCTCAAGTTCTGTGGATGAAAACACAGCTGAAAGACTTTGGTCACATCATCTGCAAAATTCCCATCTTCTGTGATTCCAAAAGTGCAATTGCCATCTCTGCAAATCCAGTACAGCATTCAAAGACAAAGCACATAGATATCAGGTATCACTTTCTGAAATATCATGTTGAAAACTAAACCATCGAGATGCATTTTGTACCAACAGAATTTCAGCTTGCTGATTTATTCACCAAGGCACTTGATGAGAAAAGATTCCTTTACTTGGTGGGTAAATTAGGAATGATAAATATGAGTTAACCTCTGTATCTTATCTTCATTTTTAAAAATATGTATAAATGTTTTTTTCTAAAATAATAAGTTTTTTTATTTTTTATTTGCTTTTGTATGTAAATTCTAAAATCTCAATTCTGAAAACAACAAAACTTCTGTAGGACTCCTCAGAACCTCTGACGATCCTTACAGAACCTCTGATACTCTTGACCTAGGTTATATACATTACTTCTGATCATTGAACCATGCACAGGTCAAGGGGGAGAAGAAGGAGAACTACTTGATCTACGGAAGTTGATTAGGTCAAGGGGGAGCAGAAGGTGAACATACTTGATCTACAGAGGTTGATTAGATCAAGGGGGAGCAAAAGGAAACCTTGCTTAATCTATAGAGATTTATAAATTATGGGGGAGCAAAGGAAGAGATGACATCTACAGAAGAAAAGAACTTTGCCGGACAAAGAAGAACAAAAAGGTTGGTATCTCGTACAAATTCTTTTTGAAAATAATTTTCTAGGACACAAATTTCTAAATATGTTCTAGAAACATTATTAAAAACATTCCAAATAAAATTTGATCAAAAAGAATATTGAGTTTTCCATTATTAGAAATTTAAGGTCACAGAGCCTCTGCTGAGTCCAACAGAGGTTCTGCAGGCAAAAGCTCTGATCATAAATCAATAATCTTGGAAACGGAGTTCTTTCCACAAGAAAGAACTTCTGTAAACCAACACTTGTTTTAAAAGACTTTTTGCTGCACAAAACCTTTTTCAAAAACAATTTTCTAGGACACCAGCTTTCAAAAAGGTCCTAAAAACATTGTTAAAAACAATCAAAATCTTGGATGATCAAAAATGTTTATAAATTGTTAGATATGAGAAATTTCTTGTTTCAGAGCCTCTGCTGGCTCTGACAGAGGTCCAAAAACCTCTATAAAGGAGTTTCTATACTAATAATTTATCGATCCTCTCCATGGACTTTACAACCATTTTTTTGTGAAGGTACAACCTACAGAGGCAAGAAAAACAAGGTTTTCAAATCACAGAGCCTCTGTCAAGAGTTTACTTTGGGCATTTCTGTAACAGTAACTTTTTCTGCGAGTGAAAAACATGTGGAGGTAAAGAAGCCCACGCGCCTAGCATTTAATAAGGCCGCCCACGACGTCTCGTCATGACTGACACAATTGACGTGTCATCTTTTCATTTGACCTACATGGAGCACGTTCCTCTGGAAAGTTGAACCCGCCGTAACCACTCAAGTGCGGACCCCAAATATTATTTACCTAAAAATATTAACCCTTTCAGATTCTACGGTTACATACTCAGTATAAAAGCCAAGTTACCTATCCTCACAAAAACTTTACTTACTTTCTTCTCCGGCGAACCTGCAACTATTCTCAAATCTTCATTTTTCTTTGCAAAAATGGCTTCCAGTTCCCACGTTGCTCAGAACTCTCTGGCGAACTCTCCTAAATCATCCCCAGTACATTCAGAGCACTCCCATAACCCTAACTTCGTCGGAAATACAGAAAAAGAAGACTCCAGCGACTCTGCAAATTTTGCACCAACCACCAACCTTCAACATTTTCTGAACAAAGAACATTTTGAGGATGTTCTACCATTAAAATCCAACAACTGCTACCTGGTGCCCTCATCAACAGCCTTCGGCGAAGCCCATGCCCTTCTCCTAAACATCATGGAAAACCATATCCTATACTACCTCCTTTCCAAAACCCCAACCAAAATCCCTGCTCGATATCTGAATCAATTTTGGCAAAGTTGCCGATTTGATTCAGATGATTCTATGATACAGGGCTATATTTCGAAGCCAGACAAATCTGAATACCTCGAACTCATGTTCAATAGAACTATGTTCTCGCTTGAGTTCAACCTGCCAACCAGAGGTCTACTAGGAATAAAGAAATATGATGAGGTTCCGACGGACGAGGACCTCTGTCGTTTTGTAGAGATGTTAGGGTATAACAAACCCTAAGGAAACGCAATGATTTCCGCAGAGGCAGACTACCACCTCTGTGGAATACCCTCTTCTCCATCCTGAATCGTTGTCTCACAGGGAAAACTGGCAGCCCTGACCAGAGCTCACACCAGATCCTGACCATCATGTATGGGGTCTATTACGATCTTCCACTTGATTATGCCACCATCATGATGCAAGAGATAGTAAATACGATCGACAGAAAGCTTGCAACCCAAAAGGCCAAAAAGAACACACCAGGATATCTGCCACCTCTGCAATATCAGAGAATTCTAGGAGTCATATTCGAGCCTCTACTTCTAATGGAGAAATGGCCAATGGAAGGGCCAACTGTAAAACTTTTTCCCATGAACAAAAACACTCCTACAGAGCATGAAGACAACTATCCCCACTGCAGACCTCTGTCAAAGAAGCTTCTGACATATGCAAGCGATAAGAAGATGAAGTTAGACTATATACGCGCCCATAGGACTCCAGAACCAAGTCCTGTGACACCCCCGCGTCTAGGTGCCCCCTTAGATTTAGATATAGTAGAGAGGATGACAGAAGAAGAATGGGCCAGAGTTTTAGAAAAACATCATTCGGTACAAGCACGGTTCAAAGCCCAAAGAGAGAGCATATACCCCTCTTCATCCAAGAGAAAAACCTCTGCAACAACACCCCAAAAGAAGAGCAAGAAAAAGAAACCCACAGAGGAAACTACAACCTCTGCAGCTCAACCCTCTTCTCCACCACATGCTACAGAAACAAGATCCTCTGCACCTCCCTCCCCTCCAAAACAAAGGAAACGAAAAACCAAATCAACAGAAGAGGGAGCCCCTAAGCCAAAGAAGATGAAGTCAAAGAAGAAGAAACCAACATCACCTCTGCAGGTCATTACAGAGGAAGTCGAACCGTTGAATCAGAACATTCAAAATCAGACTACAGAGGTTTTGCGCACAACAGAAGAAATTTCCCCACCTCATTCCAGTTTTGACACACAACGTCGAACCCCTCAACATAAAATAGAATTCATATCTGAGGCTCAAGGTACACAACCTATGCACCCTCACGTTCGACAACTCATAGGATCTCATTTTATATATGATTCCTTAAGATCAGAAACAGAAACGACTATAGTGGAAACTGCAGAAGAAGAGGTAGGCATAGAGATTACAATAGAGGAAGAGGTTAGGGTAGAAACCACAGAGGGTTCTACAGAAAAAGATGCCGCAGAAGTAGAAGGCACACATCCCCAACCCCCTCCCAGTGCAACCCACATATATGATACCGCCGGTCTAGCGGCAGAGGGTATCATTGAAAAAGAGCAGCACAACTCGATCCTAACCCCAGCCAGCCAGCCAGAGGTTACTCTTTCAACCTCTGTGCCTATTATAACCGGGGAAACCATTCCTGGGGAATCCTCTCGAAAGGACTCACCCATTGTTCGTGATTCATCGCCCAGAATCACATCTGACATCCCCGCAGATGAATTCGTTTCCTCTGCCACGCACACAACAATAAGGCCAAACCTCCTTTCAGAGAGGAGTAGAGAGCACAGAGACAAAGAGACTCTAGACAAGTCTCCAAGTCAACAGAAGGACATTCCAATACCCACCTCTGGAGTGAATTTGGACACTGACCTTCACAGAACTTCTGTAGAGGTTGAAACATAAATCTCTCCTCAAGGATCAGAAGGAAATCCTTCCACCCTCAACGTAAAAATAGGGGTGAACGAAGGTGTCCCAGGAACAGGGACTCACTCTGGGGACGAATGTATTCCCCCAGAGGTTACAACGAGTTCACACGTATCAAGGGATGAGTTCCAAACCCTTGTCACCTCTGTGAACCAAACAATGAAGGAGTTGGAAAGCTCTTTCAAATCTTTTGCAGAAACAACTTCAAGAGCCATTACAAGTCTAAATACCAAAATGGACACCTTGTCCACAGAGGTACAACAAGCTCTGACCCAGATGAAGTCTGCTACCGAAACTTCTGTCACAACCTCTGCCAGACTACATGCTGCAGAATTCGAAAGAAGTGCAACCTCTGCATTCAACGAGTCTGTCAAAAACTTCCTGCAAAAACTCAAAGATCAATCCTCTACTTCTAAGGGCCTTACACCTGACGACCTAAAGAAAGCCTTAGAAGAAGTTCAAGAGCAAACACTACAAAACACTCAAGCCATGAAGCCTTCTAACTACATGACCAGAGTTCAGCTCACAGAACTTGGGCAAGGAATCCTTGATCAAATGACAGAGTTCATCAAAGCCTTCACAGCTGCCAACGCAAACTACGTCGGAGAGTTTCAAGCAAGCGTCGGCAAAATGCGCTTCAACACAGAAGCAGAGTTTGAAAAACTACTCGGCCTCTGTGATGACTTATGCGCGAAGATGATTGCTGCAGGGGTTGTTCCACTAAAGAAATCAGACACATCATGCAGGGCAGAGGGTACATCAGATATAAATCAGGATGACACTGATGATGACCATCATGGTCCATCAGATCATCCTGAGGGGAGAAACAAGGGGAGAAACAAAGGAAAACAGCTGCAAGCAGTCCACCAATATCAGAAGAACCAATTTCCTCTGCACCCCCAACCCAAACCCAAACTCAGGAAACTCAACAGAGACCCACAGAGGAAACACCAGCCTTTGTGAAAACCACCTCTTTCTTTGAAAAAGATGTCCCTCAAGTTCAAATCCTGACATCTTCATCCTCAGAAGAACTTCCCACTACTACACCAAAACCAACAACCCAACTCAAAACCTACCCCAAAAGAAAATCAATCGCCCACAAACCTAACAGATCAAAACGTTCTGCTACTTATGTCCTAAAGATAATGAAGTCAGTATATGCTTTCAGAGTTGCAAGACGTTTTGATATCCCTCCACAAACCACAACCGAGCTTACAGAAGAAAAATCCACATAACCATCCCCACCAAAGTCCTCAAAAACTGAAAAGTCAAAAACTACAGAGGCAATCCCCATCATACCCAAAGAAACCTCTACACCCAAACCAACATAAGCAATCCCAGAAAGTCCAAAACAGGCAACAGGTTCTGAGCCTCAAGCCAAAGGTAAAGGAAAGGGTATCATGACAGAAGAACCAAAGAAGAAAAAGCCAATGCCTCAGACGACAGAGAAGCTGATGAATAGCTCATTTGATGCCTTTGTGTTAGGACAATAAATGTCCTACATATTTGAAAGATATATAAATAATTATATAGTACTTAATTAGAATTAATTAGATTAATTAGTTTAATTAATCTTCTTGTAAAAGCCTTAATTGTTAAATGGGCTTAGTTAATTGTGTTTAATGGGTTTAGGCCTTATTGTCTAAAGCCTAGATATTTAAGGTTAGTGTTAGCCTTAGAATTAGGTTAGACGATTCATTATTCATTAGAGAGCTTAATCTTTAGAGAGAGATAGTTGTTTTTCATTCTAATCTTTGTAAACTATCTTGATTAATGAATATGAGAGGGACGACAAGTTGAAATCATTATCTGTTATTGTTATTCCTCATTGAATCGTTGTTACCTGTTAAATCTGGGTCTAACAATTGGTATCAGAGCCTAATCGGTGATTTGAAGATACGAAAGGAATCGAACGAAAGAAAGAAAAAACAAGAATTTTCGCAGAAAATTTTCTGGAAAATCACAGCCGGCCGTTTCGCCTATTCCCGAAGATTGAACCGTCAGATCGTTACGATTTTTGGACAGTAGCTTCGGGACATATTGTTGCACATTCTGATCGGTTGGATTAATCGTTTGAGGTCCAGAAAGCTCCCAGAATTATTTCGAACTACAGCAGATTTTTGAAGTAAAAGTGTAGCTTTTCTTTGTCAAAAATCGTTCTTCAATCGGGTTAGAAAAGCTTTTTGTTGATTTTTTAATTTGTTTGTTTGATCTCGATTGTTTACTTGCTGTTTCTCTGTGTTTATCTGCGATATCATCAATTCTCAAAGTTTAATCTTTCAATTTTAAAAATCAAATATTGAGTTTTGGTGTTCTTAAAGTGTTGTGGTGATTGTTGGAAAATAGGATATATTTTGCATATAAATCGATTTGGTGTGTTTGTTTTTGTGTTTTTGGTCAAAATCTAACCCTACAGGAGTGAAATCAAGCATCCCTATCGATCCCAGATCCAAATTGCAACCACAGCCGCAGTGTCCGGGTAAGTTTTTCCTAATTTCTCATCTCTTTCCGGACAAAACAATACTTTCCGGGTAAGATTTTTTATCAAGTGTCCAGTCAAACATAAGTGTCCGGACAAAACCAACTCTCCAGTTGACATCATCTTTCCGGTCAAATTTTACCCACTTTCCGGATAGAAGTCTGTGTCAAAGGTTACCGGAAGTCTGTTGTGTCCGGATGAAGTGAAGTCATTAATTGCCACAATCATCACCCACTTTGCTTGACAATTTCAATTGGTTGTTGACTTTATTTTTTTAATATTACGAACATCAGCATACATATTACATCAATTTCTGTCAACTTGCTGTGATCTCTTTCAATTATCAATACACACATATATCCATAGTTTGGTTTGATTTATTTTTGTTTAGTTTGATTTTGTCCGGAAACAACAATTATCCGGGAAGTTCACTCATCATCCGGTAAGTTGTTCATCACCCGGTAAGTCGCAAACATCTTGTCCGGTAAGTCACACTCTCATCCTGTAAGTTAATTTTTGCGAGAATCTGTTTTCACCCGGTAAGTTTTGTTTTTCTCTCACCCGGTAAATTGTCCAATACCCGGTAAGTTTGTGTTTGCAAATTTTTTGTGTGACGCTTGAGACTTTTTGCGACGACTTGATCTTGCTCGCGACGCTTATCAATTTTTTTGTGATCTATTTTTCATCGTGTTTGATCTAACTTGGTTTGTTTATCTTGCAGATTTCACTTTCGAAGAGTGATTTCGTTCGTTCGAATCCTATAATAATCAGATTTTAAATTTTTAAAAACGAATTTATTTTATAAATTAGTTTTTCTGACTTAATTTTTGATTTTTCTTCTGCAAGTTTTTATTCTTCAAAACAACACCGATTAACGATCATAATTTTTCAGGTAACAAATGTCTTATTCATCTCAGTATGAAGCAAATTGTCAGGACGAAGATGAGGTGATGGAGATTCTGAGCGAAAAGAAGTTTGCGTCCAAGTCACCTGCGGGAAAAGAAGACAGTGATTCTGATGATGAATTCACAGCCCTTCAGAAATCAGTGGCTCAGCTCTCCAGATCTTTCCAGCAGCATTGCCAGAAGAAGGTAAATAAGCACAAGCAGCCTGATAAGAAGGAGAAGACTGAAGAAGAGCAAACAATACTATATGAAACGCATATCGAGAAGAAAGAGGATTTGATCTACAAGTACATCAAAGAACTGAAGCAACATAAATCTCAAATCTGGAATTATTCTCAGAAGCTCGCCAAATCTGAAGAAAAGGCAACAACCTTAGAGTCAGAAAAAACAACGCTGAAAAGGAAGCTTTCTGAATTGCCATCACCAGACGAGATAAAGGCACTTGAAAAGAAAGCACATCAAAGACTTTCTGAAAAGAATATCCAGCAAGCAGATGATTTGTGCAGCAAGTACATAAAAGAACTGAAGGAGCTCAAATCTCAAATCTGGAAGAGCTCTGAGAAGCTTGCTGAAGAAGAAGAGAAAGGTAAACTCCTGTACCTTGAAAACCTTGAGCTTAAAAATAAACTAACTAATTTTGAAAAGGTTTTTGAAAAGGAGAAAGAATTGCTTCTTCAAAAGCAATCTGGGTTTTCAACCAAATCTCTTGAAGAGAAGAAAAGTCTTGAGCTTAGATGTCTAAAACTTTCAACACAAATCTCCGACTTTGAAAAAGTTTTGTTTTTGAAAGAGAAAAGTTTGAAACTGAACGCAAATCTTTTTCTAAAAGGAATGGAGAACTTTCTTTGAAAATATCCGATCTGGAGAAAGAATTAGACATTCTAAGCAAAGAGAATGAGAGAATGAAGGTTGAAGGCTTTAGAACTAAATGTTTGAAAGATGATTTTGCAAAAGAAAGAAAGACCTTTCAGACTGAGATGTCTAAGCTTACAAAGAGATTATCTGAATTAACTACCGAGTCTTTGAAGAAACAAAAGGTTAAATCTGATTCAAAGATTTTTGTCAAATCAAATAATTTTTCAAAAGATCAGATTCGACCTTCCAATCTTTTCTACAATTCCCGTGTTGATAATACAGATAATCAATCGTTCAAGAAAGTAAAAATGGAGTGGAGAGTTAAAGGAACCACTCCTGCTCCAAAGTCATCCGTCCCTGTAAAGAATGCCAAGAATAACACAGCTTTCCATACTAAACCTTTTGTGAAGACTGATCGAGTTTACTCTGTTAATAAACTGATCAACTTATCTACACAGAAGCTGTGTTGCTCTTATTGTGGAACAAGTGACTTTGTGAAGAAAGACCATTCTCACTATTGGTATGGTACTTATAGTATCCCCGGTCCTCACAGTTATATGGCATCTAACCGACAAGGATCCATCCCAAGATGGATACCTAAAGCTGTCTAATCTGTTTTGCAGGTATGTCATGTGCGCTCAGTTATGAACATTTTTTCACATGACATCATTCAAAGGTTATGCCACTTTTGAGGGGGAGTACTATCGTATGAAAGGTAAGTGAACTTCTAACTGAATTCAAAGACATTGGCAATTCATTCTGAATAACTTACTTGCGTTTGTTATTATCTAAGTTTAACTTCCATGATTGCCATGTTCAAAACTCTCTTGATTTAGTTATTTCCATGTCTCAAATGTTTGTTGATTTTCCGATGGAAATACACTCGTTTTTGAATTCCACTTTGTGTTCATAGTTCATCAGTTCACGTCAATGATTCAATTCTTATCTGATATGTTAATTGTGACTTGTTCCTCACAATTAAACTTTCTGATCATTGTCTCTTTCTTGCAAACACTGTGCTTACTGAGTCATTCTGTTTAGCGCTTGATTTTGTTCCTTGAAATTCTGTTATTTCAAACATTGACTTCTGATTACTTCAGATCAGAACTCGAACTTAATTTTAATGACTTCTGATCACCTCAGATCAGGACTCGTTCTTAAAAGCTTTGACTTCTAAACATTTCAGTTTAGAACTCGTATTTCAACTGTTTTACTAAACTGTTCTACTCGTTGCATGAAAGGAGTGTTAGGTCTTACATTGTTTCTATGGTCAATCCAGAACCGGAAGGACCTACCCAAGAAACACTCCCATTTATAGATAACAGTGAGGGGTCTAGATTGATAGATGAGTTTGGAGAGAAAAGAATATGGTGAGGATGTGACAGGACTTAAAAGAATTAATTGGTCCTTACCAAACCGAGTCAGTTATCCGGGTAACCACACAATCTATTCATTCTCGCTCTTTGGAGATGAATATTGAAACAGACATGGACCCAGTGTCGATAACTCGTGTCACCCCACCCAGCCACTCAAGTATCTCACAACAGACGCTTGTTTCATATATTCACGGAGAATTAGCACATAATCTATCTATTCCTCACTCGGAGGTCTTAGATATTGAAACAGGAAGACATCAGCTCCGGTCTCCAAACTTCATATTCTTATCACTGTGTCTATTGATTTTAACTTGCGTCCCAGGTTAAATCAATTTTGAGCCTAATTGATATAACTTATTTCTTTCACACATGCACGAGTCTTTGTGATTCCAATTGCATATCTTCGTGATACTGCCGGAACAGTTTGAGAAGTTAATTTCTTATATTTTCTTCAGTGATAACTGGAAGTCCTATCAGAGTTACCCCATTGCCAACTCTGAACATAGGCCACACAATTTTTAAATTGTTGTGATAACAGTTACTAACGTGTTTCTGTGTTAGCTTTTTACCCCGTTCTGGTTACTATAATGATTTGTCTGGATTGTTTGCTACTCGTTACTATTGTCTTTGAACATGCATGATGCTCCGGATGCTCCTACTCATCATGAGGGGGAGAAAGGGTACAGATTCAAAGACACGGATTATCAAGTTGAGGGGGAGTTAGAAAAAGCCGAGGGGGAGTAAAGAAGTCCCCATGCAAAAGCCAAGGGGGAGTAACGGTCAAGTTCCAAATTCCGAAAAGACTTCAAAGTGCCTACAAGTGGTAAACTCTTCTCATCATTTATCAAGTGGTGTTCGCTTCGAATTATTTGCTCCATCGAGCATATTGGTTCTACAAGTTCTTAAAGTTGAAGCTGAAAGCAAATTCAAATCGCGATTCAAAGAAAGATTTGTTGAAGATTTGAAGACCAAGAGCTTTATTCAAGGGGGAGCGCTAAAATGACATGAAGACAAGCAACATCATTGCATTTCAAAGATTCAAGAAGAAGAGAAGATCAAGATTTGAAGGTTTCAAGACCGATTTTTATTTATATATCTTTAGGAGGAGATTGTTAGGACAATAAATGTCCTACATATTTGAAAGATATATAAATAATTATATAGTGTTTAATTAGAATTAATTAGATTAATTAGTTTAATTAATCTTCTTGTAAAAGCCTTAATTGTTAAATGGGCTTAGTTAATTGTGTTTAATGGGCTTAGGCCTTATTGTCTAAAGCCTAGGTATTTAAGGTTAGTGTTAGCCTTAGAATTAGGTTAGACGATTCATTATTCATTAGAGAGCTTAATCTTTAGAGAGAGATAGTTGTTTTTCATTCTAATCTTTGTAAACTATCTTGATTAATGAATATGAGAGGGATGACAAGTTGAAATCATTATCTGTTATTGTTATTCCTCATTGAATCGTTGTTACCTGTTAAATCTGGGTCTAACACTTTGTCACTCCTAAACCTGAAGAAGACTGGGCATTCAATTTAGATCCTCTGTCAGAAGTTACGATCCTTGATCCAAAAGCAAAAGTAACAAAGGGTAGGGTTGTAGAGATAATGCAAGAAATGGATGCTCTGCGAAGACCAA
This sequence comes from Saussurea involucrata, assembly GCA_033807775.1. NCBI lineage: Eukaryota > Viridiplantae > Streptophyta > Magnoliopsida > Asterales > Asteraceae > Saussurea > Saussurea involucrata. Next base: position 26,483 of record JAWVWS010001006.1, on the reverse strand, counting down.
TACCACCACCGACTACACGACATGCAGAAATGGAAGAGGTGGTGTATAAGTATCTTTACAGACAACAATATCAGAACAATCCTCTGCCACACATCGAAGATCCTCAACTCAGAGCTGACCTTGACAACACCTTCACCAGAACAAAGCCAAAAGCAAGGGCAGAAGTCTTCTCAGAGTCCAAAATTGAAAAGGTAATTTACTGCAAATTCTCTCAAACAAGAACCTTTCCAAAGATCAGGTACAACATCTACAAAGTCAAAAGGGAGAACAAGTCCGAAAATCAATTTTCAGACGCCGATATAAGGAACTTGAACCCCTACGATCTGCCAGATCTTCTACTTTGGACGAAAGAAAACTTCGACAACGATGCTAACAGAAGGGCCTATCAAGTATTCAGGAAAGCGATGAGGGAAAAGCTTCTGCTATACAGCATGATAGACTTTCAACTGGGAAGAGATCTTGGAGTCAGAAACCTAAGTCTGAGACCACCAGAGGATCACTGCCCACCTTCTGCCGTACCCAACTCAATCATGACAACCCCAAGGTACGGGTTAGTATATAAGGATCCTACTGGTCAAGTAAGACTCTTTGTGGAAATGGACTATCAGAAGTATGCAACCAGTACTCTGAACAAGTTCATATTAATCTTAGAAGACAACAGAGGTACTGAGCTTATGGATCGAGAATTAGCAGAAAGAATGATCAGAGAAATAGATGCTACAATTGGCTTAAGAGAACTCTGCATCAAATTCTATCACGAGCTCAGAGAAGTGGGATTCGACAACAGAAGTTTCAACGACTTCAAAGATGCAAATGTCTGAGTCTCATTTACATATCTCTGTAAACTTTAAAAAGAAATGAAATGAATCTTTGAGGTATTGTTTAACCTCTGTCTATTTCACTTAGCCTAATTATGCATAAAGTCAAATTTTCATTTTTCAATACTTAGGGGGAGATTGTTAGCTCCAAATATTCATAATATTAGAAGTATTGAAAAATAGGCCAAGTATAGAAGACTTCCACAGAAGCTCTGCGGAGTGCCACAGAAGCTCTGTCAAAGTAAACAAGAAGATCATTCAAGAAACACCAAGACCAGACAGAACTAAAGAAGACTGCTATCAGAAGAATCAAGTCACAGAACCTCTGCCACCCTTGATAGAAGCTCTGCGGAAAAGACTGAAGACATGGAAGATATTTATAATATCTTACCAGTGTTACAGGAATATCTTACCACTGTTATAGGAATATCTTGCTACTGTTCCAGGGTCCGTTCGTCAACTTGTACAAGGCATGGTCTGACTCCTACACGTGTCATACTCCGATAGGACCACCTTCCAAGTTGATATTATCGTATTTAATGCATGCAGTTTTCCAACTGTTCATACCATCCCTTCTCTCCTGTAGCAATAGTCCTTTTGTCTAAGATCTATCTTTTGTAGTAGTATAAAAGGAAGACTCATGTTGAGTTCTTCCTAACAGACAACAATAAAAAGACATAAGAACAACACCCACTTTTACACGCATAATCTTCTATGCAAAAACACTTGCATACAATTAACGTCAAATCTGTTCTTAGTGTTCTTAATCAAATACAGTAATCTTTGAGATATTCATATGTTCTTCATATACTGTTTATTTGGTATTTTGTGTTGTTTCTATATAAATATATCTGTTAGTTCTTCAAATACGCTTCTGCAACACATCTTATTTGAACTAATAGATTAGATAATCTTTGTTAATCAAATACGAGAACCAACACTATTAGCACGCGTCTGTAGGTGTATTCAAGGCACTGACCGATCACCTATTTCAACTTAATCTTCCTTATGTTAGCAGGTCTCGAACGGTATCTGGTATCTCAATAATGGATGCTCTCGACACATGACTGGAAAAAGAAACTTGCTCACTGAATACAAGGAAGAGAAAGGTCCCTCAGTGACCTTTGGTGGAAACGGAAAATGATATACCCGAGGGTTTGGTGTACTTTCTAATGGTACAACTACCTTCAGAAGAGTCGCTTACGTAGACGGACTGGAGCACAATCTTCTTAGCATCAGTCAGCTATGTGATAAAGGCTACAAGGTTTGCTTCACTAAGGAAACATGCTTTGTCACTGATAAGAAAGAAAAGATTGATCTCAGTGGCTATCGTTTGGAAAATGTTTATGTTATAAACATGGACTCAACAACCACTGAGAACATCTGTTTTCTCTCTAAAGCCTCCTCAGATATCAACTGGCTATGGCATAAAAGGCTCTCTCATCTCAACTTCAAAATGCTGAATACTCTCTCCTCCAAATAATTAGTCACTGGTTTGCCTCAACACTCATATGCTAAGGAATCTCTCTATTCAGCGTGTGAAAAAGGAAAACAAACGAATGCTAGTTTCAAGTCGAAGCAAGTATCTTCACTGACAAACCCTCTTCAGCTCCTCCACATGGATTTATTAGGCCCTGTCAATATTCAATCCATCGCTGGAAAGAAATACACTCTTGTCATAGTAGATGAATTCTCTCGCTATACCTGCGTTATGTTTCTCCAAGCAAAGAGTGACACCTCAGAAGAACTCATCTTATTTGTCAGGAAAATGGAAGTCTTAAACAATATGATTGTTCGCTCAATAAGGAGTGATCATGGAACTGAATTCAAAAATAGTTCTCTTGATAACTTCTTTGAGAGCAAAGGCATTTCTCACAACTTCTCAATAGTGAGAACACCTCAGCAAAATGGGGTCGCTGAAAGAAGAAACAGAACGATCATCGAAGCTGCCAGATTTATGCTCAGCGATTCTCATCTTCCAACTCAATTCTGGGTAGAAGCTGTCAACATTGCCTGTTTCACTCAAAATAGGTCGCTGATCGTTAAAAGATTCAACAAGACTGCCCATGAACGTTTCCATGGAAGAAAGCCATCTATCAGCTTTCTTCATGTCTTTGGTTATCAATGCTTCATCTTAAACAACAGAGATTCACTTGGAATGTTTGATCCCAAAGCTGACGATGGAATATTTCTAGGATACTCTTTAGTGTCCAAAGCCTTCAGAGTGTTCAACAAGAGAAGACAAACTGTAGAAGAAACCATTCATGTCACCTTTGATGAATCCCGTTCAGCGAACTCTAGACCTACTGCTGAAAACGAAGAACTGAATCTGTGGATGTTTTCTCATTATGGGGAATCAGAAGCTAACCTTAACCCTGAACCGCAGGTTAACGACCCTATCGCTGATGATGATCCTAACATCATTCCTAGCATGTAGACAAGTGAAGTTGAATCCTCTTCTTGGGTATCAGTTGTTCCCATTAACACTTTGCCTCCTTTTGAACCCTCAACCTCTGAAAACCCATCCACTTCTCAGCAATCAATGAATGAAATTTCAACTGAGCTTCAACAAATCTTGCATGGTATACCTGAATCTACTGCTGCTGAAGCCTCTTCTTCAGCACCTCCAGAAGTTCCAACTGAACCAGTGATTCAAGCTCTGGCTCAGCGATAGACTTTAAATCACCCAATTGATCAAATTCTTGGTGATCCAAACGCAGGTATTCATACTCGACGAAGTTCAGGTAAGATCTGTCTATTTGTTAATTTTACTTTTCTTATTGAACCAAAGAAGGTTGATGATGCCCTCATAGATCCAAATTGGGTCAGTGCTATGCAAGAAGAGCTGACTGAATTTGAAAGAAACAAAGTTCGGAATCTTGTTCCCATGCCATCTAACAAACCTGTGATAGGCACTAAATGGGTTTATAGAAACAAGTTAGATGAGTTTGGAACTGTAACCCGCAACAAAGCTAGACTATTTGCTCAGGGATAAAGATAAAAGGAAGGTATAGACTATGATGAAACCTTTGCCCCAGTGGCAAGACTCGAAGCAATTCGACTCTTCCTAGCATATGCAGTTCACAAAGACTTCAAAGTTCATCAAATGGATGTCAAGTCAGTGTTTCTCAACGGAAAGCTGAATGAAGAAGTCTACGTTGAACAACCACCAGGATTCGCTGATCCTAAGCATCCAGAGTATGTTTAATAACTGGATAAGTCCCTCTATGGCTTAAAGCAAGCACCTCATGCATGGTATGACACTTTATCCTCCTTTCTTATCGCTGAAAAATTTGAACGTGGTAAAATTGATAATACTTTATTTTTCAAAAAGGTTAAAGGTCATATTATTCTTGTTCAAATATATGTCGATGATATTATATTGGTTCTACTAACCCATCTCCGTGTACTCGTTTCGCTGAACGAATGTAGAATGAATACAAAATGAGTATGATGGGTGAGCTGACATACTTCCTTGGACCTCAAATAAAGCAAAGTGATGAAGACACTTTCATTCACCAAGGTAAGTACATTAAAGATATGTTGAAGAAATTCGATCTTACTCAAAGTTCAGCTATGAAAACTCCTATGGCACCTCCGCTGACACTTAACAAGGATCCCTCTGAAAACCAGTTAATGTCACTGCCTATAGAGGAATGATCGGCTCTCTTTTCAATCTTACAGCGAGTCATTCTGATATCATGTATTCTACCTGTCTTTGTGCACGATATCAATCTGAACCCAAAAAATCACATTTGATCGTAGTAAAGCGAATTTTCAGATATCTGAAGGGTACACCCAACCTAGGTCTTTGGTATCCCAAAGACTCAGGGTTCGATCTAACTGCCTATTCAGATAGTGATTTTGCAGGTTGCAAACTGGATAGAAAAAGCACCACAGGAGGCTGTCAACTCCTGGGTGGAAAGCTGGTAAGTTGGACAAGCAAGAATCAAAACTCAGTATCTACTTCTACCGCTGAAGCTGAGTATGTAGCCGCTGGAAGTTGTTGTGCTCAGGTCTTATGGATGAGAAATCAACTATTAGACTACGACCTTCAGCTATCAAAGATTCTAATCTATTGTGGAAACACTAGTGCCATCTCTATAGCAAACCATCTAGTGCTACAATCAAAGACAAAACACATCGAAATCAGATATCATTTCATCAGAGATCATGTGATGAATGGAGATATAGAACTTCATTTTATTCCAATTAATTTTCAGTTAGCTGGTAATTTTACCAAACCTCTTGATGAGACAAGATTTAACTTTCTCATCAGCGAGCTCGGAATGCTGAACTATGAAGAATAACTCTTCAGTGGTTGTGCATTAGGTCAGTTATAAAATTCTATCTCTTTTATTCATCATCTAATCTCTGAACGAATGTTCACTGATACTAAGGTATGTTTCTCTATCCCTTAAATTTGCTCACTGATATTTCCTTATCAGTGATCTCTTCTGAAATTACATAAAATGCCGTCAATGATATTTCTCATCAGTGATTCTTCATTGAAACAAAATCATCCCTGATAATTTCCAAACCATCATGGCTGCCTTTTTAAAATGAAAAGACAGTTTCACATTGTGACGTCATCAAACAGATAAACCATGGCACGACTTTTCGTCTGACACGTTCGTCCGTTTTGAATTCTTGTCCAATAAGCTTCATGGGACGTGTCACGTGTCATGATGAGTATTTTTCCCGCTCATCAAATCTTTCTCTCTCCTCTCACTATATAAACCATACGTGTTTATATTTTTACCTTTTACGCGATCATAACTCTCTCTAGCAAGAAAATTTCTTGTGCTATTTGTGTTCTTGGATTACAACTTCAAACTTTAGACCAAGTTCTTCATCATCTTCAACACAACAGCTTCTTATTTCCTCTTCATTTCTTTCTTTAATCTTCTCAAAACATGTTTTTGATCTTAATCTTTTGTTTTTTAAGATCAAACAAACTTTTTTTTTAAAGAATCATCATCTTCATTATTTTTTGAATAAAACCTTAACAAAGTTTTTATTAAAGTTTAAAACTAAATCTTAAACTTTCTTCTTCTTCATACGTTTTTCCAGAATCCTTCCTTAAAAGGAAACTGGAAAACTGTGATTTCTATCTAGTTTTGGACTTTACAAAACCAGAAAACACCTTTTTAAGTCTCTTTTCCCAAAAAGGAAACTGGAAAACTCTAAAAATATCTTATTTTGGAAATCTTTCCTTACTAAGAAAGCTTCTTCTTCCTTCTATTTTTGTTTGTTCTTGTTCTCAGAAATGGCATCTGCTACTGCAACCCCTGTCACAATGAAGAAATCTAAAAACATGCCTGGAGAGTTGAACCATATCACTTTCACCTAAAACAACCACTTGGCCCTACTGGAATTCACCAAAAAGAAACATTGCCCCCATCTCACTGACGTCGTCATCTTCCTCAAGCATTCTCCCATCCATACTACTATTACCATCGCTCTTCCTGCCCATCCCCATCTTCTACAATAGTTCTGGTTCACCGCTGACAGGACTATCCAAACCACTCGCTCAAGAAAGGAAGTCACTGTCATTGGCTTTCAGACCCAATATGGCCAAGGCTTCATCTCTGCCAGCGCCATCCGCACCGCTCTCTCTCTCTCTCTTCCCGTGGGCCCCTTCGAGCCCCTACCCACTGATGAGGAACTCATCCACTTCCTTGATCTGATGAAGTATCAGTGGGACAAAAAGAACCGAACCGATGAAGACGACAAGAAGCTCACCAAAATTCATAAGGCAAAGATGCCTTCAGAGCTGAATTATATTTTCTCTCATGTGATCTCATGCATGAGTGGAAAAACTGGATCGTTGGACCAAACCAGCCACTACCAGATCCAGATGCGATTCTCGCTGATCACTGGGCGGAAGATATATTATGCCCGCATCATCTTCGATGACCTGATGAATAAGGTCGAGAAACCATCAAGGGAAATTAAGGTCTCTTATGTACGTTTTATTTATGCACTCCTTCAGCTGTTCCTCAAGGAGAAATACCCGAAGCAGGGAGACTACAAGCTCCCTCAGCTAGGCTCCAAAATCCTCGACTTCCAACCGATAGCAAGTGAGGTAAGTCTTTCTGAACTTTTAACTCTTCTCACCACCAATTCTTCTACTTTGGCGGCTACTTCATGAAACACCCTAAGATCACAATAAATTTAAACCTTAAAATTTATCAGAGTTTACCACAACATCTTCCAAACTTTCATCTACAATTGGAGAATTAGTAACAAGTTTCCTACTTACAAATGATTACCATAAACAACCAGCTAATCTAATCCATAATTAAGGAAATCAGATTATAATGGTTGTTCATAATATCTCTAAAATATCTCCGATGACACTAAGTTCTCCGTTACAATTCCAAAAGCATAACTCTGGTACTCCTCGACACTCATCCCTTCATATCCCTTCCCGAGCTAGTACCTGGTAAGAAATTTTAATTTGAAACAATTAGGCTTACGCCTAGTGAGAACATCAAAATTTCAAATCAAAATCTATATAAGCTTTGAAACCCAACTTTGTAAACAAAGCATATAAATTAACCTGATCTCAAATTTTCTTACCGTACACATAACATCTTTCAATGACGGGAATCATACCTGATTCCATGAGTATGACAAACACTAAGTAGGTCATAGTATCATGTTCAAGAACGCTACTACGAATCACCCCAGATTCTAGATTACACTCATATCCAAGAAATTACAATTTAGCGCCATGCCTATTTCTTGGTGTGGAAGTAGAAATAGCAATTATATCTTGCCTATTCCTCGTCTTCTAATAGAAAGTGGAAATAGCAACTTTACCTTGCCTATTTCACATTTCCACGTCACAATATGAATAGCAATTATACCTTGCTTATTCCACGTTTCCACGTCATAATATGAATAGCAATTATACCTTGCATATTCCACATTTCCACATCACAATATGAATAGCAATTATACCTTTCCTATTCCACGTTTCCACGTCACAATATGAATAGCAATTATACGTTGCATATTCCACGTTTCCACATCACAATATGAATAGCAATTATACCTTGCCTATTCCACGTTTACACGTCACAATATGAATAGCATCTATACCTTGCATATTCCACGTTTCCACGTTACAATATGAATAGCAGTTATACCTTGCCTATTCCACATTTCCACGTGACAATATGAATAGCAGTTATACCTTGCCTCTTCCACGTTTCCACGTCACAATATGAATAGCAATTATACCTTGCATATTCCACGTTTCCACGTTACAATATGAATAGCAATTATACCTTGCCTATTCCATGTTTTCACGTTACAATATGAATAGCAATTATACCTTGCCTATTCCACGTTTCCACGTCACAATATGAATAGCAATTATACCTTTCCTATTCCACGTTTCCACGTTACAATATGAATAGCAATTATACCTTGCCTATTGATAACTCTCATTTTTGAGAGTTTATTATTACTCTTTTCTAGGCTTTTATATCATCTATATACCCAATTTGCTTCTTTCCCATTTATTTTGTCTTGTGATAAAGAGACGATGAAGTTTCATAAGTTTATTTTCTTGGAAAACACTGCACTTTCGGCTGTGGGCACGGGGCTCCTCACTGTGAGCACGGACGAATCTTCCCATTGATCAACGAACAATGCTAAATTTTGGATAAAAGAAAGGATTAAAATATTAGCATGCTTAAGGTTGCAAGATCTGGAAATCCCTGAAAGCAAGGGAATCATGGGAGGCATGGTGATGGTCTTTGCCTTTGAGATAATTTGAAGTTTAGTCCAATGGTTTGTTCACCTTTTTGGGACTATATAAGAGAAGGCTTGGATCAGTTCACAAGTAGTTTTAATTCAGTTGTATTTTACTTCAAGTCCAGTAGCTTAGTTCTTCTTCTTGTTTCTTAAAGACTTGAAGATTTGTAGCATTTACTTCTTTGTTTGTAATTTCAATTCTGGCAACAGTGACCCACTGTGGGCACTGCTTTAATTTTATGCAAGTAACTTTTATGAACTTCTTCTATATTGTTATGTCTTCTAATTTAATTATGAGCTAAGCACCTCATTGGGTGTGGATGTGAGCAAACTTGAGACTAGTAGGCAACACTTGGGTGTGGCCATTGTTACTAACTCTCGAGAATGGTCACTTGAGTCGAGACTTAAACTCAACGCGAATAAGCCGATCACTTTGATGTGTTAATATTAGATCATAGACCTCGATAGGGGCGGATTCGAAATACGGCTTAAGTAATGCACAAAGATTTGAGAGAGTCTTTGAGAACCACGTCGAGAGGCGGGTTTTGTATGATTTATTAAGGTTCAAATGCCGGTCGAGATTTATATCACAAAGAGATTTGGGTGTAAATCTCCATATTGGTAGAACTTGACGTTTAGAGTCAAACTTAATTAAATCGGCAAGATCGGGAGTCGGTAACAAATGACACTTTATAGAAACTTTGTAGGACCGGTTTATAAATTGCATCATTTCGAGAGATCGGGCTTTTTATGAAGTTTTCGTCCTACAAAGCAACTAACCATTTTGTTACTACAAAAATCTCAAGGAAACTCACATCTATACCCATTTTAATTATTCAAGAGTTTAATCATTTTCCAAACAAAACAACAATATTTTCACAAACCGAGACTTGTGCAAGAAGTTCATGACATTCTCTGATTCTCAGTAGTTCAGTCCTCGTGGATACGATACTTGGTAAATACTTGCCATTTTATTACTTATAGCGATCATAGTTGTGGTGTATACTTTCGCCCCCACTGTGGGAACACTGTGGCCACAGAAGTGGAACTATACGGTTTTCCGCTATCAAGTTTTTGGCGCTGTTGCCGGGGACTGGCGCGATTTTACACCCTGCGATATTGAATAATCACTTGAGCCTATGTCACTTGTTTCAAAAACAAAATCTTTGCGGTGTATGCCAAGGTTGCAACGCAGAGAACTTTTACCTCTTGATAACAAAATCGAAAGAACTATTGCTAGACGTAGAAGAGGTAATCGGCAAAACCCAACTTTAAACCGAAACATGGCGGCTCCACCTCCGCCACCTCCACCGGTTGAAACAACGGTAGGTATTGTCGATAGTAAAGATAGAAAGATAAGGGACTATGCAATGCCCGAATTTGAACAATTAAAATCGGGAATTATTAGGCCCAACATGAATACGCAGGCTTTCAAACCCGAACCCGTAATGTTTCAAATGATCCAAGCAATGGGTCAGTTTGGGGGATTACCTTCGGAAGATCCGCACTCACACTTTAAATCATTTATAGAAATGACGGATCATTTTTGTATTCCCGGTGTAACTCCGGAAGCCTTACGGTTGACACTCTTCACTTACACGTTAAGAGATAGAGCTAAAGCCTGGCTAAATTCACAACCACCGGAATCCATCGATACTTGGTCAGGTCTAGCTGAAAAGTTTCTTAAAAAATATTTTCCTCCAACAAGAAACGTAAAGCTTAGGCACGATATCATGAACTTTCGGTAAGAGAATGACGAGGCAGTTTCGGATGCATGGGAAAGATTTAAAGATTTACATAGAAAATGTCCTCATCATTGAATTCCCTATTGCATCCAATTAGAAACATTTTACAATGGTCTTTCTAATGCTGCTAAAATTATTCTTGACGCTACGGCCGGTGGTGCTTTTGTTTCAAAAACTTACAACGAGGCATTTGATATTTTGGAAAAAGTTGCGAACAATAACACCGAATGGCAAAACCCTCGTGCCATCACCACACCAAATGCATCGGGAGTTCATGAAATTGATGCCATCACTTCTTTAAATGCACAAATTATAGCTTTGACTAACTTGGTAAAAAATAACTTAAACATCAATGGAGAGAAAAACCAAGTGCAAGCTATTAATGAATCTTGTGTATTTTGTGGGGAGAGTCATAATTATGAGAATTGCCCGGAAAATCCCGCTTCGGTAAATTATTTGGGGAATGCTAGGAATAGCCCTTTTTCTCAAACTTACAACCCGAATTGGCGAAACCATCCAAATTTTTCTTGGTCGGGAAATCAAGGACTTCAACCCCCCGGGGCAAGTCAACCGCAAAACCGACCACAAAATCCCCCGGGATTTTATCAAAATCAACAACCCACTTACCAACATGGTCAATCTTCACAATCACATGTACTAGGCAACAAAATGCATCAGAAGGTAACGGTTCACTCGAATCGTTACTTAAAGGTTTTATCAACCAAACCAATGCAACCTTGAGAGGGTTTGAGACCCAACTTGGTCAATTTGCGACCGAGCTCAAAAATAGACCACAAGGGACTTTGCCTAGTGACACCGAGAACCCAAAAGGACCACACAAAAAACATGTCAAGGCCATAACCATAAGAGAAATAGGTAACATAGAAGACTCACGTGAAAACGGTAAACCTTCTACCACACCTAAAGTGCAAAAAGATTCACATCTCTTTGATAGAGAAAATTTTCCTGGACTGTTCCCTGCTGTTGAAAAAATGCAAGACCCTGTTTTTGTGTCTAGATAGCAGAATCTTCTGGTGCTGATAAAAATTCTGAGCAACGTGCTCACAGTGGGTAAGTCGTGCCCACACCCAGTAAAAAGCAAACAAGCTTGGATCTACGACAGTTGCCTTTTCCTGAAAGATTCAAAGATAAAAAGATGGATGTTCAGTTTAAAAATATTTTAGACGTTTTCAAACAACTCCATATTAACATTCCTTTGGTTGAAGCTCTCGAGCAAATGCCAAACTATGTTAAGTTTTTAAAAGACATTCTCAACAAAAAAGGGAGACTAGGAGAATTTGAGACGGTTGCTTTAACTAATGAATGTAGTGCAATTCTTACATGTAAAATCCCTCCGAAACTCAAGGACCCGAGAAGTTTCACCATCCCATGCTCCATTGGTGGTCAAGAGGTCGGACATGCACTATGTGACTTGGGTGCAAGCATAAATCTCATGCCCTTGTCAGTTTTTAACAAATTAGGAATTGGTGAAGTAAGACCCACTACTGTCACTTTGCAACTCGCGGATAGATCCATAGCTTACCCGAAAGGAAAAATTGAAGACATTTTGGTTAAAGTTGATAAATTCATTTTTCCGACCGATTTTCTAGTTTTGGACTATGAGGCGGATAAGAATATTCCCATCATTCTAGGAAGACCTTTTCTTGCGACCGGCCGAACCTTAATTGATGTCCAAAAAGGTGAGCTAACTATAAGAGTGAATGACCAACAAGTAACCTTTAACGTCTTTAAGTCACTAAAATTCACCGGTGATTTAGAAGATTGTTTCGCCATTGACACTTTAGGTGATGATTTTGAGCTTAGCCTTTTAGAAGACTTTCATGAAGAACCAATTATAGGCTTTGAAAACGATGTTTCGGAAGAAGATTTGATGGAGGTTATAGATGCATTTGAACATTTAGATTTTAATGATAGACCTCCACAAATGCCATAAATTCTTAAGGCTCCGGAATTGGATTTGAAACCTCTCCCTAGTCACCTAAAGTATGCTTATCTCATGGAAGAAGAAAAATTACCCGTTATCATTTCTTCCAAGTTGAGTGATTGTCAAGAGGAGAAATTGTTGGAATTGTTGAAAAGTCACAAGAAAGCCATAGGATGGACCTTAGCGGACATTAAGGGGATTAGCCCATCTATTTGCCAACATAAGATTATTTTGGAAGAAAATAGTATTGGCAAAGTGCAACCACAAAGGCGATTAAATCCCGTCATGAAAGAGGTCGTTAAGAAAGAAATTTTAAAATGGCTTGACGCGGGTATTATTTACACCATTTCAAGTAGTGGCTGGGTTAGCCCGGTGCAATGTGTTCCTAAAAAGGGAGGTACCACGGTTATAACAAACGAGAAAAATGAACTCATCCCTACTAGGACCGTCACCGAGTGGAGAATATGCATGGATTATAGACAATTGAACCTAGCCACAAAAAAGACCATTTTCCTTTGCCTTTTATAGACCAAATGCTAGATCGATTGGCCGGAAAAGAATTTTATTGCTTTTTGGATGGATACTCGGGCTATAATCAAATCCACATAGCTCCCAAGGATCAAGAAAAAACAACTTTCATATGTCCTTTCGGAACTTTTGCTTTTCGGCGAATGCCATTTGGGTTGTGCAATGCTCCCGCTACATTCCAACGTTGCATGATGTCTATTTTCTCGGACATGATTGAGGATACCATGGAAGTTTTCATGGACGATTTTTCGGTAATTGGGACGTCTTTTGATGATTATCTTGATAATTTGAAAAAGAGTTTAGAAAGATGTGAAAGCACGATTTAATCTTGAATTGGGAAAAATGCCATTTTATGGTTCAAGAGGGAATTGTGTTGGGTCACATGGTTTCTACACAAGGTTTGGAAGTTGATAAAGCTAAATTAGAAGTAATAATGCAATTACCCGAACCCACTTCGGTTAAAGGCATTAGAAGTTTTTTGGGACATGCAGGATTTTACCGACACTTTATAAAGGACTTTTCAAAAATTGCAAAACCATTGTGTAATTTACTGCATGTTGATCAAACTTTTGATTTTACTTCTGAATGCAAAATGGCTTTTTCAAAAATCAAAGACGCTCTTGTCTCTGCACCTATTGTAATAGCACCGGATTGGACAAAACCTTTCGAGGTAATGTGCGATGCCAGTGATTGGGCGGTAGGTGCCGTTTTGGGACAAAGGAAAGAGAAAAAATTTCACTCCATTTACTACGCAAGTAAAACTCTTATCGAAGCTCAAATTAATTATACAACAACTGAAAAAGAGTTACTTGCCGTAGTATTTGCTTTTGACCGTTTTCGTTCTTATTTGATCGGCACAAAAGTCATTGTTCATACAGACCACTCCGCTATCAAATATCTTATCCGGTGGGTTCTTCTTTTGCAAGAATTTGATATAGAGATAGTTGATAGAAAAGGAGTCAATAATCAGGTTGTCGATCAACTTTCAAGAATTGAAATGAACGTGTCAAGTGGGGGAATTCATGAAATCAAAGAGGTTTTTCCGGATGAATGTATTTTAGCAATACAACATGTTGACAAAGAATTGTCGTGGTATGCCGATATTGCAAATTATCTTGCAAGTGGAATTAGGCCATACCACATGAACGCACAAAAGTTTAAAAAGTTTCTTCATGATTGTAAACACTATTTTTGGGATGATCCTTTTTTGTATAAATTAGGATCGGACCAAACTTTGAGGAAATGTGTTCCAGATTTTGAAATGAAAAATATATTACGATATTGTCATGCTTCACCATACGGGGGCCATTTCGGTGGTCAACGTACGGCCGCAAAAATTCTTCAAAGTGGTTTCTTTTGGCCTACCTTTTTTAAAGATTCATTTGAGTTCGTAAAGAGTTGTGACCAATGCCAAAGGACCGAGAACTTGTCCCAACGAAATGAGATGCCCTTAAATAATATTTTGGAAGTTGAAATTTTTGATGCTTGGGGCATCGATTTTATGGGACCATTTCCTATGTCTTTTAATAACCAGTATATTTGGTGGCCGTAGATTATGTCTCAAAATGGATAGAAGCTATCGCTTGTCCAAGAAACGATGCTAAAACTGTGATTAACTTCCTCCATAAAAATATTATTGTTCGTTTTGGAACGCCTCGCGCTTTAATTAGTGATGAGGGAACTCATTTTGTCAACAAAATGTTAAGCACAATTTTGAGCAAATACAACATCCATCATAAGGTATCAACGGCATACCATCCTCAAACAAACGGGCTTGCCGAACTTTCAAATCGGGAAATTAAGTCAATTTTGGAAAAAGTGGTAAAACCCGATAGAAAGGATTGGTCCCTTAAGTTGGATGACGCACTTTGGGCATATCGAACAGCTTTTAAAATAACACTAGGACTGTCACCATATAAACTGGTTTTCGGTAAAGCATGTCACTTACCCTTGGAACTTGAGTACAAGGCATTTTGGGCCATAAAGGAATTAAATTTAAACGAAGAAGTGGCCGGAAAGAAGAGAAAACTTCAACTAAACGAGTTAGAGGAGATACGTCATCATGCCTACGAGAACGCCAAAATTTATAAAGAAAAGACAAAGTTGTGGCATGATCGTCGTATTACCCAAAGGAATTTCGAAAAAAATCAACAAGTACTCCTTTTTAACTCTCGTTTGAAGTTGTTTCCCGGAAAATTAAAATCACGTTGGTCGGGACCTTTTACCATATCGATTTAATCAACCCACAATGCGGAAGCATTTTTCGAGTTAACGGTCACCGGGTCAAGCACTTTATTCCAAATGAGGTGCCCATACCCAAAGGTGGTGACGAGTGATCTTTGATGGAAACACTGTGTATATATTGTATATATTATTTTCTTAACCTTTGTTGTATTTTTTTTAGAATTGATCTTCCAAGTTGCTCGTTGTGGGAACTCCGTGCCCATGAAACTCTAATTTCGGATAAGGACTGCCTTGGGAGGGAGTGTAAATTTTCAAAAAGTATGGGGCATTTTTTTCAAGGAAACTACTGGTTGGTAAACATGTGCATAATAAAAAAACTCATCAAGTACACCAAGTACTCACATGTTTCAAAAGAAATATTTTTAAAATGAAGGGTTGGTGTACTTGGCAACAACTTTTATCATGAGTTTGTATTCTCAAGGCTGAAAAGAAAAAAAGAAACTTTGGGTCTTTGCCTTTTGTGCTAAAACCATCGATTCCCTCCCTATTACCCAAAGGCTTCTAACTTTTTGAAAACAAAACCCTTTTGGTTATCTTCCTCAAACAGGAGAAAAAGAGAGCAACCATTTTCAGTCATCCCCATGGCTAGAAAAGAATCACTGGTCCACATCCCTGATAGACCCACGTGGAGGTCCCTCCGCCACGCCGCCACCGTCGCCGGTCAACCCATCACCACTACCGCTGCCGCTGCCGACGCTGAATAACCAGACGCCGCCGCTGGCGTTTCTTCTGGTGCTCATGCCGCCATGATCGCCGCCGCTCCACCTTCGCCGGACGATTCCATGGTCGCTGAAACCCAAGCTCTGAGCTCCGCCTCCTCTACCATGGTTGTCCAGACCACCGTCGGCGTCTCCTCCGACGCACCCACCACCGAAGAACCCACCACACCATCATCCCCGAGGTATGTCCATTCCTTCCTTGAAACTCATGAGGTGCTTACAAGAGTACCAGCTTCACCAAACCCTAACTCACCTGTTACCATCCCTACTACCATCCAACTACCCTTCACCCAACCCCTTCTTGTGTGTATATCACCACCCACAATACCCATTACCATTCCCCCCATCCATCTTAGAACAAACCCTAACAACCCTTTTGGAGACTTCATAAACCCCTACTACCTTCAAACCCCAACCACCCCTCCACCACAATCAACCTCTCTCAAACCTCTTTTCATCACATCCCCATCTTCAGTAAAAACCACCATCCCCCTTGACCCCAAAAATCAACCCTCATCTTCCAAATCAAAACCCATTGCACAACCCTTTCATTTAAACAAAAAAGGGAATTTGGAAGATGAAAACCTTGGTGAGGACCTCTGGTTCGATTTTGAAAGGACTCAGCAGCCACAAACTACTCATCCCTACCCATTTGCGGACCCTCTTAGCCCAGAAGCCACCATCGACCCGAATTCCATAAAGATCAATATTACCCACAGTGAGCAGTTGGTTCCCACAATGGGCACCAGTATACAGTTGGGAAGTGCCGAGAAAATTTCCACAGCAGGTCCTTCTGAGAAACAAACCGCCACTGGGATCCCACCATCTGATTCTAGTTCATCCGATGACTCCTCCTCTTCAGAATCCGATGCACCATCACCACCGTCTAAAAAAGCTAAGAAAGTTGAGGCTTCCGACAGTGATTTTGAAGAGGTGATCAAGGATGATGATAAGGGAAAGAAACCGGTAGTGGCACACCGTCCTCGCATATCCTCACACAAAAGACAGATCGCTACTGTGGATGAAGCAATGGTAAAAGCAAGGTTTAATCACGAAGCTTTGTGCCAACGCCGGTGTTCCAACATATAAACATGATATGATAACGTTTGGCCAAGCCCACATAAATAACGACACCATCGCACACCGGAAAAGTGCAACATGAACCCCTATCATTTTACAGGAACCAGTCACACCTCCGTAGCCTCCGGGATCTGTTCCTGTCATCCCACCACGACCACCGCAGCAGCAGGCTGCCACCACATATACCACCTCCGCGGGCTATGGAACGGTCGAATGGTTGGCGGCGTTGGTGATGCAACGGGAAGAGGTGAATCAAACATCAAAGGCGATCCTTGCCAAGCTCAGTGCCCTTTAAGAACGTGTTGCTCGGTTAGAGGGTGGATCCACATCTGCTTCTGCTCCACAGGATGATGACGATGAGCGTCCGCCAGGATTTCCAGCGCCTTCTGTGCCCACGACCCCTCACAGTGGGCAGCAGTCTCCGAAAAATTGACTTTTGGTTCATCATCATCCTCTTTAAACATTATTACTCTTATCTGTTCTTTTGGGTTTGTCTAACACTCTTAACTGCTATTTCCCGCCTTTTGTGTATTATTTGCGGGTTATGGATGAATTGCGATGATATTTTGTGATTGCTTGGATTTTTTTGTGATTTCCAATCATTTTCAGGTACTTTGACTTTGATTGACTTTTTTTAGGTAACTTTGAGAGGACGTAGGCCCTCTTGTGTGGCCTAAACACTTTTCCCTTCGTTCTCACAACCGAGCCGTTTCATAAGACAATGTGGGCATTGTTCATCTTTAAGTTTGGGGGTGGGAAAATTGCATGATCATTACTGTTATGATCCAAAAAAAAAGTCTTCGAAAAATTGAAAGACCGCCTTCGAAAAATCGGAAGGCAAACATAACCCAAAAAGATCTTAGAAACATGAAAAATCAAAAAGCTTGGTTTTTTGTGAGTGAAATGGAACTCAAAGGAAAAAGCAAAGATATATCCAAATTCCTTCTATAGTTTAGTTCAAGTTTGGGGGGGAATTTTTTTTTAGCCACAAACACTAACCCGAAAAGTCCTACCGATCAAAGTTCCGACAAATAGTCAAGAAAGGAAGAGGTACAAATTCCGAGGAAACATTCAAGCATGTTTGTAAGTTTCGTCTTCTTCCCCTCCGTAAAAATTGTTTTTCCTTCATTTCTTTTACTTGAGGACAAGCAAAACCTTAAGTTTGGGGGTGTGATAACTCTCATTTTTTAGAGTTTATTATTACTCTTTTTCTAGGCTTTTATATCATTTTTATACCCACTTTGCTTGGAAAAGAGATGATGAAGTTTCAAAAGTTTATTTTCTTGGAAAAACACAGAACTTTCGGTTGTGGGCACGGGGCTCCTCACTGTGAGCACGGACGGATCTCCCCATTCATCAACGGACAATGCTAATTTCTGGATAAAGGAAAGGATTAAAATATTAGCATGCTTAAGGTTGCAAGATCTGTAAATCCCTGAAAGTAAGGGAAGCATGGGAGGCATGGTGCTGGTCTTTGCCTTTGAGATAATTTGAAGTTTAGTCCAATGGTTTGTTCACCTTTTTGGGACTATATAAGAGAAGGCTTGGATCAGTTCACAAATAGTTTTAATTCAGTTGTATTTTACTTCAAGTCCAGTAGCTTAGTTCTTCTTCTTGTTTCTTAAAGACTTGAAGATTTGTAGCATTTACTTCTTTGTTTGTAATTTCAATTCTGTCAACAGTGACCCACTGTGGGCACTGCTTTAATTTTATGCAAGTAACTTTTATGAACTTCTTCTACATTGTTATGTCTTCTAATTTAATTATGAGCTAAGCACCCCATTGGGTGTGGATGTGAGCAAACTTGAGACTAGTAGGCAACACTTGGGTGTGGCCATTGTTACTAACTCTCGAGATTGGTCACTTGAGTCGAGACTTAAACTCAACGCGGATAAGCCGATCACTTTGATGTGTTAATATTAGATCTTAGACCTCGAGAGGGGCGGATTCGAAATACGGCTTAAGTGATGCAAAAAGATTTGAGAGAGTCTTTGAGAACCACGTCGAGAGGCGGGTTTTGTATGATTTATTAAGGTTCAAACGCCGGTCAAGATTTATATCACAAAGAGAATTGGGTGTAAATCTCCATATTGGTAGAACTTGACGTTTAGAGTCAAACTTAATTAAATCGGCAATGTCGGGAGTCGGTAACAAAGGACACTTTATAGAAACTTTGTAGGACCGGTTTATAAATTGCATCATTTTGAGAGATCGGGCTTTTTATGAACTTTTCGTCCTACAAAGCAACTAACCATTTTGTTACTACAAAAATCTCAAGGAAACTCACATCCATACCCGTTTTTAATTATTCAAGAGTTTAATCATTTTCCAAACAAAACAACAATATTTTCACAAACCGAGACTTGTGCAAGAAGTTCGTGACATTCTCTGATTCTCAGTAGTTCATTCCTCGTGGGTACGATACTTGGTAAATACTTGCCATTTTATTACTTATAGCGATCATAGTTGTGGTGTATACTTGCGCCCCCACTGTGGGAACATTGTGGCCACAGAAGTGGAACTATACGGTTTTCCGCTATCACCTATTCTACGTTTCAACGTTACAATATTAATAGCAATTATACCTTGCCTATTCCACGTTTATCAAATAATGCTAGTGCCTATGGATCCATTACATTTACTAGCATACGTGCATATCCAACCAAAATACATATCAAATTGTATCATACTCGAACTTGAGTTATAATGATATTCGTACTGTTAAAATGATTAAGATACTTCTAATATCAGGAAAAACACTTAATCAAAAAAAACCTCATACAATAAATTATCCGGAACAACTTATCTGATAAACTAATCCGGAAATCAAGTCCGGAATACATATTCGGAAATATCCGGATTCCCAAACTATCCAGTAACATCCGAAAAAGTATCCGGACTCCAAGTCCGGAACCATCCGGAAACCGTGTCCGATAACTCAATCCGGAAAACTATCTGGAACTATCCGGTATCCGGTAAATCAATCCGGAAATATCCAAAAAATTCATCTTCTGGATTCTCTGGTACTCAGTTCGATTCCTATGAGTTTTGCCCCAAAATTCCCAATACTCTTTAATAATCCTTTCAAAGATATATCAATGAGTTTATAAACTTATTTCTACTCAACATATCAATTTTAATTTGGAAAATACATAGAGTAGATGAACTCACCTGCACCCAAAATCACAATCACTCAAGTCTGTGCAATCGATTTTCCACCCAGTAAACTCAAATTCAATCATGTTACACCGACTTCAAGTCTTTCTTTCTGCCTTAGAACCGACTTCAAGGAATCAAATTGAGATATTCTCAATTTGTAACCGACCCATACATTTATACTTCAGATTTTCTCACAAAATTCAATTTGACCCAAAACTTTGGTCAAATTATACTTTCAACCCGTCAACCTTAAATTTTAACATAACGATTAAATTAACCCCTTCTATTATTTTAGACATTCCTCGTACAAAATTACGGAACTTTTGAGGTGTTACAAATCTCCCCAACTTGAAAATGATTTCGTCCCCAAAATCAAAGTTATGTAAATAAATGAGGATATCTATTCTTCATATCCTCTTCAGCTTCCCAAGTCACGTTAGCACCTCGATGATGTTTCCATTGTACTTTGACCATGATCACTTCTTTATGTCTTAACTTCTTAGTCGTGCTTTCCAATATTGCTTCAGGTTCCTCAACACAACGACTTTTCTCATCCACTTTTATTTCAGAAAGTGTTACAACATTTTCCTCTTCGGCTAGGCATTTCCGAAGATAACAAACATGAAAAGTATTATGGATTCCTTCCAACTTAGGTGGAAGATCTAACTAATATGCTTGAAGTCCCACTTTCTTGGTTATAGTGAAAGGCCCAAGAAAACGAGGACTCAGCTTTCCACGCTTCTCAATTCTTATAATACCTTTCCACGGGGATACCTTTAGCATTACCCGCTCCCCAACTTGGAACTCTTTAGGTCTCCTTTTTTGATCGGCGTAACTCTTTGGACGATCTTGAGCCGCCTTCATGTGTTTCCTAATCTCCTTAACCTTATCAGCCGTTTGTTGCACAATTTCGGGGCCAGCAAATTGATTTTCTCCAGCTTCCAACCAACATATAGGAGTCCTATATTTTCGCTCATATAAAGCTTCGAAAAATGCCCTCCCAATACTTGAATCATAACTATTATTATATAGAAAACTCCGCTAAAGGTAAATACGTATCCTATAAATGAGTATAGCATCATTTTCGGGCATAGGGATCCAAATTAATTTCTTAGCACAAAAAATTCCTGCCTGATTATTCACCACTCAATCCATACCATCAACTATATCGAACCCACCTATTTTCCATCAAAATTAAATCAATCGGGAATTTATTTTCTTCTATCAAAGTTGTACAATCCTCAAGTCTTTCCCCAACTAAGACTTGACTCCCATTAGCTATTTCAACATTTAAGGCATCTTCCATAATAATGACTGGTATAGCAAACTTTTAATGAAAGATTGTAATACAAAAAGGACAAGTTGGCACCATTATCACATAATACACACGCATGTATAGAATTAACAAGGAATGTATTAAAAACTACATCCGCCGATTCCTTAGCTTCTTCCGCCATCGTGTGAAATGCTCAGCTTGTTGGTTTTAGAGTATTAGTCTTCCTCTCTTGATTCCCGCTATTCTTCAACTTTGGGCAATCCCTTCGATAATGACCAGGCTTCTTACATTCATAGCAGGTTGGTCCTTGGATGGGACAGTTCTCAATTTAATGACCACTCTTTCCGCATTTAAAACATTCCTTTGATACCACCCGACACGACCCAAAACGTTTGCTCCTACATTTCTGACACCAGTTAGGTTCTTGTCGAGGCTCAAAACGAATGTTCTCAACAAAGGGCTTTAGTCCTTGCGAAGATTCCGATCGACCTTCCCACTTTCTTTTCTCTCCCACTTGCACTTTCTCAGCTTTATCCTTTGCATAGACTTCTTCTATAATCTTTGATTCCTCAATTGTCTCTATCAGTGTAGAAGCTTTTGAATTTCGAACTCTGGACATCATATCAGTCGGCAAACCCTTCAAGTAAGCCTTGATCTTTTCTTTTTCAGTTGGGGCCACATGCCCCACTAAATTCAACTTCTCCAAAAATACGCGAGTGTACTCCCTTACTAATGAAGTATTCTTCTTAAGCGTTCTGAATTCTTCTTCGATCCGGTCCATTTCATTTTCATTGCAGTATTCTTCCAATATCTTTCTTTTAAACGACTCCCATGTCATTGCTGCCAGAACAGGGGCCGTCACCATTGGTGTCACGACATTCCACCATGTCAAAGCATTTCCTCGTAACATTTGGGATCCAAATCTGACCTTTGACTCTTCATCACATTCACAAGCTCTAAATGCTTGTTCCATCTCTCTATTCCAATTCATACATGCAATTGGATTATCTGAACCAGCAAATTCAGGTGGCTTGCAACTTAAAAATGTCTTATATGAACAAACTTTCTTCATTCTCCTATTAAAATTCATTACTGGGTTAACAGGTGGATTTACAGTACCAGTACCCAACTCCGGTCTTTGTGACTCAACGTTTCGGTCATTCAGCATTTTCATAAACATCTCTTATTGTTGAGTCAATGTTGCATTCATAACCCGCATCATATTTTCCATCATACGGGACACCGGGTTGGAAGTACCAACATTCGTTTTATGCGATTGACTCCCTCCTTCTCCCAGAATGGGTGGCCTTGGCAGATTCACATTAGTTCCACCCCTTTCAAGTTGATTTTCAACAAGTTCGTTTGTCGTCCTATCTTCTGAAGAAGTAGGAGATATGTTTGGTGTATTAACCATCGTATTCTGAAATCACATAAACATAACCATAAGAAATGGCTATACGCAACCCAACACAAGGAAAAGTACTTTAACGTTCGTTAATCGCCATAACAATTAGAAACAAGTACGCTTACATAACAATATACTCATAATAACAGTAGCTAATTGAAATTATGAACATACTACACATAAGAATTCTCGTTACCATCATCACAGTTCTTAATTCGCGTATTTCCGTCGACTCTAAGACTATCTCGTCTTAGTATTTCTACCCAATCTCACAAATCATAACTTATTCATCTCAGCTTAAGTCTAGGTATCTTACGATCATACCTAGTTCTCTTAAACTTAAGCTCTGATACCAAACAGAAACACCTTAAGATCACAATAAATTTAAACCTTAAAATTTATCAGAGTTTACCCCAACATCTTCCAAACTTTCATGTATAACTGGAGAATTAGTCACAAGTTTCCTACTTACAAATGATTACCATAAACAACCAGCTAATCTAACCCATAATTAAGGAAATCAGATTATAATGATTGTTCATAATATCTCTAAAATATCTCCGATGACACTAAGTTCTCCGTTACAATTCCAAAAGCGTAACTCTGGTACTCCTCGACACTCATCCCTTCATATCCCTTCCCGAGCTAGTACCTGGTAAGAAAATTTAATTTGAAAAAATTAGGCTTACTGGCAGCTAAATATCGTGCATCCAAAATATGGGCACAATAATTCCACAATGAAGGCACAAGTATATACCGACAATGGGATCGCTACAAGTAATAAAGTGGTAAATATACCGAGATCGTTTCCACAGGGATTGGGCTTCAAAGTTTCGAGTCCTAAATCGAGCATACACCGATTTTAATGATAGAACAATAAAATATTTTGAGCGAGTTTGGTGTTTTTTGACAATAATAAAATCTAAACAAATAACTAAATTGGGTATGGGTGTAAGTTTCCTTGAGATGAACGTAGTAACAAAATGGTTAGTTACTTTGTAACACGAAGTGCCTATAAAAACCTCGATCTCTCGAAATGATGATTTTTATAAATCGGTCCTACAAAGTTTCCATAAAGTTTCCATTATTACCGACTCTCGATCTTGCCGATTTAATTAAGTTTGACTCTAAACGTCAAGTTCTACCAATATGGAGATTTACACCCAAATCTCTTTGTGATATAAATCTCGACCGACGTTTGAACCTTAATAAATCATACAAAACCCGCCTTTCGACGTGGTTATCAAAGACTCTCTCAAATCTTTGTGCATCACTTAAGCCGTATTTCAAATCCGCCCCTCTCGAGGTCTAAGATCTAATATTAACACTTCAAAGTGATCGGCTTATCCGCGTTGAGTTTAAGTCCCGACTCAAGTGACCAATCTCGAGAGTTAGTAACAAATGGCCACACCCAAGTGTTGCCTACTAGTCTCAAGTTTGTTCACACCCACACCCAAGGGTGCTTAGCTAATAATTAAAAAGAAAGACATAATAAGATGAAGAGAATACATAAAAAGTACTTGCATAAATTTAAAACGATGCCCACAGTAACTCACTGTGGGCAAAAATTACAACTACAACTACATGGAAGTAAATGCTACAACTCTTCACGTTTTTAGGAAACAAGAAGATGAATTAACTACTAGAAAGCAAGTAAAAAATCTGAGAATTCGTTGTTCCAAATGACCCAAGCCTCTTCTTTTATAGCCCCAAGAACACAATACCCAATGGACAAAGTTTTACTTATATCCCAAGGGTATTACCCAATACCACCCTTAAAGCCTATGGTTTTGCTGGAATGTCCAGATCTTGTAATCTTGAGAATGCCAGCTCTAGGATGCCCTTCTTTACCCAGATTTTCGTAATATCCGCTGGTCCATAGCAAAATCCGCATGTGCCCACAGTGGGCACACTGTGGGCATCGCTGCACAATATTAAACCTCAAAAATTGATGCAAAAAACCATAAAACGTCCTCAACATAAATTAACAAAAGGAAAAACACGAACACATAAACATAAAAACACAACTAAAACGGAAGAAAAACTCACACAAATGACGTGTAAATAACGATAAAAATGAGAGTTATCACACCCCCAAACTTAACTTGTTACTTGTCCCCAAGTAACGAAAATGACAAATATAAAAACAACGGAAGACACAAAATATGCAAAAAGACTAAGTATCACAACTAGGATCTTCAATTTTTCTCTTTTTTTTTTTTTTTTTATTTTGCATCTTAAATCCCTTGATTGAAAATATCCATAGTTTTTCGTAATTTTTCCACTTCGTTCTTTTTTATTGCACTTTGATTTCCATAGGCTAAGCTATAATTCACCCATCTTATGATAATTGACTTTGCAAACTTAGATCCAAAGGATTTTGAAGGGTTAGTGTTTATGGTTTCTCACTTTTCTTACATTTTTCATCTTCCCCCAAACTTGTCTTTTTAGGTTACACAAAAAAATATTTATACTACGTGTTTGATGTGTAATGCCCAACTTTGTTTTCCCCAACGTGTCAATCTCAGCTATTTGTATTTTTTTTTCTTCCAATTTTTCGAAGGATGTAGCTCTTTTTTTAACACTTGAGTTTCCTCCCAAATTTAAAATACTCAATATCTTCATTATGGAGGGAATAGTAAGACTCAAAGGTTTGGGTAAGGCAACAAAGGAAAAGTGTATCGGCCAAGTGTTTAGAAAGAAAGGCCCATGTCATTTCTAGAGTTTGAAAGTTTAATCAATTTGTATACCGGGGAATTGGTTGCTTAGTTCTAGAAATCTGTGAGCGGTGAAAAAATTATTCAAACTATGAAACTTAAAATCTAAGGATATAAGATGCATGAGATTTTTTTTTTGTTTTTTCTTTTTTGTTTTTTGATCCCAAAAACTCTTGATACTAGTCGAAAATGAAGAGACTCAAATCACACACACAAAAATGTAAAATAAAAGACACAAAACTGGAGTTGAGAGTAAAAAGATAAGTTTGCATCAAGGTTATGTAGGATGTGGTTCACCACCCCCACATGTGCATCTTCAAAAAGTGGACTGGTTTCAATATAATAGACACCTCCACCATACCAAAGTTTCTTCCAACAATTCCACCACCCAAAGAACACGATCTAGGCAAAATCCCCGAGCTCTTGATCACACAAATCCTCCCAACGGTCCATGGCATGATCCCGGTAGGAGAATTGTGGTCACAAAAAAAGGCTGCACAATATGAGCAAAAATAATTAAGTTAGGAATTTTAGCATCTTGAAGCACCTCTTTACTATTAGGAAGTAAAGAAGGCTTGCTCTTGTGCTTGAAATTTGCCTCAAAAATCTCCAACTCTTTCTCAACATAACTCTCATCCTTACCAACACATTTTGATTTTTCATTATCACTTGGTAAGGAACCTTGACTTTGATTTTTCAACTCGTCGACTAGTTGTCCCATCTTAGTATTTAAGGCTTCAAAAGAGGATGTGAAATTTCCCAAAAATGATGTAAAACTTTCTGTTAAACTTGGGGAAAGAGTTTCAAAAGAGTGAGACGGTTCGGGTTGTTCAAAAACATTCCCGGGTGCGTTGTTGGAAACAAAGGACGTAAATCCATGGTGAGGATCACTCCCTTGAAAATCATAAAAATAATCAAAATTCCCCTCCCATGATTGGTCAAATGTATTTATAAACGTGTCATTCCAATTTTGACGTGGAGGTGAAAATGAAGTGTAGGTGTCATCATCTTGAATATTTTCCAAAAAATTAGGATGTTGTTCCCATGACTAATTGAAAGAATTAAAATACGGGGCAT